>JACSVZ010000014.1:2357116-2957116 GCA_014706295.1 Lycocorax pyrrhopterus obiensis
CCACAATTGGTCCTTTAGCCGGTTTTGGCAATCCAAAGGGTTTTGTTTAAGGTTTTAGCTAGAAAACACAGCTGAAGTCCCTGATGGTGGAACCGTGCACTTCAGCAGGTTTCAGCAGGTCATCTAGTCCCTCTTTACGCCAAAAAAGAAAGATAATCCCCTTTCAACTGTGATTCATCCCACATATTGCAAACATCTATCTTAGGAACAGATGAATCATTTCCTGGAGGTGCTTCTCTCTCTCTCTCTGTGTCTTCTCTCCATTCAGGAAACCTAGCAGAAAGCTTAAGCAAGACTATAAATTGTAGATAGCTAAAATGGGGGGAGATGAATCCCACTGCGCACTGAGAATCAATGACTCTTGATTCATTGAATTCTAACTTTCAAATGCTGTCAGCATTTCTGTTTTGACAGTTTGGAATTTTACATTGCTAACTGCTTCCTGCCACTTTTTACGAACTCCCCCTCCAAAAAATATTAAACTGGCCCATGGAGCTGGTATGGAAAACTGTGATGGGAATTAGCTGGACAATCACAGGCAATTTCATGTTGTTTTAGACAGCAAGGGGTTTCATGTTTGATCTTCAGCTGCCAGAACGAGTTAAGTTTTCCAGAACACATAAAAGCACTTGTATCTGTTAGAGAGAGTCCAGAGGCCCCGGAGATGCTCCCAGGGCTGGAGCCCCTCTGCTCTGCAGCCAGCCTGGGACAGCTGGGGCTGTTCACCTGCACAAGAGAAGGCTCCAGGGAGAGCTCAGAGCCCCTGGCAGGGCCTAAAGGGGCTCCAGGAGAGCTGCAGAGGGACTGGGGACAAGGCCTGGAGGGACAGGACACAGGGAATGGCTTCCCAGTGCCAGAGGGCAGGGACAGATGGGATACTGGGAGGAATTCCTGTCTGTGAGGGTGGGGAGGCCCTGGCACAGGGTGCCCAGAGCAGCTGTGGCTGCCCCTGGATCCCTGGCAGTGTCCAAGGCCAGGCTGGATGGGGCTCTGAACAATCTGGTCTAATGGAAGGTGTCTCTGCCCATGGCAGAGGGTGGAACTCTATGATTTTTGAGGTCCCTTCCAACCCAAACCATTCTATGATTCTATAAGGGAAGGTCCCTCTCTGCTGGTCCTGAGAGGATAACTTAAATGCAAGGCTACAGCTGGATCAAGCCCCTGATAAAACACCTTCAAAGAAAAGGAAGCAAAAGCTGGGCAGGAAATAGATCAAACCACCCAAGTCATAAGTGTCCAGGGCTCACCTGGGCTGAGAAACATGAGCTAGCTCGCACTATGGGGTACATCTCACCATGCAGATGCAACAGCTGAGGTCCTGGAAGCACAGCTGGGCCGTGGCCTGGGCTGAGCAGCCTGCTAATTACCCTGGCCTTTCAGCAGGATTAATTATCACTGAGCTGATAAAGCACAAATGCTTTTGGCTGCAGTGCTGGCTTGGTTGGGACCTCTCAGTGGTGGTGTGTTATATACTGCAGTCAAGGCCACAGTCATCAAGGGAAATGTTTTGATGGTGATTGTATAATAATGTGTGTTGCTGTCAATGGCTAAAGAACTGGAAGGGAGTATGAAAAGCACAAGCAGCAGTTTGCTGAAAATAAACTGCTCATCTCTGTGAAATTCTTCCTGGTTTAGCAACAGTGTTTTTAACCTGTAGAGTATAATAATGTCCCCATAGAAGCTAAGAACCCCTAGAAAGATTTAAAAGCTGTTAATCCTTCATATCAAAGTGCAGCACAACATCTGAAGATTATTGAGCCTTAATATAAAGGGCTATTCAGTATTATCTGGTTATCTACTGACAAAGTTGAAAACAACATCTTGTCGTCTTCTGGCTGAGCATGGTAATGTTTTAGAATTGGAGACACATAAACAATAAAAAACACAGGATTGTACAAGGAATTGACAAAGGAGGTAATTTATCTTACTCCAGTATTGATCATTCCTCAGCCACAAAATGCAATACAGAAATGTCAAGCATTCTGGTGCTGCTCAGTGTGACCAAGTTTTCTGATGTGATCATCTGCAGGGAGCAGATGCCTTTCTGAAAGATGCCTTCTCTACAGGTAGAAAAGCAGTGTAAGGATGACAGCATCAGTAAAGCCCAACCATCCATTACCGTCCAATCCTGTCTCCAAAAGAAATTTAGGAGAAATCATTCCAAAAAGTTGCAGCTACGGGTTTAACAAGTGAAAAATGAAATACGAAAAATCTCTTCCTAATTCCCATGCGTGTGTGTTAGCGACGCTAATTATATCATGTGATGAGATTAACCTAATTTGAATTGTGCTTTTCCCTACATCTCTTCCTTATTCAGTGGCTGACATGCCATAAATGAAACATAAAGTCAGTCAAAAACCAAGAAACAACTAGAAAATCTTGTTGAGACTACTCGCACAGGGAGGGTACTTATGCACTTAGGTGGTTTGAGTTCACTCTGGTAGACCTGCAGGTGGCTGAGTCCACTATTTTCATCACAGAATCCTCCAATGCTTTGGGTGGGAAGGGACCTTAAAAATCATCCAGTTCCACCCCCTGCCATGGGCAGGGACACCTTCCACTGTCCCAGGCTGCTCCAAGCCCTGTCCAACCTGGCCTTGGACACTGCCAGGGATCCAGGGGCAGCCACAGCTGCTCTGGGCACCCTCTGCCAGGGCCTCACACCACCCTCACAGAAAAAGAATTCCTTCCCAATATCGCATCTCACCCTGCCCTCTGGCACTGGGAAGCCATTCCACCTTGTCCTGTCACTACCTGCCCGTGTGAAAAGCCATTCTCCCAGGGACAGTTCTGCAGTGACTTTGGGGGTTTCTGACCGTGTGGGTACACTGAGCTGCAGGCAGCCATCCTGCTACCCTTTCCTTGCTCCTGACTGCCACGAACCAGGCCCTACTCACCAAAATAGCCCCTGCCCTAAAGCCAGTGCATGTGCCAGCAATGCTGCTTGGATGATGCATCACTGTCTGCAGAGGCTGGCAGCTGGGACACCTTAAGAAATCCCCCAGGACTTATTCTAATGTCCACATCTGACACCAATATAAGTAATCTGGTGCAAAAAACCACTGATGCAGAGCTCTACTTAATTTCTGAGTGGGCAGACATAAGCATTTGGTATATGCCAGTTGCAAGGGCATTTTTGCAGCCAGACTTTTTGCATCCTTTTCCTTTTGAATACTTGTAAAGGTCATATTGGTCTTGGCTACTCATTTATTTCCTTTCTCTCATTGAATTTTTAACAATGACAGGCATTCATCCAAAGCTCTGGGCTCCTCTACACTGCATTAAAATTCACAGTGTCATTTGCTTTCAGTAAATATATTCAAATGAGCTGCCTTCAAAACCATAAATGACTCACCATACAATCAATCATAATTGCAGGGGCCTGAATTTCTCCTCTACATGTTGTCCTTTAGTGCCCAGAAGAAACCCATGATGTAACTCTTACCAGAAACTGGTCGTGGAAAAGAAATTTGATGTGATCATTTTTATTCTCTAAGGAAAACTTTGTAAGTTAAATACAGGACCAGTTTTGGCTGGAAAATGAGAGAGATACATGTAAATTTTATATTACCACTCAGAGCTCTGAGTTCCTGTACTTAAGAAAACTTATCTTTCTAATCAATTATTAAGTTTCAAAATGGAACATGTGCTTCTCTCTTAGCTTCCCATAAACCTCCCTGACAATTTTAAACATACATATTCACACGCAGAAAGTCTGCTTGTTAAAACAGTACATGGTCAAAGCTTCCAGCCAGGTAAGAAAGATCAAGGTGTTCCCTTACAGTATATAGTGTTATGCCAAGAAAATAAAGCAACATAAGTGCCTAACTAAAAATTATCCAAAAGATTTTTGATTTTAATCTCATTTTTCTCACAACTCTGTGCGGTAAAAAAAATATATGAAAAAGAAAATATTAAGGGACTAATTATTCCTTCCAGATAACAGTGGAACTACTGCCTTCCCCTGTGCTCTTGATAAGGTCAGGAATAGGTTTATCACTAAATCACAGATATAAGAGTTGGAAGAGATCTATTAGAAATCCTCTTCTCTTTATAAGTGTAGAATTGTTCCCTCCAACATACTTTCCAAGGCTCTATTTGGTCGAGCATTTAATGTCTCAAAACAGTGAGGCTCCAGTCACTTCCCTTGAGAGATGACTTTATTACCTAGCAGATCTCAGTGTGAGGGACTGAGTTCCAAACTAAATTTCACTTTTCATGTTTCTAGAGAGTTACTCTGTTTCAGCAAGGGCTGCCTCAAACCCCGTGCCCTTTATCGTGCGATAAATCCATCCTGTGTTGGCACAGCTTTGAACCCAGAGCTTGGATCGGGGTTTACTGACTTTGCTGCTTGAATCCATGCTCTTTTCCTCAAGGCTGATTTAAGTTACTATCAGCATTATTTAACCTGCTGGCAGTTGATGGAGAAGTTCCATGGAATGGTTAAATTCCCAATAGTCAACAGTGTTCCTCTACAGCAAAGCTTACTAGAGATAAGCAACAAATATTGTTAGAAGTGCAGAAATATGGGGAGATTGTATCTGTAGATCTCAGCTGTAGATATCCCTGAGGATAAAATAAACAAGTACAATGCATATCAGCTTCCCCCTCTGCCTGTCTCATGCATTACTTGTCTTCTTTGGGTCTCATCCAAAGACCTCTGAACTGAATGGAAAACTTTCACTGACTTCAATAGGATTTGGGTCAACCCCTTAAGGGCTGTGATTTTGTCTTCCCAAAGTGTGTGACCATGATTCAGTGGGATACTTCAGCACAGAGCTGCCTCCAGTGCTGGAGTTATCTCAGGGCTTTTGGTGATGTTTTTCATGCACTAAATATGAATGTGCTTAACCAGGCTGTTGATTCCTCATATTTAATACAGAGTGGGCCCAACGGAATGCCAAGCATCATAATTTTAATATTACGTGTTTTATCTGTATCAGATGTATCGAAGATGCATATTATATGGCAGTAACTCAAAACACAAAGCCAATTAGTCTGCTGGTATCATCCTGTGTATTTACACTGCTCAAAAATGTGTCTTGTGGCTTTATAACAGCTTGCTAATACAAGATTCTTTCACTAACCTGTCTCAGAACATCAAACAAAAGCAAAATCAAATAGAAATGTAAACTTCATAGCCTGTGATATATGTGGATAATATCCAGTGAAAACATTTTTGATAGAACAATTTTATGTTTAAAACGAAGGCTGATTGAAGCTGGAATATTTTGTAGGAACACAACTATTTCGACGACATTTTTTATGGGAAAAATGTCTCAGCAAATTGCTTTGATTTTCTTATTTGTGTCACTAACGTAGAAATTATTTGTTTTGAGAAAAGAAAAAATGCGTTTTCAAATTTACCATACTGTTTTGTCTTGACATATAGCAATTACTGAATTCATCATGTAGTTTAATATAGTGTATTATATTCAATATTTCATTACAGTGTTTTTCAAAATTGCAACGAGGCATTTCTACTTTTCCAAAGTAGTACATCAATAATTCTTCATGAGACTTTCAAAATTTCTGTTCCCTAAAAGTCTCTCTTTAATTTTTTCCAATTTTCTATTCTAGTTCAATATACAAACATAATTTTAGCATGTGCGCAGCCCTCACAAAAGCTTGAATTTCTAGGCAATTGTAGTACCAACTCAATCATACGTATTTGCAGATTGAAACTTCTACAGGTAAAGCCAGCTACAGTCAAATTGGTGCACATTAGGTCCAGATTCTCGGCTACGTCCTGTTGCAGTCTGAACTAGTGCCTTCCTTCCTCATGTATATCCTCATCACTGATTCTGACCTGCAGTTTCAATCACAGAATCCTAGAATGGCTTGAGTTGGAAGGGACCTTAAAAATCATAGAGTTCCACCCCCCTGACATGGGCAGGGACACCTTCCACTATCCCAGGTTGCTCCAAGCCCCGTCCAGCCTGGCCTTGGACACTGCCAGGGATCCAGGGGCAGCCACAGCTTCTCTGGGAAATCCATTCCAGGGCCTCCCCACCCTCACAGACACAAATTCCTTCCCAGTATCCCATCTGTCCCTGCCCTCTGGCACTGGGAAGCCATTCCCTGTGTCCTGTCCCTCCAGGCCTTGTCCCCAGTCCCTCTGCAGCTCTCCTGGAGCCCCTTTAGGCCCTGCCAGGGGCTCTGAGCTCTCCCTGGAGCCTTCTCTTGTGCAGGTGAACAGCCCCAACTCTCCCAGCCTGCCTCCATGGGAAAATTTACTGAGGTAAACTATGGAAACTAGATCAATTTCAGAAAAAAGATTACATTCTGCACATGGATGTGGAAAATCATAGCAAGATACAGGCAAAGGAGAATCCAGCTACCTGGAGCTCCTGGCTGGAGAGCAGCTGCTCCCTGTCCCACTCCTCTTGTTTACCTCGAAACATGTTGGTGGAAGCACGCTGGAAATCCTGCTCTGGGATTCCACATTGTAGTGCATGGTAGTGAGCCACACATGGCCACGTTTTGTTTATGACAGATGGCTCTTCCCAAAAATATGATGTGCAAGATTGTGCTGACTTGGACAGTTCTGCATAAACTGAGGAGGATTGACAGGGTGTAATATACATTTTCTGTTTACTAAAAGTCTAGAAGAGAATGGGCCAAGCCCAGCAAAGAACAGCCTGTTTCAAAGATATTACGGCTGGAAAATGTTGTTTCTCACAGAGATCATCTCTCTATAATAAGCTTCATGGTGATCCTGTATGGTGGAGAAAAAAAAAAAAACCAACTATGCAGATTGGGAAAGGAGTCAATCACATGATTTTTATTTGTATGCTATCATGGAGATGTCTGTGAGAGGAAAAGAGAACTTCTGCTCGTCTCCACAGCTCTGCACAAAGCCAGCCTAGCTGGAAACAAGCTACCCCATGGCCTATAAACTGCTCGTGGGAACCATGTGGAATTCAAATGCAAGAAAGAGGATTTGTCAGTGATGAACAGGCACCCTCAGAGAGGCTGCGTTGATGGACAATTTGCAACAGTCAGCCGGGAATTGGACCAAACAAGGCACACATGCAACCTTGCTGGAGTGACAGCTTGGAAGAGCCATGCTGAAATTCCCGGCTAGGAATCCAAGCTCACATGTAGGAATTGCTCTACCTTTCCTGCTGTTTTTCCTACCCTTTGCTGGATGTATGCTGAGTGGAGAATGCGTGCATAACACGGGGTTAACCAAAAAAATTTTTCTAAATCCTGAGGATTATAATTCATCATGAGATATTGGGGTTATTCTGATGTCCCTCAACAGTAGAGATTAGTGTGGGTCTGGTGGGGTTAATGCGGCAGAACTGATTTGTGCCAGCTGAAGATCAACTCCTGTTTTAAATGTTTTACTGGAAAAGGAGAAATTAATTGTTTTGCTCCAGATTTTTCCAGATGTTGGAGACTGGAACCTGCTACTGAAATGGGATCTCTCATCCCCTTTAGCTTTTCAGATTACACAGCAGACAGACAGACAGACAGACAGAGCATAGAGGGCATTTTTGTTGCAGCTTCTATTTTTGTCACTTCCTCTGAACTGTGTAAAACCTCCCATGACTAAAATGTCTTTCTTTGGCACAGGGGAATAGCGTCTTTTGGGATGATATAACTGAGTTGCGTGGGAAGCATTTTTCTCCTAGGCTAAGAAACTGATATTAAAAAAAATACCATTACATTCCAAACTGAGATCTTTGGGAAAGTTCATGGGAAATAGGAGAGATCTATCCTCAAAACAGCCGATTAATTCACTCTTAGGTTAAAATGTGGGACTTCTCAGCATTTCAAAGCCCATGTTTTTAGGTGCTTGGAAAGAGCCTCCATTTCTGTAGCTGTCACATTGATTGGAACTCCTTCAGAGCAAAGAATTTAAACCATATGTGCTTCTCTGAACAATTTAATTCCTATCAAAGGTAACGTTTGTTGATGACAAAACATTTTGCTCCAAAAATTCCTCTGATGATAAGAATTCACTAAGTAAAGTTTACATAACCTCTTTGGAGACCGTGACAGAAAAACCACGTCTTGAAAACAGCTGAAATCTGCCTGCTTGAAGACGACTGTGCCCTTCTCTTTGCAATTAGTACGGCTGAGTTCTGCACAGAAAAACACTTCCAAAGTTCCTCGCTGGCCACTCCAGGTTTTTCTCTCAGACTGTATAATCCCATGATTACATGGTGATGTTGATGCAACGTGACATGGTGTGTCAGTGGAGTTTCTAACTGCTTATTTTGTACCACTGAAGGGAAAACCCAGCAGCCTGGGCACTTAAACTGAAGCAGAATTGAGAAAAAGAAGGAAATCTGATAATCATTATTGAAGTCTACTTGCAGGTAACTGGCAGCTTTTCCTGAAAGTTTCAGCTGGTGATATTGTCCACAAAATGCTTGGCAACCTGCCAGTCCGCTTAATAGGTATCTCTGCTAGGCTGTTCAGTTGCTACCTGCATTTAGCAATATTTCAGGAGGATGCTTGACTGGTTGACAAAAGCTCCTCCCGTATCCACCTTGTGTAGGGTCACACAGATGAAATCCTTGAGCTGGCTATTACACAACCTTGGACATTTCCTCAGCTGCCCTGTCGGCTTTTTCGTGCTGTTCTCAGAAGTGGTGGCTTTTCTGATCGTGAGTGGTAGGAGTGGGTGCAGTGGTCTTGCAGTCACTAACTAGGTGGCTGCTACAGGCTTGTCAAAAACAGCATCGCTTCCCCGCAACTTGGAATTGCAAATCTTTGCTGAAGATTTTACCCTGCAATCAAGAAAATACATCTTTCTGCCTTTCTTTGAAAGGGAATGAAATTTAGCTGGAATCCTATTAGGAGAATAAAAGAAAAAATCTCTTCAGATAGCATTACCAATAAAGCTCCCTCCTTAGTTTTTCTGAGAGAAAGGTTAAATCGGTATAAGGCACAACAAAAGATCAGGGGAGATATTGAATGTTGACAACATTGTTGAACGACAGATGAACATCTCTGAACACTCTCTGGTCACAGAGAGAGTGCTGAATCCAGCATGAAGAATGGCTTTTGAGAAATGTCAGCTGGCAAGAACATGGTGTGGTGTAAGAGGGAGCACTGAAAAAACCAGGAAAAAAACGACTGAGATGGGATACCAGATTCCGCTGTGCTAAATTTGCTATAATAACTACCTAAAAATTGCAAACAGACTTGGTACTAAACTCCTTTGCAGATAACATAAGCCAGGACTAGTCAAACTGCAGGGTTTTCCTCCAGATCACATGAATTTTTTTGGGAGAAGACCTCACTGTTCCTCAAGAAGCAGTGGCGACAGGGTACCTTGGTTCTGCACCATGAAGGTATATGGAAGAGTTGGCATGACCTACCTCCTCCCAGAGGTGAAAGAGTTCCTGATGAGCGAGTATTTTAGTATTTGAAGTTGTTGTCTCATCGGAAAAGCCAATGGAAGTTGAGCATCTCCAACTATGAAACCATAATGGTTATTATTCACCTATTTCCTAAAGGTGGTCCACTGCAAACAGATCTAGCAAGGTAACACTTTGGAGTCAGTGTTTAGCCCTTGTAGGTGTGAACTCTTTGTGTGGTCATCCAAGCCTATTTTTTACTAAGGTCGTTCAAATAGGTTGCAATAAAACCTCATCATCAAACTTATCTAAACCTCTTAAAAAATTAAAAACAAAATTACTGTATGAGGAAATGACATCCTCATTTAGAACGCTTGAGATGTAGCAGTCTGAGCTGTGATTTTTAGAAGTGTTAACTGTGCATGATTTTCAGATGAAATCAAGAGGAACAGGAGGGTGTTGTTTAGCCACAGTTTCACACCTTCATCTCTGGTGAATGCTCACTTTGCTGGTCTAGTCTGCACTGGTCTTAAAAGACAGCTGCTGCTCTCTGACAGCTCTTTGGAGTGTAAAGTGATGCTCGTTTTAGTCTCCACCTTGCACTGGTCAGAGGAATCAAACTCACCTTCAAGCCGTAACAGCCTGGGAGCACCCTGCAGGTGAGCTGTGCTGTCATAAATGCCTGTGTCAGTGCCCTTTTGCTAAGACTTGAAATGTCTCTTCACTTACAAAGAGTACCAGAGTATCCTGAGTTGGATGGGACCCACAATGACCATCAGCGTCCAGCCCCTGGCCCTGCACAGACACCCTAACAATCCCAGCCTGGGCATCCCTGGCAGCGCTGTCCAAACGCTCCTGGAGCTCCGGCAGCCTCGGGGCCGTGCCCATTCCCTGGAGAGCCTGGTCAGTGCCCAAACACCCTCTGGGGGAAGAACCTTCTCCTGATATCCAACCTAACCCTCCCTGGCACAGCTCCAGCCATTCCCTTGGGTCCTGTCACCGGCCACCAGGGAGAAGAACACAGCACAGGCTCAGTGCATAGGTTTGGGAGAGTTACCCTGTCTGAGGTGAGTCAAAGGTGATTATCTGCTGCAGTCATTTACAACATATCCCTGTCCCCAAGGTGTAGGCAGCTCTGTAGCTCCCAACTCTCTTTATTGGTAGTACGTGTAACACTTGTAAAGCAGAATTCAACTGACCTGCTTTAGGTGCCTGCTGCAGATCAGATGAATCATGTCCCAAAAAATGCTATTTCTAGAGAACAAGCTCAGATGTATCTGTATTGTTGATGTCTGAAGCTGGACAGAATGAGTCCATTCTAGTGGGATTTAAGATATGATACTGTGTGTCTGAGCCCATGCTACCTCTGGCCATGTGATGGTTATAACAAAAATAATAAAATAACAAAATAGAAGTGCAGTGGTCAAAGGCAAAGCAAAGAGGATCAGTCTTGACTCAGGTATTAACATAGCTACACAGCCTGTGAGACCAGCTGACTCCTTCCAAACAGCCCAAAATTCAGCCAAGAACCCTGAAGGCTTCATTACCAAACCAGTAAAAGCTTTGACATCTAAAGATGCTCCTGAGGAGAGCTGTCTTTGCTGGCCACCAGGCTGCTAATCCACAAAATCTGGGGAACAACTGGCTTGACATACTGCTAGTATGTTTTATTAACCTGTCGTAGAACATTATTAGTTTAACTAGAAGAGTTAGAGATGGATAAACACTAGTAAATTTGGACTTTGCCCTTCAGCTTCTGCAATATCCCTGTCTTAAGCCTTAAGAAGATTGTGAAAAGCAGGGCCCCTGCATATGTAAATGTGGGTTTTCCCTTCCCATAAAATTAATGCCATTTACCTTGGATTAACTTGGAGAGAAGCAGGACAGTGTTTATTGGGTAAGGCACGTTAATACCTTCACAAATAGTGACCTCTTGCAAATTGTGGATGCCGTCACATATACAAATCCAGTCAAAAAGATAAACAGAGAAAGCATCCAGTTGTCAAGAATGCATTCCTAAAGAGATGAGGGACCACAGCTGAAGAAGAGCTCTAGGTCTGTTTTAAGTCTGCTTTTTCTCTCTATTTTTCTGGAGCTGGTGTGTGGCATAGATTCATCTTTATCTTCATGTCCCTATAAATGTCTTTTTTTCTGTTCAAGCATGATTTTTTTCTTCTATTGCTACCGTATGTCACCACTTCCAAATGTAACTCTGAAGAAATTTTTTTGTTCATGACAAAAGGTAGTGTTGGAAGGAAAATGTGAGGAGATTTAAAAAAAGATATAAAGAAGTTGGTCATATGATTGTAGAGTCTTGAACCTAAAAGGGAAATACAATGTCCAGCAAGAGATGTTTCTCTGCTGCTGAAAATCTTTTTCAGCAGTGTAATAATTTCATCTGGTTTCAGCCACAGACTGAAGAAGTGCATGCTGTAGTTATCTCAAAAAATCTTTTTTCTGGGAACATTTTAATAAGGACTGCAGCACATTTAACCTGTCTTGCCTTACTTGAGCTTTGAACCACTGCATGCTGTGGAGCTGTTGGTGAAATGCCTGTCCCAAACGGGCGAACGCTGCTCCCTCTCCTGTCCCTTAGAATGGATCTGAAATAAGATGTCTCTAGGTCAACGCCTGCAGATCCCTGGGGAAGGAAGATCACCACACTCAGACCACTCCCGAGCAGATTGCTGGGAGGAAGAGGACCAGGAACAGATGCTGATCCTGTTCTGTGAGTTTGGCTTTTTGTTTTCTGATTTTCTGGTGGTCCTGTGTGGAAAGAGAGTCTGGCTGAAACAGCATCTTTGGGGGATTTGTTAGAGTGTTTTGCAAAGTGTGACTTTGTTTATTGCTCTGCTACTTTAGTTTGTGTTTCCTGCTTTTCCAGCCAGAGTGAAGAATTAATTCTTTGTCGAGCCCGAGTGCTATCCACAGAATGGAGGAGCAGAAGAGAAATGAAAAGGGGAATTAAAGAGCAAGAAAAAATTTTACTCCTAGAGCAGAAATTTCCATGAAGAGTTTCATGGTGTGTCTCTATCCTGATGGGTACAGACAGACTAAAGCTCCCTACCGTGAGCAGTCCCAGACTTGAAATGTGTTTTGGTTCAGAGAAGTGCGGGATCTTGCTTGGGTCTGGGTGACCACTGGGTCATATTAGGCCATAGCTGATCCTGAGCCATCAAACCCGTTGTAAATTCATCTGAAATTCCAGTCAAATGGGGAGCCTGAGCTAGGGTCTTACCTGGGAATCTTAGCTTTCCTGCCTCAGGTGAAGGGTCCCAGTTCTATGCGTGCATGAGGGCAAACTATCCTTGTGTGTCATTTTTGCCTCCTTGTTGCAGAGTGGGACCATTCATCTGAAATCATGATGAATCCTGTCAACTGAATTTTTCCCTAAAATCTGTGGAGACAGACCCTAGGAAAAGATGAAGCAATATTTCTGCAAGAAGCAGACATTTGAAGATTGTTATTTTCCTGCACCTTGAGCATGATCTTCACAGAAAAACATATTCCAGGTAAATTTTAACCAAATTGCGCTCTTGAGTGCTGTCTTTATGAGCACATCTCATAAATATTGCAGTGGAAATGGGAGATTTGACACTTGAGACGCGGTCTTTATTTGACATTGACAGGTTTTGGGGGATGTTTGGCTTGTTGGAGAGAACAGAGCTGATGGTCTTGTTGGGAGCTTGCTTAACAACCAGCTTTAATGCATGACCAGGCTGCCATGTACCACGACAATCATTCCATGCCTCTGTACTGACTACATGACCCCAGCAATAAAAACATTGCTAAGTGCTGAGAGCAGCTAAAATAGAAATAACCCAGAAATGCAAAAGCTGAGAGAGTGGCGTGGGATTTTACCACCATTTTGCTAATGAATCTTCACCAAACTACTTGCCAGAAGCTTTTGAGCAGGTTTGAAACCTGCTGACTCAGAATCTGAATTGTGACAAGGCCTAAGCCCCATGGTGGGGCTGGAAAAATCAGAGTGAATATCATCTCCTCAAGTTTTAGGTTGCTTTGATAATTTTTTTTTCTATTTCCTGGGACATGTGACTTTATGCAGTGAAAATAAGTTACTCTGCTACCAGAAGACTGGTTTAAAGCAAACCAGGGATACATGAGTGTGTGGAGCAGAAGCTGGTGTTTGCTCTGGGCTGCACTTTACAAACTCGTGGCCAGTGTGTGTCAGGGAGCCAGGACTCACTGCTGATCAAGGAATATCCTGCGCTGGAAAGGATCCACCAGGACCATTGAGTCCAACGCTTGGCCCTGCACAGGACCATCCTTAAGGATCCCAACATGTGCCTGAGAGTGTTGTCCAGATATTTCTTGAACTCTGCCGGGCTTGGTGCTGTGACTGCTTCCCGGGAGCCTGTTCAGTGCCCAAACACCCCCTGGGGGAAGAAGCTTTTCCTGATATCCAGCCTAACCCTCCCCTGCCACAGCTTTGACCATTCCCTCAGTCCTGTCCCTGGTCACAGAGAGCAGAGATCAGTGTCTGCCCCTCTGATGTCCCTTGGGAGGAAGTTGCAGACCCCAATGAGGTCTGAGCTCAGTCTCCTTTTGTCCCAGCTGAAGAAGCCAAGTGACCGCAGCCACTCCTCGTATGGTTAACAAGGGTAACAAAAAAACCACTTTAGATAATTTTCCTCCTCCATGCTACACATCCTTTGTGTACAATCTGAACTGAGTTTCTTGCCCTGTTTTGAGGTATCTGCTTTCCATTGGGAACCATCATAATCCTGTTAATTTTCGATGCAGTTCAAATAAAATGTTTGTTGACCCAGGCTTTACTTTGTAATGACACCTACAGACCCCTCTGATGATGCAGAAAATGCCCAGGAAACCTTTAAGGACTGACAGCTTTTAGTAGTCCAGACTTTCTGCTCTGCTGAGAGATGGTCTCTCCTATTTTACACTTGTGGGCATGGGTTCAGCACTGAGTCAGACGGAAGAGATCCAGCAACTGAATCATCAGTGCCAGCATCTGACATCCACCTACCTGCTGAGTTTATCCAGGCTTAGCTTGGGAGGTCTGCTGGGTACCAGCCCCAGCACAGCAAATGTGTTAGAGCACTCCTCAAGCTCCTCCCCTCGCCTGCAGGAAAATAACTTTCAGGACTAAAATACTGGAATAATGGCTGAAACCCTCAATATGCTCCAGAAATGGTAGTTTCGTTTTCAGTTCTCATGCACAGCTGAGAATGGAGCCCTTTAAGGTTTTGTTTGTTTGATAAAACAGGACGGACTGTTATATTCTTCTCTGGAGACCCTTTTAGAGTTACAGATTGTGGAGAGATACTGCACTACAGACCAACTGTGAAAGCTTATTGTCCTTATCCCACAGCAATAAATGCATACCATAAATTGCCATTAAAGATGCAGTTAGGGATTCTAGTTAAATGAGTGGCAGTCCTCCAAACATGTTGGCTTTTACTTTAAGAAAGGGCAGAGTTGTTCTATATTTTGGCAGGGCTTTTATGCCTCCTTGTGCCAAGAAGGACCCACTGAAGCTGGAGGGGTGTTGCCTTCAACAAAGCTGTAATGGCTTAACATAGCAAACTGTCTTACATTTAGTAAGAGCTCTGCTCAATATCCATTAAATCAGGCTCAAGTGGCAAGGGTAGTGTTAGTTACCAGCAGCTAACACTGACCTAAATTATGTTTGCACTGGGTGTAAATTTAAAATTGAAATTGTGTTGATAACTTGCAATATGTAGCTTATCTTTGCAGGGTTCGTAGTTGGATTGGTTTAAGAAATAAGGGGAATTTTGCTGTTCCACGTTTCAGAATGATTGTGGGGAAGGGAGTCTAAGGACAGTCTGCCTTTCACTCCTCATTTAACACTGTCTGATGCAACTCATGTTGTCTTGATTATGTGACAGCAAAAGCCCCACATGACTTCCCAAATCCTTGTTAAATTGGCAGTGTCTCAGTCCTGTAACTCTCCTTGTCCAGCCAGAAAAAAAAACATTTTCAAAACTTCAGTGACATGTCACCAGTTCAACCAAGGTTTCTGATTTTCCTGAGTCTGAAATGACAGTTCTGTCCTGCAATTTCAGGCATTCATTTCAATAAATGCTATCAGATTGGCATGGAAAAGTCAAAAGCTGATGGAGAAAGGACAGATACATTGCATCAGAATATCTAAACATTATGCGGGGCTTTCTTGTTTTTAATGGTAATATGAAGAAATGTTTCTGTTTTAGAGTCCAGATGGAAAAATTTGGCTAAAAAAGTAGAGGAAATGTCATAAAAAAATCTGCTTTCACATTAAAAGCTGCATCTATTTTCCCAGCTAAACTATTTCTGAAGGATACAAGAAGAGACAGATGATGTAAGGAAAGAGGAGCTTGTTTAAAAAAGTGAAATCCGCTAATGCACATGTGTGTTTGTGTGTTATTAGTGCTGAAAAGAACTTTTACCCCTGAGAGTGTAAATTCATTTATAAAAAATGAAGACATTCAAGCAGATCCGTATGTATCCAAGCCAAATCACTTTTTTTTTAAATTAAAAAAAGTTATAATCAACAACATTTTTATGGAATGTAAAGCTTTGGACTTCCAGTTTTCCTTCATTTCACCAAACTCAAGCCCAGTGTCAACAAAGGCAGGGGTCTGCTGGTTACACACAGGCTCAATTCATCCAGGCTCCACAACCAAACTCTTTCCTCTACCAGAATGCTTTCTCTGGTAATGTAATTTTTTTCTTGGAGCTGTTTTGACTGGTGCTCAACTAGGCAGAAATATCACCGCTGGATTTGAAAAATGCCTCACCTGCTCAAGTTCACAATCCTGTGCATGTCCTGTGTCAGTTCTGTAACTGAACCTGCTCCTGGGGTTGTGGGCTGTGCTGCTCTGTGGGGCTGTGTGTGCTCGCTGCAGGTGAGGACCTGACTCCTTCCAACAGCTGCTGCCATTATGTACTCAAATAACACCACAGCCTTTACATTGCTTTGTTTGCACATTTTTGCTATTAAAGTACAAAAATCCCCCACCCAGCTGTGTTTGTCTTTCTTTTTTTTTTTTTTTTTATGTTTCCTTTCCTTCGGTTTTCTCAGTTTTTGCCACTTCTTTTAATTTTTTTTTTTCCCAATGCGTGTATCCTTCTGTTTCGTTGATGTGTACAGAGCAATTCTGTTTTCTCTTGACATTTTCTTTCCCTCTTTGTTCATCTTCTGCTGTTTTTTGTGACCTTTGCTTCTTTCCCTTTTTCTGCTCACTACCCTGTGAACATCCCCAGGCCTATCAACACCACCCATGTCAAGGATGTTCCATGGAAAAAAAGATATAAAAAACTTGATGAGCAGCAAGGGATTTTGGTGAATGTTACTTGCAGGCCAATATCTATCTGGCAGGTTAGCTTGCTGTAAAAAGTACTTCCCACCTGCAGAAATTCTCCTCCTCCTGGCAGGAGGATGCTCACTGCTGCTTGGCTTGTAATCTGGGTGTACAGTATTTGCTGTATGAGGAAAAGCACCCAAAAAACCCCATGAGGGGTGCCATGGACAGGTACACGGGGACAGTCCAAGGTTGGTTTGGTTTGGTTGGTTTGTTTTGGTTTTATTTGTGCGTGTGTTCAGAGCCAGAATCGTTGCCTCAGGCTGGGTGAAGCCAGCTGGCGCAGAATATCCAGCTTGGGGTGAGACTGCAGTTTGTGTCTTTCTTTCACAGTCCACTTTCACTGCTTGTACCTGAATGGAAGCCTTTTCCAAGTGAAAGCTGTTTACAGGCCCCAAGCTGCCTGCAAAGCTCGGCAGCTGGGCTGGGGAGGAAGGTGAGGGGACAAAGCAGTTGCTTTTGATATTTTTCGTTCAGTGCTTCTCAAGTGGATAAATTTCACAAAAAGTCTCCTTCTTGGTCCACTGGTCACAATTCCCAGAGGATGTGTGGAAGTGGGCAGGGTCTCTTTGGCCTGCATCGTGCCAATGTTTCCCATAGCAGAGGATTTATGGAATAGCACAGAGCACTCAGAGGAGAGCAAACTATTCTTTTGCAGAAAACCTAAAGATGGGACAGGGGTGTACACAGAACCATAGAATCATAGCAGGGTTTGGGTTGGAAAGGATTTTAAAGATCATTCAGTTTCACCCCCTGCCATGGGCAGGGACAGCTTCCACTATCCCAGGTTGCTCCAAGCCCCATCCAACCTGGCCTTGGACACTCCCAGAGATCTAGGGGCAGTCACAGCTGCTCTGGGCAATCTGTGCTAGGCCCTCATCACCCTCACAGCCAAGAATTTCTTCCTAAAATCTCATCCTACTCTGCTGTCTGTCAGTTTGAAGCCATTCCCCCAGTATAAAATATGCAGGAGCTGTGCTTTCTGTTTCTTCTTTCAGGAACCTGAATTGACTGAAAGTCTAATTGAAGTTGTATTTTTGAGACCCATAGATTTTCATATGTGCATTTTGGTCACCTTTACTAAGTCACATCTGTCTTCCACAGAGTAGGAAAACAGCAGCTACAGGCCGGAGACCTCTCTGAAGGAGCAGCAAAGTTCAAAGTAGCAAAATGGACACTTTCTCAAACCCAATGGTTTTGTTTTGAACGTGTCATTGTTAAAGAATAAATAGGGAGCCATCACAGGTTTGAAAGATGTGCCTGCATTATTGTAAAGTAGAATGGTACCTTACCGTGAGACTGATGGGATTGAGGCTGGAAACACTTCTACCAGTGGAGCTGGGCTGGACCCACACGGATCAGCCCCTCAGGCATTCACCCAGCATTTTGGGCAAAGGCTGAGCTCGCTCTCTGCTGCGCTACTGCTGCTCAGACGAGCTGGTTTGAAGCAGCGGGTGCATTCCATGGGCTGCAATTACAGCTCATTTGCGCTGCGGTCATGCCAAGAGTCGCCTGCGCTGTTCAGGGCCGCCCCTTCTGTGACGGGCTGGTTACGGCGGTGTGCTGCAGACATAAACCCACTGGGGTGCTCCAGCTTTGGGCATCATCAAAGCAGCACACCACCAGGTCAGAACAGACATGCTCCAAACACTCCTCTTGCCCGGTGTCAAGTCCCTCTACTGAGCAGGATTTTTTTAAGGGCAAAATTTCAACACAGGAAAATACTTTAGGAGACAACTGGGGCATGCACACTGTAGAAAGAGGAAAGAAAAAGGCTGAGAACACACTGAAAAATTAACTGCTTCAAAAGGTGAACCCTATTTTAAGGTATCCTAATATTTCCAAAATTTCAACATAAGAAAATTGAAGCAGAGTACAGTTGGCATGAAAGAAGCAATGTGGATACTATTTTAGAGCATGACTTTGTGCATGCAATAGCCTCCGGCATGACACAAAGGGCACAAAAATGTAAAAATGAAATAAACACGAGATGAGAAATTTATGACTCAGATGATTAATGAGGGGTGACAAAAGCATCTTTCTTTTTAAAGATGTATTAAGACAGCAACCAAATGTTATTGTTGGAGATAACTGGGGCAGTGGGTAGAGCTGAGAGATAACTTTCTCCACTGTGTTGTGCCTCCTGAGTAGATGAGCAGAGATTTTCTGTAGACAATGCTGTCACCATGACACCTTCCACAGACAATAAATAACCTTCAGACCTACAGCACTTTTGTGGAGCCAGATGCCAGAGTCACTGGGTGAAGTGTGTGGTCTGCACTGCGAGGTAGGTTGGCCTCTTGGTCTCCTCTGACCTTAAAACTCATAAATCACAGCCAGAGATGAACACTCCCCACCTAAGCCACAGTCCAGAATTATGAGAATTGTAGGATCATAGAATCCCAGAATGGTTTGGGTTGGAAAGGACATTGGAGATCATCCAGTTCCAAACCCCTCCCATGAGCAGGGACACCTTCCACTATCCCAGGCTGCTCCAAGCCCTGTCCAGCCTGGCCTTGGACACTTCCAAGGATCCAGGGGCAGCCACAGCTTGTGCGGGTAACCTGTGCCAGGGCCTCACCAGCCTCACAGCCAAGAACTCCTAATATCTAACATGAATCTACGCTCCTTCACCTTAATGCCACTCTCCTTTGTCTTGTTACTCCAGGCCCTTGTCCAAAGTTCCTTTCCAGCTCTCCTGGAGGCCCTTTAGGCACTGGAAGGAGCTCTAAGCTTTCCCCAGATCCTTCTCTTCTCCAGGTGAACATCCCCAGCTCTCCCAGCCTGGGTCCAGGGCAGAAGAACACCAGCCCTTGCAGCATCAAGAAGAAAGACAGTTATGAGCCAAAATAGACCTGGAAGGCTGTACAGGAACTTGAGTTGTCTCCTTTTAAAAAGCTTTGGTGGAAGGATTTAGCATGCAGCCTGCCCAGGAACTCCTGGTGCTGTCTCAGTGCAGATGTAGCTCCTCCTGCCACAGAGCAGAGAGCCCAGAGCCTGGGAAAAGGAGAGGTGCTCCAAGTAGGATTTTTAAGGGCCCAAATCCAGAATCGTGATGCTGATTCAGCTGTTATTTAGCCCTGCAGGCAGATACGTTTCAAGTGCACCTCAGGTTTTTATGGTTAATTTTTCCAGATGCCTGAACTTTTTTCTCACTCCCAATAAATTTCCAGAAATCAACAATGACTTCGGTTTTTCTCCCCTGAGATGCATGAGCCAATGGGTTTTCTCAAATTACCTCAAGGCTGGTTTTTTTTTGACTTTTGCCATTTTTTACCACACCAGAAGGGAGACCCTTCATTCAAACAAGAGAACTCATGCACAAAGGGGGTATCCATACCCACTCTTTTCCCTCTGTGAGGGTGTCAAATCCCTGATTCTGGCCTCTCAGGAAACTGCTGTAACCACTAGTGTGTAAAGTGGTGTAGGAAAGAATTCAAGATTCATGGTCAGACCGAGTAAGGTCGGTTCAATTCACTTCCAGCAGTGTAAGAGAGGAGCTGGATCTGCTGTCAAGGGTAGAAAAAAATGAAGTTTTAAAAGAAAACCACTAAGAATGGCCAAGCAGAAGTGGAAGCTTTAGGTAGATATTGTGTTACTGTCCATACAAACAATTTAGTCAATGTTGGAAAGCAACGGGTTAGTGTTGGATCTGATTTCTATTCAAATCACAGTAAGTGATATTTTGTCTTCTAAAACAGATTTTAATTTTTAAAACCATAGAGAACCACAAAAGAAACCAAATCAAAGACCCCGTTTAAAGTAAGCATCATTAAAATGCAATATTTGCTATTTAAATACTGTCTGTGACAGAAAGCTGATATCTAGCTTTTTTGCTCTAAATATAGTATTTCGTTTCCGGTTGAAGTCAAAAGATGGCTTTTTTGTTCAAATAACCATTTATTTGTACAATAAACCAAATCACAATGTCAGCATGAACATCTCTCAAAATTCTTTTTTAATGAATGGCTGCTGTTTTCATAAATCTTTCCCCAGCTCTGACCAGATCCCAGAAACTCCCCCAGAAGCCAGTGGGGACTTTTTCTTTAATATTCACAGGTCTTTAATCAAATGGCTCAGGAAAAAAAAAAGAAAAAAAAGAAAAAAAAAAGGAGCATCTGGATGAACTGAAGTATTTAAAAAGTATATTTTCTTCTGGATTTGTGTCCTGTTTTCCTTCGACCCCTTTGGAATGACCTCAGATTTCCGAACTCCTTCTGTTGCCCAGGTGCTGTCAAGGGAATGCAATCTTTGTGTACATCCCCAGTTCCTGTCCTTGTGGGCACTCTAATCCTTCCCCTGAGTCTCAATTAGCACGAAGCAGCACTTGTGGCTCTTAGAAATTTGTATGCTGATCAGTGACCACTAATTTCATGGATAAAGGCCAAATCATGGTTAAAACTGAGCAGACAAGCTTCTGATTTTCGTGAAAAACTCTGGAATTTAATATCTTTGAGGCCTCTGCCCTTCTGTTGAAGTTGATCTGTGGGTTTACAGTTTATTGAAAGAGAATGTCAGGTAGCTGGACAAGCACAAAGTATGATCACACAAGTCCTGTTTCCTTGGCTAAACACCACCACGAATAACTTTTGAAAAAGCAAATTCAATATACCTGGATTAATTTTATGTCTAGCAGCGATTTAGAAGCAATATACAGAATAACATGCAGCGAGAGTTCTGTGCTGGTGATGCACATCTAGAAATTTTTCCAGCATTACTAACTTCTAAACTTCTGATTTTGATAGCATCCTCCTCCACACAGCAGCAAATTCAAGTCAGCTAAAGAGATAAGCAGCTTATCTATTTTAAAGTTCTTTTTCTTTCCTCTTTCCTGCAGGTACTTCATCAGTTCAAAAGCTCAAGGCAAAAGGACATTCCTGGGAGAGATTCACTAAGTGAGAGGAGGAAAGAGCAAAATGCAAACACAGCTGATCCTCAGTGAATTGAAGCTTCCCCCAAGGCTGTCACAAATAGGTACACGCACATCCAGCTTTGCTTCTTGGGATTCTTCTTCCTTATGCATCATATACTAATTATCTCACCAGTCTGCCTGTGACACTCGATTTGGCATTTTTCCTGCTTCTTGCTTGTAAATTTACATCAGAGAAGAGATAGAGTGAAATTATTAATGAAAATGTATCCACAGGTGTCTTTCCAAAGGAAGGGAGCAGGACTGGTGTATGAAACAGATCCTGCTTTCAGATTTCCTTTTAACACATTTCCATTTAGTTCTGAACCCCACTAATTTGCATAGGCAAGAAGATAAAAGCAGCAAGAAACATCTCAGCTGGTTCTGAATTTCCCCTCACAGGCAGAATTATATATCTGCTGTTCCTTTCTCTGAGCAAACAGACAGCACCATGTTCGCTCACCGTTCTTCGTCCTTTGTAGTGGCATCCCAAAAAGAGATTCCCCAATGAGCCAAGACACAGTGGGTGGGATTTCTTTGAGCAAAACTCTGTGGTGCTGAGCTGTAGTTGAGAAAGAGGGACTTCATCAGCAGTAGAGGAATGAGATAAATTAGTGGTAAACATGGTGGGTCAGGGTTAAAGTTTGGATTTTACAGTCTTAGAGTCCTTTTCCAGCCTTAATGACTCTGTGATTCTGTGAATTGTGGCCTAAAACTATTTGATGTTTGGGCTTACTTTTGTGTGATGAAGCCCCCCATCATGATCAGTGCATGCTGGAGCAAGGAGGAGAAGCCATGAAGGAGATATCAATTACGTCATCAACAGCTATGAGGAAACAAAGGAGTTGTCACAGAATACCCCAAGTAGGAAGGGACCCACAGGCATCATCCAGCCCAGCCCCTGGCCCTGCACAGACACCCCAACAATCCCACCCTGTGCCTGAGAGGGTTGTCCAAATGCTCCTGGAGCTCTGGCAGCCTTGGGGCTGTGCCCATTCCCTGGGGAGCCTGGTCAGTGCCCCAGCACCCTCTGGGGGAAGAACCTTTCCCTGACATCCAACCTAAAGGATTTCTCCCTTGGTTTGTATGTACGTGCCTGTCTTGTCCTGCAGCTAGAGTAAATCAGCCGCTCAATAAATGGGAGGCACCATACAGCAGTAAGATGGAGGTAGAAGGTGGATGTGAACAGAAGAGAATGCACAAGAAGATCGGCTCAAAGCTGATACGCTGCTTGTGAAAAAATGTGCGATTTTTTTCATGCTCAGTCATGAAGCACCTTTTCACCAGGCAGTGGCAACACACAGGACAACACCTAAATAAAGTAAATATAACAACAGGGGTGGGTGGTTGTTAGGTGATCACTGCTCTTCAGGTGTTGAAATGTGAGCTCACCAGTCTGTCTAAAGTGCCCTGGTTTTGAAAGCTCAGAATATGAATGTGCATAGCAAGAAAAAAAAATTTTGGTCTGTCAATACTTTTTAAATTTGGTCCTTAGCCCAGTATACACACAGTCATTCATTGTCCAGTGCTCCATTAGGTACTTTCTCCAATTTTCTATTCGGACGGTTATATTTTACTTTCTGACCAAAAGATTTTCTTTTTTCCATTGCCACAATTTGCTCCTTATGACTATCCCAAAACTTTTAATAAAAAAAAAAAAATTATTAAAGAAACAAATTCACTGAACTGCACCTCCTACAAAAAAAAATCAAGCAAGTGAAAAGAAAAACACACCTTTCAGAAACTGAAAAGGTCAACTGCAAATGCGAATTCTTTCTTTCTTTCTTTCTTTCTTTCTTTCTCTTTCTTTCTTTCTTTCTTTCTTTCTTTCTTTCTTTCTTTTCTTTCTTTCTTTCTTTCTTTCTTTCTTTCTCTCTTTCTCTCTCTCTCTTTCTCTCTCTCTTTCTTTCTTTTTCTTTCTTTCTTTCTTTCTTTCTTTCTTTCTTTCTTTCTTTCTTTCTTTCTTTCTTTCTTTCTTTCTTTCTTTCTCTTTCTCTCTTTCTCTTTCTTTCTTTTTCTTTCTTTCTTTCTTTCTTTCTTTCTTTCTTTCTTTCTTTCTTTCTTTCTTTCTTTCTTTCTTTCTTTCTTTCTTTCTCTCTTTCTCTTTCTCTCTTTCTCTCTTTCTTTCTCTCTTTCTCTCTTTCTTTCTTTCTCTCTTTCTTTCTCTCTTTAGTTCTTCCTTTCTTCCTTCCTTCCTTCCTTCCTTTCTTTCTTTCTTTCTTTCTTTCTTTCTTTCTTTCTTTCTTTCTTTCTTTCTTTCTTTCATTCCTTCCTTCCTTCCTTCCTTCCTTCCTTCCTTCCTTCCTTCCTTCCTTCCTTCCTTCCTTCCTTCCTTTCTTTTTTCTCTTTCTTTCTTTCTTTCTTTCTTTCTTTCTTTCTTTCTTTCTTTCTTTCTTTCTTTCTTTCTTTCTTTCTTTCTTTCTTTCTTTCTTTCTTTCTTTCTTTCTTTCTTTCTTTCTTTCTTTCTTTCTTTCTTTCTTTCTTTCTTTCTTTCTTTCTTTCTTTCTTTTTCTTTCTTTCTTTCTCTCTTTCTTTCTTTCTCTCTTTCTCTCTCTCTCTCTTTCTCTCTCTCTCTCTTTCTCTCTTTCTTTCTCTTTCTTTCTTTTTCTTTCTTTCTTTCTTTCTTTCTTTCTTTCTTTCTTTCTTTCTTTCTCTCTTTCTTTTTCTTTCTTTCTTTCTTTCTTTCTTTCTTTCTTTCTTTCTTTCTTTCTTTCTTTCTTTCTTTCTTTCTTTCTTTCTTTCTCTCTTTCTCTCTTTCTCTCCTTCTCTCATTGTCTCCTTCTTTTTCTTTCTCTCATTGTCTCTTTCTTTTTTTCAGCTGAGTATTTCCACTTCTTAGCACTTTTTTTTTGTGCTTTTCAGCTGCAGCACAATAAGGAATCCTTGTTTTTTTTTTTTTCCCTGCTCAAAAAAAGCCCCCAAAAAATCTGATCGAATCTTGCAATGGACTCATGGCTTCAAGAAACCCAATTCCAATATAATGATAACCCAATTCTAACGAGTCCTGCAGCACCCAAATGGTCCTGACAATTCAATGAACCTCTGCATTTCACCAGAATCCTTATGAACCATATTGGATACAGCAGAGCTGTTAATGAAACTGGAACTGTATAATCACAACATGCTCATCCTTGAAGATGCAGGCAGATGTGGGGAAGGGTTCTCCATTTATTTCATTGAAATACCATTGCAAATTACCTCTGAGTTAACTACATTTAGACAGAAGTACAGGGGAAAAAAAAAATCTTCCTTGATAATGACAAGACAAAAATATCCATAAAAAGGGAATAAAGATGACATACTTCTTTTTTCCGTGACATACATCTTTTACATGGCTTAGGGGCTTTGCTTCCTGAGAGTTTACGTCGTCGTCAACTGTCAGGGCCCTTCCATTCATGATTTATGTATGCATAATAAAGACATCGTGGTTGAGGGACTGATCTGTGATTTCCAACAGCTTTGAAACTAACAGCAATAAAATATACAGCACATGAATAATATAGGGTTTAGTTAAAAAAGATCAAATTTTGAAAAATGGGAGGCATATTTATTTTCAGTTGCTCCATCTGCTGTTTTATTTTTTTATTTTTTCCCCCTAGGTTGAATTGAATGACAGCTTTTTAAGGGAGACATGCCCAAGGTTTCCAGTCTTTGGAATCCTTTAAGGAATCGTTTAAGCCATCTCAGTTCAAATTTAGGACAGACTGTGAAGGTGTCGGAGCTTGAATTTAAATCAGCTCTTCCTAAAGCGTCGCAGGACTTCCCACATCGTTTTTACAGCGAGGCTGGTGTGCTGCTAACCCTGGCTGCTGCATTATTTCCCAGGCGTGGCGAGAGGCCATCAGCAGAGATCGCTGCGGGCACACTCAGACTGTGCAGCGATGAGCAGCGCCATGACAGCTCTGAGGCCATCAGTGAGTCGTGCTGAAACACATCTCACACAGCTCATTAGCCCGCATGCTTTCCTGCTTTGCTCAGCCAGCAGGGCTTGGTCATGGAGGTGGTTTTCCTGGTGCCGTTGTTGGTTTTTTGCAGCACAGGACAAATGCACCAGGCAGAGAACACGTCTCTGCTCAAGATCTCTCTAACTGATGACTGGATGAAAGGAACCTTTTCATTTTCTGTGATAAAATCAAGATGCAGATATTCAGCAGTTTGGATGGAACTCGGTCGGAAATACGTGCTAACCAGTCCCTAATTCCTGCACTCTTGTCCATCCCATGAAATTATCCATTTCATAATGGTAGAACTTCATCAGATATCTAGGGAAATTTTACTGGTGCTGTGTTGCGGACACATTTCAAAATTTGCCTCTGTTCATGTTAATGAATTGAAATGGAGGATTAGATCATGCTTAATGACAACAAGAACATGACAAAGGTGGAAAACCCTTCAGGTATTGTCTCCAAATGCACATCAAAGTTCTCGTTTGGCTCTGCAAGTAGTGAAGGCGGACAGAGGTCCTTCATAGCCTCAGAACCTATTTTAATTATCCCCTCCCTGGGTAATTATTAACAGGGGAGGAGAGAACTGCCTGAGAGCGTGAATACTAATGGGTTCCCCTGAGACCGCGAGTCCAGAACATCAAGGAACATATGATGGGCTAACAGCCTCTCCAACAAGTTGCTGCTGGCTTGGAGGTGGGATGCTGCACTTGAGATGCCAGTGATATTCCTCAATGACTTGAGGACTAAACCACACGTCTTTACAAAAGCAAAGCTGTTCTTGTGCTGAAATATTCAAGGGGAAGGGAAATTGTGTCGCTAAAAGTTGGGCTTTTGACACAGTCAAATGCTGTCAGAGTGAATAAGAAAAGGAAGGTGGAAAGGAGATCTGAAGGATGTGGGAGCTGTGTCTTCACCACTTGTTAAGGTGTTGCTTTTCAATAACAGCTGTACAAGTGATCTGTGAAGTGGAGGGAGGCCTCGTTACAAACCAGAGAAGGGAAGCCAGTTCATACCTGTGCCATGTCAAGGGCATGACAAGGCTTGTTAAAAAAAATTGAAAGCCCAGACACTTGTGGGACTAAATGCGAATCCGCACCTCAAAAAAGTCTGGTCCTGAGGTGTTATCTCAGGTCTAGCACATCAGGTATTTTTTAAATCATTAACTAAGGTCATTATTCAAAATCATCCACCTTGCTGTTAGGTCATCCAGGTGTCAGACAAAAGTAATCTTTGAATGAGCTGTGATGAGCAGGCACTAACTTTAAAAATAATGCCTTTATTGTTTTATTTATTTTAGAAACACTTTTAAACACGTTCTGCTATGCTTGGAGGGAATTTAGCACATAAGTTCCAGGGCAGAGGGTGGTGTCAGAAGAAGTGATTCTTCCACTTTCTCAGGTGTTTTCCCCTGAGGTCCTCCTCCCATCAGAAAAGAGTCTGAGGAAAGTCTTTGCATGGAGATGGCATTGGAATATAAGAACATTATTTCTTTGGTAGCCAGTTTGATATGAAAATAACTGAAAGTAACTAAAAATGGGATTTTACATATGTTGTTCTTGCCAAATTTTATGTATTGAGTTCACAAGGCTCTTCTTTTCAAACTTTCGCAACTCACCAGTTAGAGTGAGAGGTGTCTGGTGTTCATCACAGCCACTCACCCTATTTCCTGCTGGAGAACTTTCTGGAGAACCCCATGGAACTGGGGTAAAGCTCAAGGAAATATTTGGGAGCCAACTGCTCGTTGGCCACTAGACAGCAACATTGGGTTGTTCAGAGGTACACAGAAACAGAGGAGTGACATGATGACGAGTGGACACATGAACTACTCCAGATTGGTGTGTAGGCATGTTTATCACCATAGGGGCCACATCTTATTCTCCTCTGCATTTCACACACCAAGGGTGGTTTGGGTTCTCCCCCATAAACAAGTTCTTGGGGGTGTCTGTGGTTTCTATTGAGAGATTTGAGAGAATGCTTTGATAGGCTGCCTGGAGGAGGACTGATGAGGCCAAATTCCCTTTAGGAACAAGTAAAACCTGGTGCATTGTTTTCTAGAAGCTGTCAATATATGGGCTCTTTGGATGTTGGTATGGAGAATAACCAAACTACCTCCAGAACCATCATCGATCTCTTGGTTAGTTAGTGCCCTGGGGTTAATGAATTTGCACTTATTACCAAATTCCCTGGGCTGTTGGGCTTTAGGTTCCCAAAGCTAAGGTATTGGTATGGTAGAGACATGACCCTGGCTGTGGGCAGGGTAAAGAACTTGATGGTCCCTTCCAGCTCCGGATATGGTGTGAGCCTGTGCAGTGCTGGAAGGCGGCAGTGTGTACACGCCTGTGTGCACACAGAGGGGTGGCAGTGCTGAGGGCTCGTGCTCTGAGCTGGATCATGCTGTCGTGGTCCTCCCCCCCGCCCCCACCAAGTCACACAACACTGATTTAGGCACTTCTGCCTCCCCTGTGCTGCTGCTCTCCATAACAAAAGCACAGCGCTGCTGCCTTCTCCCCCTCTGCCTTCTGCAGCTGTCACCACCTCATGCCAAGAGTCCAGCATTAGGAGTGTTTTGAGCGAAAAAGTCCTGCTCAGATGATCATGCTTATATCAACTGAAAGCTTTCAAGGCCCTGCTTAGCCAAAATATGTGATACGCATCATGAGTCCAATCATCCCCCTTATAGTCATCTATGAAGAGTTGTTTTTTTCAAACCAAGGTTTTCCATTATAATTTTCTCCCATTCTTGTTTCAGCTCACTAAGCATTAACCACCATGACCTACTGCATAAACCCAAACCATATTAAACAGCTTAGGTTTATAGCCAAATCCTATCACCCTGTTTAGGGTATGGCTACAATGCTTGGCTGTTTCTATAGTTCTGTGGGTTGGGGTTTTTTTGGACAGAGTTAAATCTTTACTTGACTGAAATGTTTTGGATGTGTTTAACACCACACTGCTAAAGCAAAACACATAGATGGAACCAATCCATTTGTTTAAGAACAGAAGAAATAATAAAACAAACATAAACCCTAAAACTATCTGCAATATAAGTCCAAAACCCATAAAAGGAAGTGACAAATTTTTATGAACTAACTTATACATGTGTGTGTGTGTATTTATATTTTATTCTCATGGATTGTATTTATGTCAGAACATAGGAAATGGCCTCCACCTTTCAATTTACTTGTGGCTCAACATAATCACGTGCTTTCCCATGGATAAGAACCCACTGCTCCTAATAGAGCTGCCAGCAAGCTGATGTGAAAAAGAACATTGCTGAATATCACGTTTTTAGTTTTCAAAGCAAAAGGCAATGGAAGGTGAGGGGGGAAAAAGCCTTGTATGGTGATATAAACAAAAGGATAAATCGCAGGTCAGAAAATTCAGACAAATCATCATCAGCCAGGGGCATTCTGAGCGGTGTCTCCACAGAATCATACCTGTGCTTGGGGCCATAGGATGTTTTCATTAGTAATCCAGGATTAGATATAAAGTCACTGCTGATAGAATTTGCAGCTGATGAAGATTGGTGGAAGTATAAATAACTGCAGGTCCATGTAAGGGAGATCACTGGTGAGGATCAGCTTATTTGGGCAAAACCTGTTTTAACAGAGCCAAAGGCAGTGCAGTCCATGCAGGAATGCAGAACGCATATTCTGTTACTATCAAACAGTTATGACATTTCACACGTGGGAAAGGGGCAACCTTCCTGCAGGCAAGGAATGTGAGGGATGCCTATATGGGACAGGTCATGGTCGGTGAGTAACTCAGCCTGAGCTCCAGGCCTTGCTGAGACTCTCAGCATTCCTAATTTTTCCAGGGCATGTAGAGATCCCTGGATGGAGAGGGATGACTGTGCTATGATGGCAGCAGGAATGGCCCAGAGGTGGCCATTCAGAGTGGCCACCAGTCAGAGGTGGCTGACCTTGGTCTGAGGGGTCCCCCATCAGGAGCACTGCTCTGTTGTGTAAAGCCTGTTGTGTCTTGGACAAAAACTGGGAAATGAGAATTAGAAAGTTCGAACCAAAGTAATTATGCCTTCACAGCAATACACGTGAAAGTATTTTAATTGAAGTCTTGACTAAATGGTACCATCAGTGAACTAGGAATAGGATATAAATATGACATGTTGAATTCCTAAATGGGTGAGTGTGAATGATATTTCTCAGAAGATCAGATGGACACAGCGTACAAAGAATTAAAGTCTCTGCTGTAGGTGATACTAAGAAGCTGAGCCTGTTTGGAGCTTTTACCTGCGATCCAGAGACCAAATCTTCAGCAAAAATCTTGGAGCAGACAGGGACCTCTGTCTGACCACGAGTTCAGGGCAGGAGGTCTCCACCAAGATCTGAACATTAATCTAGATCTAGATAGGGCAAGGAAGTCTACCTACCTCATTGGTTATCCCACTCTGCATGCTTATGCAAGACCCTGATTTATTCCATATTTCTGACACATCCAACTTCTGAATTCTCTCCACCTCTTTTTCTCTTACTGGCTTTAGTCAGCTAAACTTACCTGAAGGCACAGCCCCCACTAACACAGAAAAAATTCTTCTACTCCTATGACTATTAGTCTGCAGAGCCAAGATGCATCTACATCTATAGGTCTATAACAAGTTTATATGTTATAAGCACTGTATGAACACTGTAAATACTGTACTTCAGGGCTTTTAATGTTAAAAGTCATGGTTTTTTCTTACACACATATTCCTCCTTCAATAGAATATTACTGCAGCCCTACACCTGTGTGCAAATTCAATGTGAGTGAAATGGTAATCCTGCAGGCACCCCAGTTTGCTTTCTATTAAGAATGCAAAAAAAAAGTATAGTTAATATAACGAGAAATCTCAGAAAAGCACCAGACAAGGGCAGCAGAATAAAATTCCAAGAATGAGAGATCTTTCAGACTCAAACAGACAAGGAGGAGATGGAGAGGTAATTTGACCACTGGGGAAATATTTGTGTGGAGAGAAGAACCCATTTAGAAGAGGGTTCTTTCATCAGACAGAGAGGGACCAGTGTGATTTAGAGTGAGGAAGATTACAAGCCAGAACAAACTGCTAGGGAAAGCAGCATGCTCTCTATTTCACCCTTCCTTTAAATCAAGGCTGAATCTCTCTCTGGAAGAGAATTTTCACAGAACATCAATTACTGGAATCAATCTCAGGAACAGTTGAGTGAAACTTAATAACCTGTGACATAGGTGTTCTAAGCAAGATGATCCTTTGGCCCTAAAGTCCCCACATCTTAGGGATGACGAAGAGCAGAGCCCTATATAGCAATGGGAGCAGAACCAGAGCGTAAATACGGGAGGGGCAGAGCAATGATGTCCGAGCAGTCAGGATGAGGAGTGCTGTATCATTCATCCCCACCTAGATGTCAGCTGGATGTTAAGTGAATGTTGTGGGACCACAAGGGTGGCAAAAATCTTTTGTACACAGAGTAGGTGCACATAAACGTAGCTGCTTTACCAAGCTCTTTTGATGATCTCTGCTTTCCATACCTGTGGCTCTGGAATGTGCTCTGACCAAAGAGGAAATTCACTAAGCAAGGACAAGGTTCTGTGCAGGTACACTGTGACTCCCTTTCAGTTCAGCTGGTATCTTGCCATGTTTTTGCCAATCAGAAGATGGCATTTCAGGAGTGGAAGAAGCTATTTTGCCAAGATTTCTCTCGGCTCATGGTTTACTGCAAATATTGATGGTTTACGACATGGATGTTTTACTGCTGAATTTTCTGCTGGGCTGTTACTTGATTTCAGTAATGAATTCCAGCCTGCTTACTTATTTATTTATTTACCTACTTACTTATTTTAAGCAGAGCTAACAAGTTTCACAAGAATTATGTGTCGTAGGGAGGTGTCTTAGCTAATTCGAAGAAGCAATTTGCAAGAGCAGGAAACCTCAGCATGTGAATTAAATTTTATAAGAGAGACACAAAGTGCCGTATGTTCTCATCATACCCATGGTGGAGGACTGTACTGAGACAAAGAACTGCTGCACCAGGAAATTATCAAGTCCCACCCAATCCCTAGCAAAAAAAAATCTTATTTGTTCCAAAGCAGGGAAATCCTTCCTCATCTGCAGGTGACTGAGAGTATCATGTACCCCTGAAAAGAATCGCACAACCACTAAACACAAAATGCTTCCCCTACACTTTAAAATATACCTAGAAGGCTTTTCTGATCCCATACCTTCATCTGGAAACTAAAGTTTGTGATGCGACCTATCAAAATTGTCAGTAATCAGGAGAGGGATATCCACTGCCAGCCTACTAGATAAAATTTTAGAAAAAAGTATATCCTTCTTTGACTTGAATATTGATGACTCTTATTTTTTCTGAGATTAGTTCCTATCTGAAAGTGAGTATTTCATTATTGCTCATGCTTATTTCTCATTGGAATAACCTTCCTATCTCCTTAGGTATGAGACAGTTAATGTTTAAATGAACGCTGGATGTGCCGCATAAGTAAAGTCTTATCTGAAATGCTAAATTGTCTTTGTCACTTGGAACCTCTCTGAACTTCATAACTAAAAAGGGAGGAAAAGAAAACAGAAGAGAAGAGGCCAGAGAAATCCCAAGTTCCAGGTTTATTTTTTTAATTCTTTGTTGCAAAGGACCAAATATTCCTGCAATAGAGCAATTTTTGGTGAGAGAAAACACTGTTGATGTTTTTCTGAGGATATTTGACATTTATCCTTGCGAGATGTGGGTCAAACTGTGCAGGCGACATTCCTTCTCTACCTATCACCAGACACTGAGCTCCCAGACACATCTCTGCTCCCAGAACTGGCTCCTCAGAGCTCAAACATGGAGACCAAAGCCTCCTACAACTTGAACGCTCCAGCTCTTCCTGGACATGGAGCTTTGTGTAACCCAAACCTTACGTCCCTGCAGTATGATTTCCCTGTCAGGGCTTTCACACACACTAAAAGGGCCTGGAATGACTAGCTGTGACAGCACCACCTCCTAAAACTTGTCGTGTTTTCTTTCTTGAGCCACGCTCCCACACTTGACTCCTTCTTGTTCCCTGCTCGCACAAATGAGCATTTGTCCTGGGTTGCCAAAGCAGGAGCAGAAGCTTCCAGTATCGTCCTTCTGACATTGACCAATGCTTGATAACTACCAGGTGGTTAAAAAAGATCTTTACCAATCTTGGAGGCACTGATGTGGTACGCTACCAGCTGACACCAGCTGTTGATTACCTAAACCTTGCAATTTTTATTTTCCTTAATGTACATCAGCTGCAGAGCTTAGTGTCACATAACAACTGTCTAATCTCTGTATTCTCCTTCAAATCAGGAATTCGTCTCAATAACAATCTATGATTCTGCAAATGCATTATACCACACATTAGGATATTTGTGTTGGTCCTTTAAAATGCAGTCACAGAAGCACTCAGAGGACTACATAAGATGTAGATGAACAAATTCACTTAGAAGTATCATTCCTGTGTACATATTTGTGAGAGGTCTTTTATTTACTCAGATAAATCAGGGAAAAATAATTATACATTGTAATTTTTTTATCTTTAGAAGCTGTATAATATATGCCAAATCAAACATGTAACTTATCCATCTTTAATAGCGTTCTTTGTGCCATATAACTGAACAGCAGCTGCTTTGTCAAGTGACCAAGAAATTAGACTTTGGCAAAACAGGGGTTTTCATCAGCATATGACCTTAAGATAACATTTACATTTCAGGAGATGCTGTTCCAGTCAGAACAGAACTGCAGGGCGAATTCACATCTCTGAATACTCATGGAGGCATCTGACAGAAAAGCTAATAAATGCACGAGATTAGTACAGTTTTATTTTCCATAAATCTGGGACATGTTCAGCAATGTCAAACGGGTTCTTGTGCCTTTAAACGAATAAATAAACCCAAGCTTGCTCTGAAGCTCAGAAGTGAGGTGGAATTCGTTTAGCTCATTACCATTTAAATGATAGATGGACAGGGTAAACTCTTTTCTTTTGAGGCAGGGGATGGACAATGCGGAGAGGAGAGCAGTGGTATTACATAAATTTGGGCTCCCAGGCTTAGATGATTGGATTCAGATGTTTTCAAGGAAATTATTTGCTCCAAAAGGGCTCTTTGGTTACTTAGAGGTATAGCAATCATATTTAAAATGTTTTTACTTACAGGCAGGCTCCTATATCTTCAGTCACACAGGATTTACCGGAGGGTTTATCCTTGGGCTGCTCTGTTGAGCGCAGAGAATTCAGGTGGGTGTTTTCAGAGAGTTAGGCTGCCAAGACATACAGAGGAAAAAACAACATGTTTAGAGGAGAAATATTTTGCTTTTGCCATTCTGGCTATAATTTATTTCCCGCTTTTGCAGTAGGTCATTATTTGCCTCTCCTAACTTGAAGAGAAATTTGAAGTGGGGAGAGGTAACAGGTACGGTTTTTGTTTGTTCATTTAGTCCATGAGAAAAGGAGGTACCTGGGTACCTGCGAATGAGAAGGTAAGTTCTTCATACTTAGCCTAGGATGAGTGAGAAAGAAACATTTCAGTATTCTGTAAATTAACTCAGTCCTCTGTCAGCCAAGTTCCATTGGAAAGAAGGAATAAAATGGTGACTCATTTCTATCGTCTTATTTAAAACAGATAGAAAGGCACCCCAAAAAATTTGAGAGAATAGGAGATTTCATGTGTGACACTTATGCTGCAAAACCACAAATCACTTGCTTTTTTCCTGATTTTCTTGGAACTTTGAAACTTGTTGTAAACTCTCCAAAAGTTTCCTGGGCACCCACAGGTCTCACAGCTTCCATGGAGCTAACAACTCCAGTCAGAGATATGAGTAACTGTGGTGTGTGCAGAGCTGTGACAATGTTTTGATGTTGGTATCAGACACCTGTGGTGATGTGAGAAGAAGGATGGAGACAGGAGTTTTGTGGGAATCAGGCAAATCTTATAACACTTCTTCATAATAGAGCTTCTTCCTAACAAAAGAACTCTTTAATAAATGGTCCCACATGTGGCTTTTCTCAACACAGTTGGTGTTAGTGGCCTCCTGAGTGGTGACGAACCTTTCATCATCCATGCCATTTCCAGTTTTTCACATCTGAAACCTGATGTTCTGCCATGACCTGTTTGTTTTTGTGCTTACCTCCTTCTTGCTGGCTGTTTTATATCCCTCCCTGAACTTCAGACCTCACCCAAGATGAAGATAAATATGGCCTGGGCTACTCAGGGACAGCACATCCTCTCCTATTTCCTAGATTTCCCTTCAACTGGGAAAAATGCAAAGAAGATGTTATTTTTTTTTTCTTTTTTTCTGGTGTCTTGCACCACCATAACTTACAAAAAGAAAATACGATAGATATAACCCACCACAGCATCCCGTATTCCTGGACAATCATTGACCTCTGCCTAGGAATATACAGAATCCAAGCCCATGAGTGATGCTCTGCTCACTCATACATGTGCTTTGAGCCAAAAACTGGGACAACCATGTGACAAAGGGAGCCACTTTGGAAAGAGGAGATGTATCTACCCGTGTAGCTCTTGTGAAGTGACTAGTGACATGGGGAGCCTCAGCTCTGGGACAACAAATGATGCTTTAGTCTTATTTTTACTGTTTATGAGGAGTCCAAAGCTTTCTCATTTTAGAATTGAGAGTATCAGAGACCTTCAGAAAAGGCAGAAAGGTGGAAGGGCCAAGTAGGATTGTAAAAACTATAGGATGATGCTTAATTGCCTTATTTTGGTGAGACAAATAGTGACAGCATGAGCAACAAGGAGGAATTTGGGTGGAAAAAATGCTGAATGACTAGTCACTCTGAATACCAGAGGCTGCTATATGAGCACATTGATAGTACTGGTGGATCTTCACCAGTGATTATGGGAAATTAGAAACATAAAAGGCAGTAAAGCAGAACCACTGGGTACTCCCAAACAGTATTTCAGGTAGTTTGGGTGTGTCAGCAGAAACCTTCTTGGGAGTGTGTTGTGTTTGACGCCCGGCCCAGGAGGAGGACCCAGAGCAGGAAGGGTTGCAGTGTTGGTTGGTGGTGCTTGTCTGGATGGTTCTGCAGACAGAAACCTGACAGAGAATTGTAGGAGAGCATTTTTCTCATAAATAATTTTAAAAGTAAAATAATCCTGGGTGACTCTTCATCATCTCAGGGGTGGACTGTCTGACAGAGTCACCTGCTGCAGAAGAGTAACCCGACTGCCTCCAAACTGAGTCCCTGGTTCCTGAGTCCCCTTTTACAACATTAAGGGAACTCCAAGAGGGTCACTTTCTCCAAAGGGCTCTAAGGGCTCTTTTTCCCTCCTTCTTGGCCTGGAACAGCCTAAATTTGTTAAAACAAACACAATACAGTGCCAACTGCATTGCTTTTGGGAAGCACTTTAGTGGGTGAGGTTGGGATTTCCACTGACGAAGTTTTCCAAGAGGAGTTAGTTGATGGGCAAGTTTGTAAGTGGCTTGGCTTTTTGCTGTTCTGATCTGCTGGCATTTCCCCTCTTACTTCTCCCCACAATTTAGGAGTCTGCAGCAGGAATACTGTAAGATACACAAATAAAATGAGATGAAAAAAATTGTTAATAATATATCCAAAGATTGGAGGAGACAGAGGGAGGACAGAGGCAAGGGACTTTTGCTTCCTCAGCACCACAGAGTGAAAACATCTGTTTCCAGTTGACTCACATTCCTAAAGATGCACTAGTCCTTCATCAAACCCACCCAGTAGATCTTCCCTGAGCTGTGGGGTTTATATACCACCATTACATAGCTGGCTGAAGGGCAGCCTTCACTGGCCAGGTAGCTAATAGAGCTGAGGCATTTGCTTTTCTTTGTTTTATTTTAAGGAGCTAGGCTGCAATGGCAAAAAACGAATTACATTTACCACTGTCGACAATTGCAATAGTTCTCGTGGATGCCTCATTGCTCTGGGCTTGGAGCTCAGCCACGGTGCTATTGCCTCTTTGCCCACCTTTCAATTGCTGTTCGTCATCCATCCATCCATCCATCCATCCATCCATCCATCCATCCATCCATCCATCCATCCATCCCTCTGATTCCCTGGCACAGCAGCCTGGAGTTAGGCAGGCACGCTGCACTTCGCCGTGCTGCAAGCGTCTTTATTTTTGTTGGCTGGGGAAAAGCTGCTGGTCTCAGTTTCTTTTAAAATATTTTGTGCTAAAGAGAGGAAAGGAAGCTGAGCTGCAGAGCCTGGGGGCTCCATTCACTGCTCAGCTTAACTTCTTCAGGTCAGCTGCCAACAGCTACCAACACTGTGTCTTCCAGCATCTGGTGTTGCAGGGTGATTTGGTAAAGCCCTGCATCACGTGCTTCCCTCTAAGCCCATGAGTCGTCCTCCTGATTTCAGTGAGACTACTCAAATCATTCACATGCCTCAGCTGTAAATGGAGGTGGCGAATGGAAACAAAATGAAATATAGAGGTGTTTTCCTTTTTACATGTTGCCCACAGGAGGACTGACTTTGTTGATTCTGACAGGTCCTGCAGCCACAATATAATTCCTTAAAAATATATATCATTAAAAACCCTCTTGTTTAGTTTCTGAGGAATGAACAAATGGGTTTTCAGGCAAAAGTTTAAAGTTTGCTCCCTCATATTTGCCATGGACCACACTCAGACTAGGATTACTCTAAGCAGCATGTGGAAGGTGTAATTGAATAGCATATTACAAGCTGAGGTCTGGCAATGCTTTTCAATTTAACTTGGTCAAAACCCACTGTTTTTTCAGGCCAGCAGAGCAGTATCTCATCACCTTTCCTTGCACCCAGCACATATCCACAGGTGGATCAAATGGAGCCTACTTCCAGGAATGAATTCAAACTTTCACCCTGGGCAGAAACCGAAATACCTCCACTGCTGTTCTGCTTTGTCTAGGATGTTCTCTGTGTAAACTCTGTGTATGGTGTTGGACTGTAATAGTTGTAAAGACCTTCATACAAATGTGCAGTTTTAAGGTCAGTCATCCCAAGCATTGCAGATGGTGTGCTGGTGGCTGGATGTCGTTTGGACAGATCCAAATTCCCCTTTGGCTCTCAGAAACATCCCTGTTCCCTGGCACGGCAAACTGCTTCTACAGCTCAGGGTACTTAGGAGAGGAAATGTGGCAGGGCAAGGGCAAAGAGAGAAGCCACCCCTGGGTAATCCAGTTATCCTGAAGAGAGCCCTGCACTCGTGTGCTTCCTCTTGCCAGTCCAGGAGAGGTTGTCTCACATTTTCCTCAGGATTTGGTCTGTATATGCATTTTTGGCACAGAGGGGGTGACGTGCCAGAAATGCACAGTGTTTCTTAGTTAGTCCATGGTGGTGTGTTCATCTGCTCTCCAGCACTGTAACCCTGGGGCTGTCACACGCAGGAGCTGCTGCAATGCTGATGTTACAGAGTTCACCTTCTTTTCTGCAAAAAAGATCACCCCGTAATGTATGGATCTGGAAGTTCCTCTGACATGCAGATCTCCCTTCCAAGGGAGAATATGGGCTCTGTATCCCAGATTGCACGGCTTTTCTGCTGGGGGTCCAGGAATCAACCCTTGGCTTTCTCATTCTGGTGAGACTTTGTGAGCACGGAAAGAAGCGGGGAAAGGTCTTATGGAAGACTCAAATCTGATCTGGAAGTGGCTGAGACCTGTTAAGCACAGACCCATTTTTAGACCTCTGCTCTATAAATATACTTCTTGCCACCAGCACCTGCTCTACCAATAAAGTATCATCTGTGAGATGTCACTCACTGACATTCAGTGTCACACAGAGAAACAGGCCAAGCATTTGCAGAGCAGAGTGTGTTCTCTACAGGGAGGAATATAGCTACAGATCATATGACCTGGATAATATTTGACAGGATTATGCCTCCATACATGTTTGCTCAGCACCTTATGCACTGAAGTTGCCCCAGTTTGGAGCCACAGGACATTACTGTAACCTGAGTATTATTTATGTTGGCAACTAAGAGATAGATCATGGGTGAGGAAAAAGAAGCAATGCCAGTGAGTGGACTTGGGTGTTATGTATTTAACATTAAACATCTTAATATTGATACGAGACTGCACTGACCTAAATGCAGTGGAGAGATTCTGTCTCAGAAGCTTTATTTTCCGTAAAGATCTTGATTTTCAGATTTCACGCATATTTTTACACATTTTTGTGGCTCAGAATTGCTCTGTTCTGCATGACAGCTGCAGTTCCATGAGTGATTGAAGGATTTTCCTCCAGGAGAGGAGAGAGGCAGCAGAATTGTGGTGTCCATAACTAGAAGGTCACACAACTGCAGGAACGGGACAACTGCTTACCCTTGCAACCCATTCACCTCTTTCCATTCCCAAGTGGAAACAGAACTGGTCTTGCATCTTACATTTTGGGATTGCCTGGGGCAGGTTTGGTATTTCAGTCAGACATGCCAGGGGCAGGCAGCTCTGGCTCAGGATGGGGATCCCAGCATCTGCCTGGAAATTCCGACACTGAGATTTTGGGCTCCTGTGCTGCAGTCACTACAGGTATTTACGAGCAGCACTGACGCTGGACCCTGCAGGTAACTGAGGGGAGCAAGCACACGGAGGAGGTGGTGTATCTGAAATCTCGGTTGCTGAAATCACCTCCTGGCCATGTCACCACCTTTTACCCCACTCAGCCACTTGCTGGACACAGGGGTATTAAGGATACTGCTTTCCATTCCCAGCTCTCATAAAGTGCAATTGTGGTTCTTGCTGTTTTTTGAAACATCTCAGCTTAGCTACTGAACTGTGGGCACACAGCCTCCTCTTTCCTTCCTTTTGCTGTCCTCCATCTCCTTACCAAGCACCTGCAGTGGCTTTCAGCACACATTCATTGTCTCCCTTTTGATTGCTGCATATATGTTCAAATTGTTATTTCCCAGCAGAGGTATCACATGAAGGTACTGAATTCCCACCCTTCCCTTCCCTCCCCTCTTCAGATCTCTGACTCTGGTCTCACAAAAGCACCAGTTTTATCGTAACAGAGCTCAGCATTTAAGCCTCATTCTCAGATTTGTCTGTCTTAAAACAGACGATATTATAAATATTGGTGAAGGCAAAGCAGCGAGTGTAACCTCCAAATCTCTCTTGTTCAGATCAGATGTAGCCTTCCTGCTGTAATCATTTCTCTCTCCCCCTCCTTCCCCTCCCTTCTCTCTCTTTTTGGATATGTGTTTCTCTCTGACTGTGATTCTGCAGTGGCAGAAAGGGGTCAATCTATCTGTAAAAGATGGACTCAGCCAAGCTTTTCTAGCTCTTTCCTGCTGATGGCAATTATCCGGAGGTTGGCAGCGGTCCCAGAAACCTGCAGTTCCTGCAGTCCTGCTGCTGTGGGCCTGCTCCACAAAGCCAGCATCCTAAGAGGATCACTTGGTGTGATGCCCAGGAAATGACAAACAGAAAAGGTCACACGTACTCCAAAAAGATATACTGCTCGGCAAATTTAATTGACATTGTGCAGCTTTTAAAAATGTCCCTGCAGACATTCCAGCATTTAACAGATGCAAGCAGAGAACAGAAAAATAACATGGCTTTAGAGAAAGGGCAGAAAAAATACATTCTGTCCCCCCAAAAGAATTTTTTCATACCCCAGTAATATCCTTTCACATGGTGTATTGGATCAGGATAATTTTTGTTACCCCTGACCTGACAAGTGAAATCTTCCATCCCCTCCCCCAGCCTCCCTTCCTTCCCTCACACACACGCTGCTGCTTTTTAAATCATTGAGCTTTCATTTCACAGGGTAACTGTCCTTTTTTTTCCTTTGCATGTTAGTCTGTTAAAATATTGTACAGGGAACCAGCTCCCTGTCAAGGCCAGTGCTGTGCCGTGTGGAGGGTCACCATTGTGTACTGTGTGATCTAGCCAGAGGAGAAAAATGCTGTCTGCATCACTGGGCTTTTTCTTAAATGAAAAGTAACAGGAGACCTGTGGAAATTTAAGAAGGTGTCTGATATCTAATTTGCAAGGGGTGGTGGGAAAGCAGAAGTGGCCAGAGCGAATTTAGGATGAAGGCAGGTGGTCGTCGTTCAGCAGGGACTACACTCAGTAAGGACTCAGCTCTTCTTTTTTTTGGTTGTTTATTTCAGCCTCCTTTTGCTAAGAATGAGTTTAAAATCAATTGGATTTTGTGGTTTTGCTTTTAATGCTCCCCAGTTAGATGGAAAAGAGTGGGGGGGGAAAGAAAATAAGTATAATATGACTGCTGACGATGAAGCAGATGTGACACAGCAGATCTGGATACTTGTTCCATTTACACCCATGCAATTTGGGATGAAAGGCACCATCCTCCCCACATAGTTGGGACCATGCAGTCAGCATGATTCAGGTGGCCAGGATAGTAAAGAAGCAAGGTTTGAGCCCATGGGGAGCTTTGAATCGTCAGGAATGAGTCCCAGCAATCGTGTCAGCTGGACTGATGTGGAGAGGAGTGATTGATACTTCCAAAGCTTTCACGAGCTGCTATCCGTATAAAAAGCCCAAACTCCCCCACTTCCAGAGGTGTTGTAAAGCACCTGGTGCATCAGCCTAAACATGTCAGGACTGTATAAAGTAAACAGAAATATCCCTGTGGGTTTTGCTCTGGTTACTACATTTAAGAAGAATTAACTGCTGTATCTAAACTGTGGGTGTGTGCATGGAAAGCACCTGTGGAACCCTGTCACTTATTTGCCTGGATATGGCCAGGTTTAAGCCATCTTACAATTTCAACATAGAATCAGTGGAACAAACATTTTCTGCAGAGCAGTGTGAGCAGAGATTTTACAGAGCATAACAGCAGTAGACCAGCAGCCTGTAGAAAACAAGGAGGAAGGACAATGCAAATAAATTTTGCTTTGAAATGTTGCTCTTGAATAATTAAGCACACAACTGGAAGTGACAATGTGCCCTCTGAACAACACCTTGCTCTATCAGTCATAGAAGGCGGGGAAAGATGCTTTTGACCTTTTTTGCAGCAGGCAAAACAACCCCATCGTTGTGGTGACTGTTGGGACCAGAGGCTGAGATTTCCAGTCCACCCCTGTGCTTAAAGAGCGGGTCACATTGAAACAGAGGGGACTGGATAGCGACAGATCCATTTTGAGGCAACTTCCAAAGAAGATCCCATTGGGAAGAAAACATGACATTTGGCTTCTTTAGCATGGAGTTGGCAAAATCCACATTCTGAAGTAAAGCTGAATCTTACAGTCTAAGGAAAGGCTAAAACACAGGTGTAGGGAAAAGTCTCAGGGCTTTATTCTTTCTAATTCTGAACAGGATTTGTCCATCCTTCATCCACCTTAGTGTCAGGGCAAGTGGTCAATAGTCAGTTATAAACTTCATGTCAGTTCCTACCCCAAGCCATGCAGAGTGGGAGAAACATCACCCCTTCCTTTGAAACATCCTTTGGAACTTGTGCAACCCCGTAACAGTTTTCAGCTCTGACAGTCTTTCTTGGTTCAAAATGTTCTGACAGTCAAGAAATGTGTGAACTAAGAAAGCTTCAGTTTACATAGCATTATAATAGAATTTTGGCTTCCTCATGGACCAGACAACCCCAGTCTGAGAACCTGCTATCAGAAATAGTTAACTTTCCAACAGGCTTTGTTTCCGATAAAGGGCTTTTGCTCTTGACAAAACCAGCATATATTAAGTGACTCATAGCTGTGTAATATTATTGCCTGGTTTCATAACACACTCTCCTGTTACACTGGACTTCACAGAAGCAGCACAATAAAATGCAGAAGTTGATCTCCTCTGTACTGCAGACTTCTGTTGACACAATTATATTGGTCAGGAGAGGCAAGAGGTGAGATCTCTGGCTGTAGAGCAACAATCAAGAAAAGCCTGGTTGTAAAAAATGTCACAGAAGCCAAAACAGAGCTTTTACCATATCACTGCTTTTGCTTCAGGATGTGGAGCAGAAGATGAAGGATATACTTTCCCTCTCCAAATAACTTAAAGCTTCTAGTTCTGTCTTTTCAGGGGGCAAAATCTGTAAGCCACCTTGATATTTGAAACATGAAATGTTTTATGAGTTAAAGCCTGATTTAGGTCTTCTCTCTCAAAAACCCGAAAGCTCCAACCATTTAGACCACAGGAAACTTGCCAGCTGTGGAAATATTAAGGCTTTTACTGCATGAGAGTGAGCTGTTCTGACTCCATCTGCTAAAATGAGGTAAAATGGTAAATTTCTGCATATGCTTGTTTGACTGATACCCAATCCTGAGTACTTTGTAAGGCAGTTGCACATGCAAACCTGGTGAAAACTATTCAGCTCTTGCCAGCTCTGCAAGGTGAGCAGTTCATTAGAGGACCGTGACAGGGTGGGTCTTCATGACTTATCTGCAGAGAGACAAAATTTGTAAACCTCTGCCTTGTTTTGTCAGCAAAAAAATGTTATTAAAACCAAGAAGATGATGTAGTTTTTCTGGTCATCTTGGGAGGATAGGTGAAGTGGCTGAAGGGAGGGCATGTACATTCCAATGAAATTATTTTAATTTATGGACTACTAATATTCTGCAATTCAACATTGGATTGATTTTATAAATCTTGCCATTAGACTTTCCTGTTTTCACTTCTTATATCCACTAAGTGTTTGGAAATCATCATAGATTAAAACTTCAGGAAGCATAGAAAATCTCTCTTTGAAGCCATTCCTTTCTTCTCATGGAACACTCAGAACTAGAATAACAAAAAAATTCTACGAATAAACCCCTGTGGTGTGTCAGTGTGAAATATCATCAGTGGGAACTCAAGGATTGTGTAGTCTCAGGAGAAACAAGAGAACACAATTTAATTAAAGCTTCTTATTTTAATTGCAAAATTGTATCATTTTTTAGTTCAATCTTTGGTAGGAAAAAGCCCCATGAGCTGGATCACAGCCAAGTATGATGGATGTTTCTTGCTATTACACAACAGTTTAGGAGGGAATCGTGGAATCTTGCAGTAATTTCATGCAAGGGACCTCTGGAGGTCACCTACCCCAGCCCTGCCCTCAGAACAGGACACACTGTGTTATTCTATTTTGGAGAAACCAGGGCAGGAAGGAGGTCATGATCAGTCAACGGAGAAGCTCTGGTGCCCACAATTGTCGGTGGAGCACTCCAGTGCCGCTCACAGAGGGATTTCCTAAGCTGGAGGAACCTCAGGGGAGCAGAGGGAGTAGCCAAGAGCCCATAGCTCATGAGACAGGAGCTGATGGGACCCAAGTCAGGAGCAGTAATGTCCAAGCTTCCCTCCCCTATAAAAGAAGCCCTCAGGGAGCGCTGGGGACCAGGAGCACTGCCAGCTGGGCAGAGTAAACAAGACAGAGTGTGGCAGCCAGGGCAAGCCTACAAGAAATCCTAAAGACAGAGGGACGGGCTGTCCCCATGTGCCAAAAAATGAGCCTGCAGGGAAAAAGACTGGCCTTGCTGAACAGAGAGCTTTGGCTGTAATTTAGTGAAAAAATGGGGAGTTAATGATCTTAGGAAGAAGGCACAAACAATTCAGGAGAACTACAAGGGTGTTGTGAGGTTGTACTGGAAGAAAATTAGAAGGACCAAAGCCCAGCTAGAATTTAATCTGGCCACTGTTGTAAAGGACAACAAAAATTGTTCTACAGATACATCAGCAATAGAAGTAGGGCGAAGGAGAATATCCATCATTTATTGGATGGCTTGGATGGGCCAAGAGCATCCTGGCTTGTATCAGCCATAGTGTGTCCAGCCGGCCCAGGGCAGGGCCCGTCCCCTGTGCTGGCTCTGCTGAGGCACCTCCAGTGCTGGGGACAGCTCTGGGCCCCTCAGGACAAGAGAGACACTGAGGGGCTGGAGCGTGTCCAGGGCAGGGAACGGAGCTGGGAAGGGGCTGGAGCCCCAGGAGCGGCTGAAGGAGCTGGGAAAGGGGCTCAGGCTGGAGAAAAGGAGGCTCAGGGGGGACCTTGTGGCTCTGCACAACTCCCTGACAGGAGGGGGCAGCCGGGGGGGGGTCGGGCTCTGCTCTCAGGGAATAAGGGACTGTACAAGACGAAACAGCCTCAAGTTGCCCCAGGTGAGCTTTGGACTGGATATTACGGAAAAAATTATTCACCAAAAGGGCTGTTCAGCCCTGGCACAGCTGCCCAGGGCAGTGGTGGAGTCCCCATCCCTGGAGGGATTTGAAAGCTGTGTGGATGTGGCTCTGCGGGACATGGGATAGTGGTGGCCTTGGCAGTGCTGGAGGAATGGTTGGACTCTATGTTTTTAGGGGGTTTTTCCAACAAATGATTCTGTGATTCTATGATTCTGTGATATAACTTCAAGGCAGCCTTCCTGTCTATGACTTTTATTCTCCCAATGTTCAGTACAGAATCTGAACACCTTCCACAGATAACCAGCAATGTAATTTTCATCTGTTTGAGATGAAAGTATTTTTTCCTCTTTTATACATATATTTTATTCGAAAGACCTGATCATCATCCTCTTCTCTTGTTGCTGGCAGCACAGACATAAGTCCAGGTGCCAGCGTTATATTGCTAGTGATCACAGCTCTATATTGCAGCCTTAAGAGAGAAAAAACCCTCAATCTACCCATTCTTTTTCATGTATATCTTGCTGCCCTTGATCAGGAAATGCTTTGCCCTCAGTCCTCACAGCTCAGTTATTTAAAATATGGTTGTAGGCTCATTAAAGACAAGAAGAGACAGGACTTCACTTTTATGGTTTGCCTCAAAGACTCGGACATTCCAGTCTGCACAGAGCTTTGTAAAATAATTCTGGGACTTCTGTCAGGTTTGATTTATGACAACATGTGTCAGATGTAATTGCACCATCACTCTATCCATTCATTACCAGTGTTTCTCTCTGCAAATGCTCTGCACCAGATCTCCAAGGGACAGAGTGACCTGAGCTTGTTTTTCCAGTGAACAACAGGACTAGAGGTCCCCATTCAATCACATTTTGCATATTAGTGACCACCCTAAAACTGAGGGGTATGGTCAGAGAGTACAAATCTGCATAAAAAGGAGATGCTGGGAATACCTGTGCCCAAATCTGCCCCATAAACTGAACCACAGTGCCCGCTCAGAGGGCTTGAAGCAGCCCTGCCCTGTGGATATGCTCTTTGTATGTAAATCTAACACATCCTTAACACCTCTGAGTTGCATTTTGTGGGTGCACCAACTTTGCTGAGTACTGGACCCAAGATCTTTAAACCATCCTATATTCTCCAGTAATAGACAACTCACAGGACTCCCAAATTGGTTTTATGCAAAAATCTGTGCCCCCAACATTTTCTCTCCCATACTTAGCAGGAAGAAGTTTTTGGTCAGTACCAAAACACTATTTTCTGATGAAAAGTAGAGGAGATATAATTGTGGAACTACTCAATTGCTTTAGATCAGCATTACTGTAATAACCAAACTCATAAAAATTTAGCTCTTCCTCTGGTGATTTAACTTTGTAGTCAAAACACAGTGTTGGTGGGTTTGGGTTTTTTTTTTTCATTTGTCTACTTAGCTTTGAGATTTGATCTTTCCTCAGCTTTAGATTTCTTTACAGTCATAAATCCAATAACTGTCAGGCTATCATGGCAGTAGGTTCATCACTGAGCAGTGACTGAAACTCAAACACAGAATTTAATTAACATCGAACAGTGTCTGTGGGAGGGAAAAATCTTCTAAAAATAATGGAGTATTTTCCTCTGAAACATTTCATTCTCCTGAGAATTTTGTTTTTTGAAGCTAAAGGCCTGAATTGGAGCTCTAAATAGCGGAGTCCTAAACTGCATTTTGCACCTTGGATGAATTTCATGTAGTTTAATCCCAGGCAGGCACCATAGAACGTCACAAATTTATAGAGTAGCTCAGGTTGGAATGGAACCTCTGAAAGTCATCTGTCCAATCTCTTGCTCAGAGCAAGTTATGCTTCACAGTTAGATCCAGAACATCAGAGTCTGGTTCAACCAAGCCCTGAAAATCTCCGAGGAAGAGCTGCACAGGTGCTGCCCTGTATTACCATGCACAGAGTGAAAAAGGTTTTCTCACATCCAGTGGGTATTTCCTTTGCTGCATCTGGTGATGCCCTCTGAGGAGAGCCTGGATCTCTCATACTGATAAATCCTCTTTGGTAGTCAAGGACTGTGATTAGATCTCACTTTAGCCTTTGGCCTGGCCTAGCACTTCTGTTTGCATGCAAACTAAAAGGTCTCCCGGAACAGGGGGAGAAAGTTGGGCTCCTGAGGTACGCCACTTCATTTTGGTTTTGGGTTTGGTTTTGTGTCATTCCATCCACCCCCAGTATTAAAATGCCTGTGGGAAACACGTTGAAATGACCAACCTAAATTTCCTCTTTTGAACCATCTGAATTCTTTGTTATTTTATGCAAAGCGAAACAGGAAAATCTGGGGTCACTGTACAGGCAAACTCTCTCCACCTTCAGAGATATCACACAGTCTGGATAAATGACATAGGAGTTGGGTGTCAACAACCCTTGAGGGTCCCGTCCAACTCAGATTATTCTATGAAAAGCAAAATTTTTGTTTCTTAGGCAAAAAACCCCCCAAACTCGTGCCTTTCACATCCTACTTGTCAGATGGGTAGAGACATTTAGTCCATCCTCTGATATCTTTCAATATTAAAGAGGTTCAGCATCTAGTTCTGGGACACACACGGAGATGAAAACCAAGAATAAACCATGTACATTTATGCAAAAAAACCCCAACAACCCTAGAAACATAAATCCTTGGATAAATGGAAAAGCAAAAAATTCAAAACCGAGGAAAGGTTGAAATTCTGGCATCAGGTTGTGCAACTCCTCACCACAAGATGTCATTGGGGCCAAGAAATTAGTGAGATCTGCTCAAGCAAACAGGGATATCCAGAATGATCAAGGGATGCAAGACTTCATGTTTCAGGGTTAAGACTAATCTGTAACTGTTATGATTTAGGATGAAACACTCACTGAGGACAAATTACCCAACATCTGCCTTCTACAGACTTAGTTCACATTCCTTCGAGTCATCTGACCCAGATTGTTGCTGAAGACTGGATGCTCACTAGCTAGTCCATGTGTCTGATCCAGTCTGGCACTTCTTACTTCGTTATGGCTCTTGTTTTGTTGGTTTTTTAAAATTTTTTTTTCTCTTACTGTTGGTGAAACATAACCAGAGAAAAGCAATCAGCTGTTCTCCTTGCCCCTGAACACCTGATTTTTATGCACAGAATAGCAGAGGTGAACAGAAGGCACAACTATCCTGCACCATGATGTCTCTGGAGCTAGAATTCTCCAGGACAAGGAACCATTGGCGTTTTCCTCCTCTGCTTGAGCCATTCTGCTAGCTGTGTAGCCCTACATTCCAAAACAATGCATTTACCACCATTCTCTGTGCACACCCAGGCAGTCTATCCCCGTTCTCTTGCCTAACTGCCTTGATTTCCCAAACTGCAGATGAAGCCCAGCTCACAGGTCTCAAACTTCACAGAATTCCATCGTCTTGGAGAGAATGACAAGCACCTATAGCATCATTCCTCTTCCTACTGCATCACTCACCGCTCCCTCGTTTTGTCTTGGCTTCTGGTAGGCTGCACAAAGCTCTGGGATAGGCCACAGCTCCGTTGTGTATGCAGATTATTTTCACCTAACCTCTAGCACTGTGCTAATTTTAGTGCTCCCTGCTGTGGATTTAAATCACTGGGACAATTTTGCTTGCCATGTAACTGGAACTAAGTCTGTGAGAGTGCAGGACAGATTAAGTGAGTGTACTATTTTTGTATCTTAAAGATCATTGTTCTTTTAAATATTACACGTTCTAAATATTTAACTGAGGATGATTGATATGCCTGTTTTCCATACAGTATAACACAACTTAATGGAGTCATAAGATTTCTGCCAACACATTATAGGATTTGGAATCTAAGTAACTCTTAGATTACTGGCATCCATGTCTCCCACCACAAGTCATCAAATATCGCAGTGGCAGCTATGATATAAATCACAAGAGTGTCTCTCTCTATCTGTCATTGCTATAACTAGGTTCCAGGAAAAGGAAAACATTATCTACAAGCAGGTGAAATCCAGAGCATTTATACCCTGAGGTTTCTGGCCCAACAGTTTAGTTGCAATGGCAATATTACACCACACAATAACTTGTTCAGAACTGAAAAAAAGCACTTGTGTTTTGATTTTGAAGACACCTTTAAATGTCCACATCTCTCTCTGTCTGATTGAGGCTGAATCTACACTAGAAATACTCAACTGTGATGATTCTTCCCCATCACCTCTATTAGCCAGCAATTATATTCAGGAGGGTGATGCATCTAAAGCTTGAAACTTTCAGGTAATCTGAGGCTTTAGGCAACCTTATTCTTTCAAATATTTTTGGTGCTACATTAGGATGGGCTTTTCATCAGGAGGAAGGTGTTGTTGAAGTTAGAGGATTTCTCAAAAGAGAGAGGGGCAGACCAGGTGACTCTACTCATGCAGACCAGGTTTATTTAGGTTTCATCAGCAACCTCACAGGATGCTGCTGCTCACAGCTATTGCTAAACATCTCTTTTCTTGAACCGATAACTATTCACCTAAAATGGTTGTTGGGACTTGTCTTATGTGGAAAAAATACACGGTGACACTCTATAAGAAATTCCCTTAAAGAGCAAGTTTGTCTTCTCTTGCTTCTACCGCTCTAAAAATGTTGAAATATAACCAAAAGCTCAACATTTACAAATTGAAATCCAAGATAAGGTGTCAAATGCAGCAGCACTGGTGAAATAGCTCTACTCTTGACTCTCTTCAAGGTTGACAGCACGAGGCTCTCTGGTGCACGGAGAAGTAGAGATCAAATCTCCAAAGAAGAGCTATCAAAACTGCCTTGTTCTACTCCCACCACCATGATGTGTCTCCTGTTAACCCCTCTGCTCTCTGAAAAGTGCTCCTGAGGACAGACCACATCCCTGCCCAACACCCTGTGAGCAGCAGCACTGCAGGGAGACCTTACCCAAAGTGCTTCAAACTCTGACCGAGTTGCCAACAAACAATGTGGGAGGAGAGGAGTCACTCCAAAGAACACAAAGACTATTTGAAAAAGATTCAGACGTTGATTTTGACAGAAGGAGAAGAGCCTGTCTCTGACTCATCTTAAATTACAGAGAGTAATGTCAAGAATGGTTTAGCCACACAGTGTACTGTATTCTGCTGGGAGTGAACCACTTTGCTCATTGTGAGCTTGACACCACCTGAGTCATTAGAAATGGTTTCCATGGACGAGCCCATTTCAAGCCTCAGAATACAGAAAAGTTCTCTGTATGAAGTGTCTGTGAGTATTCCTCCAGTAATTTCATATTTGGATTCAATAGCTGAAATGAATTATGAAATTCTCTACACTGTCACATATTAAGAAGGAACTGTGAAATGCTGATAAGATGTTGAAACGAAGGCAAGGGGATTAAAAGGTCATTCTGCTGCACTTTTTCATCTGGTGAGGATTTCAGACTGAGCTAATTACCATACTACCTGAACACTTAATCGACTGTGCCAAATTTGTTAGTGATCTCAGTAATAAGCCGAGTACACAAACGTCTCTATAAGGTCTCAAAACATCTCCAACACACAGGTGAAAACAGGGCTAATGGGTCCAGTCCACACTGGACTGGAAGATCCATGCTTAATTTCTTAAGTAAATGTCCTGTTGAGAATTTTCTCCCCCCACTCATTGTCTTCTCAATTTGGCTCAGGAGAGAAAGCACGAGTTTAAATGTGCATGGGTTACAGTCAGTACAGCTGGGTCTCTGGGAAGTACTGCAATACAAGGAACAGCCCATTCCATGATTCCTAAGGTAGAGAAGTTGGGGATGACTGATGTAAACACATCAGCAGGTTTTGGGCTTGAGGAAGAAGGGCTAAAGTCTCTTGGTTTTTTTGGGTCTCCATTGACCTGCTTAACAAGACATGAATCCTGAGCAAATAAGTTAAATTTGGTACAAATAAAAAATAAAAATAAACTACTGAAAGAGAAAAATTGATATTTTCCATTTCCAGTTTTTACTACTAGTACAGTATTAGCATAATATTCAGCAGCAGACAACCTGATTTATAGAAATAGATGCTCAGAAGCTTTGAAGTGTATTGTCTTTATACCGTTCTTCACCGAAAAGGATCATGAGTTTAGAAGCTGGCCACAAACCTATAACATTTATTGTATTCTAAACTGTGGCATAAGCCATTTGTGAAAGAAGGAACAACCATGTAGTGTATTTACATGAAGACCTGTACAGATACCTGTGTTTCAGTTATATCCTCACTGTGGTGCCCTGGGTATTCACTGTGGTCAGATGAGAAAACATTTGTCTTTGTTTCTCTTGTTTTGACATGAGATACCACCCTAATTTGAGGCCTGTTTATGGGTTTACATGATACTTAGGGGAAGTTTCTCAAGAAAAATTATTATGGAGGAGCTGTCTACAGACTCGCAGATCCAAAAGTCACTCCTGATGGCACCAGTTTATTTATTCATGTGATGGGGTATGTAATTATGAGACTGTATGAATTGCACTGTAGGGGACAGAAAGAAGCAATTTTAAATCAACAAATGCTCCCTTCAGCTTGTGCCATGGCACACACTTATTTTTTATTTATTTTTGCTACATTTGTCCCTTTATTAATCTTTATTACATTTCATATTGCAGCACCTCCAATATTCTCTGAGCTGCTCACACCCATTTATATGTTTCTCAGGATTTGATCCAAGTAGTAAGATTTTCTTATATTTTGAGAGACGTGTATTGACACAGATGCAAAATTGATATTAAACTAATACCCTCACAATTAAAAATCTCATAGCATAAAGCTTTGGACAAAAATATTAGAAAGTGAAAGGAAATACATAAAAGCCAGCCAAGGACCTCTTCCACAAGAATATGGCTGAGCCATATTCTTGTTGAATTCAGTGGTATAAGATCAGGGCCAGAGTGTATCTAGTGCATACAGGCAGGACTCATGATTTTAGTCCTAGTCCCATGTTTTTGTAAGAAAACTGTTCAAACATTTCTTTATGAAAGAGCAGACTCATGGTTTTAGCTGTTTGCTTTCCTGTGAGTGCATGACCTATAACCTGGGCTGTTGGATAGATTATTTCGAATGAAATAGAGAATCCATTATACTAAATAACTTTCAATGACTGAAACCAGTGATTGGCTGAAGATCTTGATTATTTTTGCACTGACTCTACTTATTTATGAACTGAATTTTGCAATAATTACTCTTGTTTTTTTGACAAGAATTAACTTTCCTGTATTATTCATACTGTTATTCATAGTGAATTTTTTTCTGATTTTATAACCGGTACGTGCTGCTTCCACAATGAAGACTTTCACAGGGAGGAGAAAGCACAACAAAGTAATTCTTCCTTTTTTTTTTTTTTTTTTTCCTGTAGGATTGGAACAAAACCCCCAACATATTTCTTTCAAAGGCAACCTGAGACTTTATGTATCCAACACATTGTGTGGAACTATTTCAGAGCTTTGGGTCACAAATGGCTTCTTTCCATTAAAAGTAAGAGTGTTATTCCTGGTGATGTGAGCTTGCTTGGTTTTGCTCACAAGTAGAATCTGCCTGTATGTATAAATCAGTCCCTGCAGCTTCAGGAGAACAGAGGAAGAGGAGGCACAGCTCATCTCAAACTCCCAAGCTATACTGGCAATTTACCTTAACACCCTGCACTGCTGAGATTTTCATAGCTGTTTTAGTTCTGTTGAACTCAGGATTAAACTGAAGGAAGCAGTTTTGAGACCTGGCCTTGGGGGCCTCAGAGGTGAGATTGTGGGGAGAGCAACTCATGAATAGGTGTCAGGCTGGGGTCTGCTGGGAAATGCACACCTGTCCCAGAAATCCGTGATTAACACTGGCTCAACCAGCCCCATTTACAACGTGTCTGGGAACCCGTCCTTGCCCGCCTCTAATCAGGGCTTGACATGTGGAGAGATGAAAGTGGCCTCCACTCAGTGCGTTCATTCCTCAGTGCTTTTACTTTCAGTTTTCAGAAACCCCAAACACAAACTCTACCCTGTCGGAGTCTGCCTTTGCACAAAGGATGGATCTGATCTGCTGTCTTCACCCAGACTCAAAACACCCCATGGCTGGGAAGGATGTGTAGCGTTTGGCTTTTTGCCCAGAAAATCAGACCCTCCAAAAGGTCATGCACACACACACACACACACACACACACACACACTCAGAGGTGTCTCTTGGCAAAAAGGAGATGGAAAAAAAAGAAAATTCCTTTCTGCAAGGTTAATTGACTTCAGGGCAAACTTCATGTGAGGACGGCCCCTTGTGCTGATTGCCTCTGCTCGTGATTTGGTTGGAGGGGAATGGATTCTGCACTCAAATAATCAGGCAGCAAGGAGGAGTGTAGCACATGGGAGAGCTGATTGATGTCACCTGGACATAACAAACAGCAGGCAGGGCTCAGAACATGTGATGTGTTCTGGGTGCATCACACCCTCTGCTGATGTCAGTAAGGGCTATTAAGTGCTGGGCACATTTGAAAATGAGAATCTCTGTGTAAGTTGTGAAATACAGACATGGGGGCTCTAATTCAAGACTCTCAGTCAAGATTATTCAAAATATGTAGAAACCCAGTTATTACAGATTTTCAATGAAATCTTGGTACCCTTGAAGATCCAGGCCTCCAACTTTTCCAGGGGAAAATTATGGAGGTGTGAGTACATTAACATATTAAATCAGTCACAGGTCCTAAGCAGATTTTAGGGGGAGTGGCCCACATGTACATATTTGTTTCGACAGACACTGAGAGAAACTCTGAAAGCTTATCCTTCCATACTGCCTTTTTGATGGAACCTAGTACCCTCTTTTTTTTGGTATCTTTTTCATTTGAAATGGGACACATCAGTGCACTGATTTAATTTAAACTGTCATTTGCTTTCCCTGAATTCCCTCCTTTTCCTGACAAAGCAATAGAGAATGGTGAGAGGAGGGGTGGGTTGTTGTGTGCAGGAGGAGAAGCCCTTCAGGAGGCAAGACCTCAGGAGGCTCCTGCAGATCCTGACCTCGGCCCAGTGCTGCACTGACCCAGCTCTGGGATTTCCAGATCAGAGCAGGGCCTCACTCACACAGCCTGGGAAAACAAGCCTGGGTAATATCCTTACAGATGTGCGTGTCAGTGCTGCTGACAAGGAGTCAATACTTGACTGTTTCAGTCTTTTGGCCATAGGGAAAATTAACATCACAAAGATGGACTGTTGCAAAAAGCCAGGCTCTGAGAGGAAGCACTAAAGATTCATATGCAGCTTTAAGGAACAATGATTAGTTGTTATTTACATTATAGGTGTACGTGGAGATCTCAGTTGGACTCAGGGTCTTGTTTGGCTGGCTCCTCTCCACTTCCTCTCTTGTGTTTCTCACAAAGTACACCTTTCACTATCACCAAAGCACTACTGAGAATACATTGTATTATGGCCAAAACCTATTCCTCCAGGAAGCCAACCCTGGCCATCGCCTTATCAGCCACATATAAATTGTTTAGTTTTAAGATTTCATCCTATCTGCAGATGGATTAACAAGTTGCAAGGTCCAGTAATTATGACCCAGAACAAGTCCAACAAACCTCCTTGCTTCTAAAGGATGGTAGATGAAGAAAAGAAATGGAAAAAGCATCAGCTTGAAATTTGTCCTCCAAGGGCCATATTAAAATTTATAGATTAAAAAAAATATATATGTATCATGTATCATAATGAAGCCAAATCAGCAGTTTTGGCCTTGCTTCCCTAAGCAGAAAGGCTTTGCTGTCTGACTTCTCCTTGGCTGCCTTTCTAGGCCTGAAATTCACAGCTGCATTGAAGCGGAGCAAGTCCAATAAAGCCATTTGTTTTTCACTTAAAAAAAAAAAAAAAAGAAAAAAGAGAAAGAGGGACATATAAATGGATCATAGAAGAAGGCGGCCATTAGCAGACATTTAGTCTGACTATGGCTGGAAGTGCAGATGGTTCAGAGGAGCACAGCCAACTTGGCGCTTATATGAGCTATCTTGTATCTCCCTCTTTTTTCCCTACACTGGCACTCAGATTGATTCAGAGGTCAAATAAAGGCTGCTTCAGTGTGAGAGTGTGCATGATGTATGACAAAAAATCCTGTCTCACAGTTCAGGCTTTCTAAACAACATAAAAGACAAATCAATGTATAAACTAATTCTCAGCCTGTTTAAGTCTTTTCTTCCTGAAAGCCGTATGGACCTCTCTCTCTCTCTCTTGTTTTTGCTTTCCTTTTTAATTTCTTTTTCAAATGTCCCAGTGACAAAGTGGTAAATGAAGACAAGTAATGGAATGTGAACATAAGGAAGTAGAATAGGAAAGTCCCTTTTATAAAAGGACTTTATATAAAAAATAAAGCAGGTGAAAATAACTCTATATTCAATAGACAAGAAATATTCTCCAACAAATGTCTTTTCTGAATTATAAGCAAGGAAAAAAAAAAGAAAAAAAAGGGTGTAAATGTCTTTTTAACGGGCAGCTTCCCATGTGGCAGTCTTCCTCCTGCAATGCCTAGGCTTTTTGTGTAGGGGTTCTGCATGTAGCTGCTTTGCAAAAAGTTGAGTCTGCAAAAGAGAATGGGAATTTGGAGATGTCTTCTGCAATAATAAAAGTAATGATTTTCATATGAATTTAGACACACGGGATTTTAATGGTGTTTAGACACCTGTCTTTCAACTTCTTTTAGGTTACAGTATGTCTGGACACCTAACTGGTACCTAAATCACAGACTCCTTAAAAAGAGACCCTCTCCAGGCATAATTGGTGACCTGCCCAACTCCTTGGAACCTCCTCGACGTAGATCATCTCCCCTGAACTTCAGAACCTTAAAGTGGTTCAGCATCTGAAAATGGGGCTAAGCTAGGAGCTTTATTAAAGGCAGGAGCCCACCCCTAAGCAGATCTAAAGGCTTGCGTCTGAAGTGAGGCTCAGGTTGCAATAGCTCAAGCGGGCTGACTGAAGTCCTGCCTACGCTTTTAATGCTTAATTATCCCAGGTGCCACAGGGATGGATACATTGAAAACAGATGGAGAGGTATTCCTGAGCATCTGAAGATAAGCAGATCAGTTAGGCCAGGTTCTGTGGATCTTGTTTGAATAGTTAATCACAGGAACACAGAGATGAAGAGAACCACATGGGTCACTGAGCTCAGGTCTCTGAAATTTTCTCATTATAATTTACAACCTGGAGAGTATCAAGAGCATGCCAGGTGCTTCATATAGTCAAACAGTCTGACAAGCTGGTATTTATTTTGGAGCCAAAGGAGGCCTGTTTGTTTTATGAATCAAGGTTGTTGTTATTTTTTATTTTGAGGCTGGGAGGTTGCTAATCATTTTGTTTACAGTGTACTTTGTGAGGAGATATTTTTGCTCACTTCTATTACTGTTGACTCTGCATCATGGCCTAGCATTTTAATTTAAGAATTCTGATTGCTAAAGCCTTCTTCATAACTACCGAGTAGCCTTTGAATGTATTTTTCTTCGGGCTATTTAGACACAGCTACACACACGTGTAGATACTGGAAATTAAAAATAAGTACATATATGTGTCATATAGGCTTAGGACCACCCTGTGCTCCCAAAATTTGTGCATGGTTTAAATACCTGCATGCATATAGCATAAAAACTCCATGGAAATCCACCTGAAGGGGAAATTATCCCATTAATCAAAGTAACTGATTGTTACTTTTCCAGACAGAAAACCAGAAGACAACAGATACACCTTTTCTTAGTTGGGATTATTGATGCAGTTTAATCACTTTGAGTGTGCACTAAAGAATTAACAGCAGCCTGACGTTAAAATTGATAACCAAAATTCTTATTTACTGCGCATGAGTTTACATGACAAAACCACATTGTTATGTCTGCTTTAAGGAAAAGTCTGTCAGGGAGTTTGACATATTGGTACAAGTTTCCCTATAAATATCCCAGAGAAAGCAAGTGTAGATGATTTTAGAAGCATTTATTGGACTGTAAAAGTGAAGATTATGAATAGATCAATATTTTTTGAAAGGTGTTAATATAAAACAGTGCTAAAAGATTCAGAAATGATCAGCAGATATTTTAAGCTTGCTGCTGACAGAAAGTGACATCCGATAAAGATGCAGATAAAAATACCAATAAAAGATGTTATCTACACTATACCATCCATTTATTTGTTTGATTTGGTAACAATTAGATTATTGACTATAAACAATTTTGTAGCCCTTGGTAAATTATTTATGGAAGTGTCCTTAAAAAAAAGCTTTTTTTCATATGATTTGCACATGAAAAGTTCCTTCTGATACATAAGGTGCCCAATGTTCACTGGGCAATTTTTGTCTACTAATGAAAAGTCTCTGAAATCTGGCCAAGAATAACAGATTTCAATCATTTAAAATAACTTTGTAGCCACCAATATGATCAGGTGAGTTAAACTTCTGAAAATAGGGACAGAATGGTAAAAAAACAGGCTTCTTAGGATATTCCTTGCAGCATGAATGTTTTCAGAAGTATTTACAGTTAGCCAGTGTAAGATGGGGTAACAGGAAAGATTTAAAAGTAATTTGACTCAGGTACTAAACTCTTCCACAAGTCAGTGTCACTAGAAAAGTCAGACATAGCGTTCGAAGCCATCTGAGGAAACCCTCAAAAGTAATCCTTGGACACACAGCTGAAAACACAAGTTCTCACGTGTAAGCAGAAATGAATTTTCGGGCAATAAATTACAACAATGGGCCAGAGGACGACAGTAGATAGGCAGGCATCTGTTGGGGTGCACTATGTGCTGGAAGAGAGACAGGCCCTGAGGGCCAGAGAGAGCCTCTTTCCTGGACCCAGAGGTGACCCTGGGAGTGCATCCAGGTCACCGGGGATGGGCTGAGAGAGGATTGTGGGTTTGTGGACAGTGTTGGGCCTATGAGATGTGATAATTGTAGTTTGTGACCTTATAGGGCATTGTTTACCTGTTACCATAATAGGCAATGTCTGTGCAGTACCCCAGGTGATTGGGGGACACCGAGGCGAACATCTTTCCTGTTTATATGATGTGATATCCTGTTGGGTGCTGGTATTGAGGGAATATTCACTGCACAATAAACACTTTGCACTTCTCCATCTTGTGTGCGGAGCCGTGCCCTTGCGTGATTACTGCAGGCATCTGCCACACATAAATAAACAAGTGAGCTGGACCTGAGCTACCGTGCTGAGACTTCCCGCGTGTGAGGACACGTTATTGCAAGAAACAGGATCCAGAAGACATACTGAAAACTCAGAGATTCCTGTCAGCCTTCCCTCCAGGAGCAGTACAGGTCTGTTACGGCGGGACAGGCTGCCTAATGGATTGCTGCTTTGCTTTTTAGCAGTACAGAAGTATCCAGCACATTAAGCGATGATGTACCACCAGCTCGTAAATGACAGATTGTTCATTACAGGACTTCAGAGAAGTTAATAATCATGATAATGGACCACAAGTCACAAGTGTCTCTTGTATACCACTTTTTCACTTTTATAGACAAGTATAAACTTAACACATCAAGCTCTTGTGCTACACAGTCAAGTGGGAGAATCAATTAAGCCGGTTGAGAGGTTTTGCGGTGAAAACTGAGGGAAAAGTTTACCCAGCACACTCCCCTGCCTTTGTCAGACTTCCAGAGGGCTGGGGAAGGAAGAGAAACTTCTTCACACAGGACTTTTGAAAATAAAGGCAATTAACTCTGAAGCAGCTATTTAACACATTTGTTATAAAATGTCTCAACGTAGTAGACTAAAATGATAACAAAAAAATGACGTGGAAAAAATCCAACAGAAAAAAAGCTGAGTTTTTCAGAGAACTGATCCTAGGGATTACTTACATGGGTAAAAAAAAAGACCTGTGTTCTAAGGACAATAAAAAAGGTTGGTATCCATTGCCACTTCTTCATTCTCCTTTTCTCCCACTACAGTGGAGTGAAAATCAGTCCCCATTTCTAATTATTCACAATTACTCCAATTATTCCTTAAGAATCATCAGAGGAAATAAAAGGAACGTCACAGACTGCAACACCAAAAACAATTACTAAGACTTTCAGTAAGTTTCCACACAGCTGCCACAAATTTTTCTCGGATGCAACAGTACAGGCACCATGGAAGTCCTTCAGGAATGCAGACATGGGGATGACAGATAGGAAGATGTCCAGTCTTACCACAGAAGCACTAAGAGTCTGCAAGAGCACCAAGTCTCCCTAGCAATCACTTCCAAGTATCAAATTTTAGCTTCTAGGCAGTAGATCTTGGCATGCATATGTCCACAAGACGGGATGGCTTCTCACATAGTTTTCTATGTGTCATTTCCTTTAAAGTTATCGAAAAACTCTTCCATTGCTAAGAGGAGTGGGCTGAGTCCCTAAATCCCTGCAGTGCACCGTCTTAGAACAGACTTCAGGAAAAACTTCCTTGCTGAAAGGGTTGCCGAGCACCAGGATAGGCTGCACAGGAAAGTGATAGAATCCCCACCCCTGGAAGTATCCAGAAAAGCACATGGGTGTGGCACTTGGGACATGGTTTAGCGGTGAATATGGCAGTGCTGGGTTAACAGTTGGACTCCATCATCTTAGAAGTCTTTCCCAACCTTAACAATTCTATTATTCTGTGATGTGCAATTCGAAATTTGTAGGCTATAGTTACCCAGGACAGCTTCTGGATCCCTTGTGGGTCCCTTCCAGCTGAGGGTATTCTATAATTTTTACTTAAAATACAGATGGGCAGGATATGACAGGGAAGTTTTGCAGAGACAAATTGTGGCTTTCACTTAAACTAAGACAAATTGATCTGGGAGTGATTCAGGGTACTGCTAAAATTCTGGCTTGGTAGTGTGTTATGCCAGCCTGTTTTTTACTTCATATTTGTTAAAGGAAAATGTGTTAAAATATGAGTAAGTGTACTATTTTATAGTCATGTGTTTTTCAGTATAAGAAAATGGTCTATGCCTTAGATGGACAGAAGCCTTTTGTCATCAAAGAAATACTTTTCCAATCTTTTTTGCTGTTCTGTAATTTTTTGATATAGAAAAAATACCTCAAATATTTTATATATTTGGAAAAACTTTCTTCCTAGTAAACCTTGGAGTTTCTTGCCAGAACTCTTGGGCACAAATTGACACCACCACCTCTTAAGTCTTTGCGTGATCTTTCTCGTTGTTCAAGTTCTGGGTTTTGTTCTTAGACTGGAGAGAGCAAGATGAGTGCATCTAGAAACTGCATTTCAGCTGAGATCTCGTTTTCACCTCTTTCTGGATCTGGAAATATGTTTTGGGACAAGTGAGTGGAACACATTCAGAGCAAAATACACACACTGTGGTCTTTCATATAGCAAACACTGCCCTTTATGGATATATTAAGAAGTCAAGGTTTTTGCACCAACACTAGAATGGAAATTGGGTCTTTTACTATGAGTGAAAAACTGCAGCATTTTTTAAAACAAAAAAAACAGCCCAGAAAGTAAAATATCTTTCCACATTAAACTTAAACTTCTTGGGTAATGTTGATGAAAGGAAAGCAAGATTTTTTTTTCATGGAGATTATCTCTTAAAATAATTTCTATTATTTATACAATTCTTCTACAAGAAGTTGCTTGCAGGCTGTTGGATAAGATGGAAAATATACTGTCTTTATTAACGTATCTGTTTAATAACAATTAATATCAAAATTGCCTGCCTGACCTTCTAGACCAAATTGCCTACAGCAAATGAAATAGTTACCAACACAGAGATTTCCTTGACTTTCTGAGCCCCATGATTCTGCTTAGAGACTTTTGGACCAACTTCATCCTTGCTGTTTTTAAGCAGTTTATCCCGTGGTAACGTTTTAGACTCTTCCAGCAACTTAAAAGGACAGCTGGTATTGCTGATCTCCTTGTTTATCCTCCTGCTATTAAATTCACTGTATTCTAATGAATTCATTTTAAACTGAAGCTGTTCAGGACCTCTGCTGTTGTTGCTGTCAGTGTAAGTCAATGCTGCTCTCCTCAGAAGGCTCTGATGTGTAAATTACTTGCTACCAGTGCTCTGACTCTATGTGGAGGCTGAGACTGTCAAATGCTGGACAGACACACCAGCAACCTAAATTTTACTGAGCCCAGAGTTAGAAAAAGGATCATGCATAAATAGAGTGTAGACTGTCAGTGTAATGTAGTCTATGGTAACAAAATTCTGACTCCCCTCTTCTTACATACAAGGAGAACTAAATAGCAGGGAAAATCCAGTAGGTAACATGAGCAATTGTATCTGTTTTCCTGCAGATAATTTATGCGTTATAACAATACAGGAAGGCCACCATCCCTGCTTGTAATCATAGGCTGAGGCTATTTTATAAACAGTGAAACCACCCATTGCTGTTGTCCATCGTTTATTACTCGCCTAATAAATACTTCAATTACATTTAATAAATAATGTATTCAGGCTCAGTGAAGTGATAATTCTTTAAATTAATTATTAAATTCATGCAAAAAGGTTTTATTGCAAGCACTACTAAAGGAAATTTCTGTCTTTAATCTAAAGTGATTATTCATTATGTGCAGTAAAAGGCTCCATTTGCATATTATTAGTGAGGTAACCTTTAGCCTTCCTGGCAACAATAAAGATGCATCTCGATGTTGCTGTGCATTAATGTTCTTGGTTAGCCTTCCAAAACTAAAGTGATGATAAACAATATGTAATAAAGCCTTTGTTTATGGCCTTCTACCAGCTGTTTTTTGATATCTCAAATATACTACAATGACAAAATGTCCAGTAAATGTATTACAGCAAGTTGTTAAAAGGTGTTGCCTGCAGATGGTTGGTTGATGGGAAACAGTAAAAGTGGAACCAATTAATGCCCTGGAGATCTGAGTAGTAAATTCATCTCAAACAGACTTTTTAAAAGCCCTCTCTTTGATAGTCTCCCATGTGCTGTGCTACCCTGTACTTGCTGCCGCCCTTGCCTGCTGCACAGCAGACACTCTGGGAGTTAGCCGTGCACTTTGGCAGGGCTCAATTCCCCAGACAGCAAACTTTCTCCTGTCTTGAGCAGCTCTCAGTACTTACATAAGGAGTTTCTAACACCATCACGTACCTGCCCTAACCTAGGTGTCACAATGAAGAAGAACTTGCTGTGGAGGGAAGTCCCAGTGATTTTCACTGAGAGAAACCAGAGTGGCTTCTCCTTTCACTCTTTTAATCTTTCTTTCATTTCCTCTCAAATCCTTAAAGCAAAAATTCACAGGAATCCTTAAAGGAAAAATGACCCGGGTTAGTGAGTCCGTAGGGTCTGGTTCAGAGCTGTGAAATTTGGCAGCTCACAACTGGGAAGACCTGTCCTGTGGATACAGTGGTGTCCTGGAGCTGAGCCGGCAGTCTGGTGTGGGCTGAGCTGTAAGTGCCACTGATTCACAGTGCTGCCTGAAATCAATCTTGAAAGTCAGCCTGAGTGGCTTCAATGAGTACATCTGGCCAGGAGATGACTGCACTGGCTGGACCCTGCAGGTCTTGGTCCATCAGCCCTTCATCCATGAGGCCTTCTAAGACTTGACTACTGGGTTCTTGGATATGTGTCTAGTCTAGGGCTCATCTGCTTTGCAGGGAAACTCTGACCTCTTCTCCCCTCTGAGGTGTTTTCCTTTCAGAGATGCCCTTTCACAGTGTAGCGTCATGATCAAAGCTTGTATTTCATCCAGGCACATCATCAGTGCAGGTAACACCCCCCAAACACGTTGTGATCAATGAGGAACGGAGGCAGGAGCAGAGCACAATCCATCCCTGGGATAAACACAGACATTGAGCATCCCTTACACTCTCTGAAGCTAGAGTTTTCATTAAGTGCTCTGCCCCTCTGGATGATGGAAATCTAGGCAGCATATAGATCCTCAAAGAGCTTTAATTTGTGTCCTGAGAGCCACTGGTTAAAAATAAGGAAAAAAAAAAGGGAATAATTATAACTATTAAATTACAATCATGTTGCTTCTCCTACAAGTCTATAGTCTCAGCCATAGTGAATTTTTTAATGAACATTCTCCACATCATGCTTTGTTTTAGCCCTCTGCTTTTAAGATGTTAAAAAAATAGTCTCCAGAAAGACAAAATTGAACCTAAAATTGACCACAGGCTTCTTTTAACTATATGTGAAAAGCCTTTTTATTTTTTAGAGTGCGTACCTTGGCTTTTCTTTTTGTAACCCCTAGCACAAGTCAAATACAGGTTCTTTCACCTGACAGGTGTTTGGATGTAAGACTGATATTTTAAGTTCCTTCCAAAACATAACATTCTGTGATTCCTGCAAAGTAAATTCATCTAATGCATTCCAGCTGAGAGCTCATTATTTTAAAGATGATATATATTTAACAAATCTACACAAGGAAAGCACATACTCTTTCCCACAGGTTAACTAAGAGGTCAGGTGGGATTTTTCCCTACCAAATGCCAAGCGATAAAATTTTGTTGTCTGTTTGTTTGTGGTCATTAAAGAAAAGCACCTTCAAAAGGCAGTGCAAGGTGTCCTGAGGTGTTTACCTGAGACAAGCAGGATAATTCCCGTTGCAGTGGCCAAGCTCTGTAGTGGAACCCCAGTAAATTAGAGTGAAGAGTCTGAAACTACTGCATTTAACCAGGATGAGACCTGCCCGTTGTAAAATCCCAGCGAAACACATTAAAATTTATAGCTAATTGTGCTTCAGCACATCAGGACAAATCACGGGAAAGCATCAGGGTGGTTATTAACCTGTTAATGCCCAGGACAGCAAAACAGCTTGTCCTACATCAGCATTTGACCCTGTGTTAGCTGCCATGAGTTAGCTTTGTTGCAGCTCCCTTTCCTGCTCAGGAAGCAAGACCCATTTTGCTCTTTAGCCATATTTTTTTCTCAGATAAGGATGTTGTCCGAAGAAGCTGCAGGAGTCTCTTATCAACCTTTCCAGATCTAATACCAAATTAAAGGCATTTTCATTTACAAGTTACTCATTAATTCATACGAAAATGAAATATATATCAAATCACTCTAGATCCTGCTCAGAGATAAAAAAGAATTCAGCATTTTATGGATCCAGGCTCCCTTCCCCCATCCTGCTCATATTCACATCTCTAACACGGAGACCTCTGGTTCACCTTTGAATCACTTATGTTCTCTTCACCATAGCAATCAGCTCAGTCCTACATAAAGTGTAAAGTGCTGACATTTTCAAGCAGCCTAATGTTTCTTGCAGTCATCTAGCAGCCTTTCAAATGTAGAATCCTAGATGCCCTTGCTTTCCTTAATCAGCTAGCAGTGAAAAAGAAAAATGGAATAAAAAGACCTCATATATCCTCCCTCCCTCCTACAATTTGCTCTCTGTCCAAACTAATCCCCCCACATCCCTCCCATTATACAGATGCGGTGAGATCTCCGAACACAAATGTTGTAAACCTCAACACAACTTCACCAATTCACACTAAGGGAAATAAATTTAATTCACTCAGCTTCTCATCATCTTACGGCCCCTTTAGGGCTAATCATCTGTATTAACTTTCTCTGGAGTCTTTCTAATGTCTAAGTGCTGCTGACTGTTTTGCAGCCGAAATGCATGTGGCAAGAGAACAAATTGCCCAACAGTGGATTTATTTTCTACAACAGTGGTTTTACTATTTAAAAGGAAAGAAGCAGGTTTGGAATGGTGTTGTTTTAAGACTTGGATGGCAGGTTATGTGGCTGACTATAACAGCTTCACGCTGGAATTTGTAGTCAATATTTCTTTCCTGAATAAAATTGTTCAACATTTATGCAGCCAGGTAAACTTTATTACTTTTCAAGGGCCACAAATTATCTCCTTGATTTTAAGAAGGATGATCCTTTTCTCAGCAACCCAGTTTCTTGAATTATCAAATTTTAATAGCTAACTGGCTTTTTTTCTTTTCCTTTTTTTGCAGATCTGTAATAAGTACAGTTTTTAGTAGCTGGTCTTGAATGCTGGTAAAAGCTCATGCCTGACTTCAAGCCTGACTGAAGTGTGCTTTTTTGAGGTGCTACACAATGTAGACACACTTTTGTTCAAAGCTGTGGATTCAAATTCTTGTTCTTCCACAGATTTAGTGTGTTCTTCTGAGTAAGGACTTTGAAGTACTGCTGCCCATATATTTTTTCCTTTACAGTCTGCTTAACATTCTCTGAGGGGCAGGGGTTGTTAGCATGTATTTATATCAGGATGTGAATTGCATACTAGACAAATCAGAAGAATTTATTTTCCTGCTTGTTGACTCTTCACACCTACCTTGCCTTTCTTTCCCTTGACCTGTCATATTACCCTTTTTGATCTAAGGACCTCAATCACCATGGAGAGTTGAACTCCTAGTATTAATCCTCATCCTCTGATCTTTTCAATTCTGTTTGTTCCTTGGTAAAAAGTGCTGTTTAGACATGTTTCTTTGTGATATGTCACCACCAGTGTTAAATCTGCATGGCAAAACCAGAACTTGACAGCCACCCACTTCTTTCCTCCTCCCTTTTCCTCATGGTTTCTGGGCCTAAAGGGAATCCATTTTTAATGGACATTTATCTGTTCTAATTATAGACTTATGTACCTTTCGACTTCCATTCTGAAATCTCTGGTGAGCCTCTCACTTTTCCCTCTGAGTTTGCGTAGCATCTGCAGATATGAAACTTCTACTTTGGGATAAATTCAGACGAGCTGAGTAACACCCTAGAGGGTATCATCAGTTTTCAAACAGACCAAGAAGAAGAAGAAGAAAAAATTCCGCTTCACTAGAAATCTAATAGTTCCTTTTTTTTTTTTTCTGTTTTCGCATGGGGACATTCCAAGTTTTTTAGGGAAGACAAAACCAAAAGCTACGCTAAGACCAACACAAAGAGGTGCTTGCCTGCAGTAAATGAGGGTATATCTATCTCTGCTTTGCAGAGTGAAAGGGGCTTCTCAGTTCTGTGTGGAGATAGGAGATGGGTGTAACGTCTTTGTCCTCTCCAGCTACCCTGCTTCCAGGGGAGGCAGAGCTTTCCTGCAGACCTCTTCATTCTGGAAAATGATCAGAAAAGAATGGGAACAGCCCCACCAAGGTCAGCTGCTTTCATAGCTGGAGAGATGCAGTGTTTACTCCTAGTTTTCAAACTGCTTAGTTGCCCCATTTTTTTGCTTTCCTTCCTTCTTTCTCCTTAGATTCAATATTATTTTTTGGATCAAAAATTAATTCCAGATATTAAAGCAATGGTTTCTTCCAGCTGATCACATAGTTCCTGTCTAGTGGTCTTGATCAGGTTTTTCCTTTCACAACAAAAAATCCATTTGGGGACTGAAGAAATTTTGAAAATGAATAGACTCAGTTTTAGAGACTAGAGTTTTCTTTTGAAGTCACAAAATTCCCAACTAGTTTTCAATGCAGAGTCAGGCTTCCAGGGCCAGTGGGAGCTAAGCCTGGCACACCAAGCAAGATTCTCACTCTCTTCTCTCTGGAGGAAGAGTTGCAAAACAGGCCAAGTGTTTGGGTTTTCAGACAGCAAACTGCAAAACTGTGGCTACTGGCATCATTTGTGCCTTTCATATTTCACCCAGCAATCAATCTTCTTATATCATCAGCTAGGAGAAGAGAGTTTGATGAAAATCATGACTAAGGATGTGAGTGGGAAAAGTGGGGATGGACTCTTTGGCTCAGATTAGGAAAATCTGTCCATGTTGTGAAGGGCATGTGGTAGTAGAGGTAGGATTTTCCCCTTTTTTCTCCCAATGCAGCCCTATAGCTTTATCCTTTTCCTCCTGCAATCTCCAGGTGATGCAAGTGCTGCTATAAATGATATTTCAGCTTTTTATAACTTCAGACACACAGATTACCTCCCCAGCATCCTTTTATTGCTGAGTGTGGGTGAAAAAAAAAAAGTTTTTAAAAATATGCTTTCCACTCATCAGGTTCAGTCTATTTCAGTAAAAGAACTGAGTGGAAAAAGAAAGGCAACAGTGATTGCACGGCAATGCTCTTATGCTTTGGGTGAAGGATTATATTTTGCTAAACCTTCCAGGAAAATAAACCGCAGGAAAACAAGAATGCTTTATGGAGGTATGAGACTCTTTTGTTAAGGAGTCAATGTAAAAGAATCAATGATATTTTGGCTTGCTATGATTTCTCCATTGCCTGTCTCCATCTTCAGCAGGGTGTATCATTCTGAGTAATCTTGCTTTTTTTGGCCTCTTTGCCTATTGATTTAGTTAAATTAATAGCAAATCCACCAGAAAGTCTGGTTTCCAACGATATTTTTGTTTGTTTTTCTTCTGAAATTGTGGCTCATGTTTGATGGATTCATCTAGAGTGATGAAAAGGAAGGAAAGGTGAAAACAAAAATATCTGGAATAAACTTGTTTGGAGGAATTGTTGAGACTGGGACGAGACAGAAGTCAGGAACCCTATTTTTCATGAGCAAATACTTCCAGGTTCATGCCAACAGCTGCTCTCTCTGCTGTTTCTCTGTTTTGAATAACAGGAATTTGAAGATATTTAGCCAGAATTTACTTTTTGAGTTGAAGGGGTAAAAAGAGGAAAAGCAACCCATCTAATTTCTGAATCATCATTAGAGCAGGAGCACCTGCTCGTTCCCTGTCACCACTAACTGAGAGGAGCCCACAGTGGCTGCACTCCTAATTTTGGCACCTCAGTTTAGTGGCTATGGCTGTCTGGAAGGCATCCCAGATTGTCCTCTCTTCCACCTTCTTCCATTTGTATTTGAATGAACATAGCTCCTGCAACAGTACTAGCAGGATCACAAATTACTTAAATGTGCTGAAAATGAGGTGTAACAGGGACATACTAAATGATCCTTGGGGAGCACCATTATCACTAGGAACTCAAATAGGTGAGACATGGCTGATTACACCATCCTGTCCTCAGCCTTCAATCTGACTGGAAATTTGTATTGAGAGTAAGAATTTGATTGGACTTGTGAAAGAGAAAATAAGCCTGTATCAAATACCCTTCCTTTAGCCCATCCTTTATGCTTTCTAAGCAATTATCTGCCAGTCAGGGAGGAGACTAGTTCCTGCCTTTCCATCCCACAGCCCCAAATCTCTTGTTCAGCCCCTCTGACACAGACCTGCATATTCTCAGTGATGACGATAGTAGTATGTCACTGCTGAGACCCCAGTTCTGAGCTGATAGGATTTATGCCACTTAGTAAAGGAGAACATTGGGAAATAGTAATCTGAATATTTTTTACCAGCCGTGAGGGGGAAAGACATGAGGATAAGCTGTGTACTTAAGGTGGTCAAGTATTTTCCAGAAGAATTGTCAGTGGAAGTGCTAAAAAAAAGGGTAGATGTGACACCTGGGGACATGGTTTAGTGGTGGAGCTGGCAGTGCTAGATTAATGGTTGGACTCAATATTAGAAGGCTTTTCCAACCTTAGTTATTCCATGGGTTTATGATTTTGAGAGTTCTCTACTGGAAAATGTTGATTCAAGGTCATGAAACGTGCCTTGAGAATGTTTTGATTTCACTGGACATTTTGACTTGCAGCCGGTGGGGCTGAAGGAGAAATGTAGGCTCCAGGGAATTATTAAATCTCTGACACTGCAAGCAACCAAGGTCTGTGAGACCCAGGTACACGGAGCAAACATGGGTGTACATGAAAAAATGTTCTCTGTACTCCACGGGATTAAATCTCAACTGTAAAATGGCCTGCAAGAGAGCAAAAAAGCACTCCTTCACCTCCAGATATGACTCTTGAAAATCCAGCTTTTGGTGTAAATCAGTATCAACAGAATTACCATTAGTAATATTAGCAACCACCACCTTTTTTATTTCTGGCAATCATTCATTTCATCAATTTAAAGGAAAAGTTAGTGGAGAGAGGGAGGAGAGACTCGATTCCTATTAATGTCCTCTTTGTCTTGTAGCAGAGATGAAATTCATATGGATAGCTAAAACTGCTGAAAAATATGAAAGATTATTATAAATAGAGCATCAAAAGGTAGAAAATACCAGATAGAATAATTGCATTGTCATATTTTTATATGAAAATTATTTTCCAGGCAAATGTTGCCTGTTTGGAGAAGTTGAAAATAACTATAAATACATCCTTCTGCATGTCACAGAACAAAACAATTTTAAAGTTTAAACCCCATTATTTTAGAAGAGCTATTTATTTCAAGTAGGTGGCAATTTTCTTCCCCTCCTCCAGCCCACAGTATTCAGTAGCTATTCACCTCTCACAATTTTCATCTAGCCTGTTCTTTAGAATCCAATTGCAACCTTTAAAGTAGTCATCTATTTCTAATGGAAATCTCCACATCCAGCTCTTTGAGCTGCTTTCCCAAACTCTTAATAAATTGCCTCAGGTTGTAGAGTTAGTAATGACACTAAGTGGTGGAGGCCTTTCATGAAATGTTCTGAACCTCAATTCTCTTCTCACCCTTTCTTTTGTCCACTGCTGCGCGCATTTTCGCAGATTTCCAACAATTGCACAGTCAAGTGGAACTGATGACTTTATTCTCCTGCAACAGAATTTGGGAAATTTGCCAGATAAGTGGGTATGAGAAGGAGCGTGTAAACGGGGTCAGCTGAAGTGGAATTGGATCTTGAAAGAGCAGTAAATACTCAGCTCCCACAAAGTACTTTTCTTGGCAAGAATGATCTCTTCAGGGAGAGAAAGAGGAAATCAGAGGGTGACTTATGTTACTGATCTTGCCTCCTACTTCTTTCTTTCAATGGGTGTCTGCAGTGAACTGGAAGAGTTTGAAAGCTAGGTGGGGTGTGACAGCACTGCAGTGTGCTCTGCGGGCGCACTCCTTGCAGAAGTGCTGGGATGAGAGGTGACCTCAGAGGATGCGAGAGCATCGTCTGTGAAGAATCTCAAGTGTGTCCAAGTGCCTCTCTCAGATGCTGGAGCTGCTGGCTGAGAAATGACTCAGGACAATAAGTCTCAGGTAATTACTAGCTTTCCTGGTACACAGTCCTTGATATAAAGGAGCGATAATTCTACAGGCAATATTTGACTGCAAGTTTCTTTGGGACCTATAAAATGGCATAAGATGGACACTCAGGAACGGACTACCAAAAAATCATAGAATGGTTTGTGTTGAAAGGGACTTAAAGCTCGTTTCACCCCTGTGCCATGGGCAGGGACACCTTCCACTGTCCCAGGGTGCTCCAAGCCCTGTCCAATCTGGCCTTGGACACTGCCAAGGATCCAGGGGCAGCCACAACTTCTCTGGGCACCCTATGCCAGGACGTCAGCAGCCTCACAGTAAAGAATTTCTTCCCAACATCTAATCTAACCCTGCCCTCTGTCAATATTAGACGAGAGAAATGTTTTGCTAAGATGACTGTATTCTGGAACAGAAGGCTTTATGGACGCCACAAAAGAAGCAAGCGTCCTGTTAAAAAAGATTTGTGGGCATGTAGTGCATAAGTACCCAGTGTTGTCATTAAGAGGGCAAATCCAGCCCTGAACATCTGAGCAGCGGATTCTCAGGTAAAGAAGAGAAGCAATGTTTCTTGGTAAGGAAGATGGTATTTAACACTGGTTTCTACACTTTAAAAGAGGCTCTGTGTGAGTCCAAAAGCAATCAGAGAAACGTTACAAGCATGATTTAGAGCAGGGAAAACCTGTCTCACCATGAGAAATTTAAGAAGTCCAATCTGTCCAGTTTATCTAGGAGTATATTAAGAGGTGAATTGGTTGTGGTCTACAAATATCTGTGTTAGGAGGAGATTTTAGAAAACAGACAATTCTTTAATTATGGAGAGCAAAGCTTAATGAGATTTGGTAGTCTGAAACAAGGCCATTGTGAACTCAGAGTAGGAATGCAGCGTACATTTTTAACTGTGAAGATAATTAACCATTGAAACAGTTTAACTGAGTATATGGAAGACTTTCTGTCACTTGAAAATGAGCTAAAGATAAACTATTATTTAAACTCAATTAAGTGCCTGGTGCAGACATAGCTAGCAAGGTTTTGTGGTCTGGTGTTATGCACATCAGATTGAAGGCTATGACTATCTCTTCTAAATTATAATTCTTCATTAATCATTTCTGTATCAAAGGGATACTTCTTTAGAAAGGGCAGGAATTACTCTGAAGACTGCAATTAAGAACACTATCACATATTTAATTCTATTGGAACATAAATGAGCTATAACCTTTAAAAGGCTTTAAGAAATAAAATCCTCTGCATTGCTCTGGGCTTGCTATTTCTGTCCTGAATAGTCAATGTTCACAGATTCATCCTCTGGTTTTTAGCCATCATCAGCCATCTGACCTCACTTCAGAACCGCATCTTCAGGAACAATAGTATGGGAAACCATCTTTCTGTTCCTTTGCTACTCTCTGGGATCAAAACCCCATCTCCTCTAACGGGACAAAAGAAGTGTTGGCAAGATTGATTTTGTTTGTTTTAAAGCAGCCTTTTAAAGAATCTCATGGCAACACTGCCATCTCCCATGCCAGCTTGTTCATGTAGATGTTAATAACCTGACTGACAAAAATACTTTAAGAAAATCCTCACCTGGTCATAGAATAAAAACCTGGAATGTATGCTGCTGCCAGATCACTAATGATACAAGGATGAAACAGAGGGCTTGTGTACGAGCTCTGCATCAAGGCTGTTACTGTACAGAGCCGAGGAAAAGCCAATCCCAAGATTACAAACCAACGCACAACCATTGGTGATGGAGATGTTCATCCTTCATCAGGATCCTGCAGGGCACAGCAAGTCACTGACATCAGCAGGACACAGAGGCTTATCCTTCTGAAATATAAACCTGTGCTTGCTGAAGGGATTGCTCGCATCATCAAGAGCTTGAGAAGTCTGCTGCCATTCATGCAATGTTAGAGTAAGGCATGAAAGAGGTTGTGGATTTATTATTATTCCTTACAACGAGGAATACTTTCCGCTATATCAAGTCAACCCATCACCAAAATCTGTACTAACTTCAGGGAGTTTGCAGGTTTTTCCATGCAAGATCAATGGGATCTAAGGAAAATCGGCAGGTGTTTCTGCCTCTCTCAGGCACCTCACTGTAAATACTGCTTTCTTAACATTGCTCCAAGAGAAGTGGAGCACAGAAAATGTGCAGAGCCTTAAGAAGGTCTTGCAGACAATTGTGGGAGCAGAACAGTGAGTCTCACTGCAGTGACAAAAAATCTGAAAGGTCTGCATGAACAGACAAGTGTCACAAACTGCTTCTGCACCTACTGAAATTCTTTGGACCTTCAAAAACATTCCTTTAAATGAAATCCTGTATTTTAACAAAATGAATGCATCCATAAACAGAGATGTACAGACTTTCCAAAGGTTATGTAGATTAAAAAGTAGATTCCTTATTACTAAAAGGTAAGCTATTTGGATCAGAAATGTTATAAAATCAACCCGCATGCTGCAATTGTGTTCAATTTAAACATTAGATGAGAGGTAGACAAATGAAAAAACAATGGTGAAAGGAAGGCTGTGGGTTTTGCTTTAGAAGATGAAATACACTTTTAAAGCTCATTTTTCATGGAGAAAAGGCTTAAGAAGGACCTTTGCCTACACCACAGTGGAAACAATCTGATGTTTTCAGACTGGACCATATAATTTCCATTGGATTAGGATATTTGTTTTAAGTAGTTTGGTCTCTAAACCAATACGCAGACATTCTTTTTTTTCCCTTGGCAACTTTGCTAACTTTTGTCTCTGAGCCCTGTGTATTTGTTGTGGTTTTGACCTCCTGCAGTGGGTTGAACTTCTGTCTAGAAGGGACAGAGCCAATGTAGCACAAAACCAACATGCAAAACCATTCAGGGCTTGTGTGGCTAAATGAGTCACTACCCAAAAAGTCTGCTTTTTACTGTATTTGGGGTGAAGGCAGCTTCCTTTCCCCTGTGTTTATGAGAATGGATTACCTTGAGGTCTTACAAAAAGCTGTGGCATGTTCTTGCTACCCGCTGGGCAACTGAGAGCAAATAACCCACACTTGATTTTCATAAGACAGGTAATTATCATAAATTGGGTAACTCATAGCCACAAAAGTACAACTGAACAAAGCCGTGGACTCTGGAGGTCTCCTCTGGCTCTAAGACACAGTGATTCTCATACTTCACTCAATTTAAACCATCCTAAAATGAGAATAGGTTTCCCTATCCGGGAGTGAAACAAACCTACAGTTGCAGCTTTATGGTAACACTGTTATTTGCCCCCCATAATTTCATCCCTTTTCACATTCTTCTGGTACACCTCCTCTGAGAAAGTCTTCCCTTGTCAAGACAAAGTCAAGAAATAGATCATATTATCTTCTCCCTCTACCCCCAAGTCCCCAAGGAAACCATCCTTCCAGTCCACACAATTCAGTCTTGATAAATCAGTGTCTTCAACAGGAAATAAATTGGTTACATGACAAATTTTCAGCTGGTTCTAACAAGAATTGGCAAAGGCCACAGTGTGATGACACTTTGTTTTCTCTTAGAGCATTTCCCCATCCACAGAGATATCTCTGGACACCTGTTCTTTCCTTTCGGTTGCCCTTCCATCTGCTGAGATCAAAACCTCCCCATAGGAAACACCTGCCTGAGCTGGGAAAGGTGGTGGGAAATTTCTCATGGTGCTGCAGGAGAGTTTGAACAGAGAAGGAGATCTGAGACCTTTTCATAAATTTTTGGACTTTCTCTTCCTTGGCCTGCCTTGCTCTGTGGCCAAGGTGTTGAAAGACACAGCCCCAGCTTGAGCTATGTATTTTCCAACTCAGCTGTGGCTGCCAGAGTTAAAAACTCAATGGCAACCTTCATCCTGGAAACATCCACAAGGGATGCATGGAAGTTAGCAAGGAAATGAGTCACAGAGCAGACGCATCCATCAGCCTCTTATCTTCCCTAAGCACCATCCCAAAATCAGCTCATTCTTGTGCCATGCTGTGTCTTCACATTGGTACAGGATGAAACACATTGTTCCAATAACGTAGTCAATGATCACAATTAAAAAGTGGGGACCCCAAAATTATTATGACATTTCTCAAAAGCCCAAAGGATTGTGAAGAGATGAATTTCTACTGAAATTCCTTGGAAGAGAGGGCTTAATTTTTGTTAATCTTTTTGAAATATTACCTGGTGGCTTAGATACTCATGGAAAGGATTGTTCTTTCTGGTTTATGAGAGAAAACTGGGCAGTTGAATCATTGGTGAGGGCAGGAATGTAAGAGAGAAAACTGAAGTCATTAAGAGGAGGCAAGGGCTATAACCTATATGTGACCATGAATATATCTGTTGCACATTGTGGGGAACACAATGATATCCTTGGATAATAAAATTAAAAAAAAAAAAATTTTTACGGACTGAAACAGCAAATTTTGGACCTTGAGGCCATGGGGTGTGGTGAGTGTTAGAACGTAAGTTGACGTAACCATTAATGCTCTTAGCTAGTCCTGCAATATCTTTCATTGCAGACTCACAGTTTGGACTCAAAAACTGGTTTGATTTCAATATTATAATACATTGTTTTAAGGGAACAGGAGCAAGTTTGTTTTCTGCCTTAATTATTCTAATGACAGGTGGTTTTGAGACCAATTAGATATAATTTAGATATAAACTTTGCAGCTTGGATTGAGGACCTTCAGAGAGAGGATAAGTATGTTCTACATATCCATTTCTATACTCCAGGCTGTTGGATAGAAAGTAAACAGTGGAGCTTGCCTAACATGATGCATCCACATAGCAAGTTTTTTCAGTGCTAATTTCTCCATGCCTAGGAAGATGACCTGCAAGGCCCTCACATCTGCTACTGCTCACCAGATGAGAAACAGCACATCAGTTATTTCCCCATCAGCAGTGCTTTGACCTTGCTGATGGCTTCGCAGATGAATGTTTTGTCAGTTCAGACTCTGGTACATTTCCAGAGGTTTTTGCTTCCAGCCTTGTCCCTTTTCCTGAGAACCATGTCTTGTGCCTAACATCAGGGAAATTCCAACACTTTACATAGATTCTTTGATACTTTTGACAGAAGAACTAATGGTTCTTTTACCCGTTTAAATTGACAGTAAGCACAGTGTGACCTCCTGTAAAATCAGTTTTCTGTCAAGCAATGGAACTCCAAGGATAAAGTTATCATCTCAGGCTCAGCATCCTTTGCTCCCTAACCATCTTTCCCCAGATGTGGTTTTCTCTTTTAGTCTCATCTGCATACTCTTCTAGATGATTATCTCGCCTTCTGAAATACTCTCACTAAGTCATGAAAGTGTCAGCTTCTTCTCTAGTTTTTGCTGCTGAAATTCTTTAGAGGTCATTAAGATAACACCAGATTTATACTAAAACAACTGGCACCACAAGGTGACCACAGTGCTCTTTCCCAAGCCCAGGACAAGCTTGTGTCAGAGCTGTGCTTTCTTCTCCATTATCTCATTTTACTCCACGTGTTGCCTTTCCCATCTGGAAACAGGTCCAAAGTGAGCTAAGCCTTCACAAGAGTAGGTGGAGAAAGCATCTCGCAAGTCCAGCAGTAAAGTAGAAAATTGCTGTGTCTTCCAAGGATTTGGGATCATTTCAGAAGGCATAAAGGTCCATGTAATGTCTGATTGGAAAACATTTTTTTAAAATAGTATTTTCATTCAGTTTGCTAAACTAGCTAAAAGTTTGTAGTCTTGGATAAATATTGTTATAAATCAGAACTGTAGAATGTACAGTATAGGATGAACTATTTCAGGTCAGAAAAACACCTTCAAATAAATACTTTTTGCTCCTAAAACTCAGTTTGCTTTCTCAGTATAAAAATTTTCCTTAAAATTTGGTCACTGTCTAAACACTGCAGTATGAGGAACTTCTTATGGTGCATTCTACTCACATTTCTCGATTTTTAGCCTTTTGCAAAATTTAATTATGCATGCCTTCAAGTCAGATGATCTGTTCAAACCCATTTTCTAAGAGAAACTTCCAGAGAACTAACTTTCATACAGTTTCTTTAGAGCTTCACACACCAATGAAAACTGGTTTTCAAGAAGGATATGATGATGTGATATATGAATGGTACAGCAATCAATAAGAAGGTGACACTGTAAAAATCCAGTAATCTTTTAACATGGCTAAGAATTTCAGCATAAATTTTCCTGGAAAAGTAGCAGTGCTCTCCCTATTACTGAAGAATATATATATATATAATTTCATCTCCATTTGTACCCCTGTGGCCAGCACACTTAATAAGCTTTCCAGTGACAGTTGTAGAAAACCTCGAAAATTCTGTGAGTTTTTCTGCTTCAAAGTTCTGCTCAACACTCTGAAGGCTGCAGGCTTCTTGTTAGCCCTGTGGGCTGACGATGGGTCATGGCAGCCAGAGGTGTGAACACTGTTTTTTCCACAGCTTGACCTCTGTGACAGGGACTGACTTTGGCACATGACGCTAAAGAAGTTTCAAATTTTTTGTGAAAGTGCCATGGAACAACATGTACTTAACACCCATCAAACAACCATTAAAAATTTATAATTCTGTAGTTAACCCAAGAATCATTTGACTGTATGAAAATCAACTCAGTAATATCAGCAAAGTATTGAGTCACCCGAGTCTACAAAAATAGGTCAACCTTCCTCCAGAAAGAACTGGTTTCTAAGCCTGGACTAGAGTCTGGATTTGGTGGTATTGGTATTGCATTTGGGGAGTTTTTATCTGATAACAGCGGAAAGCCATGCAGCTGCCCGATGTTATGACATTTTTCCCATTTGTCCTGGGAACAGAAATTGGATCTCTTTCATGTCCAGATGCTACTCATCACAATCAGAAAAATATGATCAGAATTAGCCTAATTGCCATTCTCATCAAAAAAGACCACAGGGACAAAATTTCAGCTGGTGGTTTTGCCTTGATATTTGTGCACAAAATAAGCACACTTTCATGGAACCATAGAAACGCAGAATAATAGAATGGTTTGGATTGAAAAGGACCTTAAAGCTGATCTCATTCCAACCCCCTACCATGGGCAGGGGCACCTTCCACTGTCCCAGGTTGCTCCAAGCCCCATCCAACCTGGCCTTGGACACTTCCAGGGCTGGGGCAGCCACAGCTTCTCTGGGCAACTTGAGCCAGGGCCTCACAATCCTGAGGCACTTCTCTTGTTTCTTTCTGAGATCTATTTGGTAAGAGAAGGCAGGTAGGAATTCTGTTAAAAAAATCATCTTTAATGAAAAAATTTTGTTGTATGATTTATTTGTTTGGAATTGCAGTAGCTACTGTAGGAAAAGCTGGAATAAAAAGGATGTGTATTGTTCCTGTATGATATAGTCTAAAGTTTCATAGGAATATTTTTAGTTAAACTTCTAAACTGTTGATATCCCTTCAATTCTTTTCACACAGCAGAAGACCACTTTCCCAGCTGAGTCTCTGTGTAAGTCACAGATACCTCACAATCCTCTTGAACAGAGTTTCTGAAGAATCAGAGTGCGTGAGCAACGACTATTGCACTCAAAACAGCCCTTCACCAGCTCCTGCAAATGGGTTCAACAGATCAGGAACTCAATTCTAGTGTGCCTCCTACAAGTGATTCCATGCTTGAACAGCTCCTTTGCCTTTTAGAACAAGGCGTGATGAAAAGGTGAAGAACGAGTGAGAAGCTACAGAAGGTGACTCATCTCTTCAGAAGCTAGAGCAGTACAACAAAACAAAAAGTGTTTGACGCACAGCTGACCCCAGGAGGGTTCATCTTCAACCTTGATTATGTACATCGGCTGTGTCTTTATGACTGCTGCACATAAAACAGAGTGAGAACTCAGAAATCAACCGCCTTATACGATCAAATAATCGTGTAATTTTTTCCCTACACATATTGATTTGCTCAATAAATGGAGTCTACCTTTGGATATATAAGCTGATATTTGTTTTTCCTCCATACCTGGTTATTGAAAAAGAAAATTTTGAGTATTGCAAGGGAAGGAATGTATGAAGGTTGATGGTCCAAATAGAAGGTGAGTTGTGTATCTAATTCCCCAAAAGCCTCTACGAACATTAAAGAGAGAATTTAGCAAGACCTCATGTAAGCTGTCAAAAAATAATAAAATTAGGCCAAAAGATCCATGGATTTGTGCATGAAATCCAGCCTATTTTTTTAGCCACTGGTTTGTGAATATTGATGAAGAGAAAGGCACTCTTCACAAGGAAATCAAAAAGTTTGCATTTAGTGCTCACAAATTGTATTCAGAAACCTACATCTCAGGAGATGCAAAAATATAAAGAGAGGTCTGTAAGATTAAGTAATCTAATGTGACATTTTGCATATTTAAAAGGCAGAAAATACTGCCTCGTAGTGCCTAGTTTATGAAAAGAAATTGTGTTTGGCCGAAGAACATCCCACAAAGCATTTGATCCAGATTTGAGGTCATTCAGCAAAAATACATCTAGCCGAATATTGCCATCTGCAATGTCCCCATCTCAGCTTGAAAGCTAGTGATAAAAGTAGAAGTGTATGGCAAAAAGTGCAACTCATTCTGCAACAAACAATTAGCACGGGTTAAAGACGTGGTGCCTATTTCCTCACAGTGCCCATTTCAAACCCACTGCAATCTTCCCAACAAGTCAAGCAAGTTTTGATTTGGGTGTGGTGCTTATGAGAGCCTACAGTACAATGGAACACCATTTTCAAGCACACGTATGGGCAAGACCACACATTATTCCAAATAATCCTACCTATTAGAGAAAGAAAGAAAGAACATTGCTGATATTTGCTTGCTCGGCTGTTGCTATTTTGTAAACTTGCTTGGAAAGCTTTTTACTCATTTGGGCATTTAAGATAATGTGGTTAAAAAAGCCCTGCGGTAACGTTAAATATTAGGGCTACACTAGAGATGGAAGATTTCTGAAATTTCTATACTTAGAACCTAAGATATTATTTCTTCTGGAACAAAATAATTTTTATATATATATACTTGTATGCATGAGCTGGAGTTTACCCCTGATGTAATTTTTATACAATTGTATAAAAATTACTCTAGTAATTTATACAGCTCACTAATCCCTCACACATACTAATCTTACCCTCTGAAACTATAAATTAGAAACACAGTTAAATTCTTTTATTTTCCTTAAAATGTGGGTGAACAGGGAGGAGTTCAAATGCATAAGAAAGCCTTTCAACTGGTCTACTGAAGGACCAGGTGTTCAGTCTGCAAATTTCCCCTAAAAATATAACTAAAGGTGAGTGTGAAGAATTAGAATGTGGCTCTGGCTTTAGAAGTTCCTTAAAAAGAAAAAAAAAAGAAAAGAGAAGAGAAGTAAGCTTTATTTCCCACAAATGATTCAATAGTTAAAATTCACATTTCATTTACAGCCCAATAATATGTTCTATGCACACACAGACACAGCCTGTCATTTTATATATGGGTTTTGTGAGGTTATAATGGCAATAAAATAACAATCCACAGTTTTCCTGCGAAAGGAGCAGTGCTCCTTGCAAAGTTTCTGCTCTCCAAGCACCACAGCCATGAAGAATGGCGCTCAGATTATGTCCTGCTGATTGTTAATTTCAAATCTAGAAGTTTATTAATTTTGACTCATAGCAGAAAAGGCCATGACCAATTATTATTCAGGAAAAAATCCTGCTGTTTAGCCAAAGAACTGCACCGAGCAATGCTGCACTTGATGTGCTTGTGATAAATGTTCACATGACAAGGTTATTTGGTGTACAGCGGCTAGAGGGGTTGTCATAGCAACCCGTTCACGATGCTCATAAATTTGATGTGTAGTTATCCTTGCTGTGTATGCAAAAAAACACAAAGCCAGCTCAAGCAGTTTAATTTACGGCATTGGCTATCCCTAAAAAAAAAAAAGGAAAACAAAAGGAAAAAAGAAAAGAAAAGAAAAAGAAAAGAAAAAAAGAAAAGAAAAAAGAAAAGAAAAAAGAAAAGAAAAAGAAAAAAGAAAAAAAAGAAGAGAGAAGAGAAGAGAAGAAAAGAGAAGAAAAGAGAAGAGAAGAAAAAAGAGAAGAGAAGAGAAGAGAAGAGAAGAGAAGAGAAGAGAAGAGAAGAGAAGAGAAGAGAAGAGAAGAGAAGAGAAGAGAAGAGAAGAGAAGAGAAGAGAAGAGAAGAGAAGAGAAGAGAAGAGAAGAGAAGAAAAGGAAAGAAAAGGAAAGAAAAGGAAAGAAAAGGAAAGAAAAGGAAAGAAAAGAAAAGAAAAGAAAAGAAAAAAGAAAAGAGAAAGAAAAATGAATTATAAGGTAATAGACTTCTTCAGATTACATTCCTTCACAAGCTCTTCAAAGCCAAAAAGACTTTTAAGATAATTGTTATGGTAGGAAGTGCAAGTTGTCATTAATACTGAGAAACAAACGAAAAAGGACCTTTCTTGAAAATCTTTGCTGGAGTATATTGGTTATTTTCTGCTGCTCATGCAAACAGCTGACTGTAAGTGACAAAAAACCTAACACCTTCTTTTCTATTTTGCTTTTTTTTCTTCTTTAGAAATGCTGAGATGAAACCTTGAATCACCTGTCAAGTAGGCCATGATGAAATGCCCTCCTTTCCATAAAAGTTACTGGGATAAGAAGAATCTATCATTCTCTACAGTTCTGTCTTGTGCAAATACAGGACAGAAATGAAGAGAAAGGTAAAAAGAACACTCATTTCTGATGGGTAAAAAAAAAGGTTTATCTGGAGACGATAAAAACAGTAGATGAAGAAGAAGAAGACCAGGGATTTTTATGAACCAGGTCATCAAAACCTTCCGTTTGGACAAGTTCCTCAAATTATGTGTCTCAGTGTCTCGATATGTGTAACAGGCATTTGTTATTTCCATTCTCAAGAATAACTTTTCAACCCTCTTAGAAGGAAAAAAAATGTCTGGGAGACTGGAGATTTTAGAGCAAAACTACTAGCAGGGAGTAAGTAGTGTGAACCATTCCTGATGCCGGAGATGGCCACCTGAAAACAGAGAGTAGACAAGAACAAGGGAATAAAGGTAGGTAATTATTTGAAGGGCCTTCAAGGTACACCCTGGGGAGTTAAAAGGCTACACCCAAGATGGACCCTGGGTCACAAGTTCCTCACACTTTTATAAGTTTGATCCATTTGCATATCAGGGTTAATTCTCCAATTACAACCCCAGTTAATGACGCAACTAATGACGTAACCCTAAGTTTGCCCTCCTCTTCGGAGGCCTTAGTTTACAGATTCTGGGGCCTGGGACAATCTAGGTGTCCTTGAAAAGCAAACCTAGAGTGGCTTATTATGTCTAACCAGCAGATAACAGGCCACAAGAAACTTCAGAGTTACACACTAAGCAGTACAGGATTTGAAAAATATAGAAGTTAAATCCTAAGGCATCATCCCCACCAGAACACTTGTGGTGGAAATTCTCCCTGCTGGTGTCCCTGTATCCCACTCAAGGCTGCCCTCAAATTAGAGAAACCAAAGCACCAAGGAGCAAGAGAAGCATCTTTGTCTTGTATCTGCACTGAAACCAATGCGAATCTCATACACGTGCAATGGGATGAAATGAGTACCAAATCATCAGAGAAATCATAGACTCACGAAATGGGTTGGAAAAGACTATAAATATCATCTCGTTCCACACCCTGCTGTGGTGAAACTTCTCCTTGATTAGGTGGCTCTAAGTCCCATCCAACCAGGCCTTGAATACTTTTAGGGACGAGGCAGCCACAAATCCTCTGGCAACCTCTAAACCGTAAAGCATTTGGGTCTCCCCACTGGACAATGTAGATATTAATTATTATTTCCAAATACAAAAATATTAGAGTCAAGGATCCTTGGCATAACCAAATCAAGAAGCTTCCAGGTGCACAACAAGAGTTCCTGCTGTTCAGTACCACCCTCCTGTTCCAACGGCCAAGTCTTTTCAAAGAGCTGCTTCAGTAAAGACGAAAGATACTTCTAAATACACAAAAGTTTCCCCCTAATTTTCTAACCTTTATGACTGACATGACATAACATATCATTTATGTCCCGTGGATAACTGCAGCTTTTTTCTTCAAGAAGTTGTGCTCCTTGACTTCCTGTCATAGAAATAAATATCTAGTCATACAGATAAACTCAAAAGTGTAGTTCAAATTACAAAAGGAGGTAATAAAGGCACAGTGTTCCTGCTGAGAAAAGGGTTATCCTGACACAGACACTCCTGGAAAGTGATTCATCCCAGCCTCAGAGGGGTGCTCAAAGCAGTCAGATGATTACTGTCTGGAAAAGCATATTTCTGTCTGTTGGGCTGTAGGGATGTTGGAACGACTACCTCAAATTTAGGTATTGAAAGACCTGAAGAGGAGCAATCTAAGCTAACCATAGGTGTCTACAGTGCAGATGTTTTCATGTGAGCTAGTTATCATGCTCAGCGAGACCTAGTAGGTCTAGGCACCACGGCAGTTTAAAGGTCTCAGGGCAAAATTAATTTCACCATTGATCTGAATCCTAACTTTTGATTAGATGAGTCCCTTCTTAATTTTCATTAACTGCTTTGACTACATTTTTTTTGTTGATAATAGAAATCTAGATGACTACTTCATGTGTAGTCTCTTTCAATGAGGGCCCATAAAAGCAGTTAAAATTGACCTTGCATGGAAATCCTTTTTTCTCACCTAGCACTGAAGCCTCAGTGACACCTGTGCCTTCCACATTCCTTCCTCCAGATAACTTCATTCTCAAGGATTTCTTCTTACATTTACTTTGCAGCTGCCCTTTTAAAATGACAAGTTGCTCTGGTGCCATGTTATTAAGTGAAACAGGGTTTTCTCACAGGGACTGTCACCTTATAAGGAGAAAACCTATCTTGCTACTACCAACAACGTTTAGAGAGAGAACCACAGAGACTCAGTGCATATGGTCTCACACAGAGTAATAAAATGTGTCCTCGGAGTGTGATCCAGCTTTATACATCCACCACATGAATGATAACACCAGAGCTGGTCATCCTGGGCTCCCTTTGTACAGAATGCCGGGGGAAGTGTGGATGGGTGGAAAGAAAACTTTTGAGGCACGATTCATCTGGATGAATTTAGGTCTATTTCAGGATGAAGTGAATCACATCCTGAAAGATCTCTATAGGAACCCAGAATGACTAATGCAGGAGTAATCACCTGCATGACAGACACAGTCAAGAGACGATGGCTTCAGTGCACGGCGTGCCTTAGCAACCTCATGGAAGTTGAACATAATTTTTGCCTGTCCCCGTAGCCTAACGACACAGCAATCAAGCAAGAGATTACTCACATCTAGACAGATTTTATGCAGAACGCAGTGTAAAATGGTCAAGCTCTTCCAGTGTTTTTGTCTCCTGCCAAGACGTAGCATGAATCAGTGCTTGCTGCACCGAACACATAGGACTGAGGCTGCTGCATCTTGTGAAGGGTTCCTGCTGAAAGAAGTGTGATTGTTTTGTTATTCTGTCTTTTCTTGCCTCTCAGGGGAAAAATAAAGGCTTGGTATGTGGCGGTGGGGACTCCTGAAGCAAGGGGAAGCAAGAAGAAACCTCTGTGGTTTCTCACATCCTTTATTTCTGCACAGCAAAAGGGAGAAAGGGCCCAGTTGTATGACCAGAGGGAATTAATTTTGAAAACTGCACTGCTGTGAAGCTGCCAGGCAGCTGAAAAGAGGTTTTTCAAGCCAGTGATCCTGATTCATGTCACGGGGGCTGGGAGTGGAGGTGCTCTGGTCAGGCTTCACTCTCCACACTCAGTGCAGAGGTCTCATGCTTTAAACCCTGGTGACTGAGGATGCTGGTGCTTGCTGAATTTGTTATCTCTGTTGGATCTGCAGAAATGAAAGGTGAGCTTAAAGAAAAGCCCACAAGAGGCCAGCAAGGGAAGATGTTAGCAAGAAACATCTTTCTCTCACTTTCTAGCCAAAGACTGTTGGCTACGTGGGTCCATATTTCATCATCAAAGGGTAGCTCAGAAAAAAAAATGAGGGAAAGAAGCATGTTAAATTTAACATGAGGCATGCTGAAAAACTACCAGATGAGTAAGAGAAGCATCTTAAAACAATAAAATACAGGATGTCTGGACCAACAACACATACCACTGGAGTTCTCCAAGTTCCTGTTTGGTGATTTGAAAATATCTATGATTTATATGTTTGAATTTTATTTTTTTTTAATAACATATTGAAGTTTCTTACTGCCCTGTGCCATTATTCTCAATATTTCTATAATAAAGCAAGCTAAGGAAAAACCTAGAGCTCCTCTCCTTTGGTGAGATGTTGCAGGAATTAAGAAAAGATTGGAGATTATCAGCTTTTCAAACCATTTTCTCAAAGTGTCTGAAAAAATGCAGTCAGATGGCAGCTTCACTCATTTTTTTTATGATGTATACAGAGGAGAACATAAATCTCGCAGTCACTGGGACCTTGACACAGATGTGAAACTGATGTTAGAACTAAAACAGAGGAAGCTCCGTTTCAGCCAAGAACCAATGTTTGTTGTGGTCAGACATCTCCATGTAATCCTTTCCATTAAGGAGGAGTGGAATAATACTATATTTCTATAGTTATATAATAGCTATGTCTTGATTGATATCCTTGTGACACTGAAGTCAAAGGAAACGTAATTACTTTCAATAGGACCAGCTCTGTTACCTCTTTGTGTTTTGGTATATTCCCTCTAATCTGAAAAGCCTTCAGCTACATGTTTTGCAAACTCAACACCAGCCATGCGGACACGGATGGATTAACCTCTCCCAAGTCAAGCTGTCCTGACTTTAGAAAGCTGCAAACAGATGTCACAGCCTCCAAAAGAGCCTTGTCTCAGCCCCAGGAATGGATGATTTACCCCCTGGATGAGTCAGGGGCAATTTTCCCATGCGTTTTGCTGCCTGACTTTTATCACCCCAGCTGCTTGTTTCTCATGCTCCTGAATACACAGACACAGGTTTGTGCCCAGCTGCCACCACGCAACATGCTCTGGGTTCATGCCTTGGGCTTTGCCTCTCTGCTCACATATCCACAGCCTCAGGGGTTGTTTGACTGTGCCTGAACTCACCATTCCCTGTGCTGGATTAGAATATTGAGCACACACACAGATAAAAGGCAATGAAAAATCAGGAAAATACTTTTTTGTCGAGTTGTTCATAGAATTGGGATGTGAGAAAAAGGGCCTTACGCAAAAGGGCCATGGGCTCGTCAATGGTCATAAAGAGTAAATCCTTCTCAATCTCTCCTGTGAGAAAAATTGGGACTTTCTTGCCAGGAACAGAGAAGCTTTGGGGTGACTTAGTCTGCGGCCTTCCAGTACCTGAAGGGAGCCGACAACAAAGATGGAGAGAGAGTATTTACAAGGACCTGGAGTGACAGGACAAGGGTCATGGCTTCAAACTGGAAGACAGTAGGTATAGATTGGATATTAGGAAGAAATTCTTCCCAGTGATGGTGGTGAGGCTCTGGCACAGGTTGCCCAGAGAAGCTGTGGCTGGCCCATCCCTGGAAGTGTCCAAGGCCAGCTTGGACAGGGCTTGGAGCAAGCTGGGATAATGGAAAGTGTTTCTGCCCATGGCAGGGGGTGGAATGAGATAATCTTTTCAATCCTTCCAACCCAGGCCACTCTATGATTCTATGAATGATTCCAGTGCTGTCAAACAACACTCAGTTTCCTGTTGAACACTGTATCATGATGTAAGTATCATGATGAAAGAATCCAAATCTGGGTACTTTTTTCTAGAGCATTTCAGTGTCACCCTTCTGTGTAGTAACCACTTTAGGTTTGTGAGTTAGTATTTATTATCTAAGTGAAAATGGTCATAGGCACATCAGGGAAATTAATGAAATGGAAAACCAACAAGCAAAGTGAAACTGAAAATCTATTGACAGGTTGATGAGGTGCACTTATTTTTTCAGGAAAACAAAAGAGGATTTAAGCCTATAAATAAAACTGAAGCAAAGTAAGACCTTTGCAGAGAGCAGCTCACGAAACAGCAGTTGTGCTCACCCCAAGAGTTTACCCCGTCACACAAAATCCAGCACAAAATGCTGCTTCACTCCCATTTAAACTTTCAGTTTCTTCTGTGGGGTGTGCTCCTTTTTAACAGCTACTTCCTGTGAGCAAATGGGCTCTTGCATGAGATGAGGGAGGAAACAAGAGTTAAGCTCACAGTAACTCCAGTCTTTGCACTGGGAGCTGTATGGGATCACACTGCTTAGCACAGCGGGAGGATAGGATCACCAGGAAAGCCCTCAACCAAAGCTCTGTCAAAGTGACAGTCAGACAAGACAGACACGAATCTGACTGCTACCTTCACAGAGAGGACGCTTGTTTAGACCGAATCTGACAAGATAAAATTAAACTGCACACAGCTAATAAATCTTAAAGGAGCTTAATTTTTTACATATATTTTTTAAATAAGTGATGCCTCAGGCAAGGATGAGCAGTCCAGAAGGAAAAAGACTTATAATATATTTTTTAAATTCTATAATCCACCTTATCTGCTGTATTTCCCACGTTATTCTTGCCTCTGAAATATTCAGATCAGTGTTGGTTACATAAGCCCCAGTCCTGATGAGTTGTGCTCAGCTAGTTGGGCAACCTAAACAGGAGTGTGCAACTTCCAGGTCGTTAAAGATAAACAGCTCAGCTCGATTTCTAAACACTCAGAGCCACTTACTGGTTCAAGAGCATTAAAAAAAATAAAATAATAGATATTGTTTTGAATCCTGATTTTGAAGGAGTCACAGACTGTTTCTGAACGTCCAAGCCTGGATTCATCTCCCCTCACTTCATTTCTCAGCAAATGTGTCTCTCTAAACAGAAAGGTTGAATTTATTTCCAACAAATTATTCACATGGGGTTGGTTATTACCCTTCTACTGAGTGCAGGACTGAAAAGTTTGAATGATATTCCTTAATGGATGGACATGTACGATGGAAAATGTAGGATGGGTATCAGGGGAAAATTCATATGGGTAAGGTGTATATCATGGGATGCGGTTTTTCCTTACAGACAAAAAGCTGGATAACATTTCTTGGTCTGTCTTCAAGCTAGGTTAGGAAATGCAGTGAAAGAAATAATATTTGACTGACCTGTAGATTACTAGGGTACCCCAGTAGAAGGTGGAAGAACCATCGTTATGAGATTTTAGCATCTATAATTTTGATAATGATGTCCCTTCCAATAAGTCAGCCTGAAGTCACAGGACACTTGAGCATAATGAGGATAAAGCCTATCAAAATGCATTTACTTCACTTTATTCTTACACAGCACAAAAGAAGGCACCTCAGAAATAGCTCTTTCAATAACACCATATCTTTGCTAGAAAATTTTACCTCCAAAGAGACCTAAGATTTTTCCCTGGGCAGGCTGAAGAACCATGCTTAGTCTGACTCTCAGGAACATAGGGTGACCAAAGTTCTGTCAGATATATCGGGCCATGGTTGCTGAATGCCGTAAAAATAAGTTGACAAAACCTTGAAATCAATTGAGAATTTTAGGGGGAGTTGGTGTAAAGGCTGTAAAACGTGAGTGATGTGTTCACCTACTTGCTGATGTTTTTTTCACAGGTCTGTTCTACCCTCTGCACGTTCCTGTGGCTGCCATTAATGCCAATAGGAGTCACACACCAGCAAGTGCAGTGGAGGGTAAAACGAAGTCAAGGAACACGTCCACCTTGAGCTGGATTTGGAACTCAGCTGCACAGGTGTAAATGAAGATGTGAAGTGACTTTTCTGTGTTTTGTGCCTGTGTAAAAGTGATCAGAGCTGTCTAGATGTTAATAAATGTTGTAGTATGCTAGAGATATATTTTCTAAGTTTGTTTTAGACAACCTAAACTAGATAACAATTCTATATGATCTATAATAACTATATGATGGACACCTTCATTTCTATTTGCATATGTATACATGACTTTTAATGTTCCTTACACTAAGGACATGTAAGAACATATTTTACAATTTTGCTCTTGTATATCTATTGGTGCAGTTTTTCTTTATTTTCTGTGTGGGTACAAATGCGTGTGCATTTCCAGGTGTTTTTTACTGATCCACTTGGAGATGCCTTTTCAAAGCTGCATGCCCACTAGACACACAGGCTCATGCTATGATGCCCTCAGTTGCTGAGACATTCTGTTGGCTTTTGCTCTCCTCCTAAAGGAAAGCTGAAAGTGCCCTTGACTTTGTTATTCTTCCATAGTCTCTGTTGTAGACCTAAACTGGAGGATCTTGTTCAGTTATTGCCTCTGTAAACTCTTGTGAGAGAAGTTGCAGACCTTGTTTCACGCAAAAGGTCACACTATGGGGTCAAGGGACACCATTCCCTTTTTCACTGGAGGTAGGAGCAGGGTCTTTATCCCACAGAATTAAGGGAGATGTTCAAATTATAGTAGGTGGTGAAAAAAAAGCAGATCTAGTCCAAAGATATTTGCTGGTCTGTATGAAGTTAGGATAAATCAAATTATACAAAATGTACGCCATCTTATGCAAAAATCATTCCTCCCAGGACGAAATTGCCTGAGGCCGGTCACAAAGTGCCCACTTGAAACATCAACTTGTTACCCCTTTTAAATAAATTAATCAAGAAATAGTGACACAGCAGTACGAAAGAGAAGGCAAAGAAATGTGTCCTTTGAAGCAACAACTGTACAGATCATCCAATAAATCAGCAGGGCATGAACAAGACAGAGCCTGGTAAGCAGCAAACGATGCTGTGCACCTTCTCTACCCCTGCACGACCAGCGTTTTGAGGAAAACCAATGTGTCTTCTCTTATGGATAAATTCCAGGTACATTGCAGTGCAAAGTAATAATTAAAAATACCTTTCACTCTGTAGTCCCTTCAGAAGCCACAAGGGCTCCAGAATTTTGTGAAAAGTAGTCAGTCCTGTGATAACTAAAATCTCCTTGGGAAACGGAGTGACTTCTTTTGAGCATGTGATGCAGCTGAGCAAAAGGATGCTCTGTGCCCACAGGAGGCATTTCAGCCCTGCCACGAACCCAGAGAATACAGCACCCAGCGGTGGTAGAGCTCTGTACAAAGCACAGCTAGCAATGAGCTGACTCGCACAGGAAACTCCCCACACTGCCTGATCTTATTAATTTATTTGTTTATCTTCTCTTGCATATCCCCCTACAGTCTTTCATGCCATATGCACATAGCATTTTATAAAGATCAGAGAAGTCAAGCCACTCCCTTTTGGATGGTGAGGAGCTGCTAGGTTTGCTTTACATATAAAAATATCAGACACTGAGCAAGGCTTCCCATAAAGCTATAGCAGCCGTGGTGGTAGACCCACACCTATTCCAGCCTTTCTAACTCTGAGCTTTCACCCTTAGCCAGGAGCAGAATCTAAGCTTTGGCTTTAAAACACCCCTACTGAAGAAAATTTAATAGATGCTGTTGAGCAAAGGGGTCTTCACCATCATGGATGACTCTGTTTTAAACAGTCCTTGGATCTAAAGGACTGAAAAAATGGGAAAAAAACCCACACATATTGGGAAAAGAGCAGGGTATGCCTGGACCTCCTCAGTCTACAAGCACATTTTTTGTATGTTAATGGGATGGTCTGCGTGTCAAGAGCAGCACACATGCCCGCACACAACCCTTGCTTCATTCTGTTACAGGATAGAATAAAAGATGCTTTTATACGGTGGAAACAGGAGAAGTCTGAAGGAAACTCTTTCCACTGAAGTGTTTTTGGGCCTGGGATTATCATCCTGGGTTTTACTCAGATCTCTAAATGGATTCTCCCTGGGAAACAGGAGGTTACAAAAGCAGATGTCTGCTAGACACAATTGCCTATTTCCCCCCAAGTGGCAACGTCACTCAATTTGCTGAGTGGGGAAACCACTGTAGCACAACATATGAAAACTCAAGGCATTTGTTTCAGAGCATGACATTCTTTCATTACCCACTCCCAGCCCTCAACATTACTTCAGACACACATTATTAAACCACAGCTAATTATTAAATATTTAACAAAGACTGTAGAGTACATTGCAACTACTAAGGCAGGCAGAGCTATACAGATTGATTTCTCTGTGTCTGGAGCTCAGTATGCATCAAACAGCATGGATGCTTTGAAATTTCAAATCACAGGGCCAAGTTTTGATGGTTGATAGTGCTCAAAGGAGAGTGATTTCCTTAGCCCATGAATATTTTTATGATATTGAAGAAACATCCAGAATAGAGAGAAAATCTTGGAATCCTAAAAAAAGTAAATCTTCAAAGTGGAAAAAAAAATATATCTCTCTGGTTTAGCCAAGAATTCTTTTAGATAAATGTGAAGTATTTGACCACCTTAATCTATCATTATAATGTAATTCAATTATGAAACAGTAAGTTTATTTCAAATGGAAATATTTTCATTTTTTAAATTTAAAAGGAAAGTGCCTTTAAATTTTGAGGAAAACAAGAACAATTCAGGCAAAGTCAGTCTCATTCAGGGGCAAGTTTTGCCTGCTTGACCTTTCAAACTTTGGAGTTGGCAGCTTGGTGTTTACGTTTCAGCTTTAAAGACCTTTGTTTAAATCCAATTTGCTTGTCATGTAGAATAAATGTTGGAACTTCTATTTAATCCTTTCATAGATATTTCTGCACACAGATTAATGAATTTTAAAGCCATTACGATCATCTAGTCTGACCTTCTGCATAACACGAGTCATAAAATGTCACCCAGCAATTTTGCATCAAGCCCAATCATCTGTGGTTGAGCTAAAGCTGTCACATTGTGGAGCACGACTTTCAACATATCCAGGGAAGATGAACAGCAGCAAGAACCACAGTTTAGCAAAGACAATTTTTGTGGCAGAGAAGAGTATTAGTGAATTAAAGTTGCTATGGTACCAGAAACGGCAAAAAGTACAAAATTAACTTTTTGATGACTTCAAAAAAAGTCAAGTAAGAAGGTTGCTGTGTATGTTTTCTGGGATGGTCCTTATTTTTTAATGTCAGGGGTAAGAAATCTCAGGCACACGTTATCACTATTGCAACAGGATCGCAACCTAGTCCTCCAAGTTCTGATCCAGATTCCAGGAATGTGGGCTGGGAAGGACAATTGCTGTAAGTATGGGGTGAGGCTTTGAGCAGCCTGGTCTGTTGGGAAACAGAGATAGAATGGTTTGTGTCGGAAGGGACATTAAAGTTCATCCAGTTCCACCCCTTGCCATGGCAGGGACAGCTTCCACTATCCCAGGTTGCTCCAAGCCCCATCCAGCCTGGCCTTGGAAACTTCCAGGGATCCAGGGGCAGCCACAGCTTCTCTGGGCACCCTGTGCCAGGCCCTCCCCACCCTCACAGGCAATAATTTATTCCCAATATCCAGTCTAACCCTGCCCTCTGTCAATGTGAAGCTATACCCTGTTGTCCTTTCACCCTGCGCCTTTTTCCAAAGACCCTCTTTATGTTTTAAGAAATTGAGCAAATATTACAACAATTGACCTGGATAAATACTTATTATTTGCCTTCCTCCGAAGTGCAGAATTACAGTGGCGGGATGGAAGGGAGGGAATATGATGCTGCCCCATGGCCATGGTCAGTCCAGGGGTTTCCCTTCTCCACCAGCACATTGCAGCTGCGCAGCTCTCTTGCTTTTCCATCAAGGCACAGATGGGTTAGCTAGGAGACTCATGTAAGTTTTTTAATAATCAGTCATAGAAATGGTGTTCAATACCGGTGGTGTTGTCTCCTCTGTCTGATTTTTAGAAGTAGATGTGCTTGTAAGTATTTGGCAGCGTCAATATTCAATGGAAAATTGGGAACAAAGCAACATGTTCTCAGCTGGAATATGCTTACTCTGGTTAAACTTCTGTCAGCAAAGTTTCATCAAGGCCAAAATATTTTATTTTCAGTTAAAACAAGGATCGGATGATTTCGGTTCATACAAACCAGGGACTCAGATCCTGTATAGGTAGTGTCTGAGTATCTAGTACACCAAGGGGTGGGTCTGTTGAGAGGGATTTTTGGGAATGCACCTTGGTTTCTCTAAAATGGCTTTAAAAAAAAAAAAAAGAAAGAGAAATTGTCAGCACAAAAAGGTTCTTTCAATTAATTTGAAAAGTGCTGCAGAACAACAATCTTAACTCCCACCAAGCTTTGGGTAGGCTCAGTGGTCCCGTTCCTTCTTACAGTCAACCTTTCTCAGGACCACTGCAGATAATGGGCTTTGGATAAGAAACATCATTGTTCCTCAAAGAAATTCTAGCACCTTTTCCATTAAGAGCAATTGAAAATGTGCCTGTGAATTAAAGGGGTTGCTTTAAACCCATTTTGAAAGACTGTCTCTGGCCATGGTGGAGTTAGATCACACCCTGTATAAAGAATGGAGATGTGCAATTATGGACACTGAAAAAGCTCCAGCAGAGAATTTCTTCAGCTCTCTGCAGCATTTTTGTGAGAGTTCTGTCTTTCCCATGCAAGTAACTCAAAACAATGTTACAGTTTTGTAAACTTCTTGCAGCTGCAGGTTGTTTTGCAGAATTGTTATGGTTCTAACTAGAAAAACATTCAGAGATGGGTGTCTTAGAACTTGACCAATCCCCTTAAAGTGTGGATGGCAAAAAACCAATTACCTTATGCCATCTAATACACTTTTGCAAACTAACATATAAAAGCCTTCTGAGAGATTATTAAGGCACTTCCATTTATCCCTGAGCCTGGACTTCGTGTCATTTCTCTACTCGTCCGTGGGGAGAACAGCGACATGCAATCTGCAGAATTTGTTTGCAATGAAGTCAGTGGGAGCTTTGCTTCAGAGCAGCCCAGTATTGATTCAATGGGTGGAAAAATCATCTGATCAAAAGTCTCTGCTTCCCATAAATTATCCAAAGCACAGAAAAAAAAGTGATCTCACTGGTAATTATGGGAAGTTTATGACACATTTTCTTAAAACTGAGTTCCCTTGGGATAGACTTTGAGGAAGACTACATGTGAGTTGCCTTTTGAAAAAAAGAAGATTATTTTCTGTGATCCTCAGCAACCAAACAAGAAAAAAAAGAACACAGAATGAAAGCCCCAAAAATTGTTTATAATTAGTGTGCTTAAGAGGACTTGGAAGACCGAAAAAACCCTTCTTCCTTTCCTTCCTTGTTAATTGCATACAGAGCATTTCCTCTTTCTTTTTTCCTCCTGTATTCTGAAAACAATCAGGAAGACAAATTTGAAAACTGGATCATAGGTGGACTAATCATAGAGAGAGGCTGAATGATTGAATTTTGTGGATAAATTATATAAGCCATCAAGCATGCCTTAATTGTCTCAATAAGACATAGTCAAACCCAGACTGTGATGGACTAAAAATCTTGCATTAAGTGGTGTTTTAGAAGTAGACTTTTTTTTTTTTTAAAAAAAAAAAAGATGAATAATTCCCGTTTTACATGTGCTGATCTGACTGCTGCACAGAGTTGGAACCATTTCTGCCAACACTCACTGCCTGGTTTGGTTTGGGCAAGTCACACCTATAACAAGTGTTCTGGGGCTTGTGTGTAACCTGCTGGCTCTTGTTAAAGTACATTTCAGCCTTTGATGTATGTGAAACAATATTGTCAGTCCCCCTTACCACACAAATCATAAGTCTGACTAATAAAAGCACAAAGATTGTGTATAGAATAATGAGCTCCCAAAGGGTGGAAAGAGGGTTCTTTCACACTGAGCTGCACACAGGCACGTATTAATGCAGTTTGATTTGATCACTGGAAAATTGTGTCCTGTAATTACTAAGCAAACATGAGGTGGAATGACAGGGAAATGCAATGAAACGGGGCTTTGAGGTGGAAGATGGATTTACAGAAAGTGCAGCTGGGAAGGAACACATACAAATCCTGCAAGACTGCCTTGAAATACAAGGGACCCATTGGTTAAAAGATTAAATGTAGGCTCACTTAGTCCACCAGGACCTGTATGGGGCAGTATAGACTAAGAGTTATCGTGAAAGAAGTGGATTTGGGGCGTGTTGGTGCTCACAGAGTAGGCACCACTTTTGAAAAACATCAGTTTTTATGAATGGCTCCTATTTTCCCGCCAAAATTATTGATTTTTTTTTTAATATAAAGTTCAATTTTAATTTTAATACTTTTTAGCAGAATTGTAGCAGCATTTCCCTTTAATGGATGTTATGACAACATACAAACCAAATTTACTCAAAGTCCTTCAGTATATTTGCAAATATCACTCTCCTACATAATGATATCAATCACTACACCTTAATTTCCAATTTTTTTATTCATCAGTATTTTAAGTTTTTTTCCAATGTCAAAGATACTACAAATGCACATCTGTCCCTTAGGAAGCTATTTAAATTTGGTTTTTTCTGCAGACTTCTTTGACAACGCTTAAAAAATCCAACCTACCTTGTAGAGACTGTGTGTGCTGTGAGTAAGAAATGGAAGGATGTGTTCAAGCACCCATAAATCTTGGTCTTCCTGTCTTCCCTGACATCTCTACTGCCAGATGGAAGGACATCATGGCAAAAAAAGATGCTTTCAGCATTCTTTAACTTCCTTCATTTGCGTGCTTTAAGGTGGAAATAGGCATAGCCGGGCAGAATTATTGTGTTTAACAAAAAGAGAATATATTAGCAACACATGTCCTGCTGGTAACAGACTGAGCAGTGGGCACTGGGCATCTCACCCATTCAAATGCCACTCTGAAGGCCAAATCTGTGTGCGAGAAGATTCTCAAATTTACCATTAACATGGAGAATGATGTGCTCCTACCAGTTTTTTACGGGCTGTTACTGATGGATTAGTGACCTGACTCAGCATCCTCACTGTCCTCTCAATTACACAGTAATTGCTCATGTTCAGAGCATTTGAGTGGTAGCCTGGAACGTGCTGTAAAGCCTCCAGAAGGGACAGAGTTGCAGTAAAGCTTCTTGGGAAGAGAAACAAACAATTAATTTCCAGCAAACAATAAAAATAGAAGAAATATTAGAGACGTAGGGGTTCTAATAACAATGATGCGGACTGGTGATGCATTTATTAGTCTCCTTTGTGTTCTCACTTGAAACATTTATCTTCACTGAACTAGCTGATTATCCTCTTTTAATTATTTCATATGGAATAATTAAATAAAATGGAGACAATAATCTTTTATAGATGGTTATGAGGAGGAACAATTTTTCTGAGGGAACTGAATATAGATTTTTATCCCTCCCCTTTACCTCCCAAGACTTTAGAGATCTAATGCATTCAGTGCTGCCGCATAAAAAGAGCTCCTGAATTCTCTGAATTATTTATTTTTAATAGTTAACCATCATTTGAAAGTCTCACCTGGATGACCTATGATTGAAGATCAAGCCTCATTGAGCACAGTGTTTTGTTCTGATGACAGATTTCCAGACAATTTCCTGTGTGTTATATGAGAAGCTGAAAATCCGGCACACTGGTTGTATTTAAAAGGGCCATACAGCCCTGCTGATGTTTCCCAGGCACCCAGAGGGGTGATCTGTCCCTCTCTGCTGGATGCTGCCCTGTGCTGAAGGACAAGAACAGAAAAAGTGAGATGGCACTTTCCATCTCTGCAGCTCTTCAGACCTTCTTGCTCTCTCTGTGGCCACAGCTCATGCCCCAAATCCGCATGAGGATACGGATTTGGAGACATGTAAAGACAGATGAATGGGGCTCTGATCATCCTGGTCTGGCTGAAGATGTCCCTGCTCATTTCAGGGTGGTTGGACTAGGTGGCCTTTAAAGGCCCCTCCCAACCGAAACTGTTCTATGGCTCTATGATTCCACAGGTTAGAGAGACAAAGAGTCCAAGGCAGTGTGATGAAAATATTCAAGAGCTGACTATGGAGAAGCAGGAGCACAAAACTGGCTGCCAACTTGTCTTTGTTAGATGAAGACCACTTTTGGCTCTCTCTTCTTTCTGTGTCCCTGGTAAACTCCCTTACACATGCAGAGATCTGTCAGGCTAGGAAGAAATAGATGGACATGACCTCTGAGCAGACGAGGTATGGATCCACTCAGGTCTCACATCACTAGAGAAAAATGCTATGGAGTAAGATGCAATCAAGTTGAGTCTAAAATAAGGGCAGGTAATCTGGTCCACAGTGCAAGCTGAAACTTGTGGCTACATGTAGGGAAGAGAGGAGGAGGTGTCAGAGAGAGCAGTAAGGGTGGAACTCATTGCTCTACCTCATAGATATTTGAGCGTGTTTCTACCTATGGTGAGTGAAGAAAGATTAGTATTCCAAAGCAAGGAGGGACACAGTTCACCACCTGACACGGGGCATATGAATCATCCTCCTGTGCTCTCAAGCTGCTACAGCTCAGCCCACGTCCTGCAAGCGTCCTTGCAAGAGGCGATGGTGGTGTCAGCAGGCAGATGGGCCGAGAATGACAACCTACATTTCATACTGCACAGATCTGAACAACCAACAGTATTTTTGCCTCTTTGATCCTGCTGAGCTGCCAAAGAGGAGCAGACTAGGCGGCTCTCCTGCTGACTACAGTAGATCAAATTCTTTTGCAGCAAATTCTCTGAGAGCCCTGTTGGAGGGGAACATAACCGCTTCCCTGGAAGGTGCTTCTTCCAGCAGGCAGTGGGGAGGGCCTGCAATGAACTGCGGCTTTTCTCAAAAAACAGCCTTTTCCTCTGTGTAATCACAACACTAAATTCAATTTTGATATTAACTGGACTTAGAAAAGTATGTTATAAATGGAAGTTTTTGAACGGAAAGGTGATCCTATTTAAGGTGCTTTTGACTTAATGGTATTCCTAAGAGCGTTTCTGAATCTGGAAAAGCAATCATTATTAATAACACAGTTCTTATAATATTTTCCTATTTAAGATTTGTTTACCTGTCACCATTGTTTGATCATAAATATACCCATTTAATAGCTTAATGAAAAGAACTCTTTTTACAGCTTCAACTGAGCAGATCTGGGGAATGTTGTGGGTGGTAGTTTTCTGTTTGTTTAGGTTTTTTTTTTTATGGGGGGTGTCTGTGCTATTGAATGTCTAACCTGGGCTGCGTCAACCTGCACATCTGAACACACACACACTCAGCATCAGATTCAATGTTGTTGTTGTTGCTTAAATTAGTTCATGTCCACAAGGAAACATTTAACCCACCAAAGTTTCCCTCTAGACACCTGCCCTAATTCCAGGACAACACTGTTGTCCTGTGGTCTGCGTCTTGGCTCGTTCTCAGTCCAGTTGAACAGCAAACCCTCTTAGAAAATTTGTTTCTCACAGGGCTTCCAGCGTCATAACTTACTACAGGAAAAGGCCATCATTTTGACTTGCTTTACAGATGTCAAATCCTTCACGGAACTCAGTTTAAACTTTAGGCTCAATGTCAAAAATAATACAAAAAACTGGTTGTAATTACCTCCTGGAGTTAGCTTGCAATAAATTAAAACAAAATTAAAAAAAATCCATCCCACATTTTAAAGGAATTTTGACTTTCTGCCTAGATATATATTTTTTCACTGCTTGCTTGGAAACTTAAAGAAGGGAACAATTAATGAAAACCAATTGCTCAAAAAGACATGGTTTTCAGATCATGTTTGTTTTCATATCTTAAACTAGCTCAATGTTTCTTAACATAGTTTTAATTCATAAGGAAACCCCAAGACAGATTAGAAATGTAGATCAGAGGAGGAAAGATATAATTTTTTAATTTTACTTTTTCCCCCATGTTATTCACTCCTTCCTGGAAGCCTCATTTTTTCTTTTTGGCTGCTGTAATACTTTAGTATTTTTATAGTATGCATTATTGTAATTAAAGGGGTGTATATATTTATGGACAAAAACCCCTTTTCGCTTCCACTGCCAGAGACTGTTAGCAAGATGCAAATTAAATGCAGGCCTTCGGAATGGCAGAAAATTTTGGTTTGTGCCCCTCCTCCAGCACACTATTATTTTTACTAGTGCGCCTTTTTCCTTCTTGGGTGCAATAGGAAACAAAAGGTCTGTGCAGGCTTGAGGAGAGCAGACTGTGCAGGATTTAGGATATTAACAGCAGCTGGAACTATGAACCCAGATATCCTGGCTAATTTTTTAAACTGGAGGAAAAAACCCCACTGTTTTTTTGGGAAAATATCCCTAAATTTAGGTGTTTATCCATCACAAAAGCTGAATTTCCAGGCTATGAGCAGATAGAACCCTTGATACAGAACTGATCCAGGACTGGATCAGTGATTGGGTTGGACGGAGAAATACCACCAACCAACAAAACCAGTAGCAATGTTCCTTCTTAAACTGCCTATTTTCAAATGAAATATTATCTGTTTTGTCCCAAGTTCATGCTTTGCCATCCTGTTTTACCACCCTGGGCATGCTGCATCTGAGAGGGCTGCGTAGCTTTAACACATGCAATGGGACTGTGAGGTATTTGGGCTCTATTTGTAAGGTATTTGGGTATTTGGAGTCTCTATTTGTAAGCAAGCTTGGAGCTCAGCCTTCCGCAAATAGACCCTGTTATTCTCTGAAAATGATCTTTCCCTGTAGGATGGACTTTTTCCCTCCTCTCATTCCTGACTCGCTGTACTACATGGGTTTGAATCCCTCTTGACTCTGTTTCCTGAAGCTTGGCTTGACCCTGGGCCATAAGTCTTGTCCAGATGTTAAGTTTGATCCGATCTTTGGTTGTTCTGGCTTTTGCTGCCTGGTTTTAAGCACAGTACATAATTTATCAGGTGTTTCAGTCTAAAGTCTGTGAAAGTACTCTGCAGTTGTTACGTGTGTGTATATTTACACACATACATCTCCCAACATCAACCACAAAATACTTTTCATGACTTTTGATTTAAAAGAAAAAAAAAATCTAACTATAAGTCAGAATACCTGTATTATCAAATCAGTCAGATCCTGTTAGGAGATTACCATTTGAAATTCAAGTTAGCAGCTTTTCAGAGTAAATGATGAATTAGCTACTCTATATTTAAACCTAAAAAAATAATGTGCTAATCTCTAAGTCAAAGACCTTGGATCCCTGACTAAAATTGCTTGTGTTTTTCAAGTTCTGTGTAAGAAAAACGAAGCACAGTGTGTAAAGTACCGCAAGTTTTGCCAAAATCTTTTGCATTCATCAGTGTGTAAAACTAACTCTGTGAACTAATTGCTGCCAGAAATTCACTTTGTAGAAATGATCATAATGAGTAATTCTTTGAGTCTAATGGATTTGCTTCAAGAGGGAAGCAAAATGAGCCAACAAAGAAGTATGCAGAATTTTCCAAGGATTTAAGGTCAAACAAGACACCATCTTTCAGAAGTCTGATGAATGACAAGTAGGAAATTAGGACTTTCAGACACAGGAAAAGGTCGCCCTTTTACTGTAAGTGAGGGTGCTTCCATAAACCAATATTTTTTATTGCATATGACAAGAGTCATTCCATTATCCCAACACACAGAAATCTGTGTAAAATCAGCATAATTATTGGTGAAATGAAGCTGACAATTTGGAGCGATTCTCATACCTTTTCTCAGTTTCATATTTTTGAAATGATCTTTAATTGTTCTGTAAATGGTGAAACAAATGGTGTGGCGTGTTACAATGCCGATTGTTGGAGGGCGATAGCAGACACAGGTACATTTAATCACCCATCCTATAGACTCCTCTTCCCCATTCATTACACGGACAACCCCAGCCCAGCCCAGTGGCTGATCTCACACAGACCATTAGAGTGCTCACAAAAGGGGGTGTAGAGTGTCTGCCTCTCCCATCATCCTCAAGCACAGCCTAAGATGAGAAGAGAGTTCCTTTTTTGTGCGGCTGAAAACAGGGAGTCAAGGAAGAAGGAGAATAAAAGGGTAAAATCTTTATTCTTCCATTGTGGAGAGTAGAGAGATGGCGTTCAGCATGTTTGGGGCAAAGAAATAATCTCTAAATACAACCCAGTCCACTCAGTCAGTGGAAGGGATCCTGGGCAGATTGCTCACACACAGAATTTTTCCAGTCTCCATCTTCCTCAAACTTTAAGTCTCCTAAAACTCCACTAAGTCATAATAAAAATGCATCTGTAGTAAATTCTACTCAAACTAATGACTATGTCATTGAGCTTGGAAATGCCTAAATTATGGATTTCACTTTCTTAAATAATAGAGGTGTTTGCCTTAACTAAACTTAAACAGTCACAAAAATCCCACTATCAGACATTTGGAGGTTCCTAAAATCTAGTGCCAAATGTTTATGTCAAAAGAGAAGCAATTCAAATAAAAATAACAGCAGCACTCAAGAACACATGTTTAAAAAACATCTTGCCAAGATATGAAGCAAAAGGTAAAGGAGAACCACAATCACAGCTTTTATATCTGCTCTGATCACCTGTGCTTTTTATTCCTTTTCCCCGCAGGGACCAGGACGTCTTTTCAATCTGCAGAATCCATACAAGATGTGACAAGAAATTCCAGCCTACCAAGATGGGGGGAGAGAGAGATGCTGATTTCCATTTCTGAAACATGTGTAACGTTTGGAGGCTTTGTAAAGGATGAACTTAGAGGAGAGAGGTCAAAAGGTCCAAACTTCCTCTTCCAGCACTGCCTCATGTATCCTGCACACTTTCACTTTGCCAGACAAAACTGTGCATCACTTTGCAGAATTTCCTATCCAGATCACCTGCCTCACACAGCTATCTGCTTCTGTGTTGTCTTGAGTTTTCAGTGGCTACATGTCTAGCATTTTCTCACTTTCCTTTACTGGATCACCTTTAAGAGTCACTTGAATATTCTAACAAATGAATTACTCTTGCAGCTGTGGATGTTAATGGTCCTCTAGCCTTGAGATCTCTGCTCCCCACGCACACTGATTTTGCCTCTGGTTGGCTGAAATGTGCAATGTCTAGACCAAATTAATGGAATCAGCTAAGAAATATCGAGGGGAAACAAAATGGCTTGAGATGCACAGAAGGGAAGACTGAGCAAATAATCTTGTTTGGATTTCAAGTCTGCCAAACTATCAGAACAAAACAGATAACTTCATTTCTGTCAGTTATGAAAGTTCTGTCTATTCACCTGTGAAAATCTATTCTTGCCTGACACAGCAGTCCTATTTCTGCATGGCTGGAATTTTGTTGGCACTAATCAAGCTTTTTTGGTGAAATATTTGAACACAAATGAAGTTTACAGACACTGTAATGTCTCTTTTCAGGATGGATCTTTATGATTAGAAGCATAAATTTTCCCAAGCATTCCCACATGCTGTAACTTTGTCATGGCTGTTTAAGACGTCTGAAGAGACTTCAAAGTGCAGATATTTTGTAGTTTCTCTGTTCAGCTGAAGGAGAAACAATTACAATATGCTCATATTCCTGCCTTCTGATTGCTTCTGAAGGGGAGTTGATTTTTCACCAAGAATTTAGGATTTTGGTGGAAATGAGATTTCCTAAACTAAAACAGAACTCAACTAAATCTGAGCAGGAGGCTCCTCAGGGACAGTAAAACAGAATGTGAGATGACTGATGAAATCACTGATTTGTTAAGACTTGCAGCCAAAGGTGGAGGCTACCCCTTAGAGAGAAGAAAAAATCAGATCATCCTCTTCACTCCTCAGTCTTTGGGGAGGTGCTGTGCTGGACTTTGCTCTCACTAGCAAGGAGGGGCTGGAGGTGAGCGTGGAGCTCAAGGGCAGCCTGGGCTGCAGTGACCATGGAATGGTAGAGTTCCAGACCCCTGGGGAAATGAGGAGGGCACACATCAAGCTTCCTGCCCTGGGCTTCAGGAGAGCAGCCATTTGCCTCTTCAGGGAGCTGCTTGCTAGAGTGCTGTGGGATGGAGACCTGGAGGGAAGAGGGACCCAGGAAATCAAGGATCGTCTCCTCCAAGAACAGGAGCAATGAGTTCCAAGGAACAGGAGGTCAGGCGAAATTGCCAGGAGGCCTGTGTGGATGAACAAGGAGCTTCTGGGTGAACTCAAGCACCAGAGGAAAGCCTACAGAGGATGAAGGTAAGGACAGGTAGCCTGGAAGGAATACAGATTCATTGGCCTAGCACCCAGGGATAATGGAAAAGGTAAAGAAAAGATAATGCCCTGATACAATTAAATCTGGCCAGGGATGCCAAGGGCAACAAGAAAAGCTTCTATAGCTATGCCAGTGATAAAAGGAAGAACAGGGAAAATGTGAACTCTTTCTGGAAGGAAATGAGAGACCTGGTTACCCAGGACATGGAGAAGGCTGAAATACTCAGCAACAATTTTGCCTCAGTCCTCACCAGCCGGTGGTCCAGCCGCACTGCCTGGGTCACAGCAGGCAAAGATAGGGAGTGGCAGAATGAAGAACCTGGCTTTGGCAGGGCTTCTAAAACCAGCATCATGTGAGCACCTGTGAGCACAGGATTTTGATAATGTCTTCTAAATGTTAAATTTTCTCACCCAGTTTTTGATCCATCCTCAAGTCTACTGCTGCAGAGCAATGAATTCCACACGCAGGCTGTGCTGTAGGGTATTTCCTTTATTTGTTTTAAATTTACCTACCATTTATTTTAACATATGAGCCCCAGTTCTCATATTACTGTGGAGGGTAAAGAGAAAGAACGATCAGCTTTTCTTACACTATTCATCATCTTAAATAGGCCAATTAAGCCCATGTAATTATCCTTCTTTCCAAGTTAAATAATCCAAGTCTTTGCAGCTTCTCATATGGAAAGTCCATCATGCCTCTAAACCATTGAAAATTATATGGTGCTAATTTAAAACATGGCCACTTGTAACATGTGTATCTATGTCTATTTCTACTGACACCGTGATTGTCAGCTAATCAAACACGTGTAACACGGAAAATACAGCTCCAGCTGCTTGTTCCCACATCGACTAATGGAGGGACATTGGGTGCTGGCATGCAGCAGCAAGATGTGTGTGCTGAACACGGCCTGTCATGTGTCAGGGGGCTGGGAGCCACAGACACTAAAAACTGTTGAGTACATTGTATTCCCTGATCTCCAGAGACAAGGGGCTGTTTGACTGTGTCCACACTACCCTGTTCCCCCACCAGAGTTTCTCATCGGACTGGTGCAGTCCCAGAGAGAGGAAAATTCAGTTATTGCTGGAGTCCAAATAATGTCGAGGGTCCCCAGCTGAGATCAAGGCTTCATTGTGCTCTCGATGGCATAAACTCGTGCTTATAGACAACCCTTGCCCTAAAGGGCTTGCAGTCTAAATAGGAGAGACAAATAAATGGTGGGAGAGAAAATAAATGTGGAGTGACTTGTGCAGCTGCTGGAACAGCTGCTCTCAGAGGGAGATGGGAACAGGACCCAGTTTGGAGGGTCTTGGGACAGCGTGTTAGCTACTGGGCTGTCCTGCTTTGCATTTTACTGTGGAAAATGACATTTTAACCACCGCATCTTGAAAACACCTGGTCAGAGAGAGCCCAGGGGACAGAGAAGTTAAAATGCAAGCAGTTACTTGGCAGCTCGGCACCCTTGGGCTGCGTCTGCTGCTGCTGTGGACAGAGCCAGCACAATAGTTTTAGAGAGGACCTGATGTGGGAAAGGGCACATTGAAAGAAATGAGATGTCTCCTGTGGTTGCAGGTCACTGGTTGATGTTAAACACTCAGTATTCAGGCCACACGAAAGCTTCAGCAAAATTCTCAGCAAATGAGGGCTAGTAACTCGTTTAATAAAAGAGGCTTTTGACCCAAAATCTCAGGAACATTTAGGTTTGGAACCAGATTTTAGTGTGTCTTTTCACTCCAGTGCGGGGAGCTCTCTGGCCCTGTGTGTGGAATCAGCTGCTGCAGCATCTCGCAGTTCACATGCAATGCTGACTAATGAAAGCAAAGAGATGAAAGCCTGTAACTGCGGAGCTTTCGCTGCCAGGGACGTGCCCAGCTGCATCCCCCGTAGTCTTTCCTTGGCAGAGTAATGTCTCTGCCAAGGGCTGGTGAAAGCTCTGGGAGCCTGTGCTCTTGTCCACACTGAATACCCAGGTAGTGAACCATTTTTGTCACTTTGAGCTGTGCCTCCCATGCAGCGTAAAAATCTTACTCTTTCAGGCTGCTAAATTTGACTAGATTTCCTACTTGCGAATGTATTTGCCATCCATGCGAGCAGCATTTCCCTTGCTTTGCCTACCACAGAGTGCCAGCCCAGAATTCACGACAACCCAGCTCCCTGCTGTCTCAGGAGGACCTCCTAACATGGGGACTCCTGCTGAGCAGACAAGACCTGCCAGGATGTTTCCTAGGATTGCCTGACGCTCTTCAGTCACTCCTCATTTGAGGTATTTTTCCTGTCTGACTGAATTTCCAAGGGACAGAACAGCGCAAAAGCCGTAGGGTTTGCTGTGATCTCTGCAGAAGGTTCCCTCTTCTGAGACTCTCTTCCCACCCTCTTGCTTGCAGCTACTTCAAGAGACAGACTTCTCCCTCCCATCCTCTTTGAGATGGAAATGACTGATCCAGCTCATACTTGTATTTTTTTTTTCCATAGGTAGTACACTCTTCTGCTTGTGTGCACTGCCTGTGCCTCTGCTTCATGCTCTGCACCCCAAACACCTGCCAGCAAACCTGGTAGCCTCACAGCTTCAGCACTAGCCAACTCACTGTCAGTGGCACAGGAGGGACATCTTCCATGCACAGCAGCACTTATGAGCAGGTACACAGACCATTAAGACAGTGTATTTACAATTACACGTATATTTTACAACTCTTAATGCCTATCGGTAGTTACACAGTAGATTTGGGATTCAATTTTGCTCAGGACTCTTGTTACAATGTTCCAGCTGCAATCTTCCATTTTCTCACAGTGTTTCCTTCCCCCTCTCTGAATCATTGCTAAAAAATCTCTTATAAATCCTAAATTTTCAGTCTACGCAAAACCTCTCTACCACCAGCTCCTGGCAAAAGGGATGAGCAGCTCGTGGAGATATCCCTGATATAATTGTGTGATTTTTGGGATGCTCTCAAATTATGTTAGCATGTATGAGGCTCTGGCACAGGGTGCCCAGAGAAGCTGTGGCTGCCCCTGGATCCCTGGAAGTGTCCAAGGCCAGGCTGGATGGGGCTTGGACCAACCTGGTCTGGTGGAAAGCATCCCTGCCCGTGAGTGGGCTGTGGAATGAGTGATGTTTAAGGTCCCTTCCAACCCAAAACATTTTGTGATTCTGTGATTCTTAGTAGCTGAAGTTGCATGAAATTGTGCCAGCCTTGAGAAGCATCCTCCTACGGTGGCTTTGTTTCATTGCTGCCGTACTACAGTGCCCTCTCCTAGCAGGGACAATGTGACAGCCCTCAGAGGCCAGTATCCTGCCAATATAGTTGTGAAAACCTCATCGAGCAGCATAACTGTGTCTGCAGCAGGATTTTATTGGCAAAGATACATTGGCTGGGTACATTTGATTTTTTTTTCGCGCTCTTAGCCAAAGAAGCTCTGCCAGCAACATCTCATAGCAAAGACTTCACGGCAAGTAGCCCATTACAAATGCACTCATGGAGGCACGCAGAATGGTCATTAAAAAAGATGTTCCCCAGCTCTCTGCTAAGTTCTTGTTAGAATGCAGATATGTGGCAAAGTTAAAAAAAAAAAAAGAAAAAAGTTAAAAAAAAGGAACCAATCTGCCAGCCGCTTAATGCGAGTCAACAGCTGTCTCCTTGTGCTAGTAGGAACTCCAATCGGAGGTCATGATCTAAATTAATTCTAGCAGCACCCAGTGTTTTCCCCGATGACTATGATTCTTTTGGGTCAATCCTAGGTCACATAAGACTGAAGAAAAACTGCTTTCATTAACTTCTTTCCTTGGGACCAACTTGCTCCAGAGATATTCCTTGCCAGAGTTATGTGACTACTTCACAGAACAAGATATTTTCCCCGAGTTAATCACTTAAAGATTTAATTCTCAGCTTTTAAAAATAGTTCACACCATAACAGAGAGTATTTTCAGGGTTTATCCTCTTCCTCTTTTTAAACTGATTTTCAATTCACTGTTACTCAATGTCGCTTCTGCTATTCATGGAGCACAGCCAAGTGAAACCGGGACCCGCTATGCTGCTGATTTACACTATAGAACCATTATTAGCTGAGTTCTGCATTGGCATTCCAGACATTCCAGCATGCAGCTAGTCTCCTGTGTATTTATTCATTCAAAATAATGACAGGCCTGGTGAAAGATGCCGGAGTGACAACCCTGTGGAGTGAAGAGGTCCTTCACTGAGCCAGGGGATGGGAACGGCAGAGCCAATGCGCGCCGTCTCCTCCCCGTACCTCCCACACCCTCCTTCAGCCTGCTCTGAAGGCTGTCTGCACCTTGCAGAGTTAAAATCCAGGGCAGAGAATTCACAAGGCCTAGTTAGGCTTTGGTGCAATTTCTGCTCTTGCTGTTGGTGGCTTTTCATCATTCTCAGTCTTTTAAAGGGCTTTGCAGCACAACTGCACTCACCAAATGTCTCCATTTCTTGAATCACCAGGGCAAGCACACAAACACACACAACCCCAAACTATTTAGGACCCTGAAACTAGTTTTGAGGAGTGACTTGGCTGTGCAATTCACAGTTCTGGACACCTATTAGGGTAGGTCTGGGGTCTCTAAATGGTGCAGTGTCCTGGGTTCAGCTATTTGGCCCAGCACCAGAGCACACTGCTCACCCCTTTCCCTCCCATTCTTTTGTGAGAAGGAAGCTTCATGATAGTTCATTAATGTTATGAAAAATGCACTCTTGGAGACAAGCGGGTGTATGGGGAGGCAATTAAAATGTTCCATTGTGCTGAGCGCTGTGCAAACACTGAAACAATGGTCCCCGGAGTGGGGATCTCACCACCGAGACAGACAATAGCAGCCATTCACACCACCTATTGGACACTATTCGGAGTATCTATTTTAGGTGTGAGTCACAGCCCAAATTTTCTGTATAGGCCAAGAAATAGTTGCTTCCAGGGAGTGACTCAGAGCACCTAAGTTAGAAGGCAAATAGTCATATGGCAGTAATATCCCCGACCAGTGTGTGGAGCAAATTAGGGAGAATAACCACCTTTTGCCTAATGGACAGCTCTCCCTAGGCTCCCTCCATTGCCAACAAGAGGAAAAAGACTTCACAAGACGGTTCACAGCATCCAAATCAAGTTCTCCTTCCTCCTGATGGAAACCATTTCTCTTTACTGACAACAGAGGGGGAGTCTGGGGATAGTAAGTTCATTAGGCTAAAATAACCTCTTGTAACACCCTTGTAGCTAGCAGGAAAAACAGCATGCAGCTGCCTAACTTTGTCAGGCTGCCCACTAAACCTATTAATGGATATAAATTGGCCGAAAAAGATTGGGAAAAAAGGCAGAGAATCCATTTGCGGGAAAATGGACATCTTTCCACATCTCACTAAACACACTCAGGAACCATAATGAAAAACATGCAGCATTTCCATAAATTTGACATCTCCTCTCAGACACCTCTGTGATTTACATTTAAAGCAGGACGCTGTGAAACCCAGACACCGCGGTGCTGGGCTGGGCTGCTTAAGCACTGAGCTTTAAGACTGTGCCTTTGGTCTGCCTGTGGGGCACATGCCCATGCAGAGGGCTTCCCAAGCTGTGAGCTGAGTCCCTGCTGTCCCAGGTCACACATCTTGGAGGAAGGCAGTGCCTCTTGCCTGCCGTGGTGAGAAGCAGCTACCAAGAAGGGGCTTGGGGCTGCAGAAACCACCTCTCAACACTCAATGGCAGCTTGCACCTCACAGCGGGGATTTCTTCCATGCCGTCCCTAACACTGGTCTAACAGTGCCTGCTTATTTCCTACCAGCTTTAGTCAACTGATGCCTGCGAAGCACTCAGAGGCCCTCAGATTAAACGTGCTAATGGAAGAGCAAAGTGGCACAAAAGCGCTGCCACCGCGTGCCTCCCCTCCCTCTCCGCACCGAGCTGCCGTGCCTGGATGCTGCTCCACCATGACCTTCTACGGTGATGCTGTGGCAGCCCATTTCTTCACGGGGGCATTTGGGCTGACAATGCGAAGCTCCTTTTCCCACATAATTGAAAGGAATTTCTGATTATGCACAGGGATGTCAGCAGTGCGAGGAGCTTGGACGCCTTCCAGCCGCAGCCGGATCCAATGATAGCGCTGCGATTTCTCCTTTTTTGGCACTCTGCTTGTGAACTTTCTGCTCCCTTCTGGGAGTGATTCCTCAAGATAATATGCTGCTGCTCCAGCTTCTCTCTGATGGCCTAGATTTATAGCTTCTGCAAGGCAAGAGAGGGGAAGGGGTGTGGGAGAGACAGGGAGGATGAAAGCAGAAAGGGAAATTATTTTTTGGTTGGGGTTTTATTGTTTTGGTCCTGCTCTGCTGCAGTGACTGTCTCCAGGCCTTGCACAAAAATAGTCTGTCCTTTCCATCTCTGTAATGCTCTTTACTGCCTGCAGTGAAAGGTTGAAAGTACACACAAGTTTTTCTGGCCTCTCTTTAGTCCAGCCCCTGTGAATATGTGGCATGAGGTGAGCACTACATTTATCTCTGACCTTTTCACCATCTCCTGCATCTGTTAACTGAAAAGAGAGGAAGATGTCCCCAGCCTCCTCCCCACAGAGCAGATGGTACTGGTGACTTGATTTACTTTATCTCTATCAGTCCCAGCTTGCCTCAAATCTTTCTGAACGTCTAATTTATCTAAAGCCTTCATTGCTCTAGCTACACTGGGGAGAAACAAAACAACAGCCCCAAAAACCCCAGCCACTGATTTTCAGGGAGAAATATTTCAAAATTCCAGATGCTGCGCTCAGAAATTTAGTAACACCATAATTAACTAGGACAAAAATTTCTCTCTTTGGATGTGCTAATCAGCTGAATATCCTCTTTCCCCAGTGACTTCAGACTGTTGAAGATGTTTCCATAACATCAGAACTGTATTATCCAAGTATTTTAACCCTCTCTTAGAGCATTTCCAGGAAGGTGGGGCAGTGCTGCCATCTCTGTTTTACAGGTGGGAAATGAGGAAGTGAGGCACAGAACTTATCTAAGACAGACCAGGCGAGTTACCCTTTGAATATACCTGTTCCTCTCTAGTGTTTATGCAGGTAGACCACTGATGTTTTATAGGATTACATCCGTAGTACTGAGTGGTTGCAGCTGGCTGAGATGAATACCACTCTTTGAGACTCAGAAAGGTCACCCAAAAAGAGTGGAGAAAAGCTGTGAAATGAGCCTTTGCATTCTACAAATAAACTGAATAATTAGTGAATAATATGTGCACCTCCTTATGAGGTGCTAGCTCCTGAAATCACAGGCTGACACACTGGTTTAGGTTGGGAGGGACATTAAATATGTTGAAATGGCATTGCCAGGAAAAGCAGGGGGGTGCTGAGCACCTCCTGGGGTTCGTCTTGGGCTGTGTTTCAGCTTTGAGGCCTTCCTGACTGCCCTGGGGACACCAGGGCAGTTCTGTGGTGCTCATTGTGGCTTTAGCTACTAGGGCTTATCGGTTCTTCAGGTTGCATGTAAAAATGGGAAATAGTGCTGACAGAGCTGCCTGTGCTCAGCTCCACTTTTCCCATCACCTTGGACAGCCAAATTGCCCGGGTTGAATACTCAGTTTCAGAGGTTGTGGCTCAAATCCTCCCTCTCCGAAGAGAATACATCAGGAGAATGGCAATTGCAACCTAACTTGTTCCTGTTTATCTGTTGCTGGTTAGATTTGCAGGAATCTCAAACTTCCCCTCACTATAAGCTTTTAAAATCTCAGGTAAACTGGTTGCAGGTGCTGAGACCTAAGGAAAAGCTTTTCCATATGGAGGGATGTAAAATCAAATGGTGATGGGGGACTAGACACAGGGCTTTCTTATGAGGACCACAGGAGACTATCCTGAAGGTCAGGACCAGAGAATGTTTGTACAACTCTTTCTTGATGCCTAGAGTATTTCAGCATAAAACCACATGTACTGGCAAAGATACACCCTAATTAAGCACCACCGAGAGTCAGTTTGGACTTGCATTCAAAGCAGAATTGAAATTGAGGCCACTTGGTGCTCCCTGAGCCTGTGTCCTTGGGCAGAGGCTGTGATTGAAATGACCTTACAGACAATCAGGCACAGGAGTCAAACTCCTCCTCAGTGAGGATTGGTCTGAGTTGATGGGAAGCCTTTTGCTTCCTCTCAGAAATCAGAGTCACAAAGACATACTGAGTGGCTGAGGAAATTATATTTTATTCAACTTATCAGCATGTGAAAGATAACGGGAATGAGCTGCAGTCACAATCTCTTCCGTGATGGCAGCTGCAGGGGGGGAGTAGAAATACTGCAGCAAGACAGGAACTCGGGACTGCTGGTGGGTCCTGAGCTGCCACAGAGCCCCTGCATGGCCTGGAAAGGATCTCAGGGCTGTGTGCAGGGGGCACAGCAGCTCCCATGGCAAACACAGACAGCAAAGAGCCATTTAGACCACGCACCACTCACCACTGCCAAGCAGTCCAATGAATTCAGCAGCCACAGTGCTGGGGTCAGACAAATCAATGAGCGTGCGCAGCTCGCACCGAGTGTTGTGATGGCCTGGCTCTGCTGGGGAGCAGGAGTCAGGCGGGTGGGCAGAGATGTCACTCTTAATTTCCTGCTATTTTCTTGAGCTGGGAGGGGCCAAAGAAGTCACAGAATTATCACAAAATGGTTTGGGTTAGAAGGGACTTAAAAAACCATCTCATTTCACCTCCACTGCCATAGGGAGGGACACCTCCCACTATCCCAGGTTGCTCCAAGCCCTGTACAGCCTGGCCTGGAACATTTCCAGGGATCCAGGGGCAGCCACAGCTTCTCTGGGCACCCTGTGCCAGGGCCTCACCACTCTCACAGACAGCAATTCCTTCCCAATATCCCACCTAACCCCGCCCTCTGTCAGTGTGGAATTATTTCCCCTTGTCCTATAACTACATGTCCTTGTCAAAAGTCCCTCTCCAAGGGAACCTGTCCTTAAGTCTGGTTCATTTTGTGCTTTGGTTCATTTTGTGCATGAATGTAGGGAAAAGACAGGAAAACTGACTTGGCCATGGAGCCACACAACATTTCCAGCTGCAACAATGCCTTTGCCATCCATGGATATTCCCACTTCTCCCCGTGAGTGAGAAGGAGAGACCACCCACCTGAAGTGGTAAAAACAAGAGTTAGGCTCGAACTTAGTGTGGTCTGAGACAAAATATTTACTAGCTTGGTAGTAACTTCGTACTGGCAAGTAATACTAATAAAAAGCGTGTTTGATGTATTCAAAACTTACTGGTGTACACATTAAAACATGTGGTGGAATCTGGGGGCATAATAAAACAGCTGCTTTAGTTAAAGCCAGAAGAAGAGTGTCTGGTGGTCGTGCTGGAGAAGAGGATGGGAGCAGAGCAAGCACCCACTTTAACTCCTTCACTGCTGAGGCACAGCCACAAAAAAGGGTGCTTTTACATAAAGCTGCAAGGCCCCTGAGCTAAATGGGATTCCCAATAACACAATTTTCCTCCACTGCCCTGCAGACATGAACCCCCCCCTCCATCCCCACAGAACAACATTTTCACTGCTGTTTTATCATCAGGCCTAATTTGATTTAACAAGCCTGGCCCAGATAAATCAAGTGGTTACAGATTAGGAAGTCCTTGTGCTTACAAGGCCAGCGCTCATAAAATTGAATACATCGTGCAACTTATAAACAGGAAAAGATAAGCACAGTTTTATGTACTCCATTCTGCTGCAGATTTCATGCCAGTCCATCTCCCTGGGAAAAGGAAGATGAAGGCTGTATCCTCTTTGCAGTCTGTGCAGGGCATTGCTGACGTGCATGCTCCTTCTGTTCTACTTTTAACACCTTTTTTCCCTTCTTGGCACTTTGATACACCTCTGGGACACCTCTGAAAGATGTGTTCAAGTCTTTTTTTTTTTTTTTCCCCTTATGTAAGGGACTCCTCCAGTTATTTGTATGTTTGAAAGGGAAAAACTTCCTGATGTACAGATTAAGAGAAAAGGGTGAATGATTTTCCTTATTTGTATGTTTTCATGCATTTGGAGTAAATAGCATTCATAACCAGGGGGTTCAGAGTTGTCCTAGAGAAAGGTGATGGAAGACAGAATAAATAAAAATTTTCTTGCTGTCAAAATGAGCAAGGCCCTCATTAAAATAATATGAAATAGTATCACATAATAATTTGAAAAGACCCCCTAAATCATTGAGTCCAGCCGTTAACCCAGCACCGCCACATCCACCACTGAACCATGTTCTCCAAGCACCACACCTACATGTTTTTTGAACACTTTCAGGGATGGCGATTCCACCGAATAGGAACTGTGCTTCTCCATTTAATCTGCTTAAATAAAATGAACTCAGTTTCCCATGTGCAAAGTTGACTGAAGTCCTTAGGGATTCTGGTGCAGGATTTGGTGCATGAGCCCATGGATGCTGCCTTCCTTCATTTAGGAACTCGTTCAGCTGTCTGATAAACATCACCTCCCCAGATCAGCCTAAATACAGCACTCTGCCTTCCCCTAGCAGGAATCATCTCTAGCAGGCCAATGTTAGATGGAGTAGCCTGGGGGTTCTTTATATTTAACATCAAAGCAGGGCAAAACAAATGCAATTACAGTCCAGTAATGAAATTTATATCTGTTGTAAATGTCCTTAGTTACGTAGCAGAAAATCCAGATACAGATGAGCTAAAAACAGATCTAAGGCGAGTGGTGAGGGAAAGTTGAAATTTCTTTTCAAAGAGAAGCAAACAGTATATAAGCCTCAAAAAATGTTTACTTTTTTTTGTTTAAGCTGCAGAGTAAAAATAACTTTCCATTTATCCAGTGAGTGACTGTACAGGATGAGACCAACTGGGAAGCTGCTCTAAGCCTCGAGCAATGCGATGTTTTTGACTTCAGAGCAGGGAAAGGAGGTCTTCAGGGCTGTGCCTTGGATTAATGGCCAGTGAACACTCCTTGTAAAGACTGAATACAAGGCAACTCCTCATTTTACCAAGCTCAGGTTTATCCAACCTCTGGAGAGCAGTACAAGGTGGTGAGGTGCCTTTACGCCTTCTTAGAAAGCAGCATGCGCTTGTTGGAATTTCCCGTCCCACCTTTGGAAATCAACCCTCAGCCTTTTGCCAGAGTCTCAGAGCAAGAGTTCAAGGAGCTGGGAACAGGTTATCCTGTTTCCTAATTATTAATGTGAAATGAGCAAACAGAAAATTAACAATAAATTCAGTCAGAACGTCGAGCAAATTAATTCTCTTTTAATGTTTAATGAATCTCCTATTGTTGGGATCAGGACAGGGGATGTTTCCTTAAGGGATTTCATGCACCATCCACATTTTTGTATCTTAATGACAATAATTTTAATATATTCCCTCTGCTGTGCAGTGGAAAATATTTTAATTTAAAGACCAGGCTTCTGTTCCTTTGCTTTTACTGAGTAATGCTGCAGTTTCAGGGCTCCTTGCAGCAGGGCGTGTGAATATAAGTGAAGAGATTAATATGAATAACCAGAACCAGACTGCCAGACTGAATATACATCTTTTGCTAGCTAAAAACTATAAAAGGCCCTTGAACAAAACTCATCTGAGATGCAATCCCATTCAAGACTCTGAAGTTTTTTCTAGATGAGACACAACGTGAAGGAAGGCTGCTGAGTCCCCCGGTGAGAAAATGTCGAGGGTCTTTATTCTGGTCTTGTGGTTCTGCAGACTGCCTGAATCACAAGGTCATGGCATGGCAAGATAGCTCGTTATATCTTCTTTAAACTGGCTAAACACATTTTAAATAACGCACTCCACAAACGAGACCTTATTTTCCACCGAGGTGGGTAGCATCATCTCAGGTCTCTGAAGATTAAGGTTTACTGCTTGCTAATGCCACTTGCCAAGGACACATTTTATTGCCTTTGTGCTACTGTATGTCAGTCAGGAATAAATCTCTGTAGAGCTTCTATCTCGCTCTTCAGCCACACGTAACCTCATTTATATTCAACAAACTTTTCTTCCCTTCTCTCTCCCGTGCCTCCGGCCCCCTCTTCCTTCAGAGAAGGCATTTCAATGAGTCTGTGCAGGCACAATTTAGGACTGAAATGAAGATCTCTATTCAGAGGCTGAACAAATTCTCACCAGCTTCCTTAGACCTAGGGCTAAGCTCTTCAGTTCCCTTCACCCCTTTTGTCTGCGGGTTTTTTGGGGCCAGACTGCCAAGTTCAAGCGAGGCTCCGATCTCTCCTCTTTCACAGGCCTCCTGATTAGTGGCTTTCTTTTTCCAAGACTATAGATACAATTATTAGAAATTCCTTTTTTTGTGAACACATTGAATGAAGGTATGAATGGAGATGGTAAGACGAAGAAAGTGAGAAGCTTAATATAACTTTGGCTTCTGTAGTTAATTAGATTTGGATGGCTTCAGAGGAGCAGCTGTAATTTTTTTTTTTAATTGAAGTTACATAAAGGACTATTCAGTGTATTTTGGGTGGGGAGGGGAGACTGTATAAAAATAAAGAAGCTGAGAGATGGGTTTTGGAAATACACCCTCTCCCCCTCTTTCTTTTTTGGGAAACAGTTGTGGGAAGGGAAAAAAGAGAAAAAGAAAAAAATGTCCTACCACCAAAGGGGATAACAGAATCACTGGCACTGCTGCTAACACCCTGTGTCTGAGGCACAGTATGCAGGATGCATATTCAAACAGGAACTTTTTTTTTTTTTTGTTCAGAGAGAATCTGAAATGCAGAAGTTTGAAATGTATTCCTTTGCACATCCAGAACACTAGATCTCAGACTTTCAAAAGGACATTGCCAAGATAGAGATCACATTCAACATTTAAAGCATTTCACGAAAATATATCGCTTCCTATCTGCCTGAAATCTTCCCATTGCTAACAGAAGGCATGGATTTTAAAACCCCAGTGACATGGCAGCAGTTACACTCTGTTCATTCTTCACCCTGCCTGGTGAAGGAAATGAGACCGGTCAGCTCTGTCTGCTGTTCCATTTCATCCCCGTTTTCTCTTTTGTGCAGCACTCTGCAATCTCAGAACTTCAGTGTTAATTGAATTTTTGAATACATAAAGAGATGGACAGTAGAATTATGGGGCCCTAATCTAGTGGGTGGCACCCCTGCCCATGGTGGGGGGAGGTTGGAATTAGATGATCTTTCAGGTGCCTTTCAAACCAAACCATTATAAGGCTCTATGATTATGTTTTGCAGCCCCTTTTTTCCTTTCACCCTAATCCACATGTTAATCCCAACACATTTTAGTAAAGTGTCTCTCCTTCACCAAGGGTATTTTGGCAGCTAAACCTTCAGCTCATGCAGACACTGGCTGCAGCCGTGCTGTTTTCTCCTCAGCTAAGCATGGAAGCCCGGGCTGAGGGAGAGGATGTCTGTCACTTCAGTCACTGCACTGACTTCAGGGTGGTGACCATTATCCCATTAATTACACGGCTAAATCCCAGAATCTCAGAATCCCAGAATGGTCTGGATTGGAAAGGACCTTAGAGTTCTTCTTTCATCCCCCCTGCCACGGGCAGGGACACCTTCTCTATCCCGGGTTGCTCAGAGCCCCATCCAGCCTGGCCTTGGACACTTCCAGGGATGGCGCAGCCACAGATTCTCTGGGCACCCTGTGCCAGGGCCTCACCACCCTCACAAGGAAGAATTTCTTCCCAATATCCCATCTAAATCTGTTGGTGTAAAGCCATTCCTTGTAGTCTTGTAACATCAGGCCCTTTTAAATAGTCTCTCTGCATCTTCCTTCCAGGTTCCCTTCAAATCCACCAGTGAGTTGTCACTGCCATCAGCCTTCTCGCCCAGGTTATCAACAGGGTGAATCAGAAAGAAAAATTCTGTTGTTGGTATACCACTGTATTATTTATATATAAATCTAACAAAGAATTTGTGTAATTGTCATTATGATATTTTTTTCAGTTCGGCAAGTAATGCCGCTTAAAAAAATCCCTGTTTTCTAAATTTTACTTCTCTGATAAATAAAAGTACAGATATCTGAAATGGTACAAATATCTGAATGATATATTTCTCTTAAAAAAGTCCCTGACCAAATGCATGCCCTAAAAAACTGTAGATAACATCTCTGAGATCTTCACTTTATTAATATCCTCTTTATTTTAACTAATGTGTTGGGAAAGAGGTGATTTGTCAGTATATCTTATCATTATCAATAATTTTTTGCCTCTCTTTGGAAAAGAAATAGAACTTTTTATAAAATTTAAGTAAATAAAAGACAAAAAAAAAAAAACCCAACCAAGACAAAGATTAGTTTCCTAAAATGTCTGCCATTATTCACTCAGAAAAAAAAATGGTTTTAGCGTGACATGAGGTTTGAACTATTTTTTTGAGCTGCAGAAATATTATGAAATTGTTGAAATGAAAAGTACTTTAAATTAAAAAAAGAAAACATTTAATAAAATATTTTAGACTCCCGAGAGATTTTTGTCATATTTGTCAACACATTCTTAAAATGTTGCGAAAACAGGAAAAAAAGTGTGAACATTTTTCCAGCTACTTCATATTGGATTCAACTATACTAACCTTTCCTCGTCTCAGAGCAGTATAAATGCCATCCTTCCTTATGACACTTGAAAAGGAAAAAAAAAGAAAAAAAAATAAGAGAAAGCTTGATCTGCCCTATAGATTTAATGCTAGAGAAAAGGTGTCAATGCTGACTAACAATGAACAGTGTTGGTGGGTTTGCAAAAATTCTGGCACGAACTCCTGGTCTCAAGGCTGAGTGGATGGCATAAAAGGAAGGGCCAGAAATGATGTGTGATATTCTTCTCAGGAGACAGGGTGGCAGTCCCAGGGAATGGAGATGGTGGCATTTGGTTTCTGGTTTAGAAACCATCTTGCAGTTGCTAAAGCAAGCAAGCCACCTCCAGCACAGTCATAATGCAGTTGTGCTCTATTTCACTGTAAACATCCCAGCTTCGTTACTAAAGGCCTCAAGCTCTATAAAGTCTGAAAGACAAAATTAATTACCCTGCCTGGAGTTCATCACTGACATAACTCAGCTGCTCCCACCACCTGAGATAAATCTGTTTTGACTAGCTTAGTTATCTCTAACCAGCTGTGCAATTCTAGCAGAAAAACCCCCACATTCCCTGTTAGCTTTTACCTTTCTATTAATGGTTCTCTTGGAATAAATAGATGCGTTTGTTAGGGGAGTGTCTGCTGCTGGGAAGGGGAGGAAAGAGACAGAAAGGATGAGGTGATGGCTATCGGGTCCAGGCTGGACAGGGCTTGGAGCAACCTGGGATAGTGAATGGTGTCCTTGCCCATGTCAGGGAGTTGGAGGGAGATGAGCTTTAAGGTCCCTTCCAACCCAAACCACTCTGGTTACTGGGAACTACCTGGATCTGCCATGTGCAACGGTCTCGGCTTAGAAAACTGGTGGAAATTAAAGTATTGGTGTGTGGAACTAATCTGATCATTTGCGGGACATAGAAACACATCAGGAAAGCTGTCATTGGAGTGTCCAAGAAACTGAAAAAATATGCAAAAGTCAGCACTAATCACAAAAAGGAAATAGGTGCTGGGAGCAGAATTTAAGTTTATTAATGACTTTTTTGAAACAATCATGAGCAACTTTTTCCTGTGCCTTCTACAGGTAATCTCAGAAGCAGTTCTGCCCCAAATATCTGCGCCTTAAATTTAAATTCACTCTTTCAATATTTGTATAGTGACTCAAAAATTCCCTTTCTGTAAATATTCCCAACAGGATAAGGTGGATATTGAAATGTTTGCACACAAAAGGTGTAGTCACTGTGAAAGCAAATCCATTTAAAAAGTGTTGAGCAAATATTCAGAAGAAATGAGAATAAAATGAATGAAAAAGGCTTTAAGGGGGTTTGGAAAGGAGGCAGGTGAAGTCATTGTGATAGTGCCATGTCAGATTAGTGCTCTGAAAGCGCTGTAAGGTGCAAAGTAGTAAAGACATTATTTACTCCTCCAATAAAGCAAGTATTATTTTTACTCACATTAATCAGTAGACTTGTAAACCCATTAGAGAACATAGTCCATGTATAATAGGAAGGAGAAAAATCAATGTAGAATGGCAAACTAGTAACAATGAGTGAAACTAAATGAGTTTTCTGTGATTTTCTACCTTTTCAAATTGCATTACGTTTTAGAATAAACCCTTCAGGAAGCTTGCTGTAGACCTGACTGAAATACTGTAGAACAAATTGGTAACCAAACAGGGCATCAAAATAAAAAAGTAACCCGATAACATAATCCTTTATCTAGAAATCCTCACTGCTCTTCTGACTGTATCACTGGGCTGCCTGATTTGATATGTTTTTTTCTATGCGTATTCAAATCCAATTGCTTGGATTGGGGAATTACATGGCACTCATCTGGAAGCAGCTCTGCTGCATTCAGGGAACCAGAGCCTTGGGAAGGACCTGTCTCTCACCCAGACACTGGGTTGCCAAGAGCCTGTGATTGAAAGACAGCTAAGAGACTGATGGGATTCAAAATTGCATAGGAAGGGTTCAAGCTGACTTCAAAGAAATGTTCTCCAGACCTGGGGCAGAGTTTAAAATGCAAGGAAGGCCTTGAAAGAGCCTTCAGGAGACAGTTGTGGTTGTTGCACAACTGCTGCATTTTCTGGATGCAGAAAGAGATGGGTTTTGTTGATGTTCACGTCCTGGATGTACAGAGAAGGTGAGATGAGGAAAAGGCTTCAGTATCCTGATTAGTCTCTCTGCTTTGAAGTATTCATGGCCAAACCTTGGTCCCTGCTATGGATTAATTGTGTTCAGTGGAAAGGTACAGTTGAATCCAGAAAGGATCTTAGGTCACCTCAGTGCCTACAGTTAGGTAGGGAAAAATTTAGAATTAGGAGACAGAAAAGATGTCACCAGCAGGGTAAAATCACAGTGCAGCTAACAAATCTAAATAAAATCCATTTTCACATGTGTAAACCTGTATATTGCAATAATTCAAGAGTGAATAACCTCCTACCAATATACAAAGTCTGCTGTCTTAAAGACAAAAGGAAACATTTCGCAGAATCAGAAAAGTTTGAGGAATAAATATAATCTCAGCTGTGTCACATTGTTGTCTTGGATTTTAAATGGTTCTGTATCTTGTTTCTATTCAATCAGAACATTTAACATAGCAATCATCTTAAGAGAATCTCCTTTACCAAGCAAAACGTACTTTGAGTATGTTAAGTAATAATTAAATCCAGTTATTGTGATTGCAAACATTCATCTCCAGTTAAATGGACGACTCCCTTCAAACCTGGGTTGATTGGCTGTTCTCAGCACAGAGCAGCCTAAGGTTCTCTGTTGTTTCCTAATACTTTTCAGATGATTTTATCTCTCTTATACTTCAAAAAGTAGTCAGATGGGAATAACATCTGCTCGTGACACTGTAAACACAATCCATAACTCTGAAAGTGAGTCACTGTGACTCTGCATGGAGAAGAGTTTTGAGAAAGTGGATCTTTTATTCGCTGACTGCTCATCACATTTATCTGGTTGGGGAAAACATCGTACGCAGGTTCTGCACAACAGGAAAGACAGGCAGAGCCAGGATACGTGATAGATAGGACCTCACTCACATCTCCCTCTCTCTCCTCAGCATGGCCCGTGGCTGCACAGAAGCAGAAAACATAAAATAGGGTTTTTACTTCCAGGAACAGTCCTTCAGAGAGTTATGAGGGGAGGGAAAATTGCAGTATCCTAATGGAGGGATAATTTCCTTAAAGCTTGGCCACTTAATCCCAATTCTTGTGTTCAGGGTAAATAAAAAGTTATCCCAAATATATAGAAGACAAGTATTCCATGCCCAAGTCTGCAATACAGTCCAGATATACAATGCATAAAGTTTAGTAGAATGACATGAATACCAGAAACATGGACCACCTTACAAGAGCTGACCTGCACAGTGGTGGCTCAACTCTGCGAGTACAAATAGTGAAAATCATCCCTTTACCATCTTATTCCAGAGAAACAGGGGTGGGAAGTGAATCCTCCCCACCATCCTCACAAAAAAGTGGTAACAGGAAAAGGAAAGAGGCCTTGGTACCTCCCAGGGACAAAAAGCTAGGAACATTGTTCTGGAGAAACCCTTATATTGCTTCTGATTATGGACTTTTAATTGTGTCATATAAAAATAGTACTTGGAGAGCCTAGATGCAATAATGAAGGTTCTGAGCCTTAGAAGGACACTTAAAATTGTCTTCAAAGAAATTAATTCCATATGCTGCTAAGGCAGCATACATGGGATTGGATTAAGGCTGAAACTCTCTTGAAGATCTTCCCAGCACCTTTCCAGTGCAGAATTGGTGCATTTTCATAATTCTTCTTTCCACTCACTTTTACCAGGGAGCGAGGGCTTCCTCCAACAAGCTTCTTTTGCAGTCTATGCCAGGTTTTAGATGAGGTTTTCATTAGGATATTCCTCCCTAATATTTTCCATTGCCTAATTTCATCCGATTAGATCTAATTACACTCCCCTGAACGACTTGAAACTATTCTTATCCCTCCCTTCAGATGCTTCCAGACAATTATCTGGCTCTGTATACCTATTTGCCAAGTTACAGCTATTTAGTTTTTTTAACCTTTTGTTCCATTAACTTGACTTTCCTGTTATCCAAAGGCTATACAGCACCTTGCCTAAGAGGAAAGATTTGGAAGGACTCGCATTATCTTAAGCAGGTGGGTTAGGCTCACAAAATATTTGTCTCCTCCTTGCCATCATAGTCACGATGAACGAGTGTCCATCACATTTGGAACTCCTACTTCCTGGCATGCTGTGAATGGTTATCAAATAGATTTGGTGGTTAATTTTGTAATAATTTCATAATTGATGTACTAGTGTGCCGCCGCTGCTGCTGCTGTTACTGACTTCAAGAATTTATTGGCTATGTTCTTCTATTAGATGAGAGAAAAAAAGCCAAAATATCTTGTTGTTCCACACTGGTGATGTCATCTAAGGATTCTTGACCAAGACTTTGGAATATCAATCGAGGAAGAGACTATCTGAGGTTAACTGTAACACCAGACTTACTGGATGTTTTCTGTAACTAAATATTTGTGGCACAGCTTGTAGGCTACTGGCTTTTGAGCATTTCCGAAGTTCCCCCAAAGAGAAAATCTTACAGAATAAAGGGAATAATAGTTTGGTAGAGTGAATGTAAACTAAATCACTGCGTTATGGGTCAATACATATGTTCTGCTCTGTTCAGATTCATGTTTTCAGCAATAACAAAACTCTGGTCAATTAAGCCTCGACTCATCTCACCTGAAGGCAGCCATGTAGAAGATAAGCATTCAGACTAGCCTAGGCCCTTTGTGGGCACCTCCAGAAAGTGATGTATTTCACCTTTCTCTGATATTGATCTCAGTGTACAAGATGCTGCTAGAGCATATTTTCATGAACTGCCAGTAATATGAAAACAGAAAATACTCAGGACACAAGCAGTTTTGAAAACAACTCACCAGGTTGTAATGCCCTCAAAAACCCTGAGGTCTTTAACGAGCAGTGAGTGACATTAACAAAGTCTTTTTCCGAATCAGTTTGAGTGTCTTGCTTCTCTAGATTCCTCTCCTTTCCCCTACCCTGTGTCCTGCATGATGAAAAGCCATGATGCCCTCCAGCCCCACTTACATCCACAGCTGTCCCTTGTGAAAGAGCAGCCTGTGTGCTGCTGGAGATGTGAGAATGTCCCCACTGACATCTGGCTACCCAGGCTGGGTAGATATCTACTCACAAACCACAGTTTTTTTCTCTGTGTGATTATTGGATCGCAGAATCATGGAATCATAGAATGGTTTGGGTTGGAAATAACCCAAGATTCAAACCCCCTGCCTTGGGCAGGAACATCTTCCACTAGACCAGGTTGCTCAGAACCCCATCCAGCCTGGGCTTGAATACTCCCAGGTTCACCTCCTCTAGCCAGTTTCCAATATTCTCTAGCTCTTAGAAGTGTAGCATCACCAGGAGATTACAGGAGAGTCACAAATCCATCTTCAAATCTGACTGAAACAGGACAAGAAATCTCAGAGGTAAGCGGAGAACACAGGTGGAAAAATCATAGTATGGTTGCAGAAGCCTATTTTCCCTTCAGAAATTCAGCTAAAGAAAGAACAAACCATTTAGACAGAGTTAAATAATAACATTTTTTTTTATCAGGCACTTGCTATCGTTTTCCCCCTTGCTGACATGAAAATTGAGAAACTGGGAATCCAATTACAAAGGCTAGATAAAAGGGAATGATAGCAAGGAATTTTAATTGGATGGAAAAGAAGTTGAAGGCATGTTCACTAGACACATGCTTCAAAAGCAGCAGAACTACAAGAGTACAGGCAGAGGTCACTGTATAAAGGGATAATAGGTGACTCAGAAACAGTGAACCACAGATCAGGTTTTCAATCAATAGGGCCAGTGAGAGCTGCTGGACCTTCAATGCAATTCATTACTTCAAGAGGTAGTAAACAGCAATATTGACAGTTAGAATGCAACCAAATCCAAAACTGCTTATGTCTTTGGCAGCTTTATTTTAAAATGTTAAAACTCTCAGCAGGAGGTACCAAGGATTTTGCAACCTGTTCTTTCCAAGGCTCACTGCAAGGAAAACACATGCTGTTTGGGTCTCTGTTCTAAACAGCTCTTATTGTGGTTCTCCTTCTCCTTCTCCTTCTCCTTCTCCTTCTCCTTCTCCTTCTCCTTCTCCTTCTCCTTCTCCTTTTCTCCTTCTCCTCCTCCTCCTCCTTCTCCTCCTTCTCCTCCTCCTTCTTCCTCTTCTTCCTCTTCTTCCTCTTCTTCCTCTTCTTCCTCTTCTTTGTCATGATTTATTAATGTTATTAATATTATTGCTGCTTCTTCAAGGTGTAACAGTAGAAAAAAATGGGATGGTCTGCTCTTTCCTGTATAGCATGGTGACCCAAAGTCCTCTCAATACCTTAAATTAGAAAAGTCCAAGTTTTTTGGCCTGAAATATGATTTGAACTTTGCAGACCTTTCCTGCTAAGCACGGCAATGAGCAGTCAATTAGCCCTGCTAAGGTAAGCACAATTGGTTTCCATGTAGGGAGACCCAAAATTCAAATCCAGATCAGCCTGGGCATTCCTCAAAACGGTTTGGTTAAACTTCCTCCTGTGGTATCCCCAGACCCAGAGGATGCTGGCATTTCAATTACAGTGCAAACCCAATGGCAAACCTCTCTCTGGATTCTAAGATGTCAGGATTTCACTCATCAGAATGAGATCATCTATCAGCCCTCCTTGTTCAGTCCCAGTGAAAACAGGAATGCACCAGCAGATGAATCTGGCCACAATTCAGGCTGAGGTGTGTGGTTTTAATCTCTTCCTTTGAGAAAACAGCCCAGCCTTTGACAAGCCTTTGGAGTTAGGATATATACCATGAATTAAATTCCTTTGCTGCCGGGCTCTGTTTGTGGGGAAACTATTTACCTTTTAAATGATGCACTTTCTCAGACCTGTCACTGGAAAGCAGACCCACACCTGACTCTATAGCTTCTGTTAATGGACCTGGACAAGTTTTATTGGAAGGACTGCAGGGAAACAGAAACAGCCACATCAGGCTTGATGGCCCATCCAGGGAAGTTGTTGATGTTAGATCTTCCAAGGAACAGATATAAACATGCCCATAATGGATACTATAAAGGTTCTGTCTGCAGAAGAGGTGTTCCCCTAATCCATCCAATACAGGCAATGATATCTCCTTGTCTTGCTCTGGAAATGTGGAGCTTCCTTCTGTCCTTCCCTCTCTGACATCCTTCAGGAAGAACAGACAACTCTGACTGCACAGAGCAAGAAACGATCACACCCTTAAATAGTGAGAGAGGTTGGGGTTTACACAAATTAACCTCTCATTGCAGTCACTGATTTCATGGAAGGAAAGGGAAAGGGAAGAGAGGGAGATGGCTGGGGAGGGAAGGGAAGGTGTTGGAAGGGAAGGGAAGGGAAGGTGTTGGAAGGGAAGGCGTTGGGAAGGGAAGGTGTTGGAAGGGAAGGTGTTGGGAAGGGAAGGGAAGGGAAGGGAAGGGAAGGGAAGGGAAGGGAAGGGAAGGGAAGGGAAGGGAAGGGAAGGGAAAAGGGAGGGGGAAAGGGAGGGGGAAAAGGAAGGGGAAGAGTAAAGGGGAAAAGAGAAGGGTAAAGGGGAAAAAGGGAAGGCAGAGAAGGAAAACTGCATACTTTGATGTGCAGAAAAACTAAGATTAGTGGCAATGCAAGCTGGTAAGTCTATTTGCTTGTCTGCAAGTCTATTTGTTTGAGTCTGAAAGAGGACAGCCAGGTTTTTACGGTGTTGTGGGCCAGCAGCGGCAGCTTGGTGCTGCCTCTCCTGTCCTGCCACTCTGAAGCCAAAAGGAGAATGCCCCTCTTCCCCTGCCCAAGCAATGCAGGATGCACCACGCTGGATGTGAGCTGGCACACACCACCTCTGCACTCAGCATGACCAATTCATAACCTGCTGGCCTGTTCCAGCATACTGAAGAGCTGACTGGGCTGCTTTTGGGGAATGGTTTTATTCTCCTCCACTCTCTGAGAGGTCAAACATCCTTGACCCTCACAAATAATTGGTGGTACTAAGACATGCTGGAGAACTGAGAATTGTGTTTCTCTGTGCAATTTAAAATGACATTAGGAAAAGGAGATATAAAGTAACTGAAGTGGTCACTTTGTAGCCCTTTTGTATCTCTGGTTCTAATAAAAAAAGGCAATGTAAATATGCAAAACTTCAGATAGTGTTCTGAAACTAATGGTTATACAGGAACCTCAATGTACACCAGGGGCACTGAAGCTGAAAAAATACTTACATCTCTATTTCTATCTCTATTTATATCAGTGTTTGTATTCACATCCCCATATCAAACTCTCGCCTCTGCCACTCAAGGACATTTATAATACCTTTGACACAAACTTTTATAGAGACATAGAATTTTCAATTAAAATTTTATATTTTCAGAATTATTTTAAACTGCTTTGACTCTCCATTAGCAGAGTTATGGGGAGATATATTGACACGTATATCTTTCAACAATACCTCTCCTTCTCCACCACAAATGTTGTCCCAGCTTGCAAGCTTTTTCCCTTCCCAGTGGGTAATTGTAGAGACTATTGCCACCACCTCTGCAGACTTTATTCCCTCTTCCTGGAAATCAGTTATAAGTGTTACAGAAAAACACATAACTCCATTCAATTACTTTCTTGCCCTTCCTGTGCTACAGATCTATCTACTGGTAACTTCTGTCTGAATACACACCCTCCTTATCTTGGAAGAATCAGGCACAGTCTGTCTGAAAACAAACTTGATTACAAGGGAGAGAGAAGAGATGGCAGCAAGTCAAAGAACATTATAGATGCCATTTGCCAAAGGAATTTTCTTACAGCTTGTGGACACTGAATTATTGACACAGAGTTTGTGGTTTTGGAGGGTTTTCTTGGGTGGGTGGATTTTTTTCCAGTGCTGTTTTAATAACAGTATTGACATGGTAAAGTTTTTTTAGATGTTATTATAGTTTGGTGTGCAGCTCTTCCTAGAGGTTGCTTTTGGGACCTGAACATGGCAGATATATAAGTGAGAGAATTAATTCTAAAAAATCTTTAGATATTGGATATGAGCTGATCTGAGCTACACATCAAGAAATCTCTTTGGCTATGGTTGAAAGGAAATCACCACCAAATGTTGACTCAGCTGACCTAACTTAGGTAGTTAACTCTGTCTAGAAAGTTTTTATCATTAAAGTGCCTATTTTCCTCCAATTGTTGTAAAGGAAATCTAGGCAGCCACTTCAGATAAAGAACCATTAAAATTCTATCATTTTTTGAGAATAGACCTATCCAGTGGTCCTCAAGAAATCATTCAGAAAGGACTAAAACCAGAAGTACATAAGAGATTATATAGACTTAGGGTGAGACAGTTCTGAGCTGTAAGATTAGCCACAGACACAGTAAAAATCTCTCTTTAGTAAGCACAGCTATTATTGTCATCTTGATGCAAGAGAATGAGAAGAATCTTTGTAAAGGTGCACAAAAGGAAGCAACATTTTCCAAAAAAATGGGCAGACAAAATGGCCTCTGATGGAGTCCAGGAAAATTAAATGTTTATCTTCCTTCTTCTCTTGCATTTCTGAGAGGCTTTACAGTACATAACTCCCTCACTTTCCTAACCAATAACATTTGCATATGGTTTTTGTGCAGTCCTTAACTTACACTAATAGCTGGTGATGGACCCTTAGGTGTACTCAAGGGCTGAAGATCATTCAGCAAAGGCAACAGAGCCCTTCCCCATGGCATCCTGCTGATCCCTCTCCATTTCTGAGGAAGTGCTGGTGGTTAGGAGACTGACTGGATCTTTGCACCTTAGGCAATTATTCATCCTCTTGCTGATACCATCCGACACCAACAGCTGAACCACTTGATGAACCTGGAGTTCAGCTGATTTATTTTTCTCAGTCTTCCTTCATAGACCACGTTTTCAAGATCTCTAATCATTCTTCCTGATCTTTGAATTGCCCTCAACCAGGCCACATACCTCTTGGTGTTTGCTGAACAAAGACATCTGGACAGGCTGAATTTGAAGTAAATAGTGGTGCAAAGTTGTGCTGGAGCAAAACAGGCAAAGATTGTGGCTGGGACCAAGACAATTATGTTAATAACTTCTTATCCTCAGACTATGTGTGCTCTTGGGAGTTGTCAGATGAGCTCTAAGGAATGCTGAGCCATTGGTATTCACCATCTTTATTCAGATTAAGCCACATAAATAAAAAGTGCCAACAGACAACATTCTTTGAAGATACTGAATCTCTAATGCATATTGCTTTTCATTTCTGTGCTTTATTTTCGCTTTAAATAATAATGAAATTTTGGACAGGAGATAAGGCCGGGAGGCACATCTGAACCTGCACCTGGGAAGGGCTGCTGGTGCTGGGCATGGGGACTGTGGGCTTTGGTTATCCACCAGATCTTCCTGCTTTGATCAGCCTGACATCTGCAATTACTGGGGACCAGTATGCACCAAGCTAAAAAATCTCACAGCAACCACTCACACATTGGGAAGAACATATATGTTTCCTAAATAAACATTGCTTTTTGGATTTCCCAGACTTTCAGTGTTTCTACAGTTTTTTCAGGATCCTGTATGTTCCTTCATATCGATCTGAGAAGACCCAGAGCTTCCCCTCAGTCCCTGCCATTCCTCTCCACCACAAATTAGCCTCTCAGCATTTTGAAAGAGAAAAAAGGTGGAATGTTCCAGGATTTCCGTTGTTCCCTCAGGATATACTCCATGCCTCTCCCCTTCTTCCTAGGCTATGCCTGTCAGCCTCAGAACTGGTCTCCTAACTGTGTGATCTCCATATACAATGGTAAATAAAAGCCTTGGGCATCATGAGAAACATGCATTTTAACTACCAAAGCAAAATCTTGAACGAGAACTAAGCCAGGACATCTTGCAGCATAAGGACTAGTTACCACAGAATGTGCTATTAAAGGTAAATTATTGCTTCTATCATTATCTTAATAGCCTGGTGGTTGTGGTAAATATTTACAGCAATCCAGGAAGGTGAGAAATTCTGTATTATTAGAAATGAAAACAGTTGCTATTTTAGTTTTGAGGAAAGCTAACTAACTTCTGTTTTTCCATTGAAAAATTGCATGTATTTGGGCCTTCAGTGGATTATGTATCTATGCATCTTTTTATGTCTCTCCACTCTGGATGTAGTACTAAGAGCAGCTCTGCAGGTTGAGGCCAACTCATTATGCTTGTCCCACCCCCAAATTAAAGAAATGACCTGATGGAGCTCCAGACCAGCTCCATTCACTCCTTCACCATTCACAGCCCTTCTTTTCAGTCTCACAGGGCCAAGCAGAGAGCCACAATGCCACAACAAAGTCCCTTGTGGCAGAGTCCTACATCAGGGACTGCTGTGCTCCGTGAGACAGCGGAGGAAGCACAGGCTGGTGAGATAACACTAATCAGCTAACAGCCCTGAATAGAACAGGGAACTAAACATGTCAGCTGCCACTTATGATAGCATACAGTGTCCAATTTCATTCAATTGGGCTACTTTAACTTTCATTTCCTTTCCTATTTGAGCATAGGTGATCCTTAATTAACTTTTCCTAACATGTCACTCTCAATTGTACTCACTGCAGGCATTATCCAGTTTAGATGTATTTGGGAAAGGACACGTAAGAGCAAAAATCTTTCGAATTATGCAGAAATGGGGCAACTAGGCACTCATGCACCTTGAAAACTTCAGTCACTTGGGTATATGCCTCTGGCATGCCTGATTTTATTTTAGAATTTTCTTGCGTGGGAGAAGATGACTGAGACCTCAGACTGTACAGACAAATGAAGAACTGAGTTCATGAATTTTATTTTCCTTCCCAATTCATTCTAAAATGGTCCTTGAGGAAGGCTCTGTATTTTATACTGGTCACATTATTGACACACACTGCTCTTCAAACAAAAAACCTGAGAGTCACACAATTGCTCCATTTTAGTCCCAGTTTTCTCAATTGCTGCACTCTCCATCAACTTGAGGAGGTTTTTGAGACGGTAATTGAGCAGTTGCCCTCAACACACAACACAGAAAACAGCATATCAAGGCTAGATCTTTTCTGAGTAATATCACAGATACTACACCAGGTTCTGTCTTGTCCAAGAACATCACCTCACCCTTTCTAATTTGGCTCAATTCCTTGCCGTGCCTATCCATGCCAGCAACATTCTTTAGGTTTTCTGTTGTTTTTTTTTTTCTTTTATTATTACATTGCTTCAATTCTGTGTCCACATGGATAAGATAAAATATCTGCACAAGATAAAATATCTGCAAGATAAAATATCTGCACAAAGCAGAGATCAGCGTGAAGTTTGGGTCCAAGAATGTTCATGTCTGTGAGAACCAAATTTGGGAGTAAAGGCTTTTCTATGTAATAAATCTTGCAGTAAACAGTGCAAGTTCCCTGACACCCATCCTCCTTTGGCTGCACTGACTCTAGCTAAAGTGACACTATGAAAGCTCTTCTTTGGCTAAATTTTGCTAAAATAAATTTAAAAAGCAAATAATGGAAAAAAGCAAAAAGGACTTCCCATTGAGAACATGGTACAACTCGGATCAGAGCTGACCTACATAAGAATAACAAAGCAAGTAAGGAAAATAAATTATAGGGAGAAAAAAATTAGAAAGCAGGGATCCAGGTCAATCCAGCAAGAGGAAGAGGCATAGGAAAAGGAAGACCTGAAAGTTTTGAGCAGGGTGGAGAATTCCTAAAAAACAAGGATTCCCATTTCAGCTGAGGAAAGGATCATAATGATGGAAGCAGTTCCTGATTGGAGGAAGATCCATATTGCCCAGCTCCAACCCCTTCCTCTTCCTTCATGGAGGAAGCAGCAGGATCTAAAACAGGCAGCTGAGACTCAGCTCCTCTTTCCTTTTTCATTGGAATCTCATCCCCACAGTGGTTTCCTGCCCTGACATGGATATTGTGTCCAAAAATAAATTACTTTTACATATTTTATTATATAAATAAATACATTGGCTAGATAAGGGGATTGAGTTACCATTAGCAAACAGAACAGAACCAAGTTGGGTGGGAGTTTTGATCTGCTGGAAAGCTGGAAGGTTCTGCAGAGGGACCTGGACTGGCTGGGTCAGTTGGCTGAGACCAAAGATAGGTTCAACAAGAGCAAGAGCTGGGTTCTACACTTTGACCACAATAACCACATCTCAGGCTGGGGCAGAGGGGCCGGAAAGGACCCTTTGGGAAAGGCCCTGGGGTGCTGGTGCCAGAGGGTGGTGGAGCCCAGGTGTGCCCTGTGGGCAAGAGGCCAATGGCCCCTGGGCTGTCCCAGCCAGGGTGTGGCCACAGCCCCAGGGCAGGGCCTGTCCCCTGTGCTGGCTCTGCTGAGGCACCTCCAGTGCTGGGGACAGCTCTGGGCCCCTCAGGACAGGAGAGACACTGAGGGGCTGGAGCGTCTCCAGGGCAGGGAACGGAGCTGGGAAGGGGCTGGAGCCCCAGAAGCGGCTGAGGGAGCTGGGAAAGGGGCTCAGGCTGGAGAAAAGGAGGCTCAGGGGGGACCTTGTGGCTCTGCACAACTCCCTGACAGGAGGGGGCAGCCGGGGGGGTCGGGCTCTGCTCCCAGGGAACAGGGGCAGGATCAGGACAGTCTTGAGCTGCACCAGGGGTGGTTCAGGTTGGACATTAGGAGGGATTTCTTCAGAGAAAGAGTGGGCAGGCATTGGCAGGGGCTGCCCAGGGCAGTGGTGCAGTCCTCACCCCTGGAGATATCAAGAAATGACTGAACATGGCACTCAGTGACAAGGTGGGGATCGGTCACAGCTTGGACTCGGTGACCTCGGAGGTCTTTTCCAACAGGACTGATTCTGAGATTCTGTGGTTCTGTGATTGTTTCTGTGCACCAGTGCCAGGAGAATCTCAATGCAAAAGAAACAAAGAACAGCCCTGGAATCCCACTTCTGCCAAAAAAGCCAACAAACTGAATTCCCTTGGAGAGTTTCTAGTCGACTACAGGTATATTAAAAAAACAAGAAAAAAGTTCAAAAGCATTTTCTAGTGCTCTTAGCTGCAGTTTTTTGGAGAGAGAATGTGCTACTGTTGCTTGCTACTCCATTATCATCCTCTGCAAAAATAAGGTCTCATAATTAATGTCTGAAAAAATAGCAGGTGTCCAAGCCTGGATTTTTTCCCCCTTCCTTCTCTTTCTTTCCCTTTGTAGCATAAAGGTGAGTTAACAGTCTTATGTGTTCTGCTGAACTCGAGCTGGATCCAGCTGAACTTCAATTCATCCCAGCAGCAAACTGTTTATTAAAGACCTGTCAAATGCCCATATTCTGTGGATCATCACAGGAGCTGACAGTGCGACAAAGGCTTGAAATCCAGTGCACATCACTGGAGGACGCCATTAAAATGAAAGTGAGACCAAAACCTCGCAGCTGTCAGTCATTATCTAGGACATTCTCACACAGTAGATCTCACACACTTCCCTTCATCTGGCGTAGGTCTCCTCTTCACACTTCTCCATTTTTTGCTGTAATGAAACAGCTTTCGAACAAAAAAGGATTTTTGAAACAAAAGAAAAAAAATCCATAAATCTCTATAGAAGATGTGCATTTCTACTCCATCTGGAGTTCTCCTGCATGTCCAGTTAACCACTGTATCTCTCTTTTTGGTCACCTGCTGCTTATTTTATAGGCTGTTATAATTTAGAACCTGAAAAGAAGCATAAATAGGAATGACTGAATTTCAGCCATTAAAATAGACCTTTCACAAGAAAAATTTTTCTCAGCCACTTGCCCTTATCTCTGACCAAGCCTGAACATAACTTTGTTCCAGTTCAAGTGAGACTAGCTCATAATGTTTCTGTCCTCATTATTTTTGGGGTTTTCTTTTGTTTTTCCAGTTCTGGGTCTGCCTGGGAATTTATTGGCCGTGATAGCCAGATCAAGGCTGTGTCAGGGCTGTCAGTGACCAGCTCTTAGCCAGGAGAAATGGCTGGTCTGAGCTCTGTGGACCAAAAGTAGGAAATACCTGAAGTCTCATAAGCTTGTTCTGAAAGAGCTCGATATCCAGCCTGTCACACCAATTTTACAGCCATTTATCTCCATCAACATCAGAGACACTATGCCAGAGCAAAAAATAATGGAGTGTTGACTCAGCCTTTTACAATTTTAAAGTCATACTTGATTTACTTTAGGATACAGTATATTTTATTGCCTCTTGTCTTCACTCTTGAACCCAGGTCTCCTCATCACTAGACCAGTGGCTAAAGAAATACCCAAATACAAGACAAAACCACGGTACAATTACTCAACTACACTCTCATCACTTGTCCTACATAATTATGAAATGGTTCCACTTTTTATGTCTATAATTATTACAAACTCATATCAAAAGGAAGGTCATCCATATTAGCACAGCTTTCAGATTTATTACACTACTCTGGCACTGCTTTGATGTAAGAGAGTTTGACAAATATGTTTGGTACAAAAAAAAAATATTAAGGGTAATTACGTCATTTGCACATGGATTTTTATGATTAAAGAATTTTTAGAGGCTCAGTGCACAACTTACCTTACACTGCAATTATTTAAAAAAATTTATTTTCCTTTAATATATACAAAACAGCTACAAAAATTGTCAGAATAATCCTAGTACAGCTCCAGGTTAAATTCTGTTCCATTATGAACAGAGAGTTAATAATGCCAGTCATACATTTCAACTTAGGGGTAATTATACGCGTTTAAAAATATATTCTAAGTGTAATTACAGTGGAATTGCAGTAAAATGGCCATGCAATGAAAAACACTCCATTACTCAGTATACCTGAGGCGGGTGGAAACTTAACCAAATCAGACTTAGTGTTTCAGCCAGGTACTTCGGAGATTTTTCAGGGATGTCAGTGAATAAGGAATAGCAAAATACAGCGAATTTTTAAAAATACTGCGGTTAAGGCTAACAGCACACAGCTGTAAGAAAATGTCCACGACACAGCCAGTACAAAAAAACGTGTAAGAAAACTAGGACATTCATACCAAAGGTTTTGATTTTGGCCTCAATTTCCAAATGCAATTAAAAAACAGTTTTGGGGAGGGGTTAGACAGCAGTTATTTAGACTGGAAGAAGAAGAAGAGGATGGTATGAGGAAAGCTTATGTAATGCTGCCCAGAAGATGAAGTTCTCTCTAGAAGGATGCCTGGAAACGTGGAAACCGTTCTGGGCGCCTCCTGCTCTGCTTAGGAAAATGAGTCATACTTTCACATATTCTTTATGACTAAAAAGGATGGCACTCATGCATTGCTTGGCTATAGCAGCAGTGCTGCCTCCTGACAGAACAGCCCTGGAGGCCCCAAATACTGATTAATTGCTCATGACATAAGGAGTCATGTTAATATCAGCAGTGGGATCCGGTTCCCAGGGAGAGAAATGGCAGACTGATAATTCCTCTTGATCCAAAATGGCACAAATAATGGAAATGATCCTACAGATCAGATAAACTAAACCAAAAACCAGAACAAGGGGGGAACATGAATCAAGAAAGTTGAAAGAATATCTGTAAGCACCCCTGAAACAGCTTAATACTGAGCTGTATTTGGAGAATATAAAATATTTCCTGGGACAAAAGCTGCAAAAAAGCCTGAACAGCCCCAGAACCTCTCTGGTAAAGGTCCCATCCTAGCCTGTCAAGGTGGATCAGGATGGTGCAAGCTGTCCCCAAGCCCAGTGGAGGACTTGGAGAAAGATATGGCCTGATCTGTTCCTGCCCAAGATGTGCTGTGGCATGGGTTCAGGGAGCTGGAAACATCAGCTTCTGCAAGAAATGAGAGGCGTGCAGACCAGCATGTCTGGATGAGTCAGTGGAGGGGGAACTGGGCCAGCTGGAAGATTTGGTAAGACTGGGCACATATATCTTCCACATTGTCTGTAACCAACAGCGTCCTGGAAAAGAAAGGCTGGATTATCCCAGCCTGAGTAACACGGAAGCCAATTATTTTTGAGCGAAAAACTCCTCGAGTTCTTGCTTCTGTTTAATTCCATGGTCCAAGTGAAAAACTTGGAGACTAGATAAAAAGTGTGTGAGGTAGGAAGGGAAAGGACAGGGGCATTTCCAGGCAGCCAACTGGATTAGCTCATCTTCAGTGGTACTGCAGCACTATATCCCCAGGAAAGAAGCTGCGTTACCCAAATCTGGTAGAAGCCCTTTGGCGTGTGATGGAAGGACTCACCTCATCTCGCCAGAGCACACCCAAGGAGACCCCAGCTGAACCTGTAAAGAACCTGTGGAGACTAGTCCTCCTGGCATGCCCAAACTCCACATTCTCAGAGCAACTGAGGGTTGAAAAAAGACAGAGATCTACTGGAGGTGGCAAGTTAAGATCAGTAAAAAGAGGCCCCAGGACTGCAGGAGAGGTTCCTGACTTTATGAAAGATCTCAGGGAGTTCCTTGGTGCGGGTGGATGAAAGAAGAAGGGGATACTCACCTTGGGAATGGGCCGCTATCATGAATGGCAACATATGGAGACACGGCCAGGGCCTGTTGGCTAAGGGGATTTAACATGGCTTGTGAAAGCTCTGGGACTGACAGGAAGAGTTGTGGGACTTGGGTCTATAACTGAGGGAAACGGGAAACCGGAAAAATAAAGATTGCAGGAACAAATTAATTAAATACCCACACAATCAAAAGAAACTTCAATCAGTCCAAGGCTGGACTGGACACAGCCTCACCACTGCCCAGTGAGCTGCTTGTGGGAACTTGCAGACCCCCAGCTGGAGATGTCCTTTGGGGGAAGAAAGTTTTGTGTTCCAGCACAGGCAGTACGAAGCCCATCTGGGAATTCTGCTAATAAATATGAATATCTGTGAAGGACACAGGGACACCTGGACAAATTTTATGGGTTGATTTTCACATGATTCTAGAGAAAATGAAGCCCAAACTCGTCATGGATACAGAAAGTTGACAGGAAGGCAGGAAAAAACTAGGGAAGACTTGAATCCTGGGACTCTTTCAGAAGCCTGTCCACAGGAAAAAATAAACAGTTTGATTGCAATTTTGGTAGCAACTGTGGTACAAGAATGAGCTGCCAACAAATTCAATCTTTAGAAAAGTATTTTGGAGAGGATGGTTAATTAAAGTACGATTTCTAAATATTTAGGAATAATAATAGTCATAGCCATGACAACAAAAACAATACTAATAACAACAGTAATAATAATGCAACAATATGTCCTAAAATCATTCTGAATTCAATTCCAGAGCTGTACTCTTGCTCTCAGTGAAAATATAGATGATGCCCAAGAAGATGGAGATTTGCACAACAGCATACATTGAGCAGCTACTCTGTCATGTCACAGTGTGAAAAAGAATTGAATAAATCCCTGGGGGAAGTTATCAGCATAGTATGAATTAGCTTTCAGTCTATCCTGAAATCTCACCACCTTTTTGGCTAAAAGATCATAGTGGAAACAGGTCTTCTTTGGAAGACAGAGGATGAAATGGTAGAATCTGCTTTATTTTCAGATCGATGTTGACCGGGATGCTCTCATTGGCCCAGTGTCCGTGTGGAAATATGTGTAGGGATGTGCAACAGGAACCTTAAACTAGGTGAGGAGTACTGCAGAACAGGACGACACTTGAGGTCATCCTGCTCAAAACTTTAAAATGACGTTAGAGTGAAGAACACTGAAACTTCCCCAGGGCCTGTCACAGGGTCCCTTGTTTTATCAGGACTATGATACAATGGCAGTGACTGGGTAAGAAGAGGGAATTCTTACTGGGCTGAGTGTCATTAGGCTCAGAGTTGAACCCTGGTGACTGCTTCTGCCTTACCCTCCTCGCCTTGCTTCCAAACTTTCAAGAAAGCTTACAGACAGCAGTGCTTAGAGACTGGGGCCAGAGTCCAATGGATCCGGCATAGTGGTGCCACATGAAGAAAAGTTTCCAAAGAAAAGGTCTTGGGGAAAAAGCCCTTCCTGAAAGGGAAGTTCTGGTTGTGGTTAAGTCTGTAAGACACTCTCACCATGGGCTGCAAGGCAGAGTAGCTGTGGTTAGATCAGGCCGTAGTTTGTTGCACTAGCTCTTTAATTCTGACATCCAGGGGAAACTTGCCAGGTGGTTGGAAAAATTGCCTTGTTTTGATTTCATGGTCATATTGAGGCCTGGGTGTGAAAGCACAGTAAGGCTGAGGGTGTTACTGGGAAGCTAATTGTAAACATTGTCTCATGAAGGAGTGGGAGGAACCAGTTGCTCCAGAGAAAGCTCCTGTTTGGGAAAAGTTGAATGCTTCCTTTTTCCCCTACTTTTTTTACTTTTCTGTCTAGCTTGAGAAAGTGCAGTGAGGTTGCAGAAAAGAACACTAGAAAAGAACTTCCAGAAACAAAGCTTGCTATCGAAATGGAGGGGATAGAAAATAATTGGAAAAAAATCCTGAGCACCCAGAACCAGAGTACTCCCTGCGTGTTCCTTCTCAATGTATGAGCAATCTCTCACCCTGGTCTGAAGACCCAAAACATAAGACACTGGGGACCGTGTGTGAAAATTGGTAGACATTTCTGGACTATTAAGAAGTGTCTGCCAGGGAGGTGGACGCCCTGTATCCCATCCCAAACCTTTCTGTTTTATCTCTGGGATGCCCTGCAGTCTTCCTGCTGGTGGGTCTTGCACTGGAAGATGCTGCACAGCCTCAGCCTCAGATGACAGTGACAATTGTGGGTGTTGTGCTGTGTCTCCCTCTCTGCAGGCAGCAGACCAAGTGCAGAAATGCATATTAATGCCCTCACATGCTTTACACCTGGACAGGTGGAAAGAGGGAAAAATTAATTTGCTCAGGCAAAACACCCTTGTGCATTTTGCCTCTAGAAGAGGTGCAGAGGTTCCCATCTGCAATGGTGGAGGAAAAGCTTACTGCTGAATCTCAGTTAAGCACTTATTTTATTTTACTTTTGTCCCCAGGTTGTAAATCTAGTCCTTACTTACTTTTCAAATTCTTACCAAAGTGGAGGTATCTCAGATGGAAGAAGAGAGTTTAATTTCAGTAGCCATTTTGTTCTTCCTCCCAGTTCCTAATTCCTTCCCATGAAAAATGTTGTACAACTTGGAGCATCAAATCTCAAGATTTCCTTCTGTAACATTAAATTACTTCCTTTTATTGAAAATATTTGTTTTTCTTTAATCTTGCTGTTTTTTTTTTCCCCAACAAATAAACCATAAACGTTTTTTTCAATTCCTTTTCCTGACTTTTTCATTGGTTTTTTTTTAACCAAACATCATGCTTCCAGCTGCCACTGAAAATTAAGTAATTCTTGTGTTTTTTCAATCCTCTTTGAATGAAAACCTCTTTATTTTTTGATCACTGGCAGGCTTTATTTCATAACTTAAAACTTTTCTAAGTTAGTGCACAGTTTTGGTGTGCGTGCTAAAAAAAAAAAAATCTCACAAACCCTTGCCTCATTCACATGCACCAGTTCCTCAGGTCCACCCACAATTTAAAGGCAGAATCCAGTCTTTTCCAGGCCCCTTCAGTATCCCTCAAAACATTTCTCCAAGCTGTACAAGAATGTCTCAGAGGCCGGTGCAACCGTCAGAAGACAAACCAGCACTGTTTTGGGCATGGAGCAGAAAGCATGCAGGCATTAAAACAATTTGGCATGACTAGCATTAATTTACTATACTGTTTATGATTAAAACTGTCCAAACAGTTAGTCAGAGGGAGCTGAGTTTGCACAGCTTTGTCTGGATGTCTTGTCTTATTTAGGATCTGGACCTCAGAGGAGCAGGAATGCAGAGGTGGAGATGTGTCATGGTACAAAAGCACAAGAGCTGATTAATTTCTTGGTGCTGGGTGGACAGTGACAAAATGTTGGTTAAAACTCTCCAAGCCCTGCTGCTTTTAGCAAAGACCATTGTATTAAATTGAAGTTTTACACTAGCCAGATCTTGTAGCTGTTCAAAGCCCTGGCCTACAGTGGGAAGAGAAACTTTCCAGTCGGCTGCAGGGGTACAGGTGGTGGAGTTTACCAGCTCTCCAAGTGTTTTTCATTTCTTTTTCCTTCCTGAGATAGTTAAATACACATTCCTCAGCTGTGTAAAAACAAATGGCCTACTCTCCCACTTCGGGTGCGTTTTAAATGAAAGCCAGGCTTAATTAGAGCTTTTGAAGGCTTAAGAGTTAATGTGTGCCCATTAAACACTAACCACCAGTCCTTCCCTCTGTTTGCTGGCCGTCGGTGCTCACGGCCATGCCAGAGTGGGCTGTGGGGCTCCCATCTCAGGATCATGGCACCATGCCCACCTTGGGAGAGGCCAGTAGCAGATGTTTGACCATTGTGAAGCTTGGAGAAACGTCTTCAGGTCGGAAACACTTGGCTGGTGACCTTGTTTCTCGGTTGGATTTACTGTGGGATTCGAGCTTGCAGGGAGATGGAGAGAAGCCTTGGCTCTGGTGGCCAGCATCACGTGGCATTTTGCTGGCCAGCTGTTGAGCTCTGTAGGTCAGTGGTGATGTGCACCTGGCCAGGGTCACGGCTGCACTGGATGGATCCCTACACTTGTCCCTGTGCGGGAAACACTGCAAGAATTACTGTTCCTGTTTTATAGGTTTGGGAAGCTGGGGATTAAATGAGTTGTCAAAGGCCACACAGAGAGCCAGGGGCTGAGCAGGCAGCACGCCACGAGCCTTCGCTGCACTCCGAGGCAGCTCCAGACCACACTGCATCTTAAAGGCAGGCATTCAACCACCCCGTGGCTTGTGTAGATGCTTAAATGGAAGACAAATTGCAGCATTTTTGCCTTTATTTGCATGGGTAACATCTGTCCAGACTTCTAAACCTGCACAATGACTGGTGAGTAATTCAGCAAAGATCTCTAGCAGACAAAATAGACATGCAACACACAGGGACTTATATGTTGAGCTTCCCTGCCAAAATCGCACTGACAGACTTGCAATAAATATATAATTTTATGGCCTATTTCTCAATCATATTCTGCTCCATAATATCATGCTAAAAACTGTGAGCTACCTTGCCAATGGAAATATGCAGCTGGCAAGAGGTAAAGTCTCTCCAGAGCTGTTCAAGGAGTCATAACTGTAACAATATAAGCAAATAGATCATCAGCATATTCCTTTATGCAGTTTTTTCTCTTTTTTTTTCCTCTCCTCCTTCTTTCTCCTCATTTTCCCCTCTCACTTTCTTCCATCTGCCCTTCTCCACCATCCCTCCCCCTCACTCACTCCTCTATTAGTGTTTAGAAGATTTCACAGTTTTCTCCCAACCCTGGAAAGAATGTAAGTCGATGCTGCTGATTGCCTTTGAAAACATTTGGAACAAATTATGTCTACTTTTGGAATCTGAATAAAAGAATGTGAGCCTCACTGGAGAAATATGAAATACAGGGTGGGATTCACAGAAGGTCTGTAGCATTTTTTTCCCTCCTTTCTTAAAAACAAAAACCAACAACACTTTTAATTTTTTTTCCCTTATTTTTGTTACTTCAGGTTGGAAAATATTTCATCTGGGAAAAATGAAGAGTCTAGAAAAGTGCTTTTTGCGTACAACATCTTCATCAATTCTTTGAAAGGTGAAAATGATGATTGGCATGAGTCAATTGTTAACATGAACTCTGTGACCCAGTAGGCTTGATGAAGAAATGAAGCAAATTGTATTCTCCCTACCTCCTCCAGTGAGGGAGATTTTGGGTGACTAAAGTCTCTATTTTCTGCCTTATTGTGCTTTTAGATAGTTTGCCTCAGTTTCCCTGCCTGCTGGCTGCTGCCACCCTGGGGTGCTGTGCAGCTGCCATCAGCAAAACAACAGAGATTTCCTGAGGAAAGGTGCTGTAGGTACATTTAGGACATTTAGGACAAGTCCAGGACACATTTCCAGATTCAGGCTTTCCTACGTGTAGAAGTATTTGCATCCAGGATTTTGTTTTGTCTTATTGCAGAAAATGGTGCCAACCACAAAGTTTCATTCCAAATCATCCCACTAATGGCTCAGATTTAGTGGAAGAAACTGGAAAGAAAGACTTTTCTTTTTCGTCTTCTTTTTTTTTTTTTTAAATTTTTAAAATTCATGTTGATTTGTTTTGGGTTCAGACTCATGCCTAGTGTAAATGAAAAAGCCTCATAATGAAAAGATGGACAGTTTTGCACTTCTACACCGGCCTCTGTGAAATCAGCAGCTAGCTGATCCACAGCCACACATTTGGGTTTAGGAGCATCCCATCCTTTGCCCTTGAGGCTTAATTAAGAGAAAATGAAGACAGGAACTTGCCCTGTAGAGGTCCAGCCATTGGACCCAGTGTTGCTGATTCTCCTGGGCCACCATGGCCTGACAGTTCTGGTCTTAGCCCTTCCCTGGGGAAACTTAAAAGCAGGGGAAACTCACAAACTGGGGAAAAGTGTCTCACAAGGGTTTTCAGCAGATATCTCCTGAGATTCTGCATAGTTTGCAAAATGAATGGAAAGTAGCAATGACCAAGACATTTTCCCATTTCTCTTCTGCTTTTCTGGAAGCTCTCCAGAGGAGTGGAAGCCTATCCACACTAAAAAGCTGTTGCAGTTACTGAGTTGAACCTGACAAAAAATGAATATAAATTGCTCTAATATTTTTTTTTTTTAAGAGCACATGAAACCTATTTTCTAAGCTTTGGACTTTTTGTTTTGTTTCCTTGACTCATAAAGCTTTGGTGAATCCTCCTCATAAGTGCCAGAGATGGCAATAGATGCCAAAGCCCTGGCAAGTTTGAATCTGTTCACATAAACCCTGTGGGTGTGAATTTGATTCTTTCCAATGATTGTTTTGGAATTATTTAGTCACATTGTTTTGACCTACTTTCCCTCCTTGCAAACTTCTTCCAGGCTGTTTATTGTTTATACAAAGAGACCAAAGGCTATTTTATGCACTGGTATATTATTTCTGATAAATAAGCTAAGTGAAAAAAACAAAAAGAAAATAGGTAAAACACACTGTAGGCAAAAAAATGCAGAGCATTTTGTCCAAACTGGAAAAGCCCCAATGCAAAGAAGAAGTTTGAGGGAGTGACTCCAGCAGGTTTGTCCCTCAGCATTTCATGAGATGAACATAAGAATATGAGAAAGCACCTGGGAGAGAATCCATTGTGGGCTGGGGAAAAGAAGATGGCTCAGAGGTCAAAATCAAGACTTGTCACGAAATGAAGGGCTGAGAGGTGACCAGGAGAGGAAGGAAGGTCATCCAGAGGGGGTTTGGAGACCACTGCCTGGTGTTCCCTGATGGAACACAGAGAGTCATTCACCAGCAGCTGGGCCATGGGGGAATTTTTGGGAGACCCTCTCCTGGTTGCCCTGACAGGCTGTTTGGGCTTGTCAGCACTGCTGCAACAGCAATAATAGGGATGATGGGATTCCTGCTTCCTGGAGAGAGAATGTGCCCTACGGAGCTGGGGAGAGATAGGAATCAGGAAGATCATAAAAGATGGGAAGGCAACAGTTGAGGCAGGGAGTTATTAAAAGGAAGTTAATGCTGTTAGTGGGAGGTAGTCTAAGAAAATATGTCAGAAGCTGAGATGTAAACTTGAAGGGCAAATACAACTCTTTATGTCTATGATTTTCAAGAAACTCCTGGGGAGTGAGTGACATGCCACAAATTTTTGCTGGAAGCTTGACATCCAGGAGCTTTTTATGCCTCTGGTAATCTCCCTCCTCATATCTGACGGCCGGACTGGGAGCAAGTACTTTCCTCCCAGAGTTTGCTGACACCTTGGAACACCACCATCACTGAGAACAACACAAATCCTCCTCATGTCTCCACCAGGGAACTCAGAAATGATCATTAAGACTATCAGGTTCCCATAGAACACAGCAAGGAAAGCATCCCTCTGTTAAGTCAGTTTTGAACTGCAGCAGAGAAAAAATAAAAATTTAAAAAAAAAAGAGTGTAAATATGTCTTCAACATCAGATCTCCTGGATCTGAGGAAATCCACATAAGCATACATCTCCACTCAGCTTAAAAGCTCACAGCGATGAAATATTACCAATAAAACATCGTCAATAGACTTTCACATACAGTAATTGGAATGCAAAAGGTATTTAATTGTCAAGCAGGGCATGTATCATGTCTGAAGCCCAGAAAACCCTGAGAACAGCAGTATTTATAGGCCTTTGCATTTTCTGCATTTCAGGTCTGTGCAAGACAAAGAAATCATCTGCAGGGAAAGTGTCAATCCTGTGGCAAAGGTTACAGATTAAACTGCTGCTCTGTAAATATGTATATACATCCACAATGTATGCATTATTCTGAAAGGAAGCCAGTCATCCAGACATTGATTTTCCTGCAAGAAATATAATTCACTGAAACACAGTGGCTGCTGCAGTTTAACAAGCACTATTTCCTCCTTTCATACATGGATTTTTGCATTCAAAGGACACAGTTTGCTTACAAGTTTGTGTGTGTGTGTTGCAGAAGAGGGAAATCTTTACCTAGAAATCTTTATCTTCGCTGAATGCCACTTTTCAGCTAATGAGATTGCTGTCACCTAAATTTTCATTGTTTTAAGAGCAAGTGGCTGCCGACAGTTTCCTTTCAAGCTTGAATGATGAAAGGAAAACACCACGCTGCCTCATCTGGCTAGCTTGCTGTGAGCTAATGAGCCTGAGGCTGCACCCATCTTTGCTATACTAGTGTGACCTTATGTCTGCTAATGCACAGGGAAGGAGTGAAAAATGTACTGCTAGTTCCCTCCAACAGTTCCCTGGGGACATGCTGAATGTGCCAAACAATTTAGTAAATATATATCAGGTTACTGTGTTGAAACATACTCCAAAGTATTGCAACCTCGGGTATCTCAATCAGAAGATCATATTTTATTTTTGCTTATCTTCCCCCTCTGTGTTCAACATTTGGTAATTTATCTCTGAAAAGGATATATTTTCTGGGTAATTTTTATACCTTCCAGAATAACTTTCAATTAGTGTTCAGTTTTGTAATAGACTATCTGAAATTCTATACTGTATTTTTGGTTAGGTGTTTTTTGGGTTTTGTTTGTTTGTTTTCTTTTTCACAACCAGGTAAATAGAACTTGATTTCAGAAAGAATTCTTGACTGTGGGTGTGCAAATCTGTGCTATCAAATCTGTCACAGAATGTTTTGTGTTGGAAAGGACCTTAAAGAACACCTCCTTCCACCCCCTACCATGGGCAGGGACACTTCCCACTATCCCAGGTTGCTCCAAGCCCCATCCAACCTGGCCTTGAACAGTGCCAGGGATGGGGCATCCACAGCTTCTCTGGGAGACCTCTGCCAGGGCTTTATCCCCCTCACAACCAATATGTTACTTACTCCAGAAGAAGTGATTTATCAGCTGTTGGCAGCAATACCCTCTGTAGTTTGTTGATTTATGAAGTTTACAGATCTCTACACAAAGAAACAGAATAGATGTTTTTAGCTATTCTACCCATCCCACTGGGCTCCCCTCTGACTGCTCTGCAGTCAAATCTCTGTGTCCTCAGAAAACAAATTTCCACCATTTCCCCCTAGAACGGTTTTGGCAACGGAAGAAGTGCTTATCTTTTGGGAAGTCACTCCCTACAGTGAACGAAAGGTGCTTTGCAAAAGGCAGTCCTGACCCCAGGCAAACAAAAACTGGGGGGAAGATGCTGCTTTCCCCATTCTGAGGGCAGGGGATGACAGGAAGGATGATAAGGTTCTTGGCCCCGCGTGGCACAGGACTGACCGTGTTTGCCTCCAGCACAGCAGTGCCTGCCAGGGTTGTCTCTGCCTGCTGCAAGGAAGCAGGTCTGAGCACAGACCTCCTGCCCTGTGCCTTTTTAATGGGCTGTTTTGTTTTATTTCGCCTGTGGCTGCCAACCAGCATTTTCTCCTCTGCTGTTGGAACAGCAGAAGCGCTGGCTTGTTGGCACGGAAGCTGCTTTTCCCTCTCACTAAGCCTGTCTGAGTTATTATTGCACTGCAGTCACCCTGTCCTTTTTTGCTTTCTGTGGCATCAGCATTTCCCTGCAACAGCAGTTGCAGCGCGCTGTAACCCTGCGGATGTGCTCCATAAGCCCTGAGCCTCAAATCACAGGAGCAATGTTTCCCCCTCTGTGGTCCCTGCCTTCATTTTAAATAAGTATTGGGTCTAAAACACGGAATCCTGTGTTTGATTTCCTTTATTTGCCTCCATCCACACCTTCCTGAACTGCTGCGGTAAATCCTTCATGCTAATTATTATCCTTTAAGACTCACAGAACAGCAAATGCTTATACACTGCTTAAAATACAGAGATAGAGCATGGCTGGTATCCAAAAGCTACAATCCAACCAGGACAGGATTAAGTATATTCAAGGCAAACACACCCACAATCTAATCAAGACAAAAGAAGAAATCTTGGCTCAGTTTGAGTCAATGGGAGTTTTGCCACTGACTTCAGTGAGGTTAGGATTGCACCCAAGATAAACAAGTATGAGACAAGACAAAATAAAATAGTTTAGAAGTGGAAAGGTTTGTGAATGAGTCATGGGAGAATAAAGCAAGGGATATTTACTTTCTGGGGCGAATGAAGACGAGGCAAAAATGAAATACGTTTATTTATATGTGCCTGAGTGCAGAGAAGAAGTGAGGGGGTCCCTACTGCAGAATCCACACCTCTCTGACAGCTGCAGGATGGTCACAAGTGGGGCTCCCCAGGGCTCAGTATTGGAGCCAGCTCTGTTTAATATCTTTACTGATGATCTGGATGAGAGCACCGAGTGCACCCTCAGCAAATTTACGGATAACACAAATTTGGTTGGGAGTGTCGGCCTACTGGAGGGTAGGAAGGCTCTGGAGAGGGTACCAAGATGTGACCGTGTGGCTGGTCCTGCTGGCACTCTGCTGATGAGAGGCTGACACCACAGAACAGGCAGCAAGACAAATGTCTTCACCAAAACCTCACCAATTATGTTTTTCCTCATTGCAATTTTTCTGTACTGCAAAAATCCTGGAGGGTTCTTTACCAGGCTTTATTTTTCATTTTTTGTATGAGAGAGCAATAGTAAATGTCCTAAATCTAAAAGAACCAAAGAATCTCCTTTAATTAAAAACTAATAGAAATAAAATATTTTTGAAGAAAAAAGTTTTTGGTTTTTTTTTTCCCCCTAAATGTATCTAGCTTAGCATGTAAAGTTTACCTAAAATTTATTTGATTTTAACCTGGGCTTTTTGAGGAAAGTGTTTCTTCATGATACAGTGTGACTATATGTTTAATAACCGGGAAAGAACAGGATCTTTTGCTCTTGATCTTGCTCTCAATGGAAAGTGAAGAGATGATGGGTCTTGTGTTAGAAAATTCTGCCTACCCTCAGCCTCAGCATCCCTGCCACTCTCAGGACATGTTGCTGGGGACAGGAGCTACCACAGCTTCATAGGTGAGTGCATGCCTACCTTCACTCTTTGGGCTTTCTCTTTGCTGGGGTGAAATGGTGCTTAAAAGTGGGCAAAATGTTGTGGCAATCTCAGCAGGAGACTCACTGCGAGGAAAGCCGTGCTGCTCCAGAAAATGCTCCTCAGAGATACCAGCTGTGAATCACCTTCTGCTGCTACCTGTTGCTGCAATCAGCAGCACAAAGTCCAGCTGGAGACCAGCTGTCCCTGGGGCACAGAGGTGCCTGTACTGGGGCCAACACTATTTGATACCTCCACTGATGCACTGGGCAATAGGACACAGAGAGTCTGGAGAAGGTATGAAACTGGGAGGCAGAGAGACTGGGAGGGTGTGGTGCTACTGGGAGGGCATGGATAGCTGGGAGGAATGGGTCTGCAGGAATCCAGTGAAGCCTGGAAAAGGGAAGTGACAATTCTTGTCCCAAGGGAGGAACAACCCCAGGCACTTCACCTGTGGAGATGCTTAAAGCCTTGCTGGACACAGCCCTGGACATCCTGCTCAGACTGACCATGCATGAGCATGAGTTGTACCAGAAAATCTCTGGACATTCCTTCCAGCCTCAACTGTTCTGTGTGTTCTCTACAGGACAGACAGGAGGTTTTTACCAAAATATGCTGAAGTTAGTCTGTGGATGTACCTGGCATGAACATGATATCCATGCCTAAGTCCTGTGTCTTTGGACGAATAACAAATTCCTTTTCCCAACTCTTTCAGTTCCTGTGGAGGGAATTTAACACCTGCAGGTTCCTCAGGGGTGTCACCTCTCTGGTGTCCAATGCACACACACAGACAAGAGCGTATCTGACCAGCCTGGGCCAACCAGGTACAACTGGTACAACTCTACCTTTGCTGCACTTAACAGATGTTTCTCCACACACTTGACTGGGAACGAGACTGAGCATTAGTAAAATTGGTATGACTGAATCCCCTTATGAAGCTAAAGATACTGTCAGGATAAGACACCTATAATGATCGTGGCTTCCATCAAAATGTCATTCTTGAAAGAGCTCTTACCACCTCAGCTTATCATTCCAAATGCATAGGAGCTGTCTGGCATCCCAAATACTGATGAGTAGTGACTTACTGAACTCTCTCAATCACAATTTCTTGCGAGACCTGGATGCAGCACAGAGGGAGGTAGGACATTTTGGTTCAGTCACAAAGTCAGTGACTTGTCCGTGGGGCTGCTAAGTGCTGCTTCAGGGCTGCAGACCTGCTGGCAGGGCAACTCCACTGCTGCTCTGCTCTTTGTTGAGTCCCTGATAAAGGGGGAACAGATAAAAAATCCACTTTGTTGAAAGGAGACAGTCAAGGGACTGCATAAGAACAGAGCATGGGTAGTGCAATTTTTTTCTACTAATAGTCCTATTCAGCCAAGAATAAGCAGTAGGGACACCTTCTGTGATTTTGGCCAATTTTTTTCAACCTCCATAACATCTTGGGTCTACTAGTTCCCCTGGACCTGAAGGTGAGCAGGTGAGGAGCCAAGTGCAGCCTTGAAGTGCCCTTCTATCTCTTACCTGGCTTTGCAATAACCCCCTGGGATATAAACAAGATGAGCTTCAGAGCAGCAAGAGGATGAAGAGGGGTCTACACCAGACCCAGTGGAGAATGTGTGTTTTGCGATGAGTGCTTGAAAATAGCATGGCTAAATCTGTCCTTGCAGCAAAGCTACAGAAGAAACCAAATACAGCAGTCCAAGAAAAGGCCCAAAGACAGCAGAAAGCTCAAAAAATGTGGAAAATATTTTTTGTGCTTTTACATTCTTTCAAGCTGCCATTCTCTAAAATGCCCCTGTATGGTCACACCCACTGCCTTGTAGTGAGAGGGAAAAAACATTTGTGGTCAGACCTTATTTCAGAGATTTCCTGAAAAATCCTTGTTTTCATGTAAAACTCATCCTGTTTCCCCCTGCCCAAAAAAATCACATTCCAGACTATATCTGGTTATCTGTTACTGAAACCATAACATGGCCATGAAACCCAGACTCACCCACAGCCTGGAGGCGTGCCAACGTCTCCAAACCTTTTACGACCAGAGTTTCAATCAAGTTATTCATCCACCTAATCAAAAAAACTAATAATATATACAATTTCAGGACTTCAAATATTTTGTCTTCCATGGCAGAATACAAATGAAACCACAGTTTTCTTAACACTGGTGATAGCTGACAGCAGCTATTTGATAAAATAACCTCTGCCTGACTCAAACAGAACATGCCTCCTGGAAGGAAGAACCATAAGAAAAAAACTAGGTTAAATGGTGTGAATGAAGCAAGATTCAGAGCCCAAATAGTAAGGGTAGGCTTAGCTGTTGCTGTCATAAAAAAATAACCCAAAACCTCAAGGGGTTAACCTAGAAAGATATCTATGTTCTGGGCTGAAAACATAGTGCTTGGGGCAAAACTAAAAAAAGCTAAGAAAGCTGATGAAAAGGTCCCTCAACACCCTAATTAAGCCATATTCCATATTCAGTTCCAAGACTACCTTGGCTGGTTTCTTAAGCAAATGATTCATTCAGATAAAATGAAATCAAGCAAGAGTTGGTGTTTCTAAATTAATTTGGAAATGTTACACTAATTAATTAGTATTTCACATCGGGACGGAAATTGAGGGAGAATTCTGTGAAGCTAGCAATGTTTTTCCCTGTTAACTGAAAGAACAAGCAGCAAAACCTGAATGCAAATTCCAGCCTTTATTTATCATAGCTTTAGGATTCAAGGTATGGCAAATATTTTAGGCAACAGGAGCCTGCAGTGTCCTGAATGACGAAATAAGATAGTCTGCCTAATGTAGTGAGAGATTCAAGAAAGAGTGAGATGGATGATCCATGTCTGGATGAGATCCATAAGGAATCAAACAAATAAACCTCCTAAAATACTGGAGGTCATTCTGGGAAGTGCAAATTGACAAAACAAGCTTGTTGCATCACTGCTGCTGAGCCTGAAATCAGGACAAATAAGAACAATCAAGAATGATAACAAGAAAGGGGTGAAAATAAAAAAGTCTAAGCACAGCACAGAAGAATGAGACGTCCCCCACTCCTTCTCAAATGGACTTGAAGAAGTTATTGAAACGGACCAGCTGCTTTGGAAACAGAAGGAAAACATCCTGTGAATAGTTGGGCATATTACTACTTGAATTACAGATGCAAACAGCTGATATTAGAGAGCATTCGTAGTTCACCCGTCTGCTGCCACCTTTTCTACTAACAATCTTTTTCCATCAGTTTAGTTAGGCTGAGCAGGATTATATACACATTTTCATTAAAGCTCCAAACTGAGCAACAGTTTCTCCCCACACTGAAGCTTGACATCAGTTTGTCAAGAAACCTTTCAGGGAACAGTTTGGAGGAAAATATCTCCTTCTGGCAGAGCTTACAGTTTGAAAAGAAAGCATTCCCTCCAGCGGAGAGAACCCCCATTTGTGAGGTGCAGAGAATCACACACTTACTAGTTTTGTAGGCACATAGCAATGATCAGGAGATCTTTATTCAAGATAATCCCTACTTGACCAGCTCTGAGCTATCTCTACTGAATGCTCATGAGTTGAAGTGAACAGTTATATTTTTCTTACAGAAGATGATACAAACAGCTGGCGCAGCAGATGAGAACATTCAGATGGAAAAGGCATTAAGAGTTCTGTGTCCTCAACTTCAGCATCAAAGTCTATGTCAGGCATTGTAAAAGATGGGAATAGGTTAGCATAACTGGGAACTACAAGATTGTACAAGATTATCCCCCCGGAATTATTTGAGCAGCATTGCTCTGCCTGTACAAAAGGGTTTCCCTATGGTTAATCACATTTATTGTTGCTGACACTAATACCTCTCCTTTCTAAGCTTCCAAAGCCCCAGTGGGACGAAGGGTAGTCAGCAGAGACAAACACAGGGACCACGATGTGAGAGTCATAATTAATCTCCTGGACAGCCACCAGATCAAGGTAGTATCTGCTAAGATCCCGTGTCATGTGGGATCCCCAGAAAGGGAGAATATCAGCCTGTCAGAGTGACTCCAGACAAGGAATACCATGTTGATCAGAGGGGTGGAGCAGCTCTGCTATGAGGAAAGGGTGAGAGAATTGGGATTGTTCAGCCTGGAGAAGAGGCAGCTTCGTGTGACCAAATTGTGGTCTTCCAGTGCCTGAAGGGAACCAACAAGAAAGATGGAGAGAGACTGTTTTAAAGGGCCTGGGGTGGCAGGTCAGGGAGGAGTGTTTTCAAACTGGAAGAGAGTAGATTTAGGTTAGATACTAGGAAAAAAATTCTCCCCTGTGAGGGTGGTGAGACACTGTCACAGGTTGCCCAGAGAAAGCTGGCTGGTCCATGTCTGGAAGTTTTCAAGGCTGGTTTAGAGGAAGGTGTCCCTGCCCATGGCAGGGCGGTTGGAACTAGAAGAGCTTTAAGGTCCCTTCCAGCCTAAATCATTCTGTGATTCTATGAATCTGTGATGAGTTTGCTTAGCCCATTCATCTTGTCATGCAAAATGAGAGCAAAGCCACTTTGTGTGTTGTTCAGTAGCTGCTTATAGAATGGAATGGAATGGAATGGAATGGAATGGAATGGAATGGAATGGAATGGAACTGAATGGAACTGAATTAAGTAGAACAGAACAGAACAGAACAGAACAGAACAGAACAGAACAGAATAGAATAGAATAGAATAGAATAGAATAGAATAGAATAGAATAGAATAGAATAGAATATTTCAGCTGAAAACGACATACAATGATCATCTTGTTCAGCTGTTCATGGTGTGCTAACCTGGCTGCTTGCAGATTGTGAAATTTCATGTGTCAGTTTTGTGGTCATGTGCACAGATACAGAAGCCTGTGTACTCTCAAAATAGACCTTTAAAAAGCAGAGCAGAGCTGAGAGTCTAACACACCAAAACATCCTGTTTCATGCTGTCCTGACATTTTCCTTTAGGAGGCCACTCAAACACATACCAGCTTCTATCCTGCTTGCTGTCCAAAGATGGGCCAATTGACCAGTCCCTCGTACCTCGTATAACCATTCACACTTGTGAAAGGTCACTGTAAAAGCACAGCACATCAGAGCTGTGCTGCTAAACACCCACTGTGTACAGATGTAAATGGCTCACCACTGTGGAAAGCAGCTGAGAACAGATCCAATATGCTACACTAATTAAATGTCTGACTGGGCATAACTACAGGAAAACCAGATGAGAAAGAGAACTTGGTTTTTTATTTGTTAACACAAACATTCGGACAACTTTTGTGGTCACAAAGCATATTTACACTTTCTATAAAACCTGAAATAAACACAACAGCAACAAAAAGTTACTGGAATTGCAATGACTTCAGCAGCTATATCAGAAATACAACATCCTCAGAATCACAGTTTGGGTTGGAAGGGACCTTAAAGATCATCTTGTTCCCTGCCACAGGCAGGGACACCTTCCACTAGACCAGATTGCTCCAAGCCCCATCCAACAAACTCTCTTCCTGATGTTCTGTAAAAACCAAGCACTTTTGGCATTGCCTCCATCAGCATCTTAAATAAATTATGTTTTCCCTTAGTGCCAAAAGCCCAGTTTTCAGACGGTTTAGAAACCTTCTTGGTAAAGACGTGTTCACAAAACAGATTGCACCAGACTGTTCCAATAAATGCCTGGTTTTCTAGAAAAACGTAACTGATTTTCTAGGTAAAAGAGATGTGAAAATCCTCATTTGTTAGGATATTTTTACAACTTTTGATAAAGTGCTACCCAAGACGTGAAGCTCCAGCAGCAAGGGGTAGCACTGAAAATTGAATTATTGTTCTGGAGGGCGACAGTGCTATTGGACTACATTTTGTTTTTCTGCTTCTGTCATCAGAGGGCAACAGGAATGGTAGTACAGAGGAACAACAGAAAGCCTTACAGATATGGCAAGAGTTTGGAAAATTGATTAAGAATATCATATCATGTATCATCATATATCATATCATATCATATCATATCACATAGAAGTTGTGGGTGCCTTGTCCCTGGATGTGTTCCAGGCCAGGTTGGATGGAGTCCTGAGCAACCTGGTCTAGTGGGAAGTGTCCCTGCCCATGGCAGGGAGTTTGGAATGAGGTGATCTTTAAGGTCCCATCCAGTGCAACCCATTCTATGATTCCATGACTCTATATAATTCAATAGCACGGTGCAAAATCACAAGCCCTGAGGGCAAGTATCTAAAAATTTTGGTATACAGATAATTTGAGAGTTTATCCCTTGGAACAACAGAGAGAGAGATGGCCCAGAGGCAGTAGTTGATCACAAGTAGAAGTTGTGGAATGACAAGTATGATCTAACAGTTCGCGATATAGACTGTCATTTCTAGTGGAGTAAATGAGGTGTTACTGGTGAGAAGTCCCCTTGAAGAGATATTCAAGAGAGATGGAGCAAGTGCTCAAGAAGTTATAGTGTAGTAAGAGAAAGGAATTCTTGCAAATGTAAGGTGAAACTCAAACATATTAAAGATATTTCCTTTTTTGAAGTTTATTAAGTGTATGGAGTGAACTAGATGAGACATTTGTTGTGGTCAAGGCTAAACTCAGTGGTCCAGATCTATAGGCACAACATCTTTTTCCAAGTTATCCGTAGTTCTTCATGACTGTTATTGGCATAAATGCAATTTTTTTTACTTAGATGCCTTACTCTTTTCCCCCTAATCATGTCCTTAGTCCCTTTTACCTCAGTAGACTAAAACATTTTATACTTTTTTTAGAGCATTCACCAGGTGAGATGAGCAAAAAGCGAAGTGACTTCTTGCACAGGTGTGTATTGCACAGCTCCAGTTAACAAGTCCCCTCACGGCAGATCTGTGCCAGCCCCTTCAGGACAACTGATTCCTATAGCATTAGCTGTTAGAACAACATGATGTCGTCTAGGCTGGAGCTGGTTTACTTCTGGGGTGCTTGAAACACCTTCCCATCCAGTTAGAGCCTCTCCAAAAGCTGTATCTTTCATTTAGGGGCCAAAGAGTGGCTTAATTGAAGACACTGCTGAACCAGGGGCTCTGCAAACACCTGGCCAACCAAAGGGTGGTAAAAGTCAATGGGCCTTAAATGTTTGCTTCAGGGAGAAGTCATATTTTTTCGGGAGCTTGCTCATCAAGACTAGGGAACTAGTGACATGTACACTTCTTATCATTTATGAATTGCAGACTGTTCATGGTAATATGCTGGGCATGAGTCTGAATTCCTTTTTCTTAAATATCAAACCAGAGAATACCAGTGGTACAGGCAAAGAGAAATTACTCAGAGAGAAAATTACTAGAGGGGTTGGTAAGAAAGGAATTCTACAGTTCAGCAATTCAGCCCATTAGACAGTCTATGATTTTGCAGATTCTACCTGACCCAGTTCTGCTCTAATTTTTCTTTGATTATCTTGCAGACAATATATCTGTATTCCCATTAGTCTAGCAAATGTTGATGTAAGCTGAAAATTTCACTTGTGTTTTGAAATAGCAAACTATATTTCTTAATTACAGCAAATTTTTCCACCTTAGAATTCCAGCTTATTTCACAAACAGCCTGCCTACAGTCAATTTCACAATTGGTCTTTTGACCAACCCGGTTATAGACAGAGACAGACAGCTGTAAAAAAAAAAAGTTTTAAGTTAATCTCTTTGGAAAATTAAAGATTACCCCAAGATCAGTTGACATAAGAGGAATGAAACACCGGGTGCTAAATATTCTCATAATTTCAGACTCTTCAGACAAAGTAGTTTTGAATTCATTCCTTATTTTCCAGCTCATCAGCTTTAATTGTGAACTCTTCATCATTACGGACTGTGGCCAGCATGAAATCTTAACCACGGCCGAAGCTTTTTAAGCTCAATGCACAAACTTTCTGTGGGGATTCTGAAGGAAAGCTTTTTAACTCTTTGTGTCCACATCAGTAACCAGCTCCTGGAACAGGGCTGTGGGAGGGTCTTTGAGATCTCGGGATGGAAAGAAATCAGTTTGTAAATATATAAAAAACATAGTTTATTTAAAAATGCTTCCTCTGCTGTTTTCTGTAAAGAAAAGCCTTGCACCTTGAGAAGCAAAGAAGACATTTTGTGGGTCAGCTAATCGCTGTCACTGCTAATGAACACGTCAAAGCTTGATGACACAAACACAGAAAAGGTGAGAAATTTTCTTGTGTCATTTCAATCCATTAGCCTTGAAATTGAGATGTTGGTTCATCAGGACAAAAGGGACAGTTCCTTCAGATTAGCAAAGTTTCTATGACCACTCATCTTACTTCCAAGACAACATCTCTAGATGAAACCCGCCAGCTTCAGGAACCTATCAACTATGTTCTGTTTGCCTGTTCTGCAAGAATAGCCTTCATGAGAAATCGTCTGGCAAAACAAGACTGTTAATTTCTGTAGGCTTGTTTTCAGCAATTAGGTCCAGGAGTGTAATCAGCTGAAACAATTATTTTATTAATGCTAAAAAATACCAGCTTCAGGGTAGACAGAAACGTTGTGTAGAAATCCCAACTAGAATAAAAGTTTTGGATCAGGGCTCAAGAAATTTATAATGAGGCAACGCTTTTTCTTACATACTTTCAGAATCAAGAGTTTTTGCCCCAATCCATGGGTTTGTTGAATAATGCAAGGATAAGGTTAACTTCACCCAGCACAGCTGTAGGCAAGAGGAGTGGCCTTCCATCAGCTCGTGGCCAAGGCCTGGGATATTTACCTACGCTGTGAAAAGTCCAGTCCAATTTCCTTTTCTGCTGCTGACGATTTGAGCTGGCGTATTCCAGGCCAGTGAATTAATGACGACGCTCTGTGGGTTGCCCAGTGGTGGCACACTCGGTCCCTCCTCCCCACTGCCCAGCTCTCTGCTGTCGGCGCTGTTTTATGTTGTATAAATAGTTAATCACGGGCGCTGGGACAGGCTCGCAGACGGCATTGAACCGCCAGGTCACAGAGTCATTCAGCCTCTCCCTGGCTCAATTCCTCTATTGAAACACAGCACAAAGGTTCCAGCAGACGAGACGATGAAAGGCCAGCCCTCCCCACGGCCCACAGCCTCTGATTAGGACATTCACTGCAAACGTAGGAGTCGTTCATCCAAATCCTTGTTTTGAACTTTTCCCCCTGTCTTTTCAGAAGTGTCTCACATCCACCATCCCTCAGTTTTTCTCTTGTGGGAAAACTGCAAGGTGGCCATAGCCCACAATGCTGCAGGTTTTACAGATGTTTAAACTGTGTACGGATAACACAGAAAGCGAAATGAGTTCATGGTGTAGCTTGTTATGTCCCACTGAAAGGTGAAGTCCCCTGGGGTTGGCCAGGCAATCATTGCACGGCCACGCAAACCAGTGGAACAAACACGTTGTGTTGTAGGATCCCATCATCATTTGTAAAGTTTCATGTGGCCAGTGCTCTGCAAATCGATTCTGACAAGAAGGGTAATAATAACATGCCAAGCACAAGACAATCTGGTCTTTCCTACCAAAATATCTTAATCAGCTATTAGAGATGTTTAATGTGTGTCATGGCAGGGATTATTTGTGGTTATCGAACAGTGGCTGAAACCAAGTGCAGAGGAAGATCCCACCCTCACAGTCCTGGTTGGTGCGGGGTGCTGTAGCAGAGTGACTCAAGCTGTGCTGAGTTGTGCCGGTTGAGCATACAGCCCATCGTATTTAGAAACACGGTATTAAGAGTGGTTATGCTCTTAATGAAATTACAAATTGGAATATCTCTAGTGAAATTAATGATCCAGAATATTACACTTGAGCAGAAGTCGGCCTTGTCTCGAATTTTGAAGGTCATTTGGAAACATAAAAATTCAGTTTTATGCTTTAGAGCCTTGAAACAATAATAAGGTAAAGGGAACATTTGACAGTGAGGGGGGGAAAGTATCTATTTCCCCTATATTACAACCAATTTGCTGAAAAAGCTTATGGAGAACTGCAGCCCCGAAAAAACCCCACCAAATCCACAAAACCACGGTGACATTCAGAACAAGCTGGTGGTCACTATTTCTTTCAACTTGTCCTTTTGACAGGGCAGAAGAGGGTTCCAAAATAAAGACCACATGGAAAAGGTGTCTCAGCTCAGACATTTGATGTGGCCCTGTTGCCAACCTGGCATGCTTTTTCTCCCTCCTACAAACCCATGTGAAGAACCAGACAAATTATGTATTTAGGGAAAAATCAGGATGAAAAATAAAATAGCTTGAGTCAAGCCAAGCAAAATAATTAGGTTTATTAAGTGGAATGAAAAAAACCACCCAAAACCTAACTCAAATCCAAAAAGCCTCCCAGAAAAGCAAAAGGTTTTTTTGAGGGGGAAAAAAAGATCAGGTTCAAGGCAGTTTTTCTGGTTTTAGAGAAAAAATTTGGTTCAGATTATTTTCCCTTCTCCTAATTTTGTCAACATCTTAATTTTTCTTCTTTTTGTTTTGTTTCTGTTTTCAAAGACAAAGAGGAAAGAAGGTTGCTTCTGAACTGACTGATTTTAAGAAAAAAATCTTTTCATTTTTTTAAAAACTTAATTTTTCATTTTGCATTATTTTTTTTTAAACGTAAATAAGACCCCGGCACAGTCATATGTTAAATTTGAGCAAATTTCCAGATAATTACTTATTTCACAGTAATATTTTCTCTAGCTCTACCCAAAACCAACAGAGGGTGGAGATATTAATAAGTCCTAAGAGAGAAAAATGGCAAATGAGGAATGGACTATTGAAAAAAGATATTATTACCCCATAAGAGAGAGAAAATTTGTTGCAAGCAGGGGGAACATAGGAGTGCATTAAAAAAAAACCTAATCTTACTGCTCTTGGCCAAAAATACTTGAACAATTTTGGCAAGCTAGTCACAGAATAAAAGTCCCTGCAGTTGTAATGCCTCATTCCTTGATCCAAGTCATACGTGGTAGCGACTAAACATGCTCCTCATGTGCCTCATTTTTTCTGTGTAATGTGGGAGTAATAAATGTGCTACCTTGATGTCTTGAGTGTTCAGAGATGTGTATGGAAGTACAGAGTGAAACCCCAAGGTAATTGAAATCCACAGCAGAATTTCCATTGCCCTTGGGTTCTTCTCTTCTGCTCCTGTTACTGTTCCTCTAGTTTCTCTTTCACCCAAAAGAACAGAATTTTGGAAAGGAAAAGTCAGAGGAAGTCTATGTTTGTGCCCATCTCCTTTGTATCTGGCCTTGTGCACACACAGGGAGAAATTTTTCCCCCAGATTCCTCACAGCTCCCACCAAAGCACTGACTAGAGAAAAAGAGATATTTGCTCTTTAGCTTCCAAACACTGTGGTTGACCTGCTCCTTTTGGAAGTGAGTTCAGGCTTAGGAATTTGTCAGGAAAGCCTTTTCCCTGGCCCACACAAGTCCGAGTTCCAATAAGAGATAGCAATATATTTTCAGGCTTTTTTTTCTCTCTCTCACTCTCATAGAAAGAACATTAGGATAGTTGAATTTTTAGAAATGGCAATATTAACGAAAATGGAAAAGGTAAAACTAAATCAATACAAGGTAATGTTCAAGATGACCTGTGCTGAAATATCATTTTGAAATTTTCAGCCCATGAAAATATCCCTAGATTGACTTTTTATCTTCATTTTTGCAGGAAAAAATGCTTTTATATTCACATTTTCATGGGAGGGGAAAATTGCTTTCCATGCAGCTGTATGCTTCAAGTTGACAGCTGCATTTTTCATGGATGTGAACACTCAAGCTGAGGTTGTCACTCAAGCATCTTGAGCTGATCTCATGCAGGGTTTTGAAAATGACCAGAACTACCCTGAAATCGTCCTGAAAAGAGAAGAGCCCCAGGACAACAAATGCTTCAGGGCCATGTTGCCATGCAGCCCATTTGCTCTATTCTGGCCCCAAAAGAGCTTTGCATCACTAATTGCAGATTTCCTACGTGTGACAAGACAGAGTTCGGGAATCCAAAGCTTCAACAGAAACCCAAATTGTTGGTATATGTCAGGAGGCAGGACTGGATCCTGTTTATCTTGTGGGGTGTGGTCGCTCACTACTCCAAATCTTACAAGTAGGAAAGTCAGAATGAGAATGCCTTAGAGCTCTGACAAGATGAGCTGAAATCTCATGCCAATCCAAGTGTGAAGGCAGGACTGGCACAAGAACTTCCATCCTTACAGGTTGTGGATTTTTTCCCAAATGCCTAGTTTTGAGAGCTCAGTTTTCATGTAATCCCAGAATCTCAGAAGATGTCAGGCTGAAAGGGACCACAGCGAGTCGTCTGCCCAACATCCCTGCTCCAGCAGGGTCATCCCAGAGCACAGGGCACAGGATTGTGTCCAGATGGTTCTGGAATATCTCCAGTGAGGGAGACTCCACACCCTCTCTGGGCAACCTGTTCCTGTGCAGAGTCACTGAACAGTAAAGAAGTCCTTCCTTGTGTTCAGCTGAAACTTCCTGTGCATCAATTTCTGCCCATTACATATTTTAATCTGCTTGAGGTGTGAAAGCATTCATGGTTTTTGGTTATTTTCCAAATTTTCAAATAAAAATTAATTTAATTTTAAATCAGAGTTAAAAAAAGAGCAAAAAACCAAACAAAACAACCTTGTCTAATTGAGTCAATGACACCTAAAAGTCAGTCGATAAAATTTGCATTGACAGCGAATTGAGGCAGGGATTGTCTAGGGAAAAGGGGAACTTGCATCCTCTCTTGATATGCTCTTGTGGAGGTCAGGCTTACACCCCTGCATCATCACATCTGCATAATGTGGGCTTCAGTTTGGGGGTTTCCGAAATGAAAGAGCAGATTCCAAATCTTGTGCACCCTGCTAAGCTGGAGGCACGAAATGCGAGTCGGCCATAGAGCTGCAAGGCATTATAAGTAACCTACATGTGTAACCAGCTCTCTTTCAAATACCTCATCAATCTGGAATCTACACTCCCCGTATGTCTCTTCTGCCAATTCGTTTTAACTGTCAGAGAGGTTGTTTTCAAAGGACTCGAGTGACAGCTCAGAAATCCATCTTGGTGGATTGGCAGGGCCTGGAAACTGTGTATCTGAGCTCTGTAGAGGTCAGATGTTTAATTTCATGCAGGTTCCCGTGATTTATAAACACCCCAGCTCTCAATACAGAACAGTCTGTGCTTCCTCTGTTTGTCAGGATGTAATGCCTGCCTAGGGATTGCTCCCTTCTGCACAGCGTGTACAGTTGCAAAGCACAACATCAGTTTTAAAAGAGATGAATACGCTAATATTAATATTAGATCAAAAAGGGAAGCAGGCAGGTGTCCTGTGAACAAAAAATCTGGTGGAAGGATGTGTCTTGTCAGATTTTCTCTGGACACTCCTCTGGATGGTGGTTTGAGCAGCATAAACGGGCACAGGTGAAATCAGCCCTTGGTACAGGTAAAGGATCTTGTCTGGTACTATGTACAGGGGAGAAAGAAGAAGTTCGCAAAGCAGTTCTTGTGAGACATAGCAAAGCCCTACAACACTAAAATTCTAGTATGTTTATTTTCTGCACAAACAAGGGAAATTTTGGAAAGACACAGAGAATTGGTTTGCCCAGCTTATGCAGCAAAGGAGGAAGGAAGTTTCCAGAGGAAGGTTCCTTCAAAGGAAAGAACCAAGCCCATGACAGAGGGGCTGGAACCAGATTTAAATTCCCTTGTAACACAAATCATTCTATGATTCCTGAGTTACCAGTTTTGACTCAGTCCATGGAGTAGAGTCATTCCTATGTTTCTTCCCCCATCCAACATACTCAGTCCTAGGAATAGTCAAGAGAACTCAAAGGTGGTTTCCAAACTTGGCCTGGAAACACTAAAAGACCAGAAAAAGCTAGGACATGGTTTTGATTACTTTTGGTATCAGCAGGATGATTCCACCCCAGAAATGCTCAGACACTAGGGAAATTTTGGGAGAAGAAGGGGAAGTGGTGTTCTTTTTTTTTTATCCTCCTGTTTTCTTTTTTCCTAATCTTATTCTCAGTGATCCTCTATGCTGGGCTATAACATGGAGGGCACCTGAACTGAATCTTGCAGAATAAAGCACCAGACTGAAAATGCCTCAACAGCACCATCTTTTCAAAGCTCATACATGGCCTGTCTCTCCGTGCCTCGAAGAACTGCAGCTCTGGTGGCATCAGCAGCTGCCTTCTGGCATAGGTCCATATGTTGAGTGATTATTCTCTCCTGCCCAGACTGATGGAAGGCTTCTTGCCTTGGCAAAATGACCAAGCAATCCATATATTTCTGCTCTTTTTATGACTTGGAAAGTTAAACTGCTTTGTGTCTTGATTGTTTGAGTAACTTGTAAAAGAAAAGGCAATTATATAAATGGAATCAATGTGTTGAATTTCAGCTTCTACTTGATTTCACAATTATTATTTCCATATTATTAGCTGGCTTTTTTTCTCTTTTTTGCACCTGCCCAGCTTGCCCATTTCTTGGGTGTGATGGAAGAGGAAAATCCATGGATACAAAATACATTCTCTTGTATTTCCTTAAAGACCCGCTGGTCCTTGTAGCAGATCAAGAAGAAACGAGTCAGCCCAGACAATATTTGCTTTGTGACGCAGGCAAGTCATGTGTGCACTGCTAAAGGCAAACCTTCCCTTGGCTTTCCCTTGAGCTCTCAGTGATTTGGAGGCTCCAGATGAGTTTTCTGCCAGTCAAAGTAACGCAGCCGGCGGAAGCGCAAACATCTCACAGCAAGTGTTTGCACAAGGTGGTTGATGGATCACAAATACAGTTTCATCAGGCTCGAGTGTCTTTCCACACCATTCCTTGGCCCATGGCTGTCTTTGTGCTGAGTTCCCAGGACATTGGGACATATGGCCCTTGGGGAGCACTCTTGGTGCACGCCCATCATGAACCTGACACCAGCACAGGATGATGAGACCACTTTTAATTTCTCTCCTGGTGTCTAAACATCACTATCTAGTAAGGACTAACCAGCAGTGAGCCCAGATCCCCCCAAATACGGGTGCACTCGTCTTTGTTACACCCAAATACCTGTTCTGCATAGCTGAGTACTGCGACACTGCAGAAAGAAGAATTTTGCCTCTGTCTCTTGCTTCATCTCTCTCAAAGGGGTACGGTACTGCCGTGTGGATTGCAAACGGCACCTGCACCAAAAGGCGGTGCTCTGGGTGAGTGGTTGCTCCTGTCATGGTTCTGGCTGGGATGTTGTGGGGTGAGCTCTGCCTTCATGGATTTGCCCTCTCCTTGTGCAACCCCTCCAGTCATTAACTACGGCAATGTCAGTAGTCAGCAAATGCCACCAAACTTTTATGTTTATGAAGAACCATGGCCATTTTCATCCCCTTCTGCGCCAAGCGTTTCCTTTTCTCCTTTGTAGGTGGTCCAAGTACAGCTTTATATGTGTTCTAACAATCCAAGAAGGTCTGTAAAATGTTTATTTGGAAACAGAGGAAGGGAGAAGCCTTAAAAAGAATGAGTTCTCAACACCATTTCAAGATATCCTGTAAAGAGTCCTCAATACTGTTTCAGGACACCCTGTTTTTCACCAGAGGCTCCTGAGCTTTCTTTGGAGAGGTTTAGCAGATCAACCAGCCCACATCAGAATGTATCCCAGCATGAAGAAATATTCCTGAAAGCTAAACTTACTCTTGTGCATGGTGTCAGATTCAAAGTGATAGACAGGAAACTTCCTTCCCCAGTGCTCTTGGTGCAGATACAGGCGATAGCTCTTCAAGCAAACTAAGTCCAAGGCAAAGAACAAAGTTGATCTAGGCAGTGTCTCACGTCACCCTGAGAGCTCACCCTGTGCCAGGCAGACCGAATCCTTGCTGTCTTGGGAGATGTAATTGTAAACCAAAAGAATATACGAGGGAGTTATGCCTAATATGCCATTTCATATAGTACCTAGCCAGAGTGATCAATAAAATAAAGATTTAGCTACCTTTTTCCTAGCTCATGTATTCTCAGAGTAGGGGTTCACTATGCAAGTGTACTGCCTACACAGATTCACATAAAGATTCAATACAGTTTGCTATTTCAAAATAGTGCATACTGCATTTCTCCCACACTGAACACTGTATTTCCATTTCAGCTGGACAGGCAGCTCTCAGACTCCACACTACACCTGTGTGTTTTTCTTGCATTCCCAAAGTAGCATGCCACATTGCAGAGACACAAGCAGTGTGCAATCCTTTCCCCAAAGTGCCACAGGTTATAAAATCCTTCTCTTAAAAGAAATGAAAGGGGCCTCCAATGGCTTTTTTACATGGCAGCCTCCCATCAAAAGCAGAGACTGGGGACAAGCCAGAAGATGTTGAGCACTTTGTTCTTCTCAACATAGGTAAAATGAAGTTGATGGAGCCAATTTGCTCCTTTTGACCATTCTGAACATAAAGCAGCAAGAGGCAAATGCAAGACTATGTTCAATACAAATTTATGAGTTTATTCACACTGAGAGGCATTCCGTGCTCAAAATTTGAGAAAGTAATCTACAGCAAACAGCCACAAAATGGAATGAAATATATAGACCAGGATTACTCAGCAGCTGGAAATTTGACTTTTGTTTATGGAAACAATATCTTATAGGAATTACCCAAATCCACAGAGCTCACAATTATTATTAATGGCATTAAGCAATACATTCTGTACATTGTAGATTGTAAAACTGGCCCTTTGCCAGCCAGTTACCTACTGGAACACTCATTATAACACAGGATTAATTCAGTTCTTTGGAAAAGTGCTCAGGCAAGTGAGTTTTCAGACAGCAGGATAAAAAAAATAAATGGATTGCATTAAGCAAAATGTTTCTGTTTGTCCAAAGTAAGCAATTTTTTTTATTCCTTTGGATTTCTACAACTGAAAAGTAAGGGAAAATGTGGTTTGGGGTTCAGCCTAATTTGGGAGGGAGCCCACAAACTGTCAGGAATACACTACATCACAGCAAAGCTCCCAAATCTTGTTTCTTTCTCCCTTTAAATTGTATTACAGATTTTGTGTTTATGAAAGGAGATTAAAGATAAAGGCAAAAGGCTGTCCTAAAACCCCCAATCCCACAGAAGAAAAGAAAATAAAATCCCTTGTTATTTTTTCCTCTCAAAACCTGTGGAGCTGGGCTCACGACTTTTAAGTGTTTGGCCTTGGTGGAACTGTGGGTGGGCAGAAACTGAGTCCACACAGAACAGACCCAGGAGCCCAGAAACAAGCCTCAGCCTTGTCAGTGCTTCAGGGCGCTGATCTCTCTTAGGCTGTCCCCTCCCCTGCTCAGCAGTGCCAACTTCCAGTTGTTTTCCAGTAAGAACAGACAATCAGTTACATGAAACGATAATGGTATGATGCGATCTGTCCGCCCTTTCCAGCTGGGATCACTCTCCTTGTAATACCATTGCAGACAAGTGCTGAATCTCTCCAAGGAAGAGTTTTAGTACAACAAAGTGGCAGAGTGGCTTAAATTTGCCTCTCAGTGAGCGAAGGTCTCAACTTGTGGGCACAAACTCATGAAGCAGTGGTGGCTTCCACAGGGGCCCTCAGCGTAATTTCTTTTGTAGTTCCCACATCCCTTTGCCTCCGATGCCTGCCCTGTCTACCTTGGCCTGTGGGAAACACATTTTCCTATGTGTGCCCCTGCAAAGTGCCTCACTCTCTGCTGGTGACTCAATTTGTAATCCACGGTGACCTTTAGGCCACCAGAATCATTGGCACAATCCTATTTACATTAATGTTAAATAGTGCGTACAAAAGCAAAAAGAAGACTGCATATAGCATCTCTGCTTTTTTTTTTTTTTTCCCCCAAAAGGTTAAATTAGTATACATGCTATGGAATCTCCACAGTTTTCACTTTATCTGCTACAGAGCTTGAACTTTAGTCTTTGGGTCCAAAGGGAGAAAAATCAATAGTATCATACTGATACACAGGAAACTTCATTAAAGCAGCCATGGGCATCTCCACAACCTTACCCTATCAAGCTGGCTTGCTAATTGGTTTGCAACAGTGTGGCAGCCATGAAAATTACCCGGGTCTGTCTTGTGAAAATCTGGCTCTATCAGCATCAAGAACACAAACAGCCAGGGAAGCGGGCAAAGGTCGCTTCCTCGTTCTTGGGAATAGAAAATGAAGCTTGTTAACATTCTGCTGCTGCTTCTTCTAGGGAGAAAAAAAAAAATAACACATCAGTGCTGCAGGGAGCTTTCCTCTGGAGGATTGAACAAAGATGATCAAGCTTCTCTCTGCTCACTTCCACTCACCCATCAGGCTTTCAGTGATGGGGAAGCCTGAAAAAACCTGCCAGACATGTCATTTCATACCTGCCCAAAGTCTTTAGTTTGGAGTGCTTCTCTTATTTGTCCATCACAACATAGTCTCTCTCCCTTTCACACACCATCTCTTCTCTTTGCTGAGCCCTGGCTTGTTGCTGAGCTAAACCAAAGCCAAATTCAAAGTGGCCTGAGAAACATGAGTGTATCAGCAAGTGAGAATTAAAATGTTGTAAAGCTTTTGCAGGAAATGCCAATTATAAATGGAAGAGGAGAGATGCAGTCTCTAAATCCCCCCTGCCACCAAGCTCCAACCCAGAAAGAAAAAAGGGCTTTGGCTGGCTGGAGGAGTTTACAGTTGTGTCTCTAAGGCAAAAATGTGACTTTAAGGGTGGTGCTGCCTTAGTGAATCTGTGCCAGCAAGAACCTGTAGAAGATCCCAATGCACCAATGTAAGGATAAGCCACTGCTGATTAAGCTAAATTCAGGTGTGTTAGCCACAAAATATCAGCACTGAGTTGCTCTCTGTTTTGCACCAGTTTCTCCACAGGATTCTGTGATAGAAAAAGTTCCCTGACATCTTGCTCAATCCATCTAAAAGGCCAGGTGAGCAGCAGGACATGTTCAAACCTGGTTGGTTTTTTTTTTTCCCCTTGCAAATCTTTAATTCAGAATGTGGCCCCCAAAATAAATGAGTCAGTTTTACCCCTTAATGGTGATGAAGAACTTCAGCATACAGCTGAAACAGCGAATATGGGGCTGTTCTTTCCTCCAACAAATTGAGACCTAAGTAGGTTTCTGTTACATATGCAATCCTTCATTAAGAAAACTTTTTTGGGGCCAGCCACAACTCAGGCATAAACCATTCATCCATGTCCTAAAGCTCATCCATTTCAATTTCAAACACACAGAAGTTAAATATGGTTTACAGACAGTTATGGTCCCTGTTCAATCTCCTGATCCTCTTATCGTAGTGATAGGTTCTTGACACTTGTAGGCATTCCCTGTTTGTGTGAACATGCAAGAACTGACAGGATCTCTCTCCCAGGAAAGCTGATTCGGAAACTGGATGTTCACAGCAACTCTCTGTAAACCACATATTCCCACACAGATGTTCTCAAGGTTAAACTGAATTTAGGACAGATGTGTGGCTATCCTGTATGTAAAGATCCAGCTCATGGTCTTAAATCCAGCTAACTGCTTATGGTTGGATAGGACCCTGAAGATCACCCTGGGGGTGATTTCAGCATTCCTATATTGCAATGGAAGGAAGTTAATTTAGGGATCTGTTATGCAAAATCCTCTCTCCTGGCTGGGCCAAAATATGAAAATCCTAAAGGGTCAGTGGATTAGGAAAAAAAAATAAAACAAAACAAAGGAAGAATGTGTGAAATATGGTTTCACGAACTAGGTTTGAAAGAAATGGAGGATTTCAGTATGAAGTTTGATGTATAATTTTTTCCTTAATATGGAGTGGTTGTGTCAAAGTATGAGAATCTCATCTTGTCCTACTCACTTTTCCATTAGCCTACCAGCACCACTAGATCATCTTGAATTTTAAGAAAAAAAGAAGAAAGATGAATTTTCTGTCATCATTAAAAGAATTTTCAAGGGGAAAAGCTGATTTATTTTTTTTCAGGTGGAGCAGGGGACACTGGACAGGAAAACAAATTGATTCAGAAGGCCATTGAACGCTATGAATAGCTCAGATCTCTTCAAACTTGCAATGATTTGCAATAGTTTGTTATTATGCTACCAGAGTCTGCTGAAATGTCTCCTCCAGCACCTCACACACAGAAGAACGCACTTTAAATACAATATTGAAGATACCCTTGACTGGTAAAGATCCTGTCAAAGTATGCTAATCAAATCCAGCTTTGATTTCATGCTTACTTTTCTGCTCATCCCAATTGTAAAGTTAAGCTGTAATTAATACATAAGAGGCTGGTGATTATACAGTATTAGGCTGAACATATAGAGTGAACATACAGCATTAGATTGCATTTCAACAGATCAGACACTGCAAAGAAATAAGATCAACTCACAAGGTCTGGTATTAGCAGGCTGCTAACTTATCTGGGTGACAATCTCGAGCTCTTGCATTGATCTCCTGCTACAGGTGGCATCTTCTGCATCTCTGTGTGTGTGTGCTTATCTGTGCACATGCAGACTAAACAGGTCCTCTTTCCCCACTAATGTTTTTGGAAATTTGTGGATTCGTAGAGTTATAGAATGTCCTGAGTTGAAAGGCACTCACAAACATTATTGAGTCCACCTCCTGGCACTGCACAGGGTTAAAGAATCCCAACATATGCCTGAGAGCATTGTCCAAAATATTAAACTCTGGCAGGCTTGGAGCTGTGACCACTTCCCTGGGCAGCCTGTTCCAGTGCCTGACCATCCTCTGGGGCTATGTCATTCAGGGAACCATTAGTATTTATTTGGAAATGGGACTGATAAGTGATTGCCATGGCAGAAGCGGTATCCCTCCAGCAAGCAGAGCTGGAAGCTGTGCTCCCTCCCTGCCTGCCTGCTCAGAGGCAGCCCAGTAGAAGAGGCAGAACGTGTAAAGGAATAAACACAGGATTAGCCAGCACCCTACTGCCAAAGGGTACATGAAAACTAGAGGAGTCTCTTCAGACAGCTTGTCAAAGACCTGCTAAGGTCTTCTTTGCATACCCCTGCCAGCAGAAAAAAAGAGAGCTTTCCATAGTCTGAGATACTTAAAACTAGAAGAAAGGACATATGACTCCAAGAAAAGCCCTGGGATTCATCATTCATCTTTATAGCATAGGAAATCACACTAACTGTAATAAATAGTGAATAGCTGAGATGAGGAAAAAGTAGCCCCCTATGATCCTGAACCCACTTGTGCTTTCTCTGGAGTACATCCGGAGCAATTGCAGTAAAAAGAAACAACAGAGGTCCAGACGCTCAAAGCCAGCTTGGCACCATAAAAGTTTAAGGAGTTCATCCTTTGAAGAGCGCTGTGGCTCAAAATATTTTTATTAAAAAAAAAAAAAAAAAAAAAAAAAAAAAAAAAAAAAAAGAGGAAAAAAAAAGGCAGGGAAAGGAAGGCTCTGTTACAGAGAGAGGTTTATTGTGCATGCAGGGACCGACTGCCTTTTGCTGCAGAGCCACACCAGAGCCCTGCTGCCACGGCTGTGGCATCCCATCTCCCCGCGCCGTAACGAGATCGCATGTGAAAGCCTAAATTATGCAAATGAAAAGGCTCCACTAATACTGTTGAAATATTCCTGGAGTGTACACTTGACAACCTCAAAGTACATTTCACACCACTAATGACTTCATCACTAACACAATTGTCATGAGTCAAGCAGTTTCCATAGCAACGCCCTAGTACAGCTGTTTACCCATATAAAGTACTGCACCTACTTAGTTCCATATACAGACAGATCACTAGATTCCTAGGTACTGAAATTGAAATAATTCAATTTTCAGTGTCTCTCTTTATGAAGTGATTCTGCCAGCTATAGGTATTAGCATATCAATGTGACTTTGACAGGGTCTGCCGCAAAAGACATATTTTGCAGGCACTTCATGTCAATTAGAGCCCTAACTGTTTCATGGAATAATCATTCCTGCCAGATTAAGGTCAGGCTGCAAGGTAATTTAATTGGTGCCATTATACCTAGGGGGAAAAAATGCTCTAATAAAGTGCACACACTGTAGCTGCCAGTGAGGATGTGCTATGTGACATGAAAGGGATTGCCTTCCTAAAATGTGTGGGCAAACCACTTGGAGAGAAAGAAATAAGATGGAAACAACTTCAGATGCTTTGTTTCCAACAAAATTCCAGTGTGTTTGACCAAAGGCGGAATTTTATTTTACTTGAAGAGGTACTATTCATAAGGGAGGAAACACTAAAGAAAAATAAATAAGCAAACTAAAAGGATCCCCTGAATCTGTGCACTTCTTATCTCCTGTGGAATGATAAACAGTTCAATTAAAAATCTGAAAAAATGTCATAACAAAATCTCTTTTTCCCAGGGCTGTGACGGCTGGGATGTAGAAGGAACATCCCTGGCCTCCCAGTGGGGAGCAGGACTGTGGGATTACTCTTTCCCCCTGCAGAAACTTTGAGCCAACAACTTGTTTCATGAGCAGCATGAGTCCAGTTTCCTACGGAGTCAGGTAGATTATCCCCTAGATTTCCTCTACTTATCCATAATTCTGCTTCCCACACTTTTTCCAGAGGCTCCTTCTTCCCTGCAAGAGCCAGGTCCAGGGACGCCCAGTGAAAGAGTCATGACATGACTTTGTGTTAACATGGGTTGGAAATGTCAACTGCATACTCATTGTGGTCTGCTTTCTTCTGCCCTGAAAGGGGCAATAATTCAGATATTTTTTAGTTCTCCTGGTCTTGATTTTCACAGAATTCTTTTTTTTTTTCCCCAGAAATTTGATTTTCCTTGAAGCACGTTTGGTTTTTTCCCTACTGTCTAAAACCAAAGATTTCAGGGGACTGGCAGATGAGCGGTGTGGAAGGTTCTCCAATATGAAAAACCTATAAGGTAAGAAGGTGATGAGAGAATAAGATTTTTAGCTCTGTATCCACATCCCATGATGAGTTATCTATTGTCAACAAACTGGGGTTGTCCTGGGCAGGGCCATGAGTTGGACTTTGATGATCCTAGTCGGTCGCTAGGATATTCCTAGGGGTGGATCCAGCTCAGGATATTCTGTGCTCAGCATTGTGGTCATAACCACACTTTAAACACCAATATATCAAAGATAAAGCCAACTGAAGGATGTATAGTGTTAATCAAAGGCTCAAGGCCTGTTTTTCATTTGCCTCAACTCTCTCATTTTCACAGACTTCATCTAGACTGCAATGACTTAAATAAAGTTGAGGATATTCATAGAATATTGTGACAGGGTCAAGAACAGCAGAGAAAATTTTAGTTTGATTCTATATAACACAAAGGGTTTACAATGTCTTTGTCAGGATACTGCAATCTGAAGTTTTTATGTAGCACTATTTTTTTTTCAAAGAAAAAGGCATATTTCTAAACTGCAATTTCAGACTGGCAAATTTTGCATCCCTAAAATACTTGTTTTTATGTCTTAGAGTTGTGCCTAGGATGTCGTGCTGTGAAAACTGGTCATGACCAACTTAAGCTCAAAAACAGAGAGGAGGCTGTGAGAATGAAAGTTTTCTTATTTTGTGAATGACAAAAAAAATTACATCTATCTATCTGTCTATCTATCTATCTATCTATCTATCTAACTATCTATCTATCTATCTGCATCTATATATATATCTCAGGAAATTCTGCCAAAACAGAATAATTTTGCAAAATTCAAGCAATGGAGAAAGATCAGATTCTGAACCCTTTGAATTTCCCTATGAATATTTCAAAACTCTCTATTCATTATTACTATTTCCTTTTCACATCCACTCAGGCTTACAGTGGAACTATTTAAAAAAGATATAGGAAGGATTTTTTTCTGCTATGAATATTGCATAAACTAACTGATTAAGGTCAAGCAAAGGTAGATTATAAATGGAAATGAAAGTTTTTTGTCATTACTATTTTCCTTTAGATGTCTGCTAGGACATTTTGGTTCAGCATCCCATTCGAATGCATTTGATCAGCCATAAATTATCCATTAAAATCTCCATTAATCCCATTACAAATGTAGTCGATCTTCCTTCATTTGGTTCACCCTTGGTCATGAATGCAGGAACATGGATGATGGGGTGAAAGACAACTCCGGATTTGAGGGCTCAGCAGCTCAAAGAACTTCAAAGGTCTTAGACCATTTTTTTTAATCAAAGTGAAGGGCTTCATGTTTTTGGGGTGATAAATATTATAGCCACAAACTAACAAATTATGGAATCATTTAGTTTGGAAAAGACCTTCAAGATCATCAAGTCCCACCATAAATTTCATGCTGTCAGGCCCACCACTAACCCATGTCCCCAAATGCCACATCCACATGGCTTTTAAACCCCTCATGGGATGGGGACTCCACCACTACTCTGGGCAGTCTGTTCTTATTCTTAATAAAACCTCTTGGTGAAGAACTTTTTCCTAATTTCAAATCTAAACCTCCCCAGCACAGATTGAGGCTGTTTCCTCTTGTCCTACCCTTGTTCCCTGGGAGCAGAGCACAACCCCACCCTGTCTGCCCCCTCCACTCAGGGAGTTGTGGAGAGCCAGAAGGTGCCTCCTGAGCCTCCTTTTCTTAAAAGAGTAAAGTTTAGTAACAACAAGCACAGGTTTAGAAAACTGAACCTAATTTAGCTTTGTTTATGAGGGATCGCCCTTACTGTCTTTCACTACTTATCAAAAAGAACAAGAAGTAGAATGATGATGTCTCCCGTGTTTTCCACCTGCCTCTCAACACAGACACTGTGGACTATGCTTAATACAGTTCTGCACACAAAGTCTAGATGCAAAATCCCCACTAGATAACCAGATACACTGTCAATAATCTGAAACTGTAAGACTCTTTCTGGTAGAAATTTATGTTCTGCATTCTAGAAGATGTAAGAACAGTTGAAACTCTGTATGCACCAGTGTTGTCATAAACCTTTCTGTTGCAACTGAGGAGGCAAGCAAAGAATGAGCCTATTCAACAAGAATCTTTTCTTTGAACTCATTGGACTGACCTGTAGCTTTTCTCTCACCTCAAATAAAGAGGGATTCATTGTTAACGCATCAGACATTGCTTCAACAACGTGGTTTGGGTGTTGAGCTCCTGCTCTTTTCATGGACAATTTGTCCACATTTATAACATAACTGTTTTCAGCACTGGACCATGTTCATATGAATGTGGCTGGTGGAAAACATCCTGCTCTTCATCAGGAGACCTTCATGAGGTACTCTGTATTACCGCGCAGATCAACTGCAGCTCTGCTGTGGCTTTGGCTCCCATTTGCAATATTACACTGTTGTGCTGCCTACAGCTTCCAGGTACACCCATGCACGTGCCTGGGGCTGGAGGAGATGAACACAGTTTTGGTGAGTTGTTAGACTGTGTGTATTTTTGCTAGTAAGGCAAATTGCATCCTGCAGGAGCCCCTGAGCCCTGGTGTGGCTGGCCAAGGATGTGGGAGGTACAAACAGATTGAGATTCTGCTTGCTTTATGAAGTGTTACAGTTCCTTTTTCCTCTTTTTTAGTCTTTTTCTTCAATAATACCTTCCTCTTCAGCTCCTTGTCATAGGAATGAGTTTGTTTCCTGAGTCCGTAGAAAGCTGTGTTCAATGGAAGAGATTTAAGGACCAGGAAAACATCTAGATCACATAACTCTTTCGTTCTTTTGTTTTCTCTTTTAATAATTTTTGAATGACATGGAAAACAGGCAATGGGAAGTTTTCGCATTTGTGCAAACATTTTATTTCAAAGGTTGTCAGACAACAAATAAACTAAACAGATGACAAAAGCTGACGAAAACTGGGAAAATATTGTCATAAACAGAATTCATTCAAAAACACATCTCCATCTGGATGAAATCCCCTTTCGTTTTTTTTTTTTTAATCTTATTTTGAATGAAATAATTTTTTAACAAAGCTCTCAGCAGATCTGCAGATATCCCTCTGATGCCAAGACCTGACTGCTTAATTACCATTGGCTTTCTCTTCATCAGGTGAAGCAAACCAGATCAGTTTGGCCAGGGTTACCTTATTTGCCATGAAAAGACCCTTTAAGAAGCAGGTGACATTATTTTGTTTCTACTGTGTTTACAGCCTGCAACACCTCTATTTAATCAGCAAAGAAATCCATTATCAGAAAAAGATACTTCAGATTTTGACTGCTTGCTTTAAGCTGCTACAATGCTTAAAGGAGAGAAAGCAGCTCAGAACATGTGCCAAAGAAGAATATATTAAGTTATAAATTAAGGGAATAAACCTGAAAAAGGCTTTCATGCCTGATTTATTTTTTATTTTGTACAAAAGGAAGACAACTTGCAAATGTATATCTGTGGAAAGAGGAGGCGGCAGTGAACAAGGACAGTGCATTTCCCAGTAGGAGATGAGTAAGCTGAGGGATAGCTGCAGGATGTCAAGATGTACTCTGCTGTCACAAAGATTTTACACATAGGCTGGACAACCTGTTCAATAAATCAACATGTATCTATCTCTCTCTTTTTTTTTTTTTTTTCCTAGATATCTATGTGGAAACTCACAGCTGCATTTTAATGTGTGCAGAGTGTTTTTTAACTTGGCATAGCCTTTTCATCATTTCCAGCCCTGTGCTACCTCCGGCGGGGGGTGAATCATCATTATGTAACACAGCACACATGGTACCATGTGATGATCCTTGTCCTTGCTGAGGAACGAACAAAAAGAAACTGGAAAACCACAGAGCAATATTAATACAGAGGTACACACACATCCTAGTTATCATAAACAGGATAGACTGGCTGCTGGGTATGTTTTTCTCACCTCTCAAAAACACTTATTGATTTGAGTGGGAAATGTTCTTTCCTAGCTGATACAGACTCTGGTCTCTGGAGTAACTAAAGGTGAAGTTTATTTTTTTTTTAATCATCTTTTGCATTGAAAGGAGGAATTTCTGCTAACTCCAGTAATCAGAGCAGACTTCCAGTAACCTCTTGCTCATCCTTGTTTTACTCTCTTATGCTCTGCACCAGTTCATCTCAGAACAAAAAATAAAGTGTTTTTTTGAGATCAGAAGTCTGATGTAAAGCTGAAGAAGATCAACTTGGTGGTAAAAATATAAAAGGATAGAAAGTTGCATAGGAAGTTGTAAACAAAACCAAACAAGAACAAACCAAACAATTTATAAACAAAAACCAAACAAAAAACTGGCTAGAACAGAGACAAAGTGACTTGGACTATGCCCCATGTTTTACTGCAGTGGTCATGGAAAACATCAAGGGAATACTTAGTTATGAGCAGAAGTTTCCATGTAACTCCAAAAGTCCAAGAGTGGGCATCTCTGCTGTCCCTGTGAAATGCAGCCAACAGCCAAAGTGTGCTGGAAATTCTCTGACTGGGAGAGAAGGATCGGGGGATATGTCCATCTATAACTGAATGGTTTGTTCTCTTGTGAAGACAGACTCAGGCACCATGAGCTTCTCATGAACTGTGCACTGAATTAACGTCTCAAAAGATAATGTCATTTACAGTGGAAACCACCAGGACCACCACTGCCACAGACATCCGTGACTGCAGCAAAATCCTGCCTCAGAAAGTAGCAGTAGATTCTAAGGTGGAATCAGTGGAAGATAACAGCACTTGCACTACAGGTGTGAAATAGCTTCATATGTCATAAAACTGGCTCTCCCATGTTTGGGAAGAAAAAGAAGAAAAAAATCTTACCAAGTCCTGCTCTTAAAATTCCAACTTCCTCTAGAACTTTCAGAAGGTTTAATCTCCTCCGTAGATGTTTTAGGAACCTTTTATATTCATCAGCTTGCCTCTGTCTTGCTGTCTGACCTTTTGTTTTGCAGGTGGACTAACCAAGCTGCTAACAGCCAAAGAACAACATGAAGTGCCTTGAGAAAGGAAGAATTGGAAATGGCAAATATGGAACCACAGAGTGATTTGGGTTGGACGGGGCCTTAAATATTATCCAGTTGCCATGGGCAGGGACACCTTTCACTAAACCAGGTTCCTTCAAGCCCCATCCCACCTGGCCCTGGACACTTCCAGGGATGGGGCATTCACAACCTCTCTAGGCAATCTAATATACATATAATTTTTGAAAAACTGCATTGATTTTCACCAAAACTCTGCATTATATCTGACAGTGTGAAAACAGGGATAGGGCAGAAAAGTAGTCCCTTGCTTCTCTGGTTTACTAAGTCAACATGGGATTAAATAGATATTTGTATTTACACTGAATTAAGACTTGAGTAACTGTCATTCTAACTTTGTCTGGTATTTACAGTCAAAAATTCTTTCACACAGACTCTTTCTTTTAACATTTATATCAAAATATCACTATGGATTAATATGAGGCATGGACTCTGATGGGAGTTTTATCTGTCAAAAATGTCATCCTCCAAGTCCACAACTCATCATGTATACAATAGGGAAAAGGAGGAAAAAAGTACCTGCCAAGTATTCACAACATATTTTCAGACAGTAGCAGTAACACTTAGGTTTGAAAGAATATAAAAATAGGACATTGCAACGTGTCCAAACACTTCTACATTGCAATGTTTCATATTTAAAGAAACAGAAGGAAGAAATTATTTGCCATGTTTCAGTGATCAGTTGCTGAGTTATGTAGCCAGTAAATAAATTAATATGTCAGACACAGAGAGTGTGATGTAACAAGTCACATAGAAACAGAGAATCATGGAACGGTTTTGGTTGAAAGGCATCTTAGAGATGATCTCATTCCAACCCCACTGGCATGGGCAGGCACACCTTCCACCAGGCCAGGATGCTCCCTTGCCCTGCTGCCCACACTGTTAGGGGTGCAGCTCAGGGCACAGAGGGTTTCTGGGCTGCAAGGACACATGGCTGGCTCATGTTCAGCTTCTCATCAACCAACATCCTCAAATTCTTCTCCCCATTGCAGTTCTCAATCCATTCCCTGCCCAGCCTGTACCTGTGCTGGGGACTGCCCCAACCCAGGTGGACCTTGCACTCAGCCTTGCTGAACTTCCTGAGGTTTGCACATTCCCACATCTCCATCCTGTCCAGGTCCCTCTGGATGGCATGCATCCCTTCCCCAAAGTGTGACCTCACCACACAGCTTCGTGATGTTGGCAGTCGTGATGAGGGTGCATTGATAACCCCCTGCCCCTGTCACCAACAGAGATGTCAAACAGCACCAGTCCCAATCCCAACCCCCGAGGATGCCACTGACCACTGGCTTCTTCTTGGACATCGAGTTGTTGAATGCAACTCTTTGAGTGAGACCATCCAGGCAATTCCTTATCCACCTGAGTCACCTGTCAAATCCATGTCTCTCCAGGTCAGAGACAAGGATGTCCTGTGGGATAGAGTCAAATGCTTTGCAGAAGCCCAGGCAGATGAAGTCAGCTGCTCTTCCATCATCCTCTAACACTGCAACCCCAACAGAGAAGGCTGCTAAATGTGCAGCCACAATTTGCCTTTAGTGAATCCATGTTGGCTGCCACCAATCACCTCCTTATGTTCCATGTGCCTTAGCACAGTTTCCAGAACAAACTGCTCCATGATCTTGCTAGGTGAGACTGACTGGTCTGTAGATTGGGTCTTCCTTTCTCCCTTTTTAGGAACAAGGGCTATGTTTTCCCTTTTCCAGTCTGAGCAGACTTCATCATGTCACTTCTACAACTTTTCAAATATTTTAGATAGTGGCTTAGTAATTTAGCTTTCTCCATATCCAGCCTAAACCTACTCTGTGTCAATGTGAAGCCATTCCCCCTTGTCCTGTCACTTCAGGGCCCTGTAAATAGTCTGTCTTCATCTTCCTTGCAAGGTCCCTTCAGGTCCTGAAAGGCCACAATTAGGTCACCCCAAAGCCGCCTCTTCTGCAGGCTGAACAATCCCAATTCCCTCAGCCTCTCCCCACTGCAGAGCTCCTCCATCCCTCTGATCATCCTGGTCCCTTCCCTGGACTGGCTGCAGCAGCTCCAGGTCCTTGTGCTGTTGGAGCCCAGGGCTCGGGCAGCTCTGCAGGTGGGGTCTCACCTGAGTGGGGCAGAATCCCCCCTCTCCTGCTGCCCACGCTGGGTGATGCCAGGCCAGGATGCCACCCCGACTGTCCTTGAGCTTCACATTCCCCACCAGCACAAATTTGCTGGGATCCAGGTAAAGAGAAATGTATATAACCACGTGCATGTGTAATAAGATGACCAAATTGGATGCACAGTGCGTGTGCTCATGGGTATGTTTAGAAAAATGACATAGAATTAAACATAGTGCCCAGAGATAAGAGATAAAACAAGTACAAAAGAGTGTTCTGAGAATAGGGGGAGCCATGTGGCAGCAGACCAGCATTTACAGGGGGAGGTCAGAGAATTTACAGGCAGAAAGAGGGGTTTTACCCTGGCTGCAGGGAGAGAAATAGTAACTGAATATCACTGATATTCTAGAGGGAGTTTCAGAAGTTGAGCTGGGAGTTACTTTATTTTTTCTTTAATAAGAAATGTAAAGCACTCTAAATTATCTGAGCATGACCTTAGAGTATAATTATAAAAGTTTAAATTCACACCTTTTTACAAAAGGCCCACTAATTCTGAGAGGGTTTTTTTTTTTCCAAAAATTTTCTGGTTGTTTTTTTTAATGGTGAGGGTTTTTTAGCTCTATTTGATTACATTTTCCATCTTCTGTGCATAAAAAGACAGGTAATGGTGATCTATTGTACGTAAGGTGTGCTGTCTGAATTTCTTTTTCCTGAAGGTGGATTCAACCAAACATTTTTTAGAGTGATACCTTAAAGATTCTAAATAACAGGGAATCTGCCATGTTGGCTGACGAGCAGATATAATAAACTGCAACTGCCACTAGTAGAAAATTGGGTGTAATTTCAAATTTAAATTTCTCTTACTTTTAGCATAAGAGCATTCTTATAAATTGGGTCTTGAAAATTAAAATACCCATTTCTGCCCATTCTACTGCTATGTAATTTTCCCACATGTCACTAGCCACACACAGTATTAAAATTACACAGAAAGGCTTTTTTCCCCGAATAGAAATTGTTAATTCATACCCTCCATATGCTTTTCTTTTCTTATTCCATTTTATTTCAAGAAGCCACAAGAAATTTTGCTTTTCTAACAATGCTGAGTAATGATCGGAGATGAATGAGGGTTTTTTTGAATGAGTACATTCGTTAGGAAAAAAATCCCAACAAACCCATCAGCAAAGCATGGCTCCAGAGGGATGTGAGTTATTAATGAAGTGTGGTCAAAATCAACATAAATTTTGTGGCCAAGAGAGCTGAAAGAACATTTGGAAATATCTAATATTTTGTATTGACATTTTTGGAAGAAAAGATTGCCATTTTTCTTTCCAAGTGTCATTTTATCTGAAAATTTGGAAAACATTTCCTTTAAAAACAATCCTATAATTATAACACAGTGACAATACTGCATTATTTTCCATGATATTTCCCTCTTGGTATTTTCTGAGACCATATTTATTCAAATATCAATCCTAAATCCCACATTGAGACAGTCATTGTCTTATATTTCCTACTTTTGAGAGTAATTTTCACTTGCTTTTCTTTTTCACTGTCTTCTACCTTATAAATTTGATCCATAGTTTCTGTTGATGCATGTTGCACATTTTGTTTTGTTCATGAACTTACTCTAGCAGATTTTGAACCTCTGGTTAGGCATTTTACTCATTACTGCACTCATTACTGGTCATCTTAAAACCATTGTGGCATCTTCAGATTTTGCTGGTAAAGATTTATCTCTTTGATAGAAATGCTGAAGAGAGCTGGATTAGGAACCTAATCCCTTGAAGACTGCATTAGCAGCAACTCAACTCATGGATTTCTCCACATTAAAAACTCTGTTTCTAGACTTGTCAGACATGGAGTTTTAATCCATCTAATGTGTGCCCTGTTAATTCAATATAATGTGCTGGTTTTAAATCTAAAAGTCATGTGGTACTAAATCAAATTCATTGGAGAAATTAAAGTATATTATGTCAACACCATTGTCTTTATCAGAACTGCAATGCTGAAAAAAAAAAAAAGTGTTTGTTTGACAATACCTACTTCCATGCAAACATGTTGACTAGTATATTTGTATTTTCAGCCTCTAACTCTTTTTTGACTGAGTCCCTAATTAAATGTTCCAGTAGTTTGGTCAGCCTGACATCTGACTAACCAGTTTACTGAGTCATCTCTTCTGATCTGCTCAAATGCAGGGATTTCACTGGCAGCCATCCAATCTTCAGGAAATTTCCTCAACTTTTCAAAAACTTGTTAAAATCTGTTTTGGACAGCTACTTCTTTTTCGGTCACCCTAACACATACATATCTCTGATTATTTAACAGTGACTTGTATTTTCCTCTATACCAGATGGCCACCACTGTACTGCTGCTTTATCTCTCAGGATCATTCTCCTGCTTCACATCACACACAGGACAGAACTACATGCTTTAAAATGAATTTTTATACTTTAAACACTTTTAATATATGATAGAAAACATTTTAAGGCATCATTGCGTGCACATTGGGTAATGAAAAGCAAACACGGAGGGTTTTGTGGCCCTAATACATTATATAATTGCATTTTTATATATTTTCATTTTTTAATCTCTCCACATTATGATGTTCTGGTTTTTTTTTTTCAGATGTCCTATAACTTATTTCACATCTCTTTTTAGTACATATCTCAAACCCATATTTTAGAAGTCACCAGACTATGAAAAGCATTCCTGAAAATAGAGGACATTCATCTATTCATCACCAAGGTGGAGAACAGGTTTCTTTTCCTTGCTTCCTGATTTATGCCTTTTGCTGTTAAATTCCATTATATCTTCATCAAACATGAACAATTCAACTGGAATTGTACTTATTTTCTCACAAAGAAAACAAATTTGTCAGGCAATGGCACCCAACTTGTAGTGTTTCGAGACGTCTTTATTATTATTCAAAAACCCCAAATCCCAAAGCCTATCTGTAACAGAGCAAGGCATTGAAATTCCATGCCAAATTTTTTCAATCACTTCACCAACACTTCTCAAGAATTTTTAAAATTCTCTCTTGATAAGCATGCCAAGAATTTGTGTTTCACCACCACTGTTAGTAAGACTACTGTACTTAGGGAAAAAAGTAATGAAAATTGTATTGTGAGAAAACACAGAATATGCTGCCGTCAAGGTCACAGCTCACATACTCAAGAGAAAGGAGTTGCCAAGGGACAATTTGCACATTATTGTTTAAATTCTTAAGGAAGGGAAGGATTTGGCCCTAGACTAGCATTTTGTGATCAAACCAATATGCTCAAGTTTGCATGGCTAGTTTAAAAAAAAAAAGATGTGTCCTCTTTCTACACAATCAATTCTGGAAGGAAAAAGAGCCTTTCTAGAGTTACGTCAGGTCTCTGTGAGCTTTGGTGAGTCAGAGCACACCAGTTAATGGAAAACCACAGAGTGATACAGGTCTTCTACTTTCTGATTCTGATCCTGAGACATTATCTGTGGAGCCATCACACGTCTTGTACTCCCTGGTCTTGAAAATGTTTTGCTCCCACTTGCTTAAGAGGAGTGAAGGGTGAATGTGCCTTTGAAAAAGCTGTCCCTGTTCTTTCCTACCTGGCAGATTTCATTCTCCCAAGCCTTATCTCAGAGGCTGAAAAATTAAAAAGCAGGAGAATATGGTTTCAATTTGAGATGATGCATGAATTGTATTATTTAAGTAAAAAAATTATACTCCTTGGTATTATGAGTCACAAGGAGTTTTGGTTGTTCATAATGTGGTGAAGAGGCAAGCCCTGAAATACCAAAGATCTGAGAGGTGAGATGGACAACTCAGAAGACAAACCAGAAAAAGCGAAGAGTACTCTGGGCAAGTCAATGCCAATGCACATGGAAAGTATGGACTAAATCTTGGAAGCTGAACTCTTAATCCAAGCCACTGATTGCAAGAACACTGATTCTCCTCTAATGCTCTGCAAAAGTAATTCTGAATTCAACACTTTTGCAAAGGGTTAAACCATTTACACTCGAGACCAAGAAACTGCCAATTTTATCTCTCTGTCATCCTGCAAAGATCTGTTCAAGATGTACACTTATAATAAATATAGAAATATTAAATCTGCTCTCTGAAACACACTTTGACTAGCAGTTCATTTCCGCCTTGAACAACCTTTATATTGCCTTTCACAATGGTGTCTTACCTACAAAAGAGGTTAAAGTGCCCAGAGTCTGGTTAGAGAAAATGAAGGTAGGAGATATGTTTTTACATTCCTCCTATTTTCACTTTTCCTTTCCTACGGTTATGAGCAAACTTCTCTTCAGTCCATTTTTGTAGATTACTTCCATTTAATCTTTTGTTCCTCTTTACAAGAATACATCTTCAGAGTCAATTCAAGCTTTAATACATGGCAATTACTAAGGAAATAAAATACTATTACCCCACACCTTCAAGCATTTTGGACATATTCTTCTTGGCTTTTCTATTTTCAATATCTAAAGTGCAGCGCTTCTTCAGTGCCCTTGAAGAAGTACTTGTTACATTGCGCATTATTTCTTAGCAGCAGAAGGGATAAAAATATCATCTTCAATTTATGAATCATTCTTATCTTTACTCTTCACCTTTAGTTCTCTTTGTGCTTGCTTCTCTCATAGCCTTCTAAATTATTTCTGGAGAACTAGTGTCACTAAATTGGAACACTTTATTTTGCTACTACTTTTATCAATGTTTTTACTCCTGCCATCTTGAGGAAGCTCAGCCTCACTCTTTTGGCACTCAGTAACCTTATAGCAGAAACCTATTTTTCTTTTTTTTTCCTCATCCACTGCAGAACTGCGTATTTATTTATTTATTTATTTATCTTATGCCATTTCTTTGTCCTAAACACATGTCTGAACTATGGTACATCGGCCTTTACTAGAGGCATATAGTTCTCTGGCTCTGAGTTCCTCAAAAGCTGTACCATGGAAATGAAACTGAAGGACACCATTCACAAGGGACTCTCTTACCTACATAAGAAATGAGTGTTAGGGATGCTTGTAGAATTAAATAGTAGGGCAGCATTTTAATGTGCTCCAAAGAAGGCAAAGAGTTATGGATGGCTCAAGGACCAAATACTTCTTCCTAACCAATCTACCCAAAATCAGTTACAAATATAATTTATACGACTATTTATGGCAGTAGAAGGAGAATATTTCTCTCTGATCAAGGAAAATAACAAACTTGCAGACATCCATTCCACTAAATAAATCAACTTCCATTACAATGGATCCCATTTTACACACCATTTTACATATTTAATTTTGCATGCTACTGAACATGAGCAATGTCCAGGCACTCAGCATGGCCTCACTGGCAAATTTAAAAGGCAGTTGGATATTTTTGCAATGGACATTACTAATTTACTAATATAGCCCAGACCTATGAAGCAAGGGGATTAATACTGTGCGATGAATATTAAAATACATAAAGATATGAAGGTCACAGACCAAGACCTGAGGCTAGGGCAGACATACTGAGTTTCATGGACTGGGTGGGCAGTCGCTTCAAAACACAGCACCTGAGAAACCTCTGCAACAAGTAGATGTGTTGCACTTCCCCATCCAGCAGCAGATATAAAATGTGCAGGCTAACTTCCCCAGGGGGGATGTGCACACCAAAACAATGAGAAATCAGCCCCCCAGAGCAATCACACAGACAAGATAGAATAGCTGGGCACATTTTCAGTAACATTCTCTGTTTTTATAGCATTTTTTCCACTTTGGACAGCTCTCCAAAATGTTAACCAGAACCACATGGCCATCAAGTCACAGATATGTGAGCCACAAGAACCCCCACAAAAGCCCCACCACCTCTATTGTATTCCCTTGCAGTATGATAAGGTTTCTCAGCACGGCCTGAAGCTGTGTTGACACCAAACTGAGTTTCAGAAGGACTTTGCAGGAGGCAGGTACATTATACAGCAGTTATGACGGATATTTCTCTGAGCATTTTGCTGCTACTGTACATATTCAGAGTCAGTTTTTAAGTCTGGCATTTCAAAAGTTAGAACATACCTAATGCATTTGTGAACCACACGGAGCTGCCCACAACTCTCAGCAGTAGAAGCAGTGTTCCTCTCTGCCTTTACTCCAACACAGCATCTGCGGAAAGTCAGATATAATAAAGATCCTACACATGGGAACTGGCCTCAAGTTGCACCAGGGAAGGTTCAGATGAGGCATTAGGAAAGATGCCCAGGGCAGCGGTGAAGTCACCATATCTGGAAGTGTTCAAAAAAATGTGTGGATATGGCACTTGAGGACATGGTTTAATGGTGAGCATGGTGCTGGGTTTATGGCTGAACTTGGTGATCTAAGAGTCCCTTTCTAACCTTAATGATTCTATGATTCCATAGAGCAGGATGGTGGTCTGCCCTCCAGCCTTACAGATGCTGACTCTGGTCTGGAAGAGCTTATAAATCAGCACAGATTGACCCTATTCATAAATTCTCCAAAACCAATGACGTGGAGCTCCTGCTGCAGTCTTACAACTGTGTTACATGCTGAAGTTCTGGAAAGTTCAGTTGCAAGGAAGGACAATACAGCAATCCCCATTTTAACACAGCAATTCCCATTTTCATACAGCAATTCCCATTTTACATGGAAAACTGAGGCACAAAGAGGACAAAAACTAGACTGTTGTCTGTAAGAGGACTTCTGAAAGTCTTTGAGGATCCACATTGAACTGGTTTGCCCAGGATCACTCCTAAAGGCTGTGGTAGCAAATAACCCCAAGCCTGGGGAAAAAAGTTCCAGGATGTGGAAATCGGGTGTCGCAAATAATTTTCTCAGTTTTTCAACCTTATTTCTCACTTGGTTTCAAATACACCTTTTAACAGTTTTTCAGCAGTTTTAGGAAGGGAAAGAATTGCGAATGCTGGAAGAGCAAAGGGTCAAGAACAAAATAAATGAAATGGTGGGTGCTGACTCACATAGTTTTAGGACTTAGAACCCTGCTCATTCGAGGCCAGGTTGGGTGGGGAATGGAGCAACCTGATATACTGAAAGGTGTCCCTCTCCATGGCAGGGAGCTGGAATGAGATGAGCTTTAAGATCCCTTTCAACCCAAACTGTTCTAGGATTCTACAGTCTTTGCTGAAAGATGATTCTGTAACATGCAAAAGTAATGGCTTGGAATCTTACTAGATTTCTAGTGAGTGTTATCATATTTCTGTTGATTTAAACAAACACTTTCTCTGTGTACTGGCTTGCAGACTGACACAATGCTCAGAAAAGAAGGAAGCTGGAAAGCTCTCTGGCAAACCACCTCGAGGAATATTTTGTGGCAAGACACCACAGACGTGTACCTCAGTTTTAACATGTAGGTTCTTCGAGTGTGTTGTAAATTGCTGCACATATATGTGTGTGTGTGAATGGCAAATGCAACAAATATTTGCAATATTCTTGGAGGAAGACAGTCTCAGATCTGTTGGATATCTGTTGTGGAAATGAAATGACCCACAGTGTGCCACGGCTGCAGAAGATAAGTCTGTGATAAGAAGCAAGCTGTAAAAATAACATGGCTAAGAAGTGAAAAATGTAGGTGTATAAGGATATCAGCTCTGTTCTAGTGGGTGGTTGGGATGAACAGGTTGGAAAATTAAGAATCAGGGCTAAGCATCCTTAAGCTTTGCAACTGTGTGCTGTCAGCACAATTCTCATCCTATCTGCATTCACACACAGAAGAGCCCCTGATGGTGGAGTTACTCCTAATTTACACCATCAGGGTGGTGCTTGCAGTCTCCAGCCTGTAAATGACAAAGCTGTCAGCACAGCTTTGTCTGGTGCTATTTCCAGGTGAAGCTGTAGAGGACTTTGTGTTAATGAGGAGAGCAGTTGTGTATTAAAGTCGCTAGAGAAAAATCAGATCTCTTTTGTTAAAAAAAGCAGGGCGGGCGGGGTGGGGGGGGGGAAGAAGATAATCAAGGTTTGTGTAAGTATGTATTTTCATGCGAGAGAAAGCACTGGTAAGAGAGTGAGATGTGAGAGGGGAGACCATTTGCTCAAATCGGATAGCATTACTAATACACAACAACCCTGCCAGCGAGGCACTGCACAGCTGGAATTAATCTGAGAGAATGTGTGCTGCTGCATAGACAAGCGCAGAAAACTTTCCCCGTGTGAAGGCAGCGTGAAGCCCTGCCCTGTGGCTTGGAAGCAGTTCATCAGGCCCTGACAGCACCAACATCTTCTTTAGACCATCAGTTTGGGGAGGGGGGAGAAGGGCTCTCCGCCCTGCTCAAGGGAACACCCAGGAGGAGGCTTTTTGTTTTGTTTCATGATATTATGCAGTCCACAACTGTGTCTGCCCTCCCCACTTTTTTTTTTTAATTTTATTTTTTTTTTTTTAATTACCTGGTTAGTTTTGTTCTTCTCTTGCCTTATTGCATTGGCTCCGAACCCAGCTGAAAAACTGCCACGGCTTATTTACACTGAGCAGCTATTCAGGCCAAAAGCAGCTGCTCCATTTAGCCAAGCACCTCTGTGCTACCCATTTTCTCTCCTTGTTATAATAAGGTGCTTTCTTTTAAATCCACGCTGTGAGGAGGCAGTAGTTAAATGTATGCAGCAGATGACTGTTCTCTCTGAAAGAGGGTTTTGAGAACTCGGTGAGCCCAGGGTCATTATTAATAAACAATTCCCCAGTAAAAGACAACTCTATCCAGAAATGCACTACAGCCACGGCTGGTTTTAAGCAGATTCATACATATGTGTGGCTTCTTGCCTCCAAGCCCCTCTTTACTCCAATCTGGACCTGGGAGGTTTCTGATTTGCATCAGTAAGTGATTTACCCCGAAGATTTCAGCTTGCCAGTGTGACCCAGTCTCCTTTTGTCACGTAGCAGAGCTCCCTTCCTACACAAATGTAGCCATGAGGAATTCAGGAAAATAAGAAAAGTGCTTTGAAAGGGAAATAATGTGGGTTTAGTGCAGAAAATGAGACAAAATGCGGCTTCTGTGAGGAAAAAATATGACTTTGAGGGGAAAGTTTTGTCCTGTTTTTGGTGAAAGCAAAAGCAGACGTGCTTATTCGTACACACACACATAGAGCTTAGCTTGCAAACATTGATTTAATGTTCATTTCACCCCTAATTATCCTCCTAATAGCTATCGAAAGTCTCACATAGTCACCAAATTGAAAATAGCTTCCTGTGCACCACTTCCAGTTACTTCAGGAATGATGGCTTTACTGCCATTATTAACTTTCCCCAGCTATAATGTATGCCTGGCCTTGAATTACCCCACTGTAGGGGCCAGTGATTCCAGCATAGTTTGCAAAATTATTTTCTTGGATTTTACGTCTCTCCAGCTCTTTGTTCCAGTCTGACTCTCCAGCATCACCCCCTAAGTATTGTTCCCTGCATTTAACATCACTCCTCCTCCAACTTCCACTTTTTCTTGATGTATGTAGAATTTTCCTGCCTTTCTTTTAGACTTCCCTCCTGTCACTCCCAGGATCTTGACCTAGTCCTTTGGTTGCTCAATTTCTGGTCAAAGATCTCCCAAGTCTCAGAAGATTCCCTCAGGTAGTATATACCCAGCATATCTACCTCTAAAAACACTTGTTCCCATTCATTGGATTGGGATTTTGCCAGGGCCATCCCAGATAGAAAAGAGCTGCTGGAAAAGCCAGAGATTGGCTGCAGGAGCCAGCAGAAAGCCAAAGACCTCCACCAGGCACTTTCACAGACTTCACCACGCAGTTCTGTGAGATAACTGAGCCAAGCTGTGGAAAGGGGTTTTGGCTTAGTGAATAATTTGTGTTTGATGAACACACGTCTGCTTGTAGTCTAAGTTGAGCTTGTGGAGTCAGCGTTAGATTGACTTTCCTGGCTGAAAAAAGCCCAGAAAATAAACAAGAAAATGAATTAAAAATCCCCAACACCCCTCCCCCCATCCCCCAAATAAACACAAAAACCCCTGCCAACCACAAATTCTGTGCCTGATTTCTCCTTTGATTTTACCAGACTTCAGCTTCTAGGCTTGTTAAACCTTTCTCATTGTTTTTTAAGAGATATGGCATTTTTTTCTTCCAGGGGTACTCAATTAACTCCACACAGTCTCTTTGAAAAATTAAGCACATTGTATTCCCAAAGTCTCTGAGTAGGAGGCATTTCTGCCAGCTCTTAAACAATTGTGTGACTTTCTTCTGTAGTTCCAGCTTTTCAACATGCAGTTTTTCATGTAGAAATGTAAGTGTCTGATCTGGAGATAGGATCTCAGTTTTGTTATGTAAATACATGAATCGTGAGGTAATGGGGAAGAAGGAAGACCTACAACTCCTTTCCCACCAAGGTGTTCCACACCTGCACTGATCACTCACCTTCACAACTTATCCTCATGTTTCCTAACATTTGTCTCATGGCCCATTTGGTGTCTTCTGTGACCTCCACCCATTGCCAATAAAGCCAGGATTCATCTTACCTCAACTTTAGTCTACAAAAAACAAGGGTTTTGGCCTCTTTGATAGCAAGGGGTAGACTCTGATCAAAGGACATTCAGCATTTTTTGGGTACCCACTTCTTTTCCCACTGATCACAGCTTTAGGTAACTAATTTTCCCCTGGTTGCACCCATTGGATATCTATCACATATTGGATTTTTATTCTGGTCTAAATGTGTTTCTGGGCTGGGAACCAGGTTCTTCATCCTGTTGTTGAGGACAATATCAAACACTTGATATTGCAATGCCAAACACATATTTCTTAATTATGAGACTCTTAAGGAGAATGAGCTGGTAAAAGCTTTCCTTCAAAGGACATTGAATCTCAAGGTCAGGCTGGACAGGGCTTCAAGGTCGGGTTGGACGGTACTCTGAGAAACCTGGTGTAGTGTAAGGCGTCCCTGCCCATGGCAGTGGATTGGACTAGATGGCCTTTAAAGTGTCCACTCTAACCCAAACTATCCTATGATTTCAATATATCATACAGCCACTGTCCAGTCTGCAATTGGAGTGTGTGGCTTCATTGCAGTGTAGGTAGAGGTGTGTCGCTGTTTGCACCACGAACGGAGCGAAGAATAACGACACGAAGTCCAAGTCCAGGAGCAATAATACTAACACACATTTAATTAATTATAAATCAGTTTATATAACTTGGGTTGCCAGTATGGCATAAGGTCATTGGTCACTGATCATCCACCTCCTAGAATGACTGGTGGAGGCTACAAAACATTCATTTGAAAATATTTTCCTCAGTATACCATAACAGCCCTGCTGCTGAATAACAGCAGGTGCAAGATAAAGTTAGTTTACAGAACCCATAGGGATGTTTTTCATAGTTTCTGTGAGAAACACAGAACTCTCACAAAATGCTACAGAAAGCCGGAAAATTTCTCTGCTAAAGCTTTTCAGCATCTACAGAGCTGTCACCGAATGTCCTGGCTAGGACTGGTTGTGGGAGGACAGGGAGACTCAGGACATGATGTACACGTCTGCATGGCTGCACAGCCTCTCCAGAGGAGAACTGCTGCTGTGCATATCCCTTCATGTTGAGATTCTGAGTAATGGTTCTCTATAGCACCCACAAGGGTTTTAAAGGCCATGGGATGGAAGAAGAATGATTAATAACAGCAATTTTTAAAGGCTATGTTTGCATGTCATCATTTATTTGAGGGCTCCAAATGGCAAGTGATCTTTTTAAATGGGAACTGAAATAGGGAGACTTAAAACGATTTTAGCCAAAAGTTTCATCATGAACTTGAGGGCTTGTGGGATTTCACTGTCAGTAGCATGAACAAAAGTTCCAGAGATTTTTCCAGCAATACAGAGCACCATGCATTTCTGGAAGTCCCATACTGATGCTTACTCGCCCATAAATAGCACAGCATATCACCACACTCACCGGTTCTCCTGGGAGAACAAGACTGAATTTCAGAGACGCCCGAAGGCTTCTTTTTGTGCTTTTTAACGTATTTTGTGTTCCCTTGCAATAAATGCAGAAGAAAAACCCTAAACATTTCTTAAAAAGCATTTATATATTTATAGGCACATAAGCAAACGAGGGAGCTTGTAGAGAGGGTGCTCTGCTCCTGAAATGCAACTGTACATGAGGTGGACTGTGACTACTAATGAGAAGCTACAGGCAATGCATGAAATATTTGAAATCAGCAAACCAAGAAAAAGGATGTGATTTAGAACTGCAAGAGGAGAACCTGCAGAACATTTTTACAGAGGTTGCATTACCTGTTCTCCGTGTTCAAAGCTGGGGACTTTGAGGATACTTCACTGCAAGTCTACAGTCAGTAAGTCCTCCCCTTGGGTTGCACATTCATTGCTAAGGTAACATTACTGCAGGTACAACAGTTTCACTGGATTTACTGTAGATGTATGTTAGAAAAACAGATCTAACATTCCTCTGCATTGTACTTTTTGTTAGGGGTGCGTTAGTCACTCTAATGATACTCTGCTTACACCAAGCATTAAGTAACTGCTTTGAGATAAACCACACAACCACCACTTAGAAATCAAACATGCTCCCTACAAACACATATCTGTTTGCAATGGATTCTCTTCTTCATTCTCCTTCCCTGACACCCCTCTCCCATCAGCTGGTTCATCACCAAAGCACAGAAAGTTGGTTTTGTGGGAAACATATTGATTGAATTTCTTATTTGTGAAATCAAAGTGTATAATGAATCAGTCTGCAAGCAGTGCTCCCTGACAAACAGCATCCCTGCCAAACACAAGAACTGGCCAGAAATCAATTCTCTAGGTGTTACTGTTTACTAAGCAAAATCATCTGATCATCTTTATTCCCAAAAGAGTCTGTAAAGCCCCAGTTTGATTTCTATTTAATAAAAACAAGATGGTGGGGTCAGAGGGAAATAATTCAAATCTCCTAATGTTGTTTGGGCTTACTGGCTTTGAATGAAATTGATTTCATATCAAGGATTTTCATCTTTGCCCTTCACTTGATACAATACATTAGGAAACAAACACTAGGCACTAATTTCTCGATACTGTTAAACATATTTTTAATTGTCAAGTGATCAAATAATTTTTTGCCAGCTAGCTTAAAAGACTTCTATGCAAATAAGTGCAACCAGTTTGTTCAAGCCATATTCAGCTGCTCAAAGTCAAGTTCCATCTTTTTAGATATATAAAGGATTTTCTTACCATTGCTCTTACTATTTCCTACCCTAAGCTTCTTACATGCATTAAATGTACACTTTTCTAACCTGATGCCATGTCAAAAGAGTACAGAAGAAATACTCTCCATATTTTTATCTGCTGGAAACAAAGTCTCAAACAAGTTGTAGCCCAGAGCCTCAAGAAAATTTTGGTAGTTAAATCCGTTTGATTTCAAGGGAAATCTTAGAAGGTTGAGGAGCTCTGTCCAGGTGATTTGAATAGAGGAACTATTTGATGGGGAAGCAGCTGAACTGATCTACCTTAGATCTGTAACCGTTTCTTAACCCAGGAAGATCCTTTTCCTGACTGTTGAATAGTGGTTTTTTTCCAAGGACCAAAATCACAGTGGAGGGAAGTACCTTTATTTATTTTTTTTTCCCTAAATGAGAAATAGTCATATGCCTTTGATTTGGTTATTCATGACTGGAAAAAGCAAATACCAAGTGTTAAGACTTTTTTCAGGTCTCTTTTTCGTGCTTAGAAGAGGAGTTTGAAGATGGTCATAACTGAAGGTAACAGGAGGCATTGTTTTTCCTGGGCTATGAGTACACTTTCAGATTTGGGCCCTATGCTCTTCTGTCACAAGTGACATAACAGTAATCTGTATGTTTAAGGAGCAACAAAAATAATTTAATTTTTATTTATTTAATGTATTCCTACCACCTGTGTAACCATAGAATGTCCGGAGTCAGAAGGGACCCACCAGGATAATCAAATCCAACCCCTGGCCCTGCACAGACACCCCAACAATCCCACCCTGGGCCTCAGAGCGTCATCCAAACGCTCCTGGAGCTCTGGCAGCCTTGGGGCTGTTCCCATTCTCTGGGGAGCCTGTTCAGTGCCCAGCACCCTCTGGGGGAAGAACCTTTCCCAGATATCCAAACTAACCCTCCCCTGGCACAGCTCCAGCCATTTCCTCAGGTCCTGTCACTGGTCGCCAGGGAGGAAGAGACTGGTGCTGCCCCTCCTCTTCCCGTCACGAGGATGTTGAAGACCACAGTGAGGTCTCCTCTCAGTCTCCTCTTCTCCAGGCTGAGCAGACTAAGTGGCCTCAGCCACTCCTTGTGTGGCTTCCCCTCCAGACCCTTCACCATCATTGTAGCCCTACAATCTACAACCACGTGCATTTTCTCACTAATGCCCTTTGGAAGACCTCTAGAAACCTCGGGACAGTTTTGAAGTCCATGGATTTGGAGGCACCTGTCTTTTTGGGGTACAAAGCCCAAATACTAATTCCCAAGATTCAGCTGCTGGGCCCCTCCAGCAGCGTGGGCTCTCTCCACTGTGCCAGGCTGGACACAGAGCATGCAGGTGGGTAACTCGGAGGGAAAGAGCAGCTGCAGCATAAATCCAGTCACCAGGAAACCACAAGGATCTCAGGCACTTCAGGTTCTTTAAAGACTATTCCATTTCTGCTATGACCCTCATAAGCACAGCAAGACATAAATATGGTTTAATGGCTGGACTAAGGGATGCTGAAGGACTGTGTGTGCTCAACAGGCTGCTTCTCAAACTGCTCAGCTCTTCCTACTGCCTGTTAATGGCAGAATCCCTCTTCATCAGCTCAATCCCACAAAATCTTTAGTATGTACTTAACTTTCTGAACTCTGAGCAGTCCCTCTAACTTCAGCACAGCTACCCCTGGTGCAAAATTAAGTGTAGACATAAATCATTGCTGGACTGAACCTGGAGTGCAGCGTGGTGAATAGTTTCTCTTCAGGAAAGCATTTATTTCCTGAAGGCACTCTTTCAGCTTAAAGTTTTCACATATTTGGGTTATACTGAGTCAGTTGGGAAGCAGAATTGAAGGACAACTAGAAATGTCCAAAATACACAATACTAAATACAGTATTTTCAGACTGGGGTGATAGACTCACAAAGGAATTCAGATGCCACAACAATGTTTCAAAAAGAAGTGTCAAAGAAATTTGTACTTTTCTATCTTACCTCAAATGACCAGGGTAATAGTCTAGGAAGAAGAAGATTGGAGTTTAAATTTCCTCTTTGCTTGAAAGTATAAATGTGAATTTAAGTTTCCAACACCTTAAGGAAATTACATCTTAAACAATGGACTGTAGAATCTGGAAAGGTTGCATAAGGCCAGGTTTGTGAATCCAGTCCTCTTGTGATTTTAGTGCCCACTAAAATAAAAAATGTGAAATAGATGTTGAAAGTTACTAATTAAAAAAAAAAAAAGGAAGAAATATAGGGGGGGAAGAAAAAAGTGCCATGTTTTGAGAGTGTTTAAAAGCAAGGTCATGGCACTTAGTCACATCTTGTGCTATGGCTGTAGCAAACAACGAGAAATTTTTCCCAAAGATCCAGCTATGACAGTGGTGACTCCCAAGCAGGACTTTAAGGCACCCTCAGTGTCTCAGTGTTAAATATTTATCGTGGTTCTATAAAATTTTACATTCATTGTACTGCTTGCTTCTTTTGCCTGGTCCTCAAGGAGCAAAGAGAATTCCGTAGTTGCTTCCCCTTTCAAGCTCATCAAATCTTTTTTCATGATGCCCCTATTAGGCCATAAGTCTCCCCAGTTTCCCATAGATTGTCACTAAGTTGTGTTGGTGTCAGTGCAGAAACCCCAGCTGAGTCTCACTGATGTCAGTCAGAAAAGGGATGGAAAAAAAACTACCAAACCCCAGAATTCTTATAATTACTGGAGTTAGCAAGACAGTCCTTAGTCAAGTTGCTCATGTTGAATTGTAACTTCCTTTTCTGCATTTGCATGTTGATTGTCAATGCTTTCTTATCTGTATAGCATCATGCATACTGCCAGCATGACACAAATAAATGAGCTAATGAGTAAATAATGACAATCAATAGAAACAAACACAGGATTGACTGACCTCCTCATTGCTCTCACTGAATGATACGCCAAAATAAATCAAGCAGCATAAATTATAAAATATAAGTTCAGCATTAGAAAGTCATTGTTTCAATGTTTTGAGGAAACTGTGGTGTGAACAAGGCAATGTACTGCCTATAAAACATTTACATAGGTTTGTTTTGCTTTCAGCAAATGTCCATTTCTTCTCTCACTGAAGTTAAAAATAAGTTTCCTGGTGCAGAACAGCTTCCAAAATCTTTCAAAATGGTTTCTATAAAAAAGAGTGTTAGCACTTTGTTTTCATCATAGTAAAATTTTCCCTTGTAAAGGGTTGGTGTGTCACAGAAAATAACTTTTATCCATTTTGCCAAGGACCTGAGGACTTAAGGCATGTATGTTTGTCAACAGAGACTTTCTGCAAGTGGTAAATAGTGAAATACTCCTATGGAAGTAGTTATTCTTGAAATAACATTGAAATAACTGTTTTCAACAGATGCACTACTTCTCCTACTATGGGCTTTTAAGTATTCCCAGTCCACTTGAATTTTTATATCACCCCTTTCTTTTGTCCCTTTCAGAGAAACACACGGAGAAGCCCTGTTTCCATTTGCAATGCTTGCCACAAGCCAGCTCTAACTCAGTGACACTGCTACTTCTCACAGTTTCTTTATCTTCTTCCTATCACTAATAAAAATATATCACCACTGGTTATGTATTTACATGCAAAGGGAAACCCCGCAGAGAACCACAAGAGCCGTGGAAGATTTCTGCAGCATCCAGTAGGAAGGAACCGTGATGCCCAGACTTACTATGACGCAGATACATTAAAAAACATAACGAACAAACAAACAAACAAAATAAAAAAAACCCCAACAAACAAAAAACAAACCCCAAAAATAAAATCTCCAAGCACAAAGAACTCTATGAATAAGGTACCTCGGACCTCCTCTTCACCACTGGGTGCCAAATCGTGTTTTATTAGCCAAAGAGGGCTCCAGTAGACAAAACCCAAAAGATTACGAAGGCCCATGTTGTAGCCATGTTCTGTAGTGCCACATGATGATTTACAGTCCGTGTATATTGAGATAATACCACGGGGCATTTTTCTCTAATAGCATGCATATCTATTGTTAAGTAACTGATGACAAAGGCTGGCACACTATTAAAGGCTGGACTGAGTTCAGAATTTAATATTCCCCTCGCATTTCAAGCAATTTTCAATGTCCACAACTGTCATCCAACATTGTTTCCAAGTGGCAATTCAGTGGGAGAAAAATAGCGATCCATGTAGGGCTTCACAGTGACACATCTGTTATGTTATTTATCTTAAGTGTGAAGACAGGAATGAACCAGCTTCCAGCCTCATGAATCAGAACCGAACATAATAGAAATTAAAGAGAGAAGGGAAAGGGACAGCATCTTTGTGTGCATGTAGGCTAATGCAATATCATGTGAAACGGCTTTCGCCAGAATTACTCTCTCTGATTGCTTCCAAGCCTACTTATCATGATGTAAATCAGGAGGAGTTTCATTAAGTGAATTGACTCACTTTGGCCCAAACAGCTGTAAAAGAGATCTAAATGAGGCACAGTATCACTGCAAGGGGTCAGTTGTCTGAAGCCTTCCTATGATTAAAATGGTGGGACAAGCACTCTAACCTTTCAGACCTGAAATATGTTTGTCTTCCAAGGCAGCTGCCCAACACCGTATTTTTAAAAAAAATGTCCTGCTTTACACTTCTGTATTTTGGGGCTTGCCCTTCCCACCCCTTGCCAGCAGTCCCTGCACACAATTTCATGGAACTTCCAAACATTTCCTGTGGAGAAAAAAACCCAAGCTTTCTGAACTCTATTTTGCTTCGGGGCATCTAATCTTGAAAGTTATGTGTGCTGTTAAAAATTGGCTTTCAAATCATGGAACGAGGCCTTTAGGGATACTTTCTTTCTCTTATTTTATTTTTTTTTTCCCTCTTCATAAGAAGTTTCAGAGCTGCGGAGCCTCAAGCCAAAAGAAATAGTTGTATAGGCAAGTTTTCTACAGAACAAGAGGCATGCTGGGGTGCTTGCTAGAGGCTATTTTACCCTCCCGCATTTGCATGCCTCCCACAAGGATCCACGTAGCAGATATGAAAATGAGTACATGAACTCTTGGGTGAACTTTAACGTTGGCCTCACTTCCTCCTCTCATCTTGGCCATTTAACAGGATCATAGAATAATTTGGGTTGGAAGGGATCTTAATGTTCATCCAGTTCCAATTGCCCTGCCATGGGCTGGGACACCTTCCACTATCCCAGGTTGCTCAGAGCTCCATCCAGCCTGACCTTGAACACTTCCAGGGATGGGGCAGCCACAGCTTCTCTGGGCAACCTGTGCCAGGGCCCTCCCACCTGCACACAGAAAAATTTCTTCCTAATATCCAATCTAACCCTGCTCTCTGTCAGTCTGAAGCCAATCCCCCTTGTCCTGTCACTCCAAGCCCTCGTAAATAGTCTCTCTCCATCTTTTTTGTCAGCTCCCTTCAGGTACTGGAAGGGCACAGTTAGGTCATTCTGAAGATTCTCTTCTCCAGGCTTATTATGATTTTCATCTAACTAGGATGGGACTTATTCAGAATGTATTGATATTTATGGGAATAAAGTCATCGCAGGTCCTGATGTGATTTAGCCTGGCAGTTAATGCCACAAAGATTCTTGCTCACTTCTTCCCTCTCAGGGGGGTGGGGGAGAGAGTTGTGGGGAAAAAAAACCAGCAGAATTTGTGTGTTGAGATAAAGGATGTTCATTAAGGCAGAAAAGGAGAAGACAACAATAATGTTAATAATAATGATGTCAATAATAATAAGGATGACGATGACGTAATAATAGTGATAATAGTAATACCAACAACAAAACAAAAGAGATACAGAAAAAGTGATGAAATTGCTCACTACCTGACATCTGCTTACTGACAGATATTTAGAAAACAGAGTCCTCACCCACAAATTACTAGATCACCTCTTTTTCTTGGTGTTATATGTGATAGAGAGAAGGCTTTGTTTCTGCTTGCGTTAGAATTGTCTCTTCTTTTCCCACAAAAGACACTACGCATACATAGCCAATGCTCTTTCTTACACCTTAAGGCCAAAAGAGATCACTATTTTACTCTGGCATGACCTTCTCTGGCATTAAAAATTAAGCCTTGAAATTTTGCATCATAGCCATGAAATGGCAAAATTTAATTGGAGAAGATGAATGAATGCTGTCAGATTTCATGTTAAAAACGGCTTTTCAGAGATTCATGCACAAAGGGAAATGCTTAAATTAAGTGTTTCACACACCAAACAGGCTGTTAGATAGAAGACTTTTACTTTGGTACTATTATTATTATTTATTGTACATTACAGAGCTGCCCCCAGTTGTGCCTTTGTAATAAAAGACAGATTCCCTTTCCCTCTCCTTTCCTGACTCTGAGTGATTGCAAACAAAGGCAATGACCATGCCAAGCTTCACACCCATGGTGAATCTCACACACTGCATATTTTCTCTGCAAACCATGACTGTACACAGACCAAGGCAGATGATGTCTCAACTACGTGCCAGTGCCCACACAAGCACAATTGTACGGTTGGTGGGAAAGTTTGAGTACTTGCTCATGTCTTTCTATACTATTTTTACATAGAATTCACAAACTATTTATTTTCCTGATAGTTAAACCAGGGAAATTCCCTGGTTAGCAGAGTTCGCAGCCCTCACTGATCTGAACACCGGAAGGCAAGTATAGGGGTCAGGTGTGAGATGTTTCTTCATGTTTCCCCATCCCAATAACCCACAGGCACTGAAGATAAACTTTATTTCATACACTGATGAGCCCTGGCACAATGCAGATACATTCCTTGCCCCCAAGCCACCAGCCAGCAGCACAACAACTGGGAACATGCATTTCTTCACCTCCTGGGGTCACAATGTTTGCGTGGTGGTCTGTCTTGCATCAGTGAACCAGAGTACAAATATGCCTTTTTTTTCCTGTGTGCTGATCTCTTGTTTTGCTTACCTACACAGAAGGTTTTTCAAATGCACTTAAAGGGTATTAACTTGTAGTTTCCTTACAACTCTCCAGTCAGGCTGCTGAGCAATTAATCGCATACTTTCTTTTCAGAAACTCAAACGGGGACTCCAAGGACTAAATCAACCTAAGGTGCAGAAATTTGTTCTACCACAGCTAATTATCCAATGAAAACTCTCAGTTCAGCAATATATCTGAAAACAGAGTGCTTGGACAGCCAACCTAGCGTTTCAGTCTATTTATAATATAAAGCTTCACTATGGTCAACGTTGTTAAGAGGTTTTTATGGTATATAGCATGAAGTTTTGGTCTTTAATTACTCCTTTAATCTTTGCTGGGCTCGTTCCTGAGAACAAGTTACACTCCTGCTTTTTACAGGATAAACAGCTTCCAGGAATGCATCAGACTGCCACAGGGGTCAGAGAGTGCATTTATTGAACACCGCTCTGTTTCAGCCTAAATACTGACTGATCTGGTTTTGTTTAGTGGAAGTGTAATTAATATAACTAACTAATGACTGACCACCCAAAAATTTTTATCTTTTTTCTTTCTTTTTTTTTTTTTTTTGGTATTTATACGCATCCTCATTTGTTTCATGTGGTTCCTCTTCCACTTGGACTGGTCAGCTGTTATAACTAACCAATGACTGACCACCCAAAAATTTTTATCTTTTTTCTTTCTTTTTTTTTTTTTGGTATTTATACACATCCTCACTTGTTTCATGTGGTTCCTCTTCCACTTGGACTGGTCAGCTGTTTGGAGGATTGCTATATCCCTATATGTTAATATGAAAATTATGCTAAATAATGTTAAATATATGCTAATATAGCGATATGTTAAATTTTAAAAACATACTGATGCTGCCTATTTGTGTTTTCAGATGGATGTCTCATAGGACTTAAAACATTTATTTTATATCATTACACTTTCAAACCACGGCCAGGGGTCCAGGTGACACTTTGACTCCAGTTACAAACTCACATGAGGTTCTCAGAGACAAGGTATTTTCTCTACAGTCCTGCACTATGACAGGGAGACAGTTGACTTCACAATTACATGGTGTGTTCCCAACTTCTGGTAAACCATGGAGGAACAACTCCACTTTTTTCTGGATACCTTTCAAAACTGGCTTGAGATTCTGGGTAATGGGAGAATGAAGCCTTTTTGCAATTATAGAGATTCCAATTAGAGCAGAACTCTTTTATTTACCATATATCCCTAAGTCATCATTAGCAGAACATAAACATCAAAGGAAAAAGAGATATTTACTAAATTTTTGACATTTGATTCCAAAACAGATACCCCAGGTGACACTTTTCAATATCTTTGCTTCTTCCAGCTCAGCTTCCATTTTCAAGCAAAGGATGCATGAATTCCCTTGTGGAAAAGGGTTCTGATCTGGAGAGATACCCCCTTACAGACTTAATTTCTCCTTAGGACTCAAATATTCTCCTCATCCAGGAGGATTTCTCAGGACTACAGAAATGCCAACAACCCTTGAGCACAGCGAATTAGAGAAGTCCCCTTGCCTGCAACACAATTGTTAGAAACTCAGTCACTCACTAGAAGAAAAGAAGGTTTTTCTTGCCAGAAAGTCAATCATTCGCGCATAACTTTTGTTTTCTCAGAATCTCTATTTCATATACAATGATGGCTGACCTGTATTCATGCATGCAAGTGAGACTTCATGCGTGTGGTTAGCTCTTAATTCTTGGACAAGTTTCTGGGACTCGGCTGTAGCTGGATGAGGATTTGACGGTTTGCCGGAGTGCTGACACTTTGTCCTGCTTTGACCAATGTCTGCCTGTTGTAAAGTCATGGTGCAGCACTGGAAACTCACTGGTTGGTCACCAAAGGCACATGGACTGCATCAGTTTCCTACATTGGATTGGATTAGGATTTAGAGTGGTGCACTGTCACCACATCGATTTTCTGGAAACTGCTGAACTTCGTAGGAAACGAAAGGAAGAGTTGTGAAGAAGCAGCAAGAGGTTCTTACTGAGAGGTGGCATATGATGGATGGATGGAAGAAAGGAAGGAAGGAAGGAAGGAAGGAAGGAAGGAAGGAAGGAAGGAAGGACTGAAAAGAATATTAATGACATCATTCCATAAGAAGCTATGGGCTTCCACTGAAGAACTACTGATTATGACTAAGAAAACAAGATAGAGAAAACGAGTCTGAGGAAATAAAAACAGAAATGTAAGTCATGGAAGCATATAACACAAAAGTTTATGCTAATAGTTGACAGATGAATTGATTGTTTTGATAGCAGTGAAGGCAAAATCTGCTAAACCATGAGCACTAGTAGACCACACTTACTAATGCAATGATTCTGTAGTGGTATTCCTCTGTCCACAAATCCACAAGAGTTCTGGAAGCACATGGCAAACAGTCTGTGCAACTGCACTAAAGAATAAAACTTATTATGTTTATCTCATACAGCTGCACAAGTTACCTGTAATCAGCTTATTTGAATTGCTGAGGCTAACTGGGCTCATGAGTGATTTTTACGTTTGTTCAAACGAGTTTTTAACTCCAAGAGCAGCTTTCCCCACAGAGCGGCCTGAATGGTGGTCATCAATACTTTGTGTGGGTACTTTTATTCTTAGGAATTGTATTGATTGTATTGATTTTTGAAAATTGATTTATTTATAAACATTCACTAAGCAGCTTTGACCAACAGTTTCTGGAGTATGAGGCATTCATGAATGGTACCGACTCACTACAAAATGTACATTATGTGTCATGTTTTACTTCAATCATACGGTACTGTCCCCAGACTGGTCAGTTTAAATGCAATTAGTGACTGGATGGCTGAAGAATAAAAACCCATTTTGAATCATGAATGACACATAAATATTCAGAAAAGCTTCTTTTGGGGAACGCAAGGGACCTGAAAACAGACTCAGAACAGACTGCGGTCATTCATATACTCATGAATAATGTTACGAGACCTCAGAGGAGCAGAGGAGTATATCCACATACTAATATGTGCCTAACCTCATTTTATTATTCCAAGGGCTCTAATCTAACTCAGAGGGAGATCATTTACATGAAAGAGTCATTAGATAAAGTGCATAAACAGCCTTTGAAAGAGAGATGAACACATAGATCTACCTCCTTTCCAAAGCAGGCATCTGACACGGTAGATTTGAGAGCTCTACAGTCAATTGATGTCTCTTTCAGACTCAAAAAAAAATCTTGAATCATTTTCTCATCAGCTTCACCATTTCCACCAAAAAAAAGTGCTAAATTTAATGTAGTGTAATCTGGTGTCTGCTGAGCTCCCTGTAGGAGCCCCAAGGTCTATTTTGAATCTGTTAAGGTAAACATGAACTCAGACCTAGGCTTCACATGGAGCCCTGTGCTCCAACAAGTATGACTGCTAGCTTCATTTATAAAGGATGTGCAATATCAGTAGCTTTTCCTCCTTTACCTCCTTGTAAAGGAAAAAAGGACTCTTGTGTTATAAAATATTGCTGTATTTTAGAACACCTGCGGAAAAAGAAAATTAGATACAGGGAAGACTGTGGGGTTTTCTTCCTAAAGAAGTCATTGATGGAGTTCACGCTTATTCAATACTAGCTGGCAGTTCAGATAATATTTTCAGAGTTGAAATTTTGAGTCTGTTCTGAGGAAAGGTACTGCTCAGTATGATTGAGCGGGTTCTATCAAAACAAAGTGATGAAGTCAGGGATACAGTCAGCATTCAGCTGACTGCAAATGATGTCTCTGTCTAGTTACCTGTGAAAAATGGCAGTGCACAGAAGCAAATCTTTAAACATCAGAGTCCTACCAAGTGGAGGCAATTGAGATCCATAATATGCAGTCATCTGTTGAGTCATCTCCAAAGCTTTTCTTTGTCTCACCAGAGGTAATTGAGGGTTAAATGTTAACCTTCTTATCAAATTGTGAAATATTAATTAAAAAAAACCCAAAAAAACCCTACCAACAAGCCCAACACACACGACAGCACTTTTGGGGCCAAAATTCCCAAGGGTTGTGATGATAAGACTATGATAAGGATATCTAGAAAAGAAATAATCTAAACTAATGAGATTAAGCAGGGTGAGATCATCCATTGATGAATTTATCCCACGACCAAGAACAATGCAATAGGATTAATGACAAGGATTTTTGATCATAATAAGATGTGGGCTGATGCCTGAGTGAAAGTTCAGTGGTTGAAACAACTGCAGTAAGTCCCACGTGTAAAGACAACACAGTAAATCTTAATTGGCAAAATGCCTTGTGGTGAAGAGACGCCTTCGCTATCGTTTCATGGGAAAGCTCTGCAGAATTTAACAGAAAACTGCAACCTTTCTTTCAGTATTATTTCTTCTTTCTGAATGGACCATCTAAATGAAATGGAAACTCTGTATCCACAGCAAAGCTTGATATAAAGCTAAAGCATCATCCCAAGTCACCTTACATGCTACTGGATAGAGGTCTTTGGGCAGACTCTACACTTGCTTGGTGAGACTGACATGAACTTCATCACCTGGGGACATCTGCAGGAGAAATTCTTTCAGGAACACCTAATCACCTGTGTGATACGGAAAAGTCCACCACGATCAGGACTGTGCTGGTCTCAGGGTGCAATTCATTTCACCTAGACGTGAGCTGGTTACCCTTGGTCCTCTTTGTGGCTGGTGAAGAGGAACAGGGTGTGTTGTAGGAGTTCATTTGACCAATATCAAAAGCTTGATTCAGAATGGTATCATTTGTATTTGAAAACATCCATCTTTTCGACCACAGAGTGGAAACAGAGGGACTAGTTCAAGAAGACAAAAGTATTTGTTCAGGTGATAATGAAGGATTGTTCTGTGACTTGCCTCTCTTTCTCCAATACGCTACCTAAAACTGATCAATGTAATTAGTACTGTTAGTGAAACTAGAAGGATATAACTGAAAAAACCCCCAAACCTTAGGTTTCTGATTGCAAAATCTGCGAAACAAGACAATCTCACAAAAGCTCCTTATTTGATTAAAAGAAAGATACCATTTTGCTCCAGGGAAAGAACAACTGAGAAAAAAATGATAACATAACACTAACAAAGCCTTAAAAATATTGGACAGCTGAACTCAGGGAGATTCTGTAACATAATTGTCCTATTTTATTCATGGGTAAACCCAGATGTCAACAGATGACATGGGGGGCACTGTGAAATTATTGGTAATAATTTTCAGGAAGTCCTTCTACAGGGACTCATCACTTAGAAGAGCATCAACATGTAAAATGTAACTACCTCCTCTCCAAAGCAGGATTGGAGACTCCTAAAATACTCGGGTTTAATGGAATTCGTTCAACAAAAAGACATATTAACAAGAAGCAGAGAGTGCATACGGCTACATAGAAAGCAAAAGAAAAAAAGAAACTTGTCATGTATGTCCTTTGAAGTTTTCCACAAAACTATGTTTTCATAAAGAGAGGCCACTCTGTTGCACCCAAATGACATGTCTGAAACAGCTCAAGTACAAAGAGCTTTCAGGGAATGCATTTTACTCTTGCCAATATCATATTTATATTTATGTTCCTTACCTGTACTTAAAAGTCCATATCTTTTTTTTATTGTCTTTGCTTGATTTAGATCAAACACAGTTCTTCAAAAATTAAAGTCTTTACAGCCCAGAAATCCTGTATACGTACTTGCTTGCATCAGAATTTCAGCCTAATCATATCTAAAATAATCTTATTAATAATCCTAAAGTATTTGCTAACTCTATCATCCATTAACTTTTTATGGTATGTAAACACTTCATGTTTTACTGACATATTCAGAAAACATGTACAGAGGGACTAACAAGGTATGGGAGCAAGGGAGTTATCCTTAATTTGTAATTTCCTGTTATTGTAAATTATACCTGCTCTGCATCTTTATGGCCTCCTTCTATCTTGAAATGTCACTACACTACTTTTCTGTTAACTTATGCACCTTGAATGTTGTAAAAAGTACCCTAAAAATCAATAAAAAATACAATGACACTGTGTCAATCAGCACAACAGAGGAATCTCTATTGAGCAAACAAGCTAAAACACAACTGCACCATGTTGTGATTGACCGAAGATATGAATCAGAAAATTAAAAGTTTGGGGTTTTTTTTTCTCCAGTGTTAGTTATTACCAGTAGCTTAATTTATAAAGGAGTTACTTTGATGTTATCTGTAGTCCTGTAAAGAGGCTGCCAGTACAAGAAGTGATACTGTCTTGCACTTCTTCCACTAACGCGGGTTACTCATGATTATCCTAAATGCACAACAACTGAACAGATATTGCCACAAAATAAGTCCACTTCTATTTATGAGAAAACATAGGTAAGAATGTGTGTGGGGGGGGTTCTTTCTTTCCTTTTTGTTTGTTTTAGTTTCAGTTTTTGTTTTTATTTTTACTTTTGTTTTTTGGTTGATTGGTTGGTTGGCTGGTTGGTTTTTCCCCCCACAGAGAAGAGTACGACAACTATGACAAGAAGGGAAGCCTAAAGTCATCTGTCCCCACTACAATGTAGGTGACCTCACTCAGGGACCTGTTGGCCCAGAGCTACACAACTTTAACAGTCTTTGCTGGGTTTTTTGTCTCTGCATTTGTGTAACCACTTCATGAAACCAGTCTAGATTACATCTGACCTGTCAAGAAAATAAGTCTCAGAGAGCTGTGGTGATTTCAGGCCCTATAAGTTTGCATTTGAAGGTAGAATTTTATAGGGAAGGTAAAATTTTGAAAATAAAGTTCCTCGCAGGGCCATCAGAATGGATCAGAAGTTGAGCAGAGAGGAAGCCATCATCTCGGTGATGGGGATATCAAAGAGTAGAAACTGGAAAATTCCAAGGCCAGCATGGGCAGTTTTTTTTCTTTTCTATTGAATTCTGTTATATGTCTGGGAATAAAATATCTTCTACAAGAATCCAGAATCCAATTTACCGTTTTGGTAAATATGGTAATTTGATTCTAAGCTCATCTTACACACAGCAGATAAATAAGCAATCATAAACTATGTCATCATAAATAAAAGCGTTATTGAGCTCAGGCAATGAAAACCAATCAATAGAGGACACTCATCCCCAGTGAAAGCAACTGCTAATGCTCTGTGGTTCCTGGTGGATACTCTGTCATTGTATTTTAAAACCACAAGGAATTCCCTGTGTCATCAGCAATGACCGCTTTATTGCTGGTGAATTAGGAAATCAGGAGGGCTAAGGGTGCATCTGAATTCCAGGGGCTCATTCATTTAGCCCACCTTCCAATGCAGGACATGACCTGGATTTCTTGTGGGTTTAGACAGGCTCAGAGAAAGAAAACTGGGGCCTTCCTGCAGTTTCAACATACACATGATACCAGAAAATGGTGGATTTTGTTCTTCCAAATACAAGAAGGAAATTAAGAGCTGATTATCAGTAAAAAAAAAAAATTGAGCTGATTAGCAGCCACATTTGTATGTCTACTCTGGTTGTTTCAGTCAAAAATTGAAACCTCAAGGAAAACTTCTCTAATTTTTCCAGAAGTGTTATACTTATTAACATTTCCTAGATTGAATATACCCTTTTTTTTAAAGAGTAAATTTTTTTTATTCCAAAGTAGCTCTATTCATTTTTCATGAGACAAGCTTTTTGAACATGAAGGGTTCCAACTTGAAATGAATAATTTTATCTATATTTAAAAAAGCTATTTCATTCAACTTGAAACCCCGTATAACACCCCCCAGCCCCCTCATTCCCAGTATTCTTTATAGAACGAAATATTTTTAATGAGTAAGAAGTTTCAGCAACCTGAAAAATGTATTTGATAATTGTGCATTTCTGCTATTTGTCCCATGATGAATACTATGCTGACTACTATCAGATGCATTAAATCAGGATTATTTAGTCCAAAAGTGATCAAACTTCATTTAAACAACGCAATTCCTTTTGAAAGTATTAGAGAGGAGAAGAACAACAAATTCAAATCATTCATTTCTCTCTTGCTTAATGAATTATTGATTTGTGCTTCCCTTTTGAATGATAGTGCTCTGATGTGATAAACATTGATTCGAACCTTTATACAAATATTGTATATCATCAGCATGTTATGGAAACAGAATAATACATACTCAAATAGAGCTGAAGGGATGGAATACCACGAAAAAACCCACTATGAGCTGCCACAGCTGTGTGCATGTATGTGTGAGGGTGCACATGTAAAATAGCAACTGGAAATGAAAGTAATAAATAAATAAATGAAAAATTAATAAATAAATAAATAATAAATGAAATCTGGCGGGGGGCGGTTTATGATGATGATGCAGAATTATAGAAAGTTTACATTTGTGTTAACACTGAACAGACAACCTTGGAAATTAAAAATAATTACTTTGTACTACTAGTAATTCTTCTAACTTGACATTTCCTGCAATCACGAGTGCAGAGCAGCCACAGGTTTAAAGGGACAGGCTCTTGCACCCTGCTTGTGTTCAGCAGTTTAGCTTCGTGCACAGCTATTCACACCGACGGGAGCTGCACAGCCAAAAGACAAAAGAAAAGTGCTGAGAGCGGTAAACACATAGATAATCCTGTCCACCAAACAATTTTGCATTTCCTTTATGCACCATTTATTTCAGACAAAAAAGCTGCTGAGAGATTTACGTCAAAGTGATTTCCACAGCTCAGCTGCTCACGTCTGGGGAGATGACTGAAGCGCTGAGCTGCACTTTCCCAGGGACCATTGCATCCCCCTGTCCTGCCATACAGAGGGGGGAGATCTCACATGTTCTTCCTCAGACAAGTTAATTTCTAGCATCAGCTGGGTGATTTTTGGCAGCCTGGATAAGGTGAAAGATCCTGTGGTTACTGAGAGTTGAAGGGAGAAATCTCTTTCTGTTTTCCCTTGGACTGCAGTGGATCCCCAGAAGTGTTTGTTCTTCCTGTCACACCCAAAGTGGGCGGGCTGGGAAGATGTTCCACCATCCTTCTCCTGAGCTCTCTCCACCCCTCTCAGATCCGTGGGGGATATAGCTGTGCTTGGGGCACTCAAATGTCCAAAATAGTCAGGTCTTTCACAACACAACCCAAAACATCCATATCTCAATGGAAAACATTCATGCAAAAACCCGCAAATGAGTATGGCTGCACTGGGACAACAAGTGTTCGTGCTATCATACACTTTCACAGTGAATTAGTCTTGCAGCTAATGATCTATAATTATTACCCACCAGGGCAGCATTGAGATTTTTCCTACAAGGCTACAAAGGGTGAGATCTAAATCAGCATTCAGGGACTAAGCAGATCCAAACATGCAATCTCATCAGATTGCAAAGTGGGACCAGGGAGGCATGGAAGCTGAGCTCCTTCTCTCTCTCACAAGTATCACACCCAGCGTGGGTACTGTCATTTATCCTGCTGTATGACAACAGCAGGATACAACTCTTTAGGGCAGGGAACAATCTGGCTTCCCTGTGACCACTCTCAAAGGCAACATGGGTAATTTTATTATAAAACCCTGGCTCTATCATGTACCTGTAAGCAGAAACTACGATAAGGTAAATCAGGCTAGGTAAGGTGTGCAAGTAAACATGTCCAGATAAACTTGTAAACGATATATATGACCTTTTTTCCCCTATACACATGGTTTTGTGCATGGTTCTGCTCTTTTAAAGTGTCTCACAGTGGGCTCAATAGAAAAAGACCCCCCTGAAAATCTTTGCATGAGACTGTTCCCAAGCAGTAGGTGGCTAAGTCAGAGTTGAAACTTTTGCTTCTTCTAGTCTCAACAGAATCAGGCATCTTATATCTGTCACTCAATAAAAATTAGTTCTCCATTCCCAGAAAATGGTTCTAGTATTAATTCAGAGAATGAAACACTTTTTTGTGGTTATCAGTAAAAAACCCCAAACAGTCCATTTAAAACGTATTAGCAAACATAAGAGGGCTAAAGAAGGCATAATTAATGTAATTTTTTTTTTCCCTTTCCACATATTTAACTGTGTTTTGGAACACGATCCATAACATACACAGCTCTGATTGTAAGGAGTTAGATCAACATCCTGCCCCAATGCTCTTACATATGGAGTGGGAAAATGAAACTTGAACCTTCAGTTTACAAGCAGCTGGGGAAAAAAAAATAGATCACAGGGTTGAAAACTTGCAATTATTGTGGCATTTGCACTATGACAAATTTAAAACTGGTATTCTAGGTTACGGACAGTGCTATAAAACTGGTATTCTACACTGTGTATTGCAGGCTCATTTAAAATGTACTCTTCCACGACATGATGAGAACACAAATTATAATTAGGAAAGTAACCCAAGCAGAAAATTAGTCTGGAAGACTAGTCTGAATGTGCTCCTGCAGACAAAGCCATCCTGTGTCCTAACTTTACTGTCTCGGTGTAGGGAGAGATTGATGCAGAAGATAAAGACAGATATGGCTTTCCGGGAGGGGGAGAAAAACAAAAGGCTTTGCAAGTATGATCCGTGGTGTTTCAGTTGTGCAAACACACACAAAGAGAAGCCCCAGCAGATCCCATCTTTGCAGAGTTACTCGCAGTACAGGCTGCCACAGCTGCGCCGTACAGGTCTATACCTGGGGTTTTGTTCCCATAATCCTATTCATAGGAAAAGCCCCACATTTATCAGCACAGATAAGGCCTGCTGACCCCATCCTGAACCCAGAGCCTACTTGCACAAGTAAATGTACACATGTAACCAACAAAGGGTTAACTGTAAAGGTAATGATCTGAGAATAAACATGGTTCAAAATTACATTATGAAACAAAAGGACTCACAACCCCACTACCCCCACAAAAAAAAAAAAAGTGAAAATGTCAAAAGTTCTTGCTACTGCTAAGTAATAAACCATATAAATGATTTTGAAAAACTTATAGGCAAACAAGATACATATCTGAAAACATCTGCATTTGAAGTTTTCTTTTCTGGAGATGTTTTGTGGCCTTTAAAATCCAAATGGTTCTCTACAAATCAGTTGGTATCTCTGTATTTTTTCTAGACAGACTAGAACAAATCCGCTGTTTGGAAAATTATACCTACCTTTCAGAAGTCTCTTCTTGTGGAAAGGGGACCTGTATACTGCTTACACTGCACTCAAAAGAAAGGTTCATAATTTTCTATTAAATCTTATTTGTGTAATTTTCTATTAAATCTTTCTTTGCATTTTCTCTAACAGTGAGTTTTCTTTAGGTAACTGTTGCTACTTTGTTTTAAGGACACCCATGACTTCTCTGTACCTTACAGGACTTAGCAGATTTATCCTCATTTAGAAAAAGACCAAAAGGAAAGCAAAAAAAAATCTACTGAGGCAAGGAGCCAGATCAACAGTTGCCATAAAAAAAAAAAAGAAAAATTGATGAACTAAACAAAATAGGAGGAACCGAGGTTGTAAGTGAGAGCAAAAAACTTCCTAGGGAAGAGTTGCCCTCCTGCTTTGTGTGGGACAGAATTTACTTGATGCTTAGGGCAGCATTTAAAGACACCAAAATATATTCAACCCAACCCAGACTTAGATCCAAATCCATCACCTCGACTCTGCAAAAACCCAGACCATCTACAGCAGCTCCTGCTGGTCACATTTATCTAATCAGTACGTTTCATTTCATCTCATACTCACCAGCCAGTCAGAGCATCTCTCTTCAATGGGGGAATGGTGCAGAGATTCAGTCTGAGGTTGGTGACAATGACAAGAAATCCAAACCAGGAAAAAGCTCCAGGAGGAGTTTCTTGGACCTGAATGAAAGAGCAGATTGATCAGTGTTGGTTTTTCCTCTCATTTAAAGGCTGTGGTGAATTTAAGTTTACTCATTTCACATTATTTCATATGTAAATTTAAGAAATTTCGCTCTGCATCCCATATGTCCAAGAGCTTAGGAAAATGGAATTATGATTTCACATACAATGCATGGTCTAAGACTGGGTGTGTATGACCTTAGTGTGTATTTGAATCCACTCCTGGTCAGAATATTTCCCAGGAGCAATGTTTAATAGAGGTTTCAATAATGTGTTTCTGTTCATTTGGGGGTGATTTAAAACCATATCTGGAATAAGCACATGTTTATTAACTGTTGTTCAGGGCACAGATATTTCCTGAATTGGGCTGTAGAAGAAACCAGAATTTTTCAAAACCAAAAGTAAAACTCAAAGTAATAGCATATATTTGAAAAGCAAATAAACTTGAGGTCACAAGTGAATACACTTGAGGTCAAAGCTCCACCTTTAAACTTCATCACTGGGGTATGTGTTGTGAATTTTCAGTGCCCATTTTGAAAAATTTTAGTCCTAGTATTTTTCTTTTTTTTTTGTATTCAAAATGTGAAAAACATTTATAGAAGGAGAGCACCTCTGTAAAGAAAAAAATTGGAAAGGGACACAAATTCATATTTATTGCTTGGCAGTGCCCTCATGTAGGATTTAGTTTTAATGAAACGGAAGAAATACACAATCATCAAAAACAAAACCAGAAGTGATAATATAGAATATTTGAGCAACTTAAAGTTTCATTATTTATTACTGATTCCTGAATTTTCTTTCTTCCTCTATATATTTTCAGAGAATCTACTTATGGAAAGTAGTTATACATTATGAGCTAATTAAATTTCAAAACTCCAGGTTGGTAACACTTTCAGGGTATTTAACACTTTCCCAAACTGTGACAGAATTTATATTCATGGATATCTTTTCAGGAACTTAATTTTTAGTTTAAAAATACTGACTCATAGGCTTCTTGAGATGTGTGAGAAATGTCCTATAGAACATTCATAAGATGACAACAAGAATAAAGGTGTTGGATTAAAAAAAAATACTTGGAGAAATAAAAACCTACAAGGAAAGGTATTAATCTGCTCGTGTCAAACTGCCCTGAGTAGCCTGCAACCCCCTCAGGTGAGGTTTCTACCCAAGTTTGTCTTGGTTGGTACAGATTTACTGAGCTGGAACTCACAAAGTCCAGCTTAGCAAGCCCTCAGTTGAGGATGCACTTGCTGGGATATAGCCAGAAGGAGGGAAACTTGATTACTATTATGATTATTATGTTTTTTTTCATTGAACCAGGTCATATCACTTTGTAAAAGTTCTTGGAGCTCCCTGAGTCCAAGAACCAAGATAAACATTCCTCATGAAAAGGATTTTACATGCAGGCAGCATTCAAGGTACCCGGTGCTTGTCATATTGACCTGGATTCAGATGATAACACAATATCTGATTTTATTATGAACAAGAAGCCCAAATAAAACTGACAAAAATACTTTAAGTACTAATAAGAATGGTAAAAAGTTTAAAAAGAAAAGTAAAATATTTATAGAGCAGCCCTTACAGTTGTGCTTGCAGAGAGCAAGGGAGAACCAAACCTGTTTGTTGCCAAAAAAGCTGCTTATTATCTGAACTTCTTTGCAGGATTTTAGAAATTATTGGGTTACTCAGTAGATATTTGACAACTTGAGAAATCATACTACAACATTTTTTGGCAAATTTTCCATCACTTGGTTAGATTGAAGAAATCAGAAATTCTGCTTTCCTGGGCTTTTCAGCACCTCCTCCTTTCAACCCTCCTACAGATTAAAAATGGAATGATACAGCAAGACTGGCCAGGAGAAAGAATATGCAGAAACACATCTTAGAGCTTCAGGCTTTCAAACTCCAAAAGACAGGGATGAAAGCTCCAGACTCAAGTGCAGCCGTGCCATTAGAAGGTGCAGCCCCAAGATTAGGTGAAATGTCCAACAGAAAAATCATCCCTTCAATTTGAAACTCCCGAGCTGCTCCCCTCTGCCTCCCCCTCGCTGCCCAACTCCTCCAGTTTTAATTAATGACACAATTATGTACCTCCACTGCAATTCAAGAGACCTTGGTCAGGCACTGTGCAGGAGCACTCGGAAGGAGCCCTCCAGACAAACAAGAACTGTGATTGCTCTTTTCGTGTTAAGCCTTCTCTAAAAAATATGTGGACATACAGAAAGGTCGTTGCAGACTCCTTAAGTGAAATCCGTACCTGCATTAATGGTCTTCAGCAGCTGACACAGGTTGAAGAGGAATAAGCACAAGAAAAAGCTCAGACTCATTTCTGCCTTCAGAGTACACCCTTTCCTATCCAACCTCTAAGTACAGGTCCTCCTGTGCTTTGTCCATGGGGAAAATTCAGTAGTCTCAGTGAATTACCAGTGGCCAAAATCATGTAACTGGATATAATTTAATTAAGTTTCCCGTAATAATTTGCTTTGCCCCTAATGATTTGTTTTAATTTTCGGTACCCCTGAGCTGGTCAGGCAGTCGGATTAGATGATCACTGGAGGTCCCTTGCAACAGAAATATTGTGTCATCCTATCCTACCCTACCCTATCCTACCCTACCCTATCCTACCCTATCCTATCCTATCCTATCCTATCCTACCCTATCCTATCCTATCCTATCCTATCCTATCCTATCCTATCCTATCCTATCCTATCCTATCCTATCCTATCCTATCCTATCCTATCCTATCCTATCCTACCCTATCCTATCCTATCCTATCCTATCCTATCCTACCCTACCCTACCCTATCCTATCCTATCCTATCCTATCCTATCCTATCCTATCCTATCCTACCCTATCCTACCCTACCCTACCCTATCCTATCCTATCCTATCCTATCCTATCCTATCCTATCCTATCCTATCCTATCCTATCCTATCCTATCCTATCCTATCCTATCCTATCCTATCCTATCCTTATTGCCAGCCCCAAATTCAGACCAGTACCTTATCAAAAGCTTCCCGTGTTTCTCTGGAGCTTCTTGCCTCAGAGGACAGTTCTGGGAATGCATCTTTAAGAGCCAGGCTTTGTGAGGGTGGGGGTGAGACGCCCCAGCCTGATCTGAGAGGTTTTCTTGACATCCATCTAATGTTGTCCCTTATCTCCATCTCCTGTACCGACATATAGATCCTGCTACATCATTTCTGTCCCTGACCACTATCAGTAGACTTTGATTTACCGATTGCCTTATCTCTGCCACAGCCTCATTTACTCAATACACCCTGCAAGTTTTCAACCTCTGCCGGTCCCACAAGGGTTTCTCAAGACAGTGTGTGCCAATAAAATGTCCAGGTGTGGCTGAAATATCCCAGAGATATAGGAAAAGATTAGTTCTCTTGCCTGTGACACAATATTATATCAAGCTGCCTTGCTCATAGGTAAATTGCCTTTTGCTTTACTGCCCAGAAACCTCTGACTGAGTAAAGCTAAGCCATTTTTCCTCCAAAGGAAAGGACTGGAAGCATGTCTGTAAATTGTTTAGCTCTGCTTGTTTGTTGGCCATCATTGTTAATCAGATACTTTTTACTGAAAAAAATCGAAAGCGTCATCACTGTGGCTGTAACAGCAGAGAGGGGTGGCAGGGGAATCTATAACACGACTCATGACTGGATTATCACAGATCAATGCAAGCTGAATGACCAAATACTTTCTTTTAGTCTCTTTTACTTTTCCTGCTTTTTTTCATTAATTAATTAATTAATTTATTTACCTATTTGCTTATGTGGTGTTATCTCAGTGTTCAGGTGCAAAAGACAAATGACTTGAAGATCCTTACTGAAATGTAAAATGGGAGAGTGAGGAGTGAAAAGAAAAGGAGAAACATTTCTAATGCTGGTTTGTATAACACTGGTTTCTAATGTGTTGCAAACCTGCTGGTGTCCCTTTAAGAATACTCTTGGTTTATAAAAGCTAACAGCATTAAAAATACAGTAATTAACATGTTCATAATGTAAATGCTAATAATTTAACATGTCAAGCATCCTCATCCCCTACTGAATCAATATGAATTATTAAAACCGACTCTTTAAGACCTTTAAAATCAACTCTCAGAGCATGCACTAACAATTACACCGTTGGCATACAGGAGCACCAAGTTACAAATTCATGCATAAGACTGTCTGACACACTCGTTGCCTTTGATGCAAAAAAACCAAAAGCCAAAAAAAACCTCCCCTCAAAATCTTATGTTTGGAACTGCACAATCTGCATGCATAAGTGAAATGTTGGGCTTTTTTCTCAGAGATTTTCCAAGTTTCTTAGACATAAACCTTATTGAGAGGTTACACAGGTTAGGTTTTTTCCATCACAAAGTTGTGTGACAATCCAAAATGTTCCTGAAGCAATAAGGAACATAAAGATAATTAAAAAAAATTAGTCTAGTAAAGTAAAAGTTAAAGTTTCTAGGTTTATATCAGTTCCTCTCAAGGTTGTTGGTCATGAAGAATTTAGACATTGATTTTAAATGTTATAAACAAAGACTAGCCCTTAAAGATTATTCCCACGTTTACTGCAGAAGAGGCAAGAAAATATTTTGTTTTGTTTTTTTTTTTCGAACATCTGCGAAACAAAGACGGAATTATTAGACGGATACATCTTACCTCACAGCCCGCTCGAGACACTTTGGGAAAGGCTCACAAAGTCACCTATGTATTTATATATGGAGACACAGCCAAATGCCTGCAGGAGATGGCTGTTTCCTGGTCAACCCATTGAAAGAAGATGGCAGATATGCCTTTTTTTTTTTCAGTTGTTACAGATAGAAAATAAAGTTTTGCAATTGAGTACAGAACCCATCGCATCAACTGTGGCTTTTCAAATACTTCTCCTATCAAATTGTGCAATGCTTGTATTAACGTCTTGCTCCACTTGAACGATCAGATAACGGACTGGAGGCCAGTAGGCCAGAGGTTGTTCTTCCTTTGGGGGAATGTTCTGTGCCCAGGAAGTTCACTGATAGTTGTTTTTCACAACGCCGTGGTACCCCACTACAGCCAGACCAGAGTTTCAGCCCCCTTCAGACCAGAGCACAGCCCCCCTGCACTCCATATGCCTGGATTAACTTAAACCAGCTGGGAACCCGGCCCTTTTTTCCTATATCTTGGTCCACCTGACCACAACTAAAGTTCTACCTAGGCAATGTTAAACCCCCTCTTTGTTGTCAGAAAGGAGGAAACTAATTTCAGAGAGGTTAAAATTTTACAAAGTTTGTGTACTCAGGAATAGTTTGTGAGGGGTTATATGTCTGATAGGAGATAAGAGCTCATGTACCTTGCTTTCCTAGCATGAGAAAAAGGTCTTAACCTCCTACCACCCCTCTCCAAAACAAAATAAAAACCAAAACGACTAACCAACCTGGAAAAGTTCAGTACAGTTCCTCAGATGCTTGGAGATTAGCACAAATTACAGGCAAACAGGAGATGGAGGATTCCAGATCTGGGTCAGCTGCAGTTAGGGAGGCTTTTCATGCCTGTTGAAAGGAGAATAATTTTATATTGAGAGACACTTCTTGCTTCCAGTCCCTTGTGTGTAGCAAAAACCTTTCACAACAAGATGAAGAACAAGCATGAGGGACATGAGCACAGTGCCACATTTTGTGATCTTTTAAACCATGTCAGCTACATTTAAATTATTTTTGAGAACTCGGAAGTATCATTATGGCAAGACCTTCTCTGAATTTCTATTTCAATTTCCCAGTTTGTTAGGGCTACACAGTAATCAGCTAGATGGGAGCACTTGGTGCTCTAATAGCTATTTCTGGAGATAAACACAAGACACACTTCAAAGTTCTGAAAAAGATGGGAAAGCTGAAATAGAACTCTATCTTTCTGTAGTTTTTCTCATTACCTGAATGTGAGATAACTTTTCTTTCCTTTTTTTTTTCTTTTTTGTTTGTTTAAAATCTATACACCTTCAACTAATGCTCCCAAAGACAAAGATACAGAACCAAAAGCTGCACATAAATGCAAACAGAACTGCAGAAATGCAAAACACAAATGAAAAAGAATTACAATGCCATTAGATTTTACAGGATATTATTTCTTTTGCTGTTTCACAACACAATGCACATAAGGAGCAAGCATTAGGGTACAAGTTTACTTAAGCAGTCAGGGAAAACACATAAAAGCAAGAAACTAAACACCAAGAGGAAAGCTTGGGAACAACTGTGAACCTCCTCGGCCTTGAGCAGTGCCAGAAGTATGAGCCAACTGGATTTTCACTTTTCCCACTCACGGGGATAGGACAGTTGTCCAGGAGAGATGAGGTGAGGCTGAAGCCATGGTGAATGGGAAGGGAGAAGAGAGACAAAGCAGGGAGATGTCACAGGTGAAGGGGATGCTCTTTGGAGGGGATGGCTGAGTTGGTGACTGTAGATACAACCAAATAGCATGATCCTTAAACCACTCTTGGACTGTAAGTATGTAATAGAAATAACAGTCCTGAAGGAGAGGGAGAGTACAGAAATCCCTCACTGAGGGTAAAACACAGATGCTGGAAACAAGAATCTTCTGCAATGCATTTCAAATCCTCCAAAAATAGGAGACCCTAGGGCCTGCCAGCATAAAACTCGTCAATAGTTGGGTGGGAATGTGATGTTAAATAAGAATGGTGGTTCAGTGGATTTATTTGCTATTTCTAAGACTCCTGATACTGTGAGTTGTTGTCTACGACTGACCCTTCCAGGAGCTTACATCTCACTAAAGTTGTCTTGCACTTGATGGTTTGCTATGATTTAATTTTACAGAGATGTAAATGGGCACAGCAGTATCAGAACATGGTAAAAGGATTATCATCTGAAAAAGTTTACACTAGTGGTAGGGGAAGTGGACAGGATAGAAAACAAGGAAATGTACAACAGAGCTGTGATGAGATTACTTGATCATGCATGAACCCAAATTGAGTCTCTTTAACATAAAGAATTATTCTTTAGGGAAAGAAGCATGGAGCAACAGAACATATTGTTTGTTTAAAGTCCATAACTTTCCCCCCCAAGATCTGTTTTTTAAGATTACATCTTTCTATTCCATAATGATGGCAATTTCCTCATTACCACATGAGGAAATTGGTGATGAAGTACAACGTTAAGCATGCATGGCTATAATTTAAACAAATACAGTATCAAGGAAAGGTATTAACCTACATAACAGCTTGGTAATGTTCAAGTTTTGAGCATTTGCGGTATGCAAAGAGGGAGCTAGGAATAAAGCCTAGAATTTGCCTTATGATTTTCTGTCAACTTTGAGTATCTACCGACTTAGCAGAGGTATGGTCAATAGTTTGTCATTTCTGCAAAAGAGTTACAGTGAGTGACATTTCTATTAGGGATGCAGACATGGTGAGCTATACCACATCTCCAGTGACAAACTGTCTGCTGAGAAGAAAAGTCATGTGGTTGTCATGCATATCTGATCCTATAATTACACATGTACACTTAGACACTGTTGAAAGAAAGGGCTTCTCTGAGAGAGAATTCCTCCAGCAGGATTGCACTTGCAAGCCTCTGTCCATTTTAGGGTATGAGGACAAATCTTAAAAGATTTGTTGGCAGAATGGTCTGGTATTCTTAGAGAGGGAAATTAAAAATAGAGACAGAAAGGAAATGAAACCAAACAGCAGCTTATTTAGAAGACCAGAATAAAGAAAAGGCCAAAGTCCTTTGAAGGTGGCCACAGGTCTGAAGTGGATTAACCCTATGGGGGACCCCAGAAGTTTGCAAATTTGAGTTTCAGCTGGCTTACTTTTGGCTGTGGCAGACTTTCAATGTCACCTACCTTGAAATTCATTGTCAGCCAAAGAGCACCTGTCACCTCTGAAAATCAACCTGTCTTTATTCCCTTCTTCCCGTCAAGACCCTAAGCACGAATTTAACTTACATCAGGTATGACTGACTTCAGAGTGCAAACCTAAATTCAAGCTGTAAACCTCTTCTGATTCTTCTGTTACAGTGAACAAAAGAATCAGAACTTTCATCTCACCTGTAAGTTTTATACGCAAAATATTCATTGTTTATCGTACATCAGTGAAGATCTAAATGCCAGGATGGAGGGACAGAGAAGGAAGATCACATTGCAGGAGACCTGCGTCTCATAGTTCCACCTTTCCTGGAAAAGCTTTCATTGAACACCATCATCCCTGTGAGCTGTGATGGTCACTCTTCCAGCATGTGACATAAAAAGCTGTGTCATTCCTGTATGTGATGCAGTTAGGACTGTGAAAAAAGATATGAAAAAGATCTTGCTATCACCCCTCCTCACTGATGAAAAGGAAAATGTTTATGCCATTTTTGAAAAGTGCTGCATGCTGCTGTTACAGAGCTTGGGACTGAAAGACTGCCAGGGCAATCACTGCATTTACACATTGGGAAAATGAGACATGGAGAAATGTCTGCTGGAGTAGAAAGAGAGGGAATCATTCTTGCCTGAGCCTAGACTTACGTGAGATTCCTTAGAGCCCTTCCCAGACATCACGACTTTAGAACTTGTCTATGTGAAACGAAGACTCAAATCCTTCCTGAGGTCTTTGATGCTTTCCAGTTAATCATAGGTGGCACTCCAGGTGCCACACTTGTCATCAGCAAGATTTCAGTTCTCGATTCTTGCAGGCTGGCCAGCTGTAAAGCCCACTCTGTCTCCTCTCTGGTCCAGCCTAACAAGGAGCCACGGGTGCCAAGCCATGACAAGTTGCAAGATGAGCTCCAGAGAGCAGAAGAATTTGGGGAGAGTTTTCAGTACAGACTAGCAATCCTTTAGGACTTGGGCATATGTGCTACTCTGAACTACTGCATTGTCATGACCTTGATCTTGTCCAAATCCACCACAGTCAGGTTTGTAGCTGCAGATAAAGATGGAGTGAAGGAGCCCAAGCGCGATGAGTCACACTGACTGAGGTTAGAAATCTGGTCCTGGGACATCCGTTGTGGTGGCTGATGTTAGAGTGACCAAAGGGATTTTCCCAGGTCGTATGGTTCTGTTAAGTTAATGTATTCCAGTTTGAATCTCCCGGTTGGCTGCTGGCCTTGACCCCCCACCTCGCCACCCCCCCGGCGCTCTCCCATTGGTCCCTGCTCCCTGATCCTGCCTTTCCCCCAGCCCCGGGAAAATCCCTGAGTGAGTTATCCTCCTGGGATTTGCTTGCTTACCCTTTGAGAGTGGAGGTGTGATAAACTTGCCTGTCGGAATGAAGGCAAAGCAAATTCCCTTCCTGCCTCTTTGCTGCTGAATTACTATACTAAACAGAGAAAAGGAACATAATGCACACACAGATGTTTGGGCTGTTGCTACAGGAAAGATGTTGAGATGCTGCTGAAGGGTCGAGGAGGGAAGACCCTACTCTACAACTGGGTCACAGGAGGCTGTAGCCAGGTGGGGGTTGATCTATTCTACCAGGTAACAAGTGACAGGACCAGTGGAAGCGGCCTCAAGTTGTGCCAGATAAAGTTTATAGGTATTTGGAGAAATGTCTTGTCAAACCCTGCAAAAGGGTGTCTATGGTGGAGTCACCATCCCTGGAGGGGTTCAGAAGCCGTGTGAATGTGGCAGCTGGGGACATGGTTTAGTGGTCAGCATGGTGGTGCTGGGTTAATGTTTGGACTCGATGATCTAAATGATTCTGTGATTCTTTCACACCCATTTTTCTTGGCCAAATGTGGTGGCAGTGAGAGAGTTCAGGGACAAGATTCCAGGAAGCAGGAGAAGTCACAGGCTTTTCAGTTTTCTGGAGTACCAGCAGGCGCAGAGTGGCATCTCAAAACTGGAAGAAATGTACCACACTGGCTCTCCTCTGCCTCCTGTGAGCTGAATCCTTTATTCTGTATGAAAAAAATGTTCTTTGTGGGATCAGTAAGAAGGTCAAGGAGACATTAAATACCTCCTCCTGCTTCCCAGGAACACCAGCCCAACAAGGAGGAATCATCTCAAAGTCACTCCTCCTGCAAGGAAAGTATGTCGTGCGGCTCCCAGTGCTCATCTTTTTTTTTTTTTTTTCTTTCCTGTGGAAATGCCACTATTTGAAGAAGAGGAGCCTGCATTTAACAATTTTTTCTGCACTTACTGTGGCAGAGTTTTATTTACCTGTCTTGCTGTTTTTCATGCAAGTTTTCTGGCTGGGTTGTGTTTAAAGGTGTGTCACAGCCTTTAACATTAGCCTCACAGCCTAACATTATCCTACTATAGATAGTAGACAAAATGTGAGAAAACGAAGTTACTGCACCTGACTGTAACCAGCTCCATCCTGACTCACCTTCCCTTGCAATTGCACTCTCATCACCAAGTCCTCTGCTGAAATATGAGCCCTAAGGACTCAGAGCCACACACTGCAACAGAAAAACAGTGTACTTTTCTTGGAGCCAGCCATGTGTGAACATTCTGCTGTTTCACTTGGTGATTTTTCAGCTGAAAATATTAGGTAAAATGGTGTCAGTGTATTCAGGATGTGATGATGTCTCCCACAAATAATTTTCAAAAACTTTTTAAATCTTCTCCAAGAAAATTATTCTTTTCAAAATTAAAAAAAAAAAAACCAGCCTTTCTTTTCCATCTGAACTATCAACACAAATGTTATTTCCATATGACATATCATATGCAATGTGTACAGTGATTGAATAGGCTTTGCTAGAACATGGTGATGAGCTAAATTCCCTCAGCTGTCTGCAGTTGTCCGGGAAAGTTTAATTTCATTTTGGTTTTCCTAAAGTCATAGAATAGTTTGGGTTAGAAAGGACCCTAGAGACCATCTAGTTTCATCTCCCCTGCCATAGGCAGGAACACTTTCCACAAATCCAGGTTTCTCCAAGCCCCATCCAACCTGGCCTTGTTCAAAAAAATGCCTCCTTTGCTTTTACTTCTGCATTTAGCCTTCCATACTGCCAATAAAACCCACATGCAGGAATACATCGTTCCAAGGAACAAAATCTTTAGGACTTTGCCTGTCCTAAAACAAAGAGCTTAATGACAGTTTTTAACCAAAGACCTACTGAGATTTAAAACTCCCATCCACATTTTGCTGAATTCATCTGGTATCTACCCCAGCTGCATGGCTGGGAATCTGGCACCAGCAGGGTTTTATTTTCTGCTCAGCTTCCAGCAAAATTCTTCTCTTGACTATTTTAACAGTTTTGTCTTCAGGGAATGCCGTATTGTTTCTGACTCCGAGGAAGGATGGGCAGTTTATGGCAGAGGGCCCCAGGGGACGTGTGTTTGGCACCTTTGCTGTATCACAGGCACTTGTTATGTGGATGTTAATATGAAGGGTAGCTTCCCTCTGCCTGCATCTCCTCTCTCTGAAAGAGCGGACATGGAGCTGTCATCATTAAGCTGCAGAAGAGCTATCAATTAGAGCAAGTCATGAAATCCGTACAAGCACCTCAAAGAAAGCTAGAACAAGCACATTTCTTCCTATTTGCCATTCTGTTTCCATGTCCACTAACTACAGAGGCTACTGAGAAAAACAGAAACATAACTGTCTCCTCACTTCAAGTGAGATCATTCAGTTCAGTAGGCAAAGGAAATAAACAGCTGAGAGAGCACTGAAGTGGAGATGTGTTTTTCCTTTGGTTCTGATGTTTAAAATGTGTGTGCTGTGGAAGATGCTTATTTACTGCCTTTAGAATAGCTCTTGCACTCAGAGTGAATTTTATTGTGTTGTTCTCACAGTCCTCAGAGAACAGCAGGGAGTATATACGTTTTTCACACAAATCTTTTTGAGAAGTCTCTTGAGATTCAGGCCTCCTTTAACAGCTCCTCTCCATCTCTTGGGTGCAGCAAGACTTCTACCACCACCTTCCTCTCCCTGGAGTCTGTGAATGTAGTGAATTAAGAAAAGCTCTTAAAAAAACCCCAAAAAACAAAAAAAACCAACCAACCATATAGCTTCCTTCTGGAAGAACAGTTGATAACAGATAAGTGGCTTCAGAAAGTGGTATAAGATCGAACACTTCATGCAGAGCTTTCACTATGCTGCATCCTCCCATCCACCTCTCTCAAAGTTCCTTTGGCTTTAAGTTCTCGTGGCTTCTCAAACAGCTTCGCTGGTACTTTCTGCTCTAGCCTGCACCTTTGTGGGGTCCATAGAAACACTGGGGTAAATTAAACCCACAGAACTATAAGGGCGTAAGTCATGTAGTCATAACTGGGGTGCAACAGGGAATCAGGGATGTGCCTCTGAGCACACCAAATGTGCTTTGCTATCAGTTCCCTGCCTGGTCTTCCAGCTTGTCTTTGAGCAGGTGAGACACAGAACTAGTTTGAGATGATTTGGGACAAGCTGGTTGACTGATTTCTTACTCTTTGCAACAAAGTACTTGACTGATTGGTGCAGCAGCTCTCCAGGTGGGGATTTTAGATGGTCCTGGAGACACCCCAGCTCAAAGAGCCCCTGCTGTGCCCAGTCCGACTCACAGACACTACTTGTATGCAGCTTTGCATAAATAAGGCACTTGTAAATTGTCAATAGAAACTGTCCCTACAGATACAGAAATTGCCACACAGTGCAGTGTTTTGCACTTAGTTTGGAGACATGGTGTGCGTGTTTTGAGCAATTCAACAGGAATGGATTTGATGTGACCATGTAGGACCATTGGCTGGTTGGGTGTGAAGAAGAGCAGCAATTTGGTAACCAAACTGCTCATCAGGGTCATCGTTCCTGTGACTGTTGGTGTCAGTCATAAAAGCATGAGGAGTTTTCCCCTTTTTCTTTTAGAATGTGGCATGCCACCAAACACCTTTATCCGACATCAGGTCACTTTATCCAGCATTATTTTGAAGGTTGCAAGTACTATTTTTTGTGTAGTGATTTAGAAAGCAGGAAAGAAGTCTGAAGGACTTCAGCCTTTGAGACTCAAGTTATTGGCAAGGTACTATGGAATTATACATGAATTGCCTGCAGCATCTTGTGTGTTCAAGAAGTTGTGTATTATCTCATGGAAAAGTCAAGCACATATGTGTGTGTGTGTATGTGAGCACAGAAGGAGAGATATTAGTGCTATATATGAGTAAAAAGAGAGAAAGGGGATTCTTTTTCCTAAAAAATAAGACTCTGCGTTTGCTCGGTGCGGTGTTGTTGCAGCTTAGAACAAGTTCCAGAAGCTGAATTCACTGAAAAACTTTTTTTTCTCCTTGGTCTGGACCCTTTCAAGAGTGTTTGGGAAATGCCATGAAGGAATTTGCATACATGAAGCTCTCCAAAAAGTGAAAAATGATGCTTCACACTCCCATGTGAAGAAACCTGACTGTATCTGTTCTATGGGAGATGGAATATGTAACACATACGTTCCTGCAGGAGAGGAAATTCATTTAGTTAATGGAGACCTCAAAAATCAGGTGCCAAAGACATTAATCAGCTAAATATCTTTCCATGGTGTTGGTTTTACCCACCAACCTGCTCTCCTTAATGATTCCATTTAGTGTGTGTAACATTTAACAGCCAGGACAGTATCAGAACTCAAGTTAGTAAAATGCTGCCAGTAGTAGAAGGATCCTGTCATTAAATCAAAGCATTGGTTCCCTTCTGATTACCCAGAGGATGATAAAGGATCCTTTTTTTTTTCTGACAGAGAAATATATGTAAAATAAATAAACTGTCAGAACTGACTTTCTTTCTTCAATGGCTTGTGTTAATATATGGAAGCAAGATGGTATTAAATGGAAATGTGGCTGAGACATGGCACTTCTATGTCAGTCACAAATGTACGATACAACATCCCTATGAGATGTCACAGAGTTTAAGATGAATGGGGGATAATTTGAGCATTAGAACCCATGGATTCAAGTTGAATTTTTTTTTTTGTCTCCTGTCCACTGGGTTAAGCAGTGCATGATACTGAGTACATCCTTTCCTAGACACCAGAGAATCCACAAAATCCCCTTGACTGAGCAAAGGCCTCTTTGCTGTGTTAAGTTTGGACTATTTCTGATTTTACTGTTTTTTTAAAAAATATTTTTTAGCTCTAAATATTTAATTTGTTGATTTTTTTTTCTCTTTTTGGGGGAGTGTTAATCGAGCTCTTTCCACCACTCATCCAATTCTTACCAAGGATGCTGTGAGGACTTTGTAGCTCAGCATCACCCCTCTGTTGGATCTGCAGCGGATGAATGGATCCAGCAGTTATTAAGTGGGACTGACAGGCTCAATGATCATTCAAGCCTCATTTTCTGAAGAAACCAGTCTAAAAATTGTTCAGTAATTATCCTTAATTGTCCAGGATGCATCTCCACTACTCAGTGAGGAACATTTAATGTGATATTTATGTTTTGGTGGTTTTTTTTCCCTTCAACAGTAAAGCCATCTTTTATCCCCACCTCACACCTTCCCAGTGGTTCCTCCAAAAACCTCCTTAGACAGCAGTCTTTGTTGTTTGTCTGTCCAGATTCCTTAAACATGAATACTTAGGGCCCTTTTAAAAGCAAGATAATCTTGAATAAAAAGTAAATGACACTTGGATAATTCAGATAACTGTCAGCCTCTGGCAATACCACCAGGCAGCTGAAATAACTGAGGGACTGAGGCTAACAACCCAAGTGAGAATGAACTTGAATTCTCAAAGCCAGCAAAACCTGGACATGGAATTGACTTTATGAATCCTTAAGCAAGCTGAAACCATCCACGCGAAGGTCTTGAGTCTCTCATTCTGTTTTACTAGACCATGAAAAACAAATAAGTTTTTCAGATGTAAACAACTCAGATTTACTGGGATGTAAAGCAGCAAGCACACCTCTGCTTTTAGGAAACATTATCTGAATAAGTGAGGAAATCATAGAATCACAGAGTGACAGAATGGTTTGTGTTGGAAAGGACTTTGAAGACCATCTCCTTCCACCCTCTGCCATGGGCAGGGACACCTTCCACTATCCCAGGTTGCTCCAAGCCTGGCCTTGGACACTTCAAGGGATGGGGCAGCCACAGCTGCTCTGGGCAACCTGTGCCAGGGCCTCACAACCCTTACAAGGAACACTTTCTTTCCAATATGACGTCTATCCTCCCCTCTAGCAGTGGAAAACTGTTCTCTCTTGTCCTGTCTCTCCATCCTTTGTCCAAAGTCCCTGTCCTTGGAGCCCCTTTGGATGTGGAAGAAGACAATGCTCGAAGGTCTCCTCGGTCTTCTCTGAACAAGCCAATAAAATACTGAATATAAACCAAGCATATTTAGATGCCCAGTTCCCACTGAGAATCAGTCCTGGTCTCCAGTGACTGGCAGTCGTGGATTGCAGGATCAGTTGTAAAATTTCTGTGTACTTTTGTACAGTTAAATGCACTCAAATTACCATTTATGAGGTGGAATTCTGTTGCAGCTAAGCAGTTAACGTCAACTGCATGTTTCTGTGTATTGCAACTGTTTTTGTTTTTTGACAGAGCTAAAAAAGCAAAACAAAAAACCACAAAACCAACAAGAACAAGGTCCTGTAGTTTCAAGGTCTAAAACACGTGACTTCATCAAGAATTCTGCTTAAAATTTGGAAGAGATCAGAATGAAATCTCCCAGTCCAGTAATTTCCATTAAAATTGGAGATGGCCATACCCATCCCAGTCATGGGGAGGAGCAGGAAAGAGGAATGGTTCTTCCCATGGGTGGAAGGGAAGACATGATCCTTCAGTGGGAAGCACTGCTGCATGAGTACGCCTTACCTCTGTAAAATGGGCTTCGAAAATGGTCTTAGGGATAAACCACGATCTTTCTTTAAATTTATTCCATCATTTGGAACTGCTGACACATAAGTATTTCATGCTACAAAGAAATTGACATTGCATGGCTTGCTTGCACTGTAAATAGGACCCTAAAAGTGGTTTTCTGATATTCTGTCAAGTAAATTTAAAGAACTCCAAAGAATTATTTCCTTGGGGAAATGCGAGGGGAAACAGAGGGGTTAAAGATGTTTACTGGTGAATAAAGAGAGATCAGAGCAATGTCTTCCAAATGGGCAGGGCAGCAGCACTTCACTGCAGTCACACAGAAATAGCCAGGACTGCAAAGACCATGTGGAAAAGATTTAGAGAAAAAAAAACCCCAATTTTTTTGGTTTTGCGAAGGAGAATACACGGCAGGGATTTAATGTGGTAAAATAACAAGGAATTAGAGAGAAATTTCTTTTTGTGAGTTCTTGTTTGAATTCTTCATTGGTTAAGAGGCCAATGTTTCCAGGAGAGGATTCCCAGCTATGACAAAATTATATTTAATCATATTCTCTGGATTTTAGCCTGGCTCAAAGGAAGCAGAAGTGCTGAATACAGAAGAGAAATACGTATTTTAAGCGTAATTTTACTATTTCTATATTTCTTTATTTCTAAAAAGGTAAGAGTCTAACAAGTAACCTATTATTTTCTTTGAGAGACTTAACTTATGACATTTTCAAATAACTCAAAATTTTCTACATCTGTCTCTAATTAAGTAGCATTTTTCTACTAGGAACAACGATTACAGTGTCTGAAAGTGCTGTTATGTAGATATGATTCATATCTCCCTCCTAAGAAGCTCATCTTATGTCCTGAAATTCGAGATTTGTAAATCCTTTAGCTAAACATTTATATCTGCTAGGATTGTGCAGGTGCTTAACTTTGCAATGTTTTGCTGAGGTTGATCTGTAAATGCATAACAGACGTCTAAGTGTTCTGCAAGCCTGAGAAATTTTCTGTCAAGGCTTTTCCAGCTTCAGGTAGTGTATTGAGTTCTGTCTCCTGTGCCATGCATTTTACAGAAAAAAAAAATGCCCCATGTGAAAAATTAACTTCCTGCACCAACTGCCAACCACTTTCCTCAAATTATAAAATAAGCAAAGAAAGATGTTTGATTGAAAACAACAAAAACTGAAGGAAAACTGTTTGTTTACATTTTAATTTTAGGTAAGCGTTAAGGTCTGTTGGTCTAACTTTGGTCGTTTTTGTCACTTAATAAAAAGATCTTTTCCTATGTTTTACATATATATGTATATATACTTTTTATGTATGTGTGTCTATACATAGTTTTTATGTATGTAAGTATATATGTGTGTGTGTGTGTATATATATATATATATATATATATATGAATATATTTCCTATATTTTCCTATCTCATTACAGAATTGCAGAATAAGCTGAATTGGAAGTGCACCATAAGAATCATTGAGTCCAGCTCCTGCACAGCGCCATCCCCAAGAGTCCCACCATGGGCCTAAGAGCTTTGTCCAAATGCTTTTGGACTCTGTCAGGCTGGTGCGATGATCACTTCCCTGGGGAGCCTGCTCCAGTGCCCAACCACCCTCTAGATGTAAAACCTTCATCTGATATCCAACCTAAACCTCCCCTGATACAAATTCAGGCCATTCCCTGGGGTCCTGTCCCTGGTCACACAGAGCAGAGATCAGTGCCTGCCCCTCCTCTGCCCCTCACGAGGAAGCTGTGACCACAATGAGGTCTCCCCTCAGTCTTCTCCAGCTGAGCAGAGCAAGTGCCCTCAGCCACTCCTCACACAGCTTCCCCTCAAGGCTGTTCTGTCTTTGCTGCCCTCCTTTGGACCCTCTCTAATGTCTTAAAACCTTTCTCATATTGAGGCACCCAAAACTGCTCACAATATTCGGGGTGAGGCCACCCCAGCCCAGAGCAAAGTGGGACAATCCCCTCCCTGGCCCAGCTGGTGATGCTGGGCCTGATGTCCCCCAGGACAGGGATGTCCCTCCTGGCTGCCAGGGCATTGCTGACTCATGTTCAACTTGCCACTGACTGGGACCCCCAGGTTCCTTTCCATGGCACTGCTTTCCAGCCTCTCATTCCCCACTCTGTCCGTACATCCAGGGTTGCCCCATCCCAGGGGCAGAATCCAGCTCTTGCCCTTGTTGAACTTCACTCGGTTGGTGGTATTCCTTCTCTGATTTGTGCAGGTCTCTCTGCAGGGCCTCCCTGCCCTCAAGAGAGTCAACAGCTCCTCCCAGTTTTGTGTCGTCTGCCAACTTGCTCAGTATCCCTTCCATTTCTGCCTCCAAGTCATTAATGGAGATGTTGAAGAGCACAGGGCCGAGGATGGAGTCCTCTGGAACCCCGCTAGTGACAGGTCACCAGCCTGATGTCACCCCATTCACTTCCAACCCAGCTGTTCTGTGATTCCATGACTGTATTTCTGTGACTCTACGATATTATGTATTGTGGAAAACAGTATCAGCAACATAACATGAGTTCTATTTATTTCTGCATACAGTTCTCTGAGGTCAATTTGTTTGGAGAGTAAAATGACGTCTCTCCTTACAAGTCAGTGCTGCTTGCTAGAAATTTGATGGTAAAATGATACATGGCAGTCCCATGTCCTTCCCTCACCTAAGACAGCACATAATAACATTATACAACCTTGGAGAGGACACTGTTGTGCTTTAAATGCATATCTGTACTATTTTAATTGAAAAGAAAGTCAAGTAAGTTATCAGAGTAGTTTAGTGCAGTGGTTTAGTGCTGTGCACTGGAAGGATTAAGAGCAAAAATGTAGAAGTCACTTACTGAAATATACAAAGCCACTGTTAATATAGACAAGAGTCTTCTATTTAACTCCGAGAGCTGAGTGGGCTTTGTGCACTGTTTTTTATCCTGTTTTAGCACACAATAAAAATTACTATGTAGACCTCCAAGTCTGCCTAAATTTATCAAGTATTTCCTCTCTCATTTGGGAGCAGACAGGTGTGATGTCGAGACGTGGAAGGAGATGTGTTCCCTCACACCTGCATACCTACCAGTGCCATATCAGCTTACAGCCACGGGCCTTGAAGCTTAGCAGAGGTTCACTGATGAAACTTCTCTTTCCTTAGTTGTGTCTTATGTCCTGATGAATTTCCCTGGACACTTGGTGGAAAATGCAAAAGCAAAGATCTTTGGTTCCTCAATGAGGTGCTTGCCTTCAAAGTAGATTGGGAAATAATGACTCTGAGGAGAACATTAAAATCAGAGAAAAATAGTAGTATTTGGCATTGCTGAGCAAGAATTGCCAGCAGTCTTCTGTATATGGCTTAATATGACCAAGTGCATTTTTTCTGCACCAAAAGCAGTTGTTTGTTATCAGTGTGGCGTTACCTCGCGCAATAAAATTTGGTATTTGGGTTTTTTGGCCTTAGCTAGTGTTGCTTCCCATTCATTGATTTATAGATGGTTTAAGCACATTGAGTTGTCTGCAAACAGATGAGCCCTTGGGTGTGTGACAATGTCAGGTGCACAAAAGTGTTTATGAAGTAATGGAATCAACTGCAGTCTGACTAATTTCAGATAATTTCTGTGGGGCGTATTAAAAAAAAATGCTAATACTAAGGAAAAGATGTCTCAAAATATTTTAATATAAGGAGATTGAATCATACTCTGTGAACCTGTGAGAATTTGGGATCTCAGCAGACAGAATTTCCAGTCCCTGGAGCCTGAAGGGATGAGTTAGTGAGTCAGTTTGAATTTGAGATGGGGTTTTTTTCTGGTCAAATACTTAAACACTGTCAAAATACAATTTTTGGACACTTACAGAAAAGGAAATATTTGGAATTTTACTAACCTATATTTTTACTTTGAAATTTGAATACATTTGTACTTTAAAAAATATAGGAGAAGGTCAAATTTTAAAGCTGTTAAAACAAAATTCTTCTTTTGAGGTCTACTGATGTATTTTTCACTTCAATTTGCAAATGTATTTGAGGTTTTGAGTTTTAATCCCTCACTGGAATGAATATGATGAAGAAAATAGCATTCACGCAGTTTCTCATCACCTCTGTGCATAACACATTACTGAAGATTAATTCACCTGAAGTATTTTTGCTTTGTACAAAACAAAGCTGTTTTTTTTTTTTCATGAAAGGTTTTCTCTTGAATGGCTTTTCCCCCCCTCTGGTGTACATTATCTTGCTGCCTTCTCCCTCAAGTCTGATGGATAACAAACACATTCTCCTCCAGTACCTTCAGGACGGTGTGCACTCTAAGTGAACCCAAGTAAGGGATGAGTTAAGGTGAAGAAGAATTATTTAATTTGTGGTGTTTTCCAGTTTTATGACCTTGCTGTAACTTTAGGCCTGTCTTCTTTGTCCATGTAATTATTTTTCAAACATATTAGAGAAAGGAAGAGAAAAAGATACCCTTGGGCATAGGTTTATAATCTAAACAACAACATAATCATATTTAATATGGAGAGTTGCAAAGTAATAAATCTCCTCCATAGAATGCTAATATTGAAGAGGAATGACTTACAAGCATTTCAGAGCTGACTTCACCTGATGCGGATTCAAAAATGAGTTTTATATCTGCGGCCATAGCCTAAAAAGAGGTTTTTTCCCAAACTTTTTGACATACTTGGCCTCAAACTTTGAAAGTCATTCTGTTGGTTTAAATCAAACGGATCATTTAGGTAAAACTAAGAGGCATCGTGGCAAATATCAATCATGAAAATTAGGCCCTCTCCCATAGCAGGATAAGGCTGAAAGGTAGAAACCTGGACTATAAAAGTAGTTGATGACATTTTAGGCTCAGTAACTTCCCTGCACTTACTTAAGTGTGACTGTTTCAATGTGACCATGCTCTGATGTGATTATCACCATTTATGTTGGTCTGGTGCACTTGCAAGGAGTCCAAGTGTCTTCAGTGCTGTTCTCTTTTGGCCCCTGACAGCTGCTGACCCACATCAAAGCCTTGAGCATGGGTGCCAAAAGCTCCAGACGTGATAAAGTGTATGTGGAAAATATGCAAATCATCATGAGGAAGAAATTTCCATTTCTGTACCAGTAGTTTGCAGTTTAATCCTTTCGTCTTGAAGATTTCATTTCCTTGGAAGAAGGGGGAGGAAGGGGAAGGATAATCACTCTCTAGTTCCATTTCTGTTGTTGCAGAGCCCTGATACTGAGATCCCATTTCTCAAGCTTTTTTGACTTTGACAAAAGCCTGTGACTTGCTGAACTTGCTCTCACTTTAGGTATAGCTATAGAATTATGGATTTCCTGACAAAATGATTAATATTTCTGTCTTGTTCTCTTTGCGTGTGTGTGGGAGCCCAATACACTCACTTATAAACTGTTTATATGCAACTTCTGTCTAAAAACAGTAAGATTTTTTTTTGTCTCACAAACTTCCAGGAGAAAAGGCTCAGATGATCTCTGCCTTGTTCTGATAGACACAAGAAGTCATACCAGTCAATCTGTGTTCTTGCTGTATTTGATGACCATAGTACATCTTGAATGGGAAAGAAAAAAATGCTTTATGGACCTAATGCATTTATCATGTTCTTTATCATAACTTGAAAATCTGTTGCAACCAAAAACTTTGTGTCCTGGATACAAACACCTTGAGGCAGAAAGAAAACTGTGCTGGAGAATCGTTCAGTCATTTTAAAGACTTAGAAACTGGGGCCAAACTTTTAAAGTCACATGGGAAAGCTATGGTAAAGCCAAGAAAGGTATCTCTTGGTGAAATTGTGTGAACCAGATGTTTAAGGAACATACCACAGGTTAACAATTTTCTGTGGGTCAGCTGCACTGTGGTTATTATTGTCGTGTTCACTTTTAGTTCTCACACAATAAAATGCAGTGAAAGTTACCTTAATGCTTTTAATTGCTGATTAAGACGAGATAGAGGATCCCACACCAGCAGCAGGCTGAGAGCTCACAAGGGTGGTCTCTGTAGGGTAACTCTCTAAGCCACGGAATATTGGTTTGTTTGACCTCTCAGGCTGGAGAGAAGAGCATGAGTCTGCTCTTCCTTTCTTTTACCCAGCACACCCAAGGGTGAGTGCCCAACTCTGTTGTTGTCATCACCTCTCAAAGCAGGGAAGGAATATCCTGAGGGCTGCTGACCCATGTGCAAAATAAAACCTAAACTGATACTGCAGTAGTGAAACATCGAGAGTTTTCAGCAGTTGTTCTGGGTCAGTGTTCATGTTCTCCAGGCATGGACATGCTGGCCTTCAGGGCTTCCCCATCTCTCCTTTTACACACACATGCAAGGAAACATTAGATCTATGGTGATATTACTGGTAAGCTCTTTCTTCTTTTCATTGAAGAGAATAACATAGAAAAAATTAGATGCAAGAATTCCAGAGAAAGGAATATCAATAAAAATTAATTATACAGAGGGAATAGTTTTACCTCCAAGACCTCTAGCTTTGCAGAAAGATCCAATTTCAATGCTTGAGGCGGAAAGGGTAATAATATGCTCAGTCCATCTGTTTCTCACAAGTACACAAGCAGGAAAACAAGGACAGTGAAGGAGAAGAGTTGTACCATGCTAAGAAAACCAGAATACTTCAGGCTTTTCCTGAGGAACAGATTTCCCAGCATTTCTGCTGCCTCTCTAACACCCAGACGTCATTTCCCATGCCATGTTAGATTGCCGCATCCAGCTGCATCAGGTCATCTTCCCCCTCCACTGTCAGACATCCCTGTCGGGAGAACAAAGCACAGCAAATGCTCTGACCTACCCTGCATGATCCCTTCCTCATCGCCTTTTAGCTGCCAGAGTGCCTTCTGTTTATTTATTCATTTATATCTCTCCTGAGACCCTTTGGAGATTTGTGGTTGATGATGATTTGTTTGATGCAAAAACACTTGCAATGGGATCCTGGAGTAAATTTTATGTCACCAAGAGAATGAAAGAATAGAATGAAGTCAGTGCTAAAAGAAGCCAAAGGCTTCTTTAGAAAAGTTCCAGCTTTCTGTTCTATGGCTATAGATTTTCAACAGAAAAACAAGCAGTATTAAACAGATGAACATAAAAAAAAGCATTTTTGAAGAAGACTTAAAAAATAAAACATGACCTCAACAATGGTGTTTATAATCTGAGCATAACAGTTAACTCTACTGAAGATTTATTTGAGAATTTTAACCTTTTATATAACATTAGGAATGACTGGATTGAACACTGCCTCTGAACCAGATAAAATCCATAGTGAGTTTATTAATATTAGACAAAATAACATCTGCAGCCCAGATCTAAAATATTACCCTCACAGCAATGGCAGAATTTTATTTTATGTTTATTTTATATTCTGCGTACAAGCAGGCAGTTATGTATTTGCAAACATCAGAAAGTAGCTGTGTAGGAGGAACAAACTTGAACTAACCCTGGGGACACTCCCCATGGCTCCCATTATAGAACTAGAACTTCCCAAGCTGTACAGGATCAGGTTCTCTTCAGATCTAATACACAGCTCTATGAAAGTTCATAAAATCATAGAATGGTTTGGGTTGGAAGAGATCTTAAAGATATTCTTGTTCCAAGCCCCTGCCATGGGCAAGGACACATTCCACTAGACCAGGTTGCTCAAAGCACCATCCATCCTGGCCTTGGAGGGCCCTTTTTTAACTTCCTCAGTATTAAAGACTCATCCACTGTACCCTGCAGTGAGGTTAAGTGAATTTCTCCTGTGACAAGACAATACCTCCTGGATGAGTTCTTATTGAAGACCTTTCAGGAAGTTTCAAGTCATGAAAAAATTCTTCTCTTTTAATGTCCTGCTCATCTTGTCTCGTGGGAGAGTGCATTTCGTTTATTTGTGCTCCCCATTGTTTTGTCTTGGGTTTGGTGCAAACAAAGTAATTGGAAGTTTGAATGAAATAATCTTTCTGCCCATGGTTAGAAGGTTGAGTTTGTATCAGCTCAAACACTTTGAATTGCTTCACAACATGTAGCTTGTCCTGGGGGAACTAAGTCAATCTTAACAAAATTTCCAGCTATAGGCATCGCAAGTCTCTACAATTCAATACGGAGATTTGGACCAGGCTTCTGTCAAAGACTTGCTTGAGCTCATTTATGAGCAGCTTAGAAATTTGATCTGTCAAGCTTATGGCTTAAGTGTGGAGATGTGTTGTGACCAAATTCCCACTCTCGTATAATTAAACAAATCTCCCTGCCAGAAAACTAGGATTGCAGTCTGAAATTAAATGGCTTCGGATGCTTTGATTTCTGAAGTGCTACATGGCTTTCCTTGTTCCAGGAGTTATGTGGAGCAGTTCATCTCTTTCCCAGATGTCAAAGTATGAGTATGCTTTGAACAGCTTGGAATAAAATTGTCTCTTCCCTGTTCTCCTCCTGTTTATCTTCTGCAAGGGTTTGCACTTAAAATATCTCTTTTCTTTGCCTCCTCTGCTTTTGCCCAAGTGCCTCTCATGCTGAACAGATTCCTGATGTCCTTGGCCATATTTAACCAGGATATTGGTTTTGTAGGGTTTTTTTTGTCCTGTTTTGCACTTCCAGGATAGCCTCTTCTTTCAGTGGTCAGGGTGTTATAGTTTAACTGCCTACATCTGCAGTGGTACTATGTATCCTTTATTCACATATCACAAAGCTTCCAGCACTTCTGAGAGCTAACTTGGCCTTCTGTGCGACTGTCAGGTCTAACAGAAGAGTGCTTTGACAGCTGGATGTATTTCTTGGTAGATAATAATAATATCTTTCACACTCAAGCCAACTTGGCAGGGGATTTCCATATTTTTTCATGTTTTCTTTAGTTTCCCCCAGTTGAGAGTCTCATATGCTAGTTTATTTTCATATTTCCAATGTGTAAAGTTGTCTAGATGAGGAAGCAACTTTATACATCTCATTTCATTACACATGACGCTGCAGACTGAGAAGTGTGCATTGAACTCACGCTGAAAATGGCTTTTAGCCATGTCATAGAATCACAGAATGGTTTGGGTTGGGAGGGACCTTAAAGCTCATCCAGTTTCACCCCCCTGCCACAAGCAGGGACACCTTCCAGTAGACCAGGTTGCTCAGGGTCCCGTCCAAGCTGGCCTTGAACACTTCCAGGGAAGTGTTTTCTTTTCAAATTATTCCCCTGACGTGTTTTGAGACACCATTTAGGTGAATCAAGTAATTCTTTTATGGAACATATTTATTTTTATTTATGTTGACATAGGAAGGATTCAAAGACATTGAATGAGTTTAGAAGATGCACTCTTTTAAAATCCTAAAACTAATAATAAAGTAAAAATATTTCTGAGAAAGTATTTGCTATAAAAAATTCTGTCCTTGGGGATGTGTGGGAAGCCACTGGAGCAGACAAAGTGTTCAGTCTCTCATACCTCAGCCAGTTGCAATCTTGTCTTAATTTTGTTTGTATTAAACTTCAAATGTATTCAGTGAGTCGCTGTTGCGAACAGATGGGGTTGTGATTGTGACCTGCCACAGCTTCTGTCACGCTGCCTCTGTGGGTTGTGCACGGATGTAGGTGGATTTACATACATACACAAGTGCTCAGCCAGAGACAGCGATGGGTGACTCAAAACGACTCCCAGACAGGGCTCCAGCTCCCTGTTTTCCTATGGAAACGAGCGGGAACCGACCTGCTGTGGGAGATCAACAGAGGTACGGCAGTGTTTCTCTGGTAAAGGTAAGGAGGTAAAAGTCACAAAAGTCACTGTCAAAGACTTCGAGGAGGACAAATCTTTAACACTGGGTACAGCCTTGCAGCACTCACACAAATGTGCGTTTGCTTCTTGGACCCTCCAGCGCTGCTTGTTAGTGAGATGATATCCCATTTATTTCCCCCAGACAAAAGAAGGTAAGGAGAATAAGAACTAAAACATACCCTGAAGGATAGCTTTAGAATATGAAAAATGGAAGTGGATCCTGAATCCACAGAGCCAAAACCAGTCCCGAACAAGTCAGGGCACAGAAGATGAGAACAAAAACCTCAACCTGTGCCTGCTTAAATCTGCAAATAAGGTGCACAAGAATGAGCTGTAAAAGGAGATGAGAAAGAAAAAATACAAGGAGGTGAACAAGCACAGAAAGGAAACAGGACTGTCAAATTCAATTCCACACTCTGAAAGAGGTTGGAAGTCAGGGAATGATGACATCAATGCTGTTTTGAATAAAGACAAGGCTAAAGATTTGCTACACTCTTCTGAAAAAGTGAAAATCTGTGATATGAATCCCATCTTAAATAATCAGTTATACTGAGAATTATTGGAAGATTGGACTTTTCATGCAAGTGGGATTTGTACAAGGAGGAACATTTAAGCCTTGCAACAGGATACCTTTCTGATCCACTGGTGTGTGAGTCATAGGCATGGTACAAGAGATAAAAGAGAGTAAAGAAAATGTGTGAGGTGTCTATATCTGGGGCTTTGGAAAATAAAATTTGCATTCATGCTGTCTAATTTATTTAGAAAGAAAGACATTGTGAGATACAGATGCTGAAGGAGAGAGGAGTACCTAGGCAAGAACAAATTAATTAAGACAGCTCAAAATTCAGGAAAAGGTGAAATGCTAGCTCTGGATTGAAAAAAAAAATCAAGCAAAAAAGCAGAGAAAAAGACATGGCATCATTATCTAGTCCATTGCCTATTAAAGGGAACAAAATATTTCCTATGTGAAAAATTCTAGATTTACTGTAAAACTGATTTTCCACAAGAAAACTGAAATTATAAAAAATTAAAATTGAAATATTCCTTTAGGGCGGTTCTGATGTTTCCTTCTCTCTGTACAGGTAATTTTTGGAAGATTATTTCCACCAAATGAAAAATGACAATTGTGGTTTGTTTTTTTTCCCCAACACTGTTTTGGGAAACTCCCTTCCTCTCTAAAAGAATTAACATTAATAATTTTGGTTTTGCAAAAAAAAAAAACAACCCAAAAAACGAAAACCAACCCCCCAAACCCCTTTTCTCTTTCTCAAACAGTTTTACTGGCCAGTAATGTTGTTATTCTGCTTTTCCAGTGCTGTCATATGACAAGTGCAGCATGATTTATATTTATAATTATTATGCCCTACTGCTGGGGAAGGAACGGTTCAGCTCCCCCAGTTCATAATGTTCCCTGCTTGTGACATGTCCTGTCCCTTGCCTTCTCTACAGCAGTGTTGAATAGGTTATTTTTAGTCTTATTATATTTTTTTCTTGCTGCCTGTGCTTTCAAGTTTCCCTCTGACTTTAATTAAAGTGTCCTTAGGCTTGTGCATGTAAAAAGCTAACAAGTTCACCCAGTCAAGATCTCTCCTAATTATAATGCAAAGTAGGAGTTCAAGTGAGGAGAACATCAAACAGTTTTTATGTGACATATGAGAGCTTGACACTGTATTTTGACAGGCCTGTTGCAGAATACATGATGCCACTGAAATGCATTTTAAAAGTAATATCCCAGCTTACACATCATCCACAAAACAAGCCTATGGTGCAGAGAGCAAGCTGTACAACATGCTGCACAGAGCAAAAGACAGTGTTTGGCGTGTTATTGATGTGTTATGTAAACAGTGGTAAGATCCAAAATGCGACGACTTTTGGGTTTGCTTCTTACATGTGGTGGCACTTACAGACGTACCAAACCCATGGGCCAGTTCTTCAAGTATTGGTGGCTACAACACAGCTGCTTGATGAAGGATGGTGCTGTGGACCTTCCCCATCACACAACAAACACAGCCTGCCACAGCATGGGATAAACCCTGCAGCCTTTCTGGGCAGCAGTAGAGGAAAACCACATTTTTGATACCTGTGGCACAGACAGAAGGCGTAAGGCAACCTCATTAGTCTAAGAATCTATGCACAAAAAGATTATTTTCACCCAAATCACCTTTATAGAATCATAAAACCATTTAGGTTTCAAAAGACCTTTGAGATCATCAAGTCCATCCATCCAGCACCCAACTTGTTCACCACTAACTCACACCCTCAAGTGCCACATCCACACATCTTGTCAATCCCTTCAAGGATGGGGGCTACACCACTGCCCTGGGCAGTTGCAAGTGCTCGACAACCTTTTCTATGAAGAAATTTCCTTAATACCCAATTTAAACCTCCTCTTGTGCAGTTTAAGGCTGTTTCTTCTCATCCTGTCCCTGTTCCCTGAGAGCAGAGACCAACATCCCCCCGGCTGCCCCCTCCTGTCAGGGAGTTGTGCAGAGCCACAAGGTCCCCCCTGAGCCTCCTTTCTCCAGCCTGAGCCCCTTTCCCAGCTCCCTCAGCCGCTCCTGGGGCTCCAGCCCCTTCCCACCTCCGTTCCCTGCCCTGGACACGCTCCAGCCCCTCCAGGGCTCTCTTGTCCTGAGGGGCCCAGAGCTGTCCCCAGTGCTGGAGGTGCCTCAGCAGTGTCCCTGCCCTGGTCCTGCTGGACACTAATGCTGGCACAGCCCAGGGGCCATTGGCCTTCTTGGTCACATGAGTACCCTTCTGTCCACGACCACAATAATTATGGTCACAATAACCTGTGGGTTTCACACTGCCTAGAGGCTTAGATGTGCTTAGAGGCTGTGAACCCAGCTTATGGCTTCTCTTTAGGCTGCGCTTCATCCACTCTAGGCTCTGACTAATCATGCCAAGATGTTTATTTTTTTCCCACTGGTTATAAGAGGTGTCAGAGGTGACTAGCTGATATGTCAATGTTGCAGATGTAGAACCATAGAATTATAGAATGGTTTGGGTTGGGAGAGACCTTAAAGATCATTTCATAATTACTGCATGTAAATTAGTTGAGGAAGAAGAGAAGCTGGTAATGGGAGAAAGAAAGAAGGGAGGATGAATATGTTTACTGTATATTATCAGAGCCAAAGCAGACACATGGTTTTTACTGAGAGCTTTCCTCTTTCCATGCAACGTTTGCTGCTGTTGCTAAAATTGGAATTTTCTTGGAAAAATATATGGTTTGATTGAGGTCTTGAGATATTGCAAATAAGACTGAGAAACAAACTGAGACGTGTGAAGGAAACTTCAGTCAGAAGCACGAGAGGTTCATTTCCTGACATTCAGCTTTAGTCATAACTCACCACCATCAGCGATGTCGTGATTGCCCTGCAGTCAGAGAGACACGACGAGAGCAGGAACGGGTGAGTCAAACCCCGTGGGTGTGTGGATGACTGTACAGGACTCCAGCATGACAAGCACCTTTCATCTCACCATTCATGGTGCCCCTCAGCACTCAGCAGAGACTTCTGCAGTTGCAGGATCAATATCCTGAGTGAGAAAGGAAAAATGCAAGAGAAAGAAGGAGCAGCAATGCACAGAGTAACAGGCAAGCGAAGGAACGAGATCTACCATGTGGAAAATAATGAGTTGTTTGTTTTAATAGTTGCACAGAGGCAATCACACATCCTTTTGGTCAAGGGTGACATTTCTGTGAGATTCTCACAGCATCTCATCTGCAATTCCTGCATGCCACTGTCAATATGAGAGCAATGCTAACAGGAAAATTATTTCACACACTATATTGAAGCTTAAATATTTAAAGCAGCTTAATTGCAGAGCATCTGAACTGCCAAGCAGTCACTTGTCTGAGAAAAATTTAGGACTGAACAGCAGAACTACACTGCACTGCCTCACAATTCAGGCCAAAAGGAGGCAATAACCACCAAATTTTGCTTCCTGCTCAACCCTGCCTGCGAAAAGCAACGATTTCCTCCGAATCGAATGGAAGTACAAAATATGCTCGGAGGCAAAATAATGTGCAGAGACTAGAAACATAGTGTCTCATATCTTAGAACATCTTAGGCATCCGTTTATTAGAGCTGCATTTAACTAAATGTATTTCGGCGTGAATTGTCTTGTAAGGAGGGGATGTCGACGGCGCCGTAGTGATTGTAACAGCCACAGGGCCTCCCTGAGTGGCACAGCACAACACACTGTACTTAATGTTGACACTGTTCACTGAAACAATTATTACAATCAATTTGACTTCTAATGTGACTTCTCTTGTAAATCTCTGGGTCATTAACCTTAACAACATCAATGTACTGTCAGTATCCAATTCCACCAAATTAGTGTCCGAGGTAATAGGAGAAGGAATGTATTAATGTGTTATTGGTGACTAATAAAGACAGCAATCCTCTAATGTGCTATGAAGAGCAGCTGAAGCATGCAAGGGAAGAGGAAATACACAAAGTCAGGGCAAGAGACACCTTTGGTGGTGCATGTCAAGTCATCAGATTGGGTGGTAAACAGCTTGACCTCTTTACCACTGAATCAGGAGGAGCAGGGATGCCAGTGGTCCATGGCATGTGGTCTAAGGCCAATTATATGAGGTTCAACGAAGCCAAGTGCTGCATTCTGGGGACAGCTCTGGGCCCCTCAGGACAAGAGAGACCCTGAGGGGCTGGAGCGTGTCCAGGGCAGGGAACGGAGGTGGGAAGGGGCTGGAGCCCCAGGAGCAGCTGAGGGAGCTGGGAAAGGGGCTCAGGCTGGAGCAAAGGAGGCTCAGGGGGGACCTTGTGGCTCTGCACAACTCCCTGACAGGAGGGGGTAGCCAGGGGGAGGTCTGCAGCCAGGGGGATTCTTCACCCAGGTAAGAGGGGAAAAGACAAGAAGATATGGCTTCAAGTTGCACCAGGGAGGGTTTAGATTGGATATTAGAGAAAATTTCTTCATGGAAAGGGTTGTCAAGCGTTGGAAGAACCTGCCCAGGGCAGTGGTGTAGTCCCCATCCCTGAAGGGACCGAAAAGATGTGGCACTTGGGGACATGGGTTTGTGGTGGTCTTGGCAATGCTGGGTTGGATTTGACGATCTTATCCAAATTATGTGATTCTATGATTCTATACGACAAATGAACAGTGCATTTCATTTTGGAGTAGTCAAAACAGCTCCTCTTCACAGTTTTATTTTATGTCCCAGGAGATGAGAAGCTGCGTCATGCAAAATCATGTGGTTGTACTAGAATGAAAGGGATAACACCTAACTATGAAAGTATTAAATTTTTTAGCCTCCATCATGAACCAGAAGGTAGCTTTCACTTGGAAGAACTGGAGTTATGCTGGGCTGATAAAAATAGACCTTTCCATCAGAGCCATCCAATTCCTCTTCCAGCTGGCAGGCTCTAAGTGACGTCTCCTGGTATTGTTTGAGACTGCTCTTTACTGAGACGAGAGGTGTCACAGCCCATCACGTCCAGCACCACGAAAGGAGCACTGTGCACTCACAACCCAGCAGAAAGGGAGCACCGGGGCTGTGGAGGGAGCTGGGGATCCACTGACAGGGAGGAACACCCTGTTTGCGGGTGACTTCTGCCATCTTGCATTGGCAAAGAGTGGTGGGTGAACGTGGCATGACACAGGCACGATTTGGATCCTCTCTAATGCACTGAAACATCAACCCTTACCTGTAATTACTGATGGCCAATGCATTCCTCTTCCAGGCTGTATTCAGAGGGTTGACATGGCACAATGCTTCACCAGACCTCGCTCAATAATAACAAAGAAAACCTAACAAAACATTGTAATCATTCTACATTCCCAAAGTTCCTATGGGCCATAAACCAAAATTACCAATTCAACACGAAAACAGAAATCCTTTCAAATCAAACTTTCAAGGCAGAAGAAAGGGGCATGAAGAATTAATAACAAGTTTAATTATGAAGGCAATATTTCTTGAACAAAGTAAATTAGGCACTTCATTTGGGGATTGGCAGGATCATCAGGTTAATACCTTTTCCTATAAAAAAAAAGTGCTACAGGATTTTAAATTGTATCCTATAATTAGGGTTCTTGTCTTAAGGCTGAAAAACATTGTTCTGTCTTCTGGTAGAGCTCTGCCCCTGATGCTTAATCTCTATCCTGTAAATCCATACACAAAAGTAAAGCAAATCAATAGTAATGATAAAATGATTCTTATATTTTGGTAAAGCTGATACTAAACACATAAAAATACAAACAAATGACTAAACCAAGTTTTGTATTTCTAAGAACTTTTGTCCTGCACTGCTGGTCAAACCCCATGGTTATTTATTTGCTAAAAATTGCAATTTTCTTCTACCAGGGAAACTTGATGAAACGTGTAATTGAAAACTCATAATGAGTGAAATTTTAACTACCTCTATGCTCAAAAAAGAAAAAAAGGGGAAGACAAAAAAAATTCTGCTGTGGCAGCCTGATGCTGACAGTATTGATGAAATGCACGTGAGACTTTTTGCATGCAGCTAAGCTTACAATTAGTCTCATCAAATGTGATTAGTTTAACCTGACCAGTCATCTAAGCGGTTAGGTGACTAAACTGAGATATCTAAATAACCATCTTCTATAACCAATAGCTTTAGATTAATCCCCTGGGGCGCAGTGAGGGGCAGAAGGAGCTGCAGTTATCTGAGGCAGGTGAGGCCTGAGGGGAAAGGGCCAGGTATCTCTCTAGAAGGAACTGAGATGCCTATTTTAAAGCTGATTGAATCTTTCACTTTAGTATGACTAAATACAGCTGTGAGAGGAGTCATACTTCTGGTCAATTAGTTTGTGAGGTGGGCCAGTAGCATGTCACAGAGTGCTCTGGTGACAGTCACAGAAAATATGTGTACATAATTAAAAATAATCTAAAAAGGGCAATAGGTGATGGGGCACACTTTTTTGTTTTATTGTGCTGCTATGGGCTATCATTTCAATTTTCTCCCTCTCCTGGATGCTGAAACAGCACGGAGTTCACCTGAGCTTCATCTTTCCTTCCCTGAGTTTTTTAATTCTACACAAACACGGAGCTTGACATGTGCGTTGTTGTGCCTTGGGCTCTGTCTGTGAGAGAAATGGAGGGAACAGCTCTGCTGCCAGCAGTGGGTAGGCTAAGAACTGGGTTTATTTGGGAGGATTTGATGATGTAGAAAGCTGGGTGTTTTTCTGGGCCATTCTCATGGCATGGACTAGTAATAACAGGTAAGAGTGACTGCTACACATCTGAGAACATGTTACTGCATAAGACCCAAAAGTGAGGAGAGAGGGAGGATGATGGACAATACTTGGTTTTAAATTATGTGAAGAAACACTGAATTTTCAGCATATTTACAGATTACCGTTTTGATTTGTATTTCTGTCACTTGGAGAAAACAATTCTGTTTTTTTTTCCTGGAAACATACAGGATATCTTATCTATGGATTAACTGGTCTGCCAAATGTCATAAGCAATACCCAGTGTTTGATAGCAGTTTCCATCAATATAATAATTTAAGAACATTGGGTGGTATTGCTTCCTGAGATCCAGTCTCTTTCCACCATTCAGCTGTAAAAAGACCTGAAATCACGAGGAACTGCCTAATAGCACACACCAGCAGGTTCACGTGTGCTAATCTGAACTGGCACAAACCAACACTGCTGTTGAAAGTTCTCCCATCATTTATCCCTACCCAGGCTGTGCAATCCAGCCAACAAAAACCTGAACTGATTCGATTTTAATCACCTCCCTTAACCTGTTGGGCGTGCGGTTGAGCAATGCTTGTGTTGGCAGGTGGGAAGAGGTGCCACAGGGACACGGGAGGGTGAGCATCACTCCCCAATTCCTGCCGTGGCTCCTGCACCAATAGTGGGCACTGCACTCACACCACGGGGGTTGTCCCTGGAGAAGCAGCTGCAAGGCAGCGCTTGTCCCACCCTGAATATTGGCCAAGCTGCAGTTTGCTGTCTGCTCAGAAGAGAAGTGGACTCTACCAGCACTGAATCTTCAAGGCCAAGAAGGGCTGCTCTACTGAAATAACTCCGTTAGTCAAACACAAATTAGTGGGCTACATGCAGCAGCAACTGAATACATTTTTTATTGCCTGCGTTATGCCAGAGGTCAGACTCAATGAGATAATCCTCTTTTATGGCCTTAAAGTGTATAAAAACAGATAAAATTAATCTAGAGGATACTCTTGTGCCTGTTGATGCCTAGCAAGATATCTACTCTATCTGACTTTTGGTATTTGGGGTCATTTTAATTCACAGGCTCTTATTTTTCTTCCATTATTGGATTTTCTGTCCTTGCAGCTCTCAGCCTTTATGGCTCATAGGCAGAAGTAATGAGTGAGTAATGTGAGCAGCATCTTTCTTTGCTCTCCCCGCCAACCTGGACTGCAGCCACAGTCTCCTTAGTTTTAAGGGGTTTTAATTTTCTACGTCCATGAGGAAAGTCAGAACATTTCCTGGGCAGAATACAAACTACAACACACAGGTCAGAGGCCATTACTCTAATACACAGCTTCTCTGGAAGAAGGATCCCACATCGGTATTGGGCCCAGCGTTCATTTTCTGGATTACTATAAAAGGAAGACTTTTCTTCTCCATCACAGTCCAAAGAAAAATTCTAAAGGGTCAGATCTGTGACATTGACAGCGTCCCAGCAAAAAAGTAGAGGGACATCACCACAGTACTTTTCATGTTTTTTCTGTTTCCACATAGAGAAAAAAAAATACTTAATCATAAAATGTGGGTTTTTTTAATGTGGACTGAATGTGATATTTTGTTGTATACTTGCACCTCATCACAGAAGCACATGAATAATAATGCTTCTTGACAGGTATTAGTTATTTTTCCTTTCAGCTCTCAGGAGACATGTACAAGTGCTACTTCTATTGGTTTGTTGTTTCTGTAGTTTTTTTTTTTTTTTATAAAAATCAAGAAATAAGTGTCTTGCCTCATAATACACTTAAAGTCAGTTGCAGAGTTGGGAAGCAAACATAAGTGAACCTGACTCCCTGTCTGGATCTGTAATCAAAGCACCAACTGTCAGTAAATTAAAATCTTAATACAACAAATACATGTGAAAAACATACATGTCTTTGGGTAGATGAAGCAAAATCTTTCTGGAAATTTCCACAATACATTTTTTTTTAAATTAATTTTTAATTTTAGATCTTTCCACTAGAAATGCATGAGCCATTTGCCAAGTACAAAAAGAAACGTGGACAGTCAAAGAATACCAACTTGTGGAAATAAATGGGAGGAGAGTCTTGGCTCTCAATTACACAGATCCTTTGTCACAGCTCAAGTGTGTTCTTTTGGCCTGAGAATGAGATGGTTTTCTTACTAAGTCAGTCACTGGCAGAGTTTTTATCTTCATCACTTTAATGGAGCATGTCCATTATTCGATGAGTTAATTTCAGAAAGGGGGCCAAGTTTGGAAGGATTAAGTGCCAGCTAAAGAAACAAACCTATATTGCTTGGAGAGGGATGGGGGGGAGGAAATTGATGCAGCTTTCTGTGTGTGTGCTCATTTCCAAGTGCCTTCATGAGACATGATGTGACAAAGGCTGCCAAGTGTTTAGCACAATAAATGGAACCACATTTTAAACACAATAAAAACCTAATGAAATCAGCCTCTTTTAAAGCCACCCACCTTTAGCACAACACATTAGAGACTTTGTAATAGAAAAGCAAAAGGAAAGAATAAAAGGCATTTCTTTACATACATATAAAAAATTCCAAGCATCTATACAGGCATGCAAACACAGGATCATTAGTGGAAAAAAAAAAAAAAAAACAACCCAAAAAACCCCAGCAGATTTAAAGTTATTGCTTAAAAGGCAGCAGTGGTAGAAGATGATGTGTGCTCAAGGGAAGAAATCTTCATGATGGAGCTAAAGACCCAGGGAAGGAGCAGGCAACACCTGAATGTGAGAGAAACCCCTAAAAAAACGTGGAGGGTCAGACTGGTCTTCATCTCCTTGGGAGCCAAAGCCAATATTAAATGGTTGCAAGACTTTTGTCTGCAACAAGGGGGAAACTTCTCCCTCTGGCCACTTGTTGGACTGGTCCAGCATAGATTAGCAAAGGCCTCCCTGAGGACCAGGGAGAAAGAGCTTTTTTCTGTGTCTGTGAGAGTGATTCAGAGATGCTGTCTGCTTTGAGACTGCACAAATATCTTCCAAAAGAGCCCAGGGTACAGATGGGATAAGAGATGAGGGTCATGGGAGAAGAAGCAGCAGGGGAATGGAGCAGATTCATTTCAGTGGTGCCGACGACAGGACAAGGGCAATGGACAGAAAACGTAGCACAGGAAAAGACTGTGAGGGTCCCAAGCACTGGAACAGAGAAGTTGTGGAATCTCCTTTTCTGGAGATACTGAAACCCCATCTGGACATGGTCCTGTGCAACCTGCTCGAGATGGCTCTGCTTTACAGGGGAGGTTGGAGTGGATGATCCCCAGAGGCCACTTCCAACACCAACCATTCTGTGATCTGTGTCCTTGGAGACGACTTTTCTGCACAGCTGGGCTGGCTAGTTCTGTGGGTCCACAGCCCAGAGAAACAGCGTTCCTTATGCTCATAATTTTCCCCAAAAATGAGGGACAGGAAGTTCCCAAAGCTGTGGTGGAATAGACAAATTAAAGAGTTTCAGTATGTGCTTATGTCCATGTCAGATTACCTGATCTCCAAGTTGAGATGCTAGAAATGCTGAAACTGAAGTCTGCTAAATATATTATTGAGAGATATTTTTACGTTACTGGTTCAGACAGAAGAGAAGACATTTCAATTCTCTGAGAACAAGTGTTTTCAGTTTAAATGTCTATATGTGTGTATATTTAGAAAAAGGTATGATTGATACCCTTCTCTGGTCTCACCTTCAGCTAAAGGGGAAGGAAAGATCCTGCTGGAAGCAGTACATTTGTCTTTATCTTCTACCAGTAAAAGGTTTCTCAGGGAAACTTATAAACAATTCTGCAGGTTAAAAGGGCTCCAGGGCACATCTAACATAACACTGATGGCCCAGACTGGAGAGCCATAAATGACTTCTCCCTTTCTTCCACGTCTGAAAAAAAGTGCAGAAAAGTGTGATGCAGCTATAAAAGCTTTGAAACGTGTGTGGCTTCTGAAAAGAAATATTTCCCCAGAATACGTCTTGGAGTTGCATCACGTTGTGAAGAAACGGCTTCGTACATTCATAGTGTAGATAAGAAAAGTTTTTAAAGCTGCTGCCTTGTCTGCACCTCACTCCCAAGGGGTACAAGAAGGCAAAACAAACCAATGGGTGTAGTCTGGCACTCTCCTTCCCTAATTTCTTTCTAACACTGACTTTGGAGCTCAGATAGCTGAGGAAAGTATTTTCCTATTTGAATCACAGAATCAAAGAATGGCCTGTACTGGAAAGCAGGATCATCTCATTCCACCCTCTGCCATGGGCAGGGGCACCTTCCACTAGTCCAGGTTGCCCCAATCCCCATCCAACCTGTCCTTGAACACTTCCAGAACTGGGACATCCACAACTTCCCTGGGCAGCCAGGGCCTCATCAAGCCTCGCAATGAAGAATTTTTTTCCTAATATCTCCATGTCATTTGTGTTGTATCATATGTGAAAGAGGTTAGTCAAATAAAATCTGACACTTAGCCAGAAGATATGATGATGATAGTAATCTGCTTAAGTTTTTTTTTTTTATTATTTTACTTCTGTAGTATCCTATTTTTATGTGGCCTGAAGGAAATAGTGAGTAGCTAGCTCTCCACAGAAGCTTGCAATACATCAAAGGTTTCCAGACTGACATGGTGCTTCACTGACATTCCTTTTGGTTTAGTGAAAATGACATTTTTTGTTGTTGTTGAGGTAACTTTAACTTTACACTTTTCAGAAGAACTCATTTCTTGGAAAGGACTGGATTGAATGTAAATCAGTGTCCTGAAGCAGTCTGCAAATTTTCCAGACATCTAGTCTGACACTTTTAGGTTCCCAGGTGTCATCTCACGGGAAAAAAATAGCAGTAAAGATGCCTGCAGTTTGTAAACAATGGCAAGAAGAACATCCTGACAGGAGGCTGTAATGTGATCCTTTTCTCTAAGTTATTTACTTGCTGAAGAGTGGGGATTTTTTCCTCCAGTCCCTTCCATGACAGGAGGATCCTGCTCTGTGCACCACAAAAACATTCAACACTTGCCTCCACGAAGCAAGCAAGGAGAAGCCCTTGGGACTCCTGCCTTGGCAACCTCCCCTGCAAGTGGGACCTGCAGAGACACAGCCCCATGGAGCAGAATTTGGTATTTCCCTCACCATTTCAGTGTTGCAGCAGCACTGCACATCCAGATCTCAAAGTCCCAAAGATGATAGGACCCTTTCCAGACTGTGGTTAGCATAAGAAATCCATCAGTGATCTGGTCATGGCCAGGAAGTAAATGAGTCAGGACAGCAATGGGTTTGTTCAACATATGGAAGGAAACAAAGTGTAGAGACTTCCTCAGTGCTGGAGACAGTTGTGTGTGTGGCCTTGTGGTTTGTCAGGGGGATCCCAGCACTGCCTGTAACATATAATTCTGCCTTCAGAAGGTAGAGGAGGACAACATCCAGCAAAGCTACAGCCTGATACGTCACAAACCATGCTCATTTCAGGGGTGTTGGACTAGATGGTCCTAAAGGGTCCCTTCCAACCCAAACCACTTTGGGATCCTATGATTCCATGCTTCTGAGATTCTCTGATTCAATTAAATGTGCTTCTTTTCAAAGTCTAATGTGTTTTTCTGAGTTGCTGCATGAGCTATGCCTTCAGCTTGCAGCCACTATCTTTAACTAGCTTTAACAGACCAGGGATTTTGCTTACAAATATTTCAACATAAGGCTTTTCAGTTGTTATGAAATGAGTCAAATGTGACTAGATAGAGCCAGCTGTCATGCAAGCTTCTCCCCATGCTTTTGCCAGGCTGTCGCTGTGTGCGGTACCTATATGCCACCATACAGCATCTTGGCTGTTACAGCTTTGTATAGCAAGGCTGAAGATACAAGCTGGCCCTGAATGTCTTAAAGGCACATGTACAGAGCTGCAAATATAGCAGATGCAAAGCAATTGTCATCTTAAAGAAGGCAGGTCGCACTGGTAAGTCAATGGCATTACTAACAGCTCTGGGAGTGGTTAGACCTTCCCTTTCTCTGTGTTACCTGTCTGTCCAAATCCCTGGGACACCCTCACAATACAGATTCACAAATGATGTTTTAGAGCAACCAATTCAGCACTGTAAGTCTGGAAACGTAATAACTTTCACGATCCCAGATTCACGAATGGCGTGGTTTCAACTCTGTAAGTCTGGTCACATTCAGAGTGACAGATTCACAAATAGTAAGATTTATTGATTGCTGTAGCAGAGTGAAGATCAGAATCTGCCATTGATACACACACTGATATCAGAATACATAAGCAATAGTGTTACCAAGGAATAAAACTTACCCCAAAGGCATCTTTATGGGAGAGGAGATGGGGACAGCCCACCAGCCATCCTAGGATACAAAAGTAGAGTCTCTTCTAAGCTCCCTTCCCTCTTCAGCTTTATTGAGGGTGGGGAAAAATAAAGTTTCAATTGATGCCATTTCATAATTAGGTGGAGTTTGGGTGTCTTGAGTTGCACATGCAAAGCGTGTACAGATTTTACTTCATTAATGTCAACAAGGATGTGAAAAGAAATATGTATTTTTGAGTCAATGGAACAACATATGGTCACTGGTTAGTCCATTTCTTTGGCTTAGTTCCCAAAAGTTCCATTGTTTAAACAGAACATGACTGCAACACCTCTGTGCCATTCCATCCTTTGTTTCATTCCTTTCTCAGGGAAGTACAACCAGCTTCCTGTGTTCCTCTTCCTCAAGTTGCAGACAGTTTGTTTCTACTGAACCATTGCCAACAGGGATTTCTCCTTCTTGAGCTTTGTCTTACAGTATTTTTCCACAGAGTATGAGTTTGATTAATGGAAACAAACACACACATTTTCTGAGGTCAAGAAACTGCATCACCTTGTATCACTTTGGAGAATTTTTGCAGGCCCATCATTTGGGGAACCTCACAGACAAACATGTGGGGTCATCAGCAAAGAGCAACCTCGTCTGCCCCAAACCAGACTTTCTTTAATGGATCTTTTTTAGCAGTTTCTTCTTCTCTGTTATCTTCTGAGACTGTAAATTTGGGTTCCATCTCTGCCAAAATCCACTGTTATAGGTGCTTCATTTTTGAAAAAGACATTGGTAGAAAAAAAAAAATTGATTTTTAGGCTGTCACCACTGGTCTCACTAGCTGGTGAAACGGCATAAATACTGGTGCACCAAGGCTGTGGCCCTGTCATAGAAGGTCACCAAGGTCACCAAATTTGTTAGGCATGATTTCCCCTTTGTTGACTGTTACCAACCACCTCTTTGTTTTCCACGTGCATAATTTCCGGGAGAATCTGCTTTATGATCTTGCCTGGCACAGCGGTGAAGCTGACTAGTATTTCGTTCCCCAGGTCTTCCGCGTTCTCCTTTTAAAAATGGAGGTTATATTTCCCTTTTACTAGTCATCAAGGACTTCACCTGACTGTCACAATTGTCCAAAAATGGTGAATAGTGGCTTAATAACTTCATCTGCCTGCTCCCTCAGGACACGCAGATGAATCTCACCAGGTCCCGTGGACTTATGCACATTCAGTATCTTTCGATGGTCTCAGACCTGATCATCTCCTACAGAGGGTTTAGGGTCTTCATTCTCCCAGTTCCTGTGTTTGCCTTTCCTGAGGTGGGTGGTGTGGCTGGGGCACTTGCCGCTGAAGACTGAGGCATAGAAGTCATTGGAAACCACGGCCTTTTCTTTGTCCAAGGTAGCTAGGTCTCCTGTTCCCTTACTGAGAGAGCCCACATTACCCCTAGTCTTTCTCTTGCTTGCAACACATCCCTGGAAGCCCTTCTTGTTATCCTTGCCATCCCTGGCCAGACTCTTCGAAGTGGGCCGTGACTTCCCTAACCTTGTCCCTAACTCCTCACAGAATTTCCCTGTATTCCCTCCTGGACGCTCTTCCTTGCTTCTGCTTCCTGAAAGCTTCTTTTTTCTGTCCAAGTTTGCATAGCAGCTCCATATCCTTGGAGGTCTGGCATTTTTATGGAATTTCCTCCTTTTCGGGATGCATTGCTGCTGAGCTTGAAGGAGGGGATCCTTTAAATTCAACCACATTCTTTGGGCCCTCTGCCCTCCAGGGTTCTACCCCATGGGATGCTAACCAGTAGGTCCTTGAAGAGGCCAAAGTCTGTTCTTCTGAAGTCCAGGGCAGTGAGCTCACTGCAAGCCTTCCTCACTGCCATGAGGATAATTTGGGTAATTCCAGTACTTCAAGGTCCAGAGCTGCAGTGGAGCATTTTTCATCAGCATAGAACAAAACCCCTTGCTTCCCTCACCCGCCACATCCCCATGAACCTCTGAAGGCTGCTGGAACTTTTATAGCACCTTCTTGCTTGATCCTGAAAACCAGAATTACACTTCATACACTGTTCAGGTGGAGTGGGCCAAATCCCCTGCTGGTGTAAACCAGAGGCAACACTTTATGTTACGTGACATTTGCATTAACCTCTAGGAACTTGCCCCAGCAGGAGACGTGGCTCTTTAGCCTTGGCACATTTTAGAGTATTAATGAAAATAAAATAAGACAACAGCAACAGGGAAATGCACATAGACTTGCAGATTTCAAATCCTTTCTTAACCCAAACGGAGCACAAAGGGAAAGATAAATGACAATTTGTTGCAAGTGGGGAACAGTCGACAAATGTGTAGGGTTCATGATCTAGCGTAAGATGTTTTCTTTTGCTTTGCCTGTGGAAAACAAAATAAAGTAGATCCAGCTAACTAACAGGTCAGCCATTTTTCTCTGCACCCAGCTGCCCTCACCTGATTGCATCATGAAAAGACTGGCTCGCATGCGGCAAACTGCTCATTCCCAGGTTCAGCTTCTTCGCAGGAGGGCAGGTTGAGGATGCTGTTGTTGTTTTCTTTTCTTCCCCTCTGAAGTGCCTCCTTCTGGTGTGTCAGCTTGGTGCTGCTCTTTTTGTGTATGTGGGATTTCATCTCCCTGCTCTGTGCTCCCTGTTGGATATCTCTAATGAGATCATTTGGTCTTGGGTTTCAGTTGACTCTGGTGACTCCCAGGCTCAAAGGTCTGAAGAAAAAATCTATGAGAGATGAATCTTTTAAATTTCCTTTTTTTTTTTTTCCCTTTGCCTGTTTGGTTTTTTGTTTGGTTTTGTTTGGTTTGGTTTTTTGTTGTTGGGGTTTTTTTTTTGATTTTTTGGTGTGTGTGGTTTTTAATTTGTTTGTTTGTCTGTCAGGTTTTTTTTGAGGAGAAAAAAGATTAAAGAAAAAGACAAAAAGAAAATAAGTTTATTTTCATGTAAAATTGAAAACTTGGCTTAACTGAAGTCTTCAAGAATTTAGGGGATAGTTTATTTTACAAATCAGAGTTGGACTTTTCACTTAGTCATTGGAATACTATCATGGAATTTCTTTCCAGTCCACATTTTATACTTCTTTTTTTCTCATTCTTCCCTTTTCAAGCCATAAGAAGTTTATTTTTGGAGCAGGATCTGGGGAAATTAAGAGTACCAGGCCTCTCCAAGGAACAGTGGGATGTTCCCCCCCCTTCTCATTCCCCCCACATTAGAGTTCCTTTGGATCCAGACCTGTTAGAGACTTTCTGTAAGTCAGTACTGACTAATGTCAGTCTGGTTTGTCCTTGAGCATAATGTATTGGGGAGTGAATAGAGTCCTCATCCTGGTCCCCAGCTGACAATGGGCCCATCCTGGAAGAGGAGGTGATAATTAGCTGCTCTGCTGGCATCCTTAGAAGAAGAAGTAGGGATTGATTGGGCTCTGTAGCCCAAATTGCCTACTTGCCTCTAAAAGAAAGATCAGGGCATTGTTTCAGAATAATGCAAGAGGCTGGTGCTGCTCCCATTCAGGCCGTGTGGAGTGAGAGGGATCCTGTGTGGTGCAAGCAAGCAATGCTCCATTGAAGGGAAATTCAATAGGTGATCTTGTCTGGTACAAAGGTTTGTTTCGGCTCATGAATTATGCACGAGGCTGGCTCATTTTGATCACCATTTCATGCTCCCCTCTCAGCATGGCTCAGCCAGCCATGTGTACGGGGAAAGGACGCGCCGATGTGACAGTGCGCAGCTTTGTGTGGCTGCAGACCCAACCCCAACCCAAGGGTGCTGCCTCTCCCATCCTCCTGCCTTGCCCAGCAAGTCCCTCCCCATCACCACGTGCATTGGGTGCACAAATATTTCAGAGAACACAGGATGAAATGGCTGTGGTGCCAGTTTGGCGCTTTCCATGAGCAACAAAATCACCACAAAATTTAAATATATAATGAGCTAGTGATCAAATGGGTTTTTTTCTTAATAAAATTCTACTTTTCTTGTTGCACCTAATCAAACTACTAGCTTTTACGCCCAAAATATTTGTAGGTAGTGTTTCTTTCCTGCCAGCTAGAAATCGCAGCTAGAATGACAATAATGCAGGAAAACAGTACAAACCACAATGGAACGTCCAAGAGCTTGGCTTGCTTTAGCCTGTTTTCTGCACAGCAGGCCCTGCCTTTAATATCACATCTTAACAGAGAACAATTTCTCTGGGAAAAGCCATAATCATGCAATTTGCTCACTGTGCCTCTGTATAGTTGCAGGCTCTCAATGGGAAAGGAGGCAAATAATTTGGATTTCTGTTTTAATTGGATGCAGCACTGAAAGAAAGAGACATTGATGAAACCTTCAGATGCGTTCATCTTCTATTTGATTGTGGACCAACTTCCTTATACTCAGAGACATCTCATGCTAATGATTAAACTTCTCAAATATATAATGTGGGAAAGGAGAGAAAACAGATTCTTCCGTCAAGAATCCTTTGTGAAACACAGAGGTGAAAGTGGGAAGGCAGGAATGCCAACAAGGCAACTTACATGTCGTGCAGGTAACAGAAAACATCTTATCCTGTGCCAAATGGTCTCTCTGACAAGGTAGCTGAGGTTGCCTGTATTGGTGCTCTAGGTTGATGCTGATTTGGGTGGCGTAGGCTAAACCTTTCAGCCTCTTCCTAAGAATTCAGCCCCTCGGTGTCTGGCACTGGGCTGAGTCCTTCAGTGATCACCCAGGAGATCTTTCTCCATCCCAATCTTCTCTGCCTTATAAATCCCACTTCCATTCTGACAGCTCACTACCATGCCAGTGATTATATGCTTTCAAGATGATTTGAGCACAGTGGAGAGACAGAAATATTACAGAAAATCACCCCTGGGAGCACACGGCTGATCAGCACTGCTGGATGTTGTCTGCAGCATTCGTGCCGTAAGTGGCATCTCATTGCCTCCAGCATCGGGACCATCTGGCTGCAGGTCCTGCGACCACAGAGGGTTGTAGACCCTCACAGGGGACATCCAGAGATAGTGGGGGAACACCCATGGAGGCAGAAATACTGGGGAAAGAGTGAGGCCAACAGATGCCGTTAAAGTAATTACTGTAAAAAAAATCCCAGATCCTTACTACATGCTAAAATACTGACCCCTGCCTTATCATTCACTTTCTCCTTTTAAAGTGTGAATTTAATGCTGCAGTAAAGTGCCTGAGTGGTAGCTCTGGGGAGCTGAGGCCTATGTCCCTAGGACAGAGGGAAGAAAATGAACAAGATTTCCTTCGCACAAACTTGCAAATGTGCTTCATCGCCAGCTGTGCAGCTTGTCCAGGAGCGACAGGGAGAACCCGTTCCAAGCAAGGCGGCCAGGGGAATCTTATTCTGGATCACAGAATCACAGACTAGTTTGGATTGGAAGGGATCCTAGAGCTCATCTAGTTCCACCTCCTGCCATGGGCAGGGACACCTTCCACTCTCCCAGGTTGCTCCAAGCCCCGTCCAACCTGGCCTTGGACTCTTCCAGGGATGGGGCAGCCACAGCCTCTCTGGGCAACCTGTGCAGGACCTCAGCACCTTCACAGGGAAGCACTGCTTCCCAGTATCCCATCTAACCCTGTGCTCTGTCAGTGTGATGCCATTCTCTCTTTTCCTGTCACTCCGGGTCCCTATCCAAAGTCTCTCTTCTGTAACCCATTAAGGTGCAGGAAGGTAGAAATAAAGTCACCCTGAAACCTTCTCTTCTCCAGGCTGAACAATCCGAATTCTTTCAGCCTTTCCTCGTAGGAGAGTTTGTTCATTCGTCTAATCATCTTTGTGGATACACAGAGCCCGCGGTGTAGGTGAGCAGCTGAATATGAGTTAAAGTAGTTTAAGTGCAAGGTTAGCTGTTTTTCCAAGTCAGGAATAACAAGCTGGCTACGTTTCACATCCCTGGTTCTGATGGGTGGCTGAGCGGTGTTGGCTGGAGCAGATCTTGCAGGGAGGTTTACAAGGACCCTTCCAGACCTGCACAATTTCACTGTACCCTGAGGGCTCATTTCACACTGGTGTTACTTCCACTAGTGTGAAAACTGGTTAAATTTGGGGGTGAAACATGAAGCTGATGCATTTCTTTTTCCAACATGGCTTATCACTGGTTTATTAGGTCCAGCAGCTGCAAGAAGTGGGCTGGATGGCAGCTCCTGTCGTCCTGGAGATAGAGCATTATCATTCTGCTACCGGCTTCGCTCCATCCGGCTCTGTCAGCATCAGTCACTGCCACCCTCCCGCACCCCTCTGCGTGTCTCAGGCTGTCTCATTGAATCTCTCCTTGAGACTGCCAGGTTTTCCTCCTGGCAGTGGCTGTGAAACACTGGCTGCTCAGGCCTAAGCGAGAGCCCCATGCTGAGCGCTGAAGGGCCACATGCAGTTCGGCAGCCGTGGCCTTGGCCCCGATGCTGGGGAGCGGTGGCCCGGGCCAGGGCTGGCACATGGTTCACATCAAATTCCCATGTTTTATTTTCCCTGGTTGTTTTATTAATGGCTGTTTCTAAGTAGACTTCCTGAGCTGTGTTCACAATACACTTGCTAGCTTAAACTCCAGCGTGTTCACACCTCCAGCTGCTTACATGGATACTGCAGTTCCATGCCTTAGCTGTCCCTGGGTCTGATTTTTGCTGACTGGAAGCTTGTATTTATCTTGAATTTCTATCAGAACAACTGAGGAGTTGTATGAACCCAAAACAGCAGCTGCCAAAATGGTGTCACACTGTCACAGTGCTGTTTTAATACTGCCACCACAAAATTGAGATAAAGTTTTAATGCTTATCCAATATCATTTTTGTAAAATGAAGTTACTTCCCGCAGCTTGAATACATCCTCTGTTTTTCTACTACCTTTTGTTTATTTTTTTTGCTTGAGATCAATTAATTTTTCCTTAGATCTTGTACTTCATTGAGCAGCTGCTTTGCTTTCTAATTGGGATATTGAGTGGAGATTTTTCAGAGCACGGGGCAGCCTTGACTAAAGACAGAACTTTGCCCTTTGGACACAAGGCACTGGATTTTAACATTTACATATAACTAAGAGCTCCATTTAATTAAATTATGGAGAAGTCTGAAAAATCAGTGATAATATGTTAAATCCACATCTAATAGAGATGAATCATAGGACCACAGAACGTTTTGGGTGGGAAGTGACCTTAAACACCATCCTGTTCCAACACCTTGCCATGGGCAGGGACGCCTTCCACTAGACCAGGTTGTTCAGAGAATGCCTCTTACAATTGGATGTTATCATTCATAGCCCAAGTAACATGCAGCCCTGAAAATACCGGTGAACTCAGTTATGATTTTATGATGCCTGACCCTTTTGAACTTTATAGCCTGCAGTCAGTGGAAATCTGATATCTGAGGAGCATTCAGGTCTAGTCCATAGAGAGGTGGCTCCTTGAATTCTGATGAGTAGTCTGCTTATCTCCAGTTGATCAGTTTGTTTTAAGTAAAAGTAGAACTCTCATTATATATATTTTTAATGCTGGTATGTTTTGTAGCAGTTGGCATGGAGACATCCCAGTGACTGAGAAAGGGAGATGTGTCTATCAGGTTCATGTTGCAGAGGGGAAATGCCTGTGTAGAAGTGTACATTCCTGTTTGTGACACTTCAGGATCCTTATTCTGAATAATGAATTCCTTAGAACAAAATGGGAAAATTTCACCAGGCAATATCTACTTACCTTTTCCTGTTCTTGTATAATCAAAAATTTCGAGTCCAAGCAGAACGGTGGGGCTCGCCTGCTTCTTGCTTGCCACAGAATGTGGAATTACTCAGTATTTCCTACACCAAGCTCTGCTGTCAAAACCTTGACAAAATACTCAAAAGCATAGGAAAGATCTCCTCTGTCCTGGGCAATGTATTCCAGTGGTTAATTACCTATACATGCTGTGGGTAGAAACTGACCTTTTTAAGCAGTGAAAATGCTGTAGGAGTCAAAATTTTAACTACACTTTCCCATTCATTTTTTTACAGAGCCTTTTGAAGAGGAATTTCATGTTAATTTAGTCTTGCGTAAATTTAATGCTTGGGGAAAATAGGAAGTTAATAGCACTGATTTCTTCCAGGTGTATGATGAAAATGGATTTGCAACATTAACTAAGCTGCTAGTGTGCAGTGTTTTAGAAATATGCTTCATTTACCATTAAAATGAATATTTTAGCGGCAGAGGTGAGCACAAAAGTATATCTGAGCAGGGCAGCACGTAAAATAGAAGCTTTACACCATCATCTACAGATGATGAATGCTGTTCCACACTAGGCACCCAAGGTGAGAGTCAGACATCCTTAGGAAGAGAACAGCCAAGAGCATTTTTTAAAAACATCTGAGAGGGAAATCATTGCGCAAATAGTCAGAGATATTAAAAAAAACCCAGAAAAGCACAGAACAAAATGAAAATCATAATCAAGAAAAGTATCTGAAATAACCAGCGGTCCCCTTGCAAGAAGGACGGTGAAGAATTTGTAAATTATTAAAGTACCTTGCACTATTCTTTCTGAAGTAAAATGCTGTTTAGCTTTTCTACCATCAGATAGATTGTTTTATTGTGCATAGAAATGAATCTACACCACATCTCTGCCTAGACTACTAACTTGAATGAGGTCTGAAAGCTATGCTAATTACATCTCAAAAACTAAGGACGTGGCATTCAGACATGGCCACTCTTGTTTCCCCAGTCCTAATGAGTAACTATCTAATCACTAGGGCTGGTTAGTAGGTAACATTTATAGACTGAAAATTAATTTTCAAATCAAAGCCCTTTGCATATTCTTTATTACTTATCCTCTACTGAAATTTCAAGTTGCTGGAAAAATCAGTTTATTTTGGAAGCTACACAGGTGCCATATTAAGAAATGCACAGTCTGAGAAAAGTAGTTTACAAATCCATATGGTCTATTTGGATATTGAGTGAACCACTAATTATCCTGCAACATGTCTTAGCAGCAGATGCCTAAGGAAAAAATGTAGGGAAAAACCGCATTCAGCTTCCTGAGGTACTTTTTGAGGCAGACATAGAATTGACATTAGTTTGCTCAATAACTATCAATGGACCTGGGAAAACACATAAATAATTAGGATGATTTGTCAGAAAGTAGCTTCATTTACACATCTATGAATTAATGTCTTTGGGCTAGTAATAGAAAATTAGAAAGCATATGAAACTGATTCAACATAACAACAAATCCTATGAACAATAATTATTTTTGGATATTACATAGGGTACACCAAATAATAAGATGAGGCCAGAAAAGCAGTGAGGTTAGGGAAAGTGCACAAGACACACTGATGAATATGACAAGAGGTACATCTTGGAGTATGAAGCATATAAACAAAATCTCCTGTAGAACATGTGCAGCAGAACTGATCACGGCCAAGAACATAAAAGATTTCTTAGAAGACAAGGTTTTCTCGGAACTCATTTAGATAATGTGTTAAACCATAAAATTAACACCAGCTTTGCTATACATTTCACTAGGAGAGCAGGATAATGTTCCAGTAAAAATCATTCAAGACATCTTTGAAACAGCCATGTCAGTCTATAATTGTGTCAAAGCTGTTAATCCTTGAGAGAAATGAAGCTTTTAATCTTCCAAAGGTCGATGCTGTTGGTGACGCCTCAACTGTGTCTACGCCCAACCACCATGACACACCGGGATGTGGCAGGTATGAGGTGTGACTGTACCTTTGGCACCACCAGGACACTTTTTTAAAGGCAATTAAGGATTCAAAGTCCAAATGAAATTTCTGTGATGTGAGAAACTAAAAAACTTACCAAAGTTTTATTGCCGATGAAGTTCTGCGGGGATATGCTCAGTATTGTGATAGTTTAATTAATTAATTGAAGTATAAAAGAGTAGCTCTGTTTGCTAAGATTGAACATGATGTGAAGGTGAAGAGAAATCAAGGATGCAAGCCCCCCTGAGGTTTAGAATTCAAGCTTATCTCATAAAAGCCGGTGTAACTGAGGAGAAAGGACACATTTCAGCCAAAAGAGTAGGGAACAGCTGTATTTAAAAAAAAAAAAAAAGGTCACCCATAAAATTTCACAATGACTGGTCCAAACCTGCACAAAATATCTGTCACAGCAAATAACAAGCTGAACAAATTCAACACCATTATTGGTGATTAAAAAAAGAAAAGATACTTTTAGCTTTTACTGCCATGGGTAAGAAGGCTTGTGTCCCAAAGACAATTTTAATCTTTAAATCCAGTATCCAATACGAGGAAAAGCTGTTGCTTCCAAGTACAGAATCTGATGAGAGACCTTTTCATGAAACCAAGTGCTTGATTCCTACAAAGTTTCATCCTATCTCCTTTCTCATTCTATCTTAAGGAAAAGAAAAAAATGCATAAACAGAAGAAATGAAGCTGTCTCACAAGCACTGTTGAAACTTCAACAAATGAACAACTTTGCTCAGTTTTGATCCTTACAAATGGAGGAAGTTGGGAATCAAGTGGAGGCTGGAAGAAATTCAGGATAAGTAACAGAAATGACCTGGGGTTTAGAGACTAGAACATCTGGGAAAAATTGAAACAACCAAAGTTATTTAATTTATAAAGAGACCAGGAGCAAACATCATAACAATTTTCAAGCACATAAAAATACTGTGTTAAAAGGAACAAGAAAAGCAAAAGCTGTTGTCCTTTTTTCCTAGGTGTGGGATGAGTAATAATGGGCTGAAATTGCAGCAGGATTTTTCATAGTCTAATAGCAGTGGGGGTTTATTATTGTATTATATTACCTAGGGATGTTGTGAAAGTCTTCAATAAGATGTTAGGAAAACATCTGCATGGATGACATAATAGATTTAGTTCTGTTTAAGGCATGGGAATGGCCTATACAGTCTTTCTGTGGTGCTTTTTATTTTTTTTACTCTCAACCCTGTAATTATAATGGAAATGGAAAATCAGACATTCTACAAGAGAGAGGAAGTTGACAATTTGTGTGAGTCATTAGATCAAAGATGGATATCCTACATCTTAGAAGCTGAATATGATCCAGGACTTTATGCATATTGCTTGTCACCCTACTACATTTTGGGGCTGTGATGTGGTTATGGAAGAAAAGTGATGCATACATTAATAGGAGAGTCAAGAATGGTGTCAGAAAATACTTAGACCTCACAAAGAAAAGGGTTTCTTATAAAAATGCATATTCAAACTCTCTAGAGTTTATGAATGTTACTGAAGTATAATGGGTCAGTGAAACTACCAATTGCCAAATTCTTAATTGGACTAATAGCTGAAAAAGTGGCAGTAGTGGCAATTAATCATAAAGGTTTTTTCCTGTACTTCTGTTTTTTTCAAGGGAAACAAGAGTTCCATAAGGTCAAATCTCCAACAAAACTACTTTTGTTGGGGAAATGTAGCAAGACCATTTGTCAACATTGAGAATGCTCATTTTGTCTGAAACTAAATTACCTAGGGATCCAAAGAATGATGAATTTACAGATGGTTGATGTCAAGGCAAGTTGCCAGATTCTTTTCCCTGGCCTTTTCTACTGGAACAAAACAATGTTGAATTGATACCTCAAGCACCTTTTCTCTTCTTTCCTCAATGCATCTAACAAATAACTGGCAAATAAAATAACATATGGTCAATATAACTAAATAGTCAGGGTATGTGATAAAAAATTCAGTATGTGCACATTTCCCATTGTAAATGTTTTTATAGTCATTTTTAGAGTTGGTATGTTTTGTCTATGTATGATTAATTATAAAATAATTATCCTTGTCTCTGAGAATGGGAAACAATAATTGGGCCATAAAATCTAAACAAACACTGAAGCTGTTGGCGTTTCTTTAAATCACAGCTAAGAATATTTACTGCAGTGGTAAAAGGGATACTGAACCAGCCACCACAGGTGGTCAAGGTAAGCCAGCAAGTGTAACAGCAAATACTGCTGGGTAAGAGCAATACTGACATACTAACCCCCCACGTTTTTATTTTTGGTGCATCTTGCATTAGCATAACAAGTAAAATAACTGCAATTATATTATCCAAATTTGTAAAAAAAAAAAAAAAGTTCTTTCTCTCTCCAGCATGATTGTGTAGAAAGCAGTCAGTGAATGAGCACCACTCCTGCCTGCTGAGGGACATGTCCAGGACTAATTTTTTCTGGCTGCACACTTACCCTGTATTTCTAAATGTTCTTACACATCAACATGGAATCATAAAATGGTTTGGGTTGGAAGGGACCTTAAATACCAGATCATTCCACCTTCTGCCATGGGCAGGGACACCTTCCACTATCCCAGGTTGTTCCAAGTCCTGTCCAACCTGGCCTTGGACACTTCCAAGAATGGGGCAGCCACAGCTTCTCTGGGCAACCTGTGCCTCACCACCTTCCGAGTGACGAATGTCTTCCTGACATGCTCTACAAGAAAATGTTCCCCAGTCTGGGAATATTTCACTTGCTGAAACTGATGAAAATCTTAAAGCTGGAACAGAAATACAATGGCTACAAGTGTAATCCTCTCATGTGAGAGCATTATCACAGTGACACAACTATTAATTCTCACTGAGAAGCTTATGGTCTTCTTCATTCACAAGGCATCCCTCAAATCCTTTGGGGTAAGGCCATCTAAATACCTGGCTTGAATCTGAACTGTTTCTTTTCCCATCTAGATCACAAAAGTCTGTGAAGTCATCCTCTAGAAGCATATATATAAGCATTGACAGGACTCAGTACATAATAAGAACACTAAAAAATTTCTAGAATGTGAATTATGACATACAGACACTCAAAATCTTACTGTCATAAGTCAGTCCATTCCAGCCACTGGTATTTCTGCATGAAACATGACTTCAAGTTCAATGTTCCAGTAAGATTTTGGGAAGCTAAATCCTTTTTTTTCTTTGCACAATGTCTTGTTTTCTGTCTAGAATACTAGACATGTGTGAGTGCAGGTGTATATGTATATGTCTTTTTCACTGGAGGGAACAGCTTTTACTGCCATGGGTAAGAAGGCTTGTGTCCCAAAGATAATTTTAATCTTTAAATCCAGTATCCAATACGAGGAAAAGCTATTGCTTCCAAGTACAGAATCTGATGAGAGACCTTTTCATGAAACCAAGTGCTTGATTCCTACAAAGTTTCATCCTATCTCTTTTCTCATTCTATCTTAAGGAAAAGAAAAAAAAACCCAAACAAAAAACCCCCAAACAAAACAAACAAACCCTCCCCACACCCAGAAAAGCACCTCGCAAGGCACGAGTGAAGATACTTATGCACAGCCAATGTCTATAAGGGCAGGTACATTTCATATGCTGTATTTACAAACTATTTTGAATTCAGCCAAGCCAATCACCTAAAAAAACCCTTTTCCAATGAAAAATCAGATAAAACCTCCACACACAGAAGTACTAATTTCCTGGTGCTCCCTCTTCTCAGAGTTGTGTCAGGAACATCGGGAGTTGTCTTTATTAGGTTTGCTTCAAGCCTCTAAGATGTCCAGGGGGTCCCTCCTTTAGCTCATTTTCCATCCTTCCCAGTGCAACCAACAAATTACTTACAGGCAGAAAGTGGATAGAGGATTAGGTGTGTGTTATAAAAGTGACTATTTTTTACCTTGTCCTTACTTGGAACAATAGAGATTGAAGTGAGCTGATTTTCATGAAAAATATCAAGTCCTGCACAGAGATCAGTTTTACTCATGACAGCAATTATCCATGACGTTCAGAATTAGCCCTGCTCTCATTTTTTCATATTTGGGCCTCATCTCACCACTGGTCTCTGTCCAGTTTCTCCTATTGATCTTGCTATCACTTGAAACTTATTACAGCTGGTAGCAAAATAACTGTTCTTATTCCCTGGAACATCACAACCTATTTCTGTGGGCAAGACTTTGTTATCCTTCTTTTGCTCCAGACATGCAATATTCTGAAAATGCCACTTCTGCCTGCAAAACCGAACCTTGGTGTTTTTATTGAACTCACTTGACCGAACTCCTTTTCACCTCCAATTTTAATTAAAAAAGCAGTGCTTCGGTGTTCCAAAGCCACAAAGAAGTTTTTCTCCTAAGCTTGTAACTGAACATTTCTTTCTGTTCCCCTGCTCTGAAAGCCCAGGGTCAAGATGACCAAGTGAAGGTCCCATGAACAACGTGGTTCAGACGATATTCCACAGTGAATGGGTGGATATGAACATTCGAGTGGGAGGCGTGTAGCCTACACAGGCACAGAGCTGCTCAGAAAAACAAGCGCTGCTGCTTAGTTCTCCCTTCTCCAGTTTTAATGCCTTGCCCTCAAACCCCAGCCCTCTTATCTGCTTTTACAGCTTCTCACATTGCCCCTGTCAGTTCCACTGAATAAATGATGTCATCCTTGTCTGCTTGAATGTTTACTTCTTTCTGCACTGCCTTTGGCACACAATACTCTTCCCAAAACTAATCTATCCTGAAAGCCATTTTCCTTTTCCTTCCGATCTACCCTCGAGGCCTGCAGTAAAATGGCAACTGCAAGTGGCTGAGCAGATGCTAAGAACGTAAAAGCTTTCTTTAAAATAATCTGCCTCCCGAAGCCAGCTCTGTAACCTCAAAGGGAGCACCTCAACTCCCAGGGTAGGCGGGGGAAGACCCAGGAAACTCGAGATAGGTCTGACTGCAGAAGGCAGGGAGGGCAGATGATTAGTGTTAGCTGCTGAACAGGCAGCTTTCAAACCTGCTCGGGGCTGGTGCGTGACTGAGAAAAACACCACAGACTTTACGCCTTGGTTCTCTCAGCCGGAGCTTCAGGGACACACCTCCCACCGCTCCCTGATCAAAGCCCACAGCCCCCAGTGGAACGAAGCCAAGGAAACTGTTTTCCTGTACAATGGAAGGAAGTGGTAGCAGCAGCTGTGGCTGATGCCATGTGTTTGTGCACCAGCTCGCTGGCTGGGCTCTTCCTCCGGGAAAGAGAAGTGACAGGATCGCGCTCGGGTTTCTTGACGCACCGGAGAACGTCCAAGCCTTTGCCATGCTTTGAAAGAAAGCAGCAGAAAAAACTTCCTCTGGCAGCTGTGTGCTCGAGCAGACAAGAAATTAAACTATTACTCTCGAAAAAGCCCCTCTAGCAGAAACCAGGGAGGAAAAGACTTTACCTGTGAATGTAGATGGATCCTGACCATGTGGGTGGGGATGTGCTGCAACCCAGTGTTGCAAACCTGGGAGCTTCTAAAACTGAGGGAATCCATTAGATATTTGGGCTGAGGTGCTGGCTTGGAAGGGTGTACCTTGCCAGAGTGAGGTCCCAGGACCACTCTCAGTCTTCTCCAGGTTTATATACTTTGTCTTTTGAAAGAGTGTAGAAGGTAACCAAGGTTTCTAGCAGCCCCTTTCCTAAGTCTTTCTGCTCTAAAATGCAACTACTTACTATTTCTAAGTTTACTGCTACTCTTTGGAGGACTGTGTATTCATTCGTTGTCCAGTATAATGAGAATGTAACTGAGTGTTTTGGGAAGGGCTAATATAAATTATATGAGAGCTAACATGAGAAATGGAAAAACGAGTCTGCGACAAAAAAAACTGGTTCTGTCCTGAGTGCTTATTCTTTCTCTATGAGCTCTGCTGTGATGTGTGATTCTGTGCAAGGTTCTCAGTGTGGTCTTCATTTGACAAAGCATGATCTGAAAAAAGAAAAAAAATTAAAAAGCATTTTCTCTTTATCTTCTTACTTACATGTACCAAAAAGCCACCAAGTGAGCCATTCAAATAAAGTGTACTACTTACCCCTAATTGAATTTACTCGTTTCAGTATAATTGCAGACTCAGCACCATTATTTAATTTCAGGATTTAATGAATGTTGTCAGATCTCCTGAAGGGATACACATGAGACTGATGAACTGGTTCCTGGTTCACTTGTGCTGTGTAGTCTTAAATTTCATTTAACTAAAGAAAGGTTTCTCCCTGTGACCTGCACGACACATCTCTGAACATCTTTGTGTGTTGCACCTGTAGGAAAAGGCTCCCCTGTGAATGCAGCCCCCTTACACCTTCAGGGTCATTGCTAACCTCTTATTCTTCCTTGCAGCTTCTGTTCGTCATCACAGAAGCAGAAGAAAACAAGTTCTATGGGAATTCAATTAGTGCGTTGTCTCCAGGTATATCTGCCTGATTAGGATGCCATCCAGGTCTGCTGGGCTTGGTGAGACAATATAGCACAGCCCCTATTCCCACAGGGAGGCATTTCATGATTTATCAGTGCAATCATTCAAAAGCTCCCTGCTCCCCCCCTACCGTCACACCTCTGCTGTGCTGATTCATGGCCTCGGTTTTGGGAGGTGATGAGGGCACCTGATGTACGGAAACTCACAGTACTGCTGCACAGGACAGGCATGGATGTACTGCTGAATGTGATAATAAAGGTAGTTAACAAAGATTAATGAGAAAATATTTCTGAGCTATATCATGGGGCCATTCCCCATTTTTTAAAAGGACACTATTATCAATTTAGACATAAACTAAATGTTTGTAAAAGACTTCTTGGAGTTCTGATGATAATTTAAGCTTGACTCACTCTCTGTAACCAACTAAACCAGTTAGTGTTTCAGAAAACAGCCATGAATTTTAGTTTCTCCCTCCCTTTGAAACCATAAGCATCCCTATTTTTTCCTTCAAAAAACAAGAAAGAAAATAAATATTCTCAAAGACCATAAATTACTTCCCCAAAAGTATTAAGTTTCTTTCTATAAAAATGTTATTAAGAATCTAACCTGCTTATAGAAATGGAAGATAAGAACCTAATGAGAGAAAGCTGGGATCAACTATAGCAAATAAATTACTTTTTTAAAGTAAATTGAGCACAAATTATGATATGGAATGAGGGAACAACAAATTGTTCTTCCTTTGCAGCATGTTACACCAATACTAAAGAGAACGGGTTTAAACAGGAAATTAGAACTGGTCAAAGAGATGAAAAGGAGGGGAAGAAATATTGATAAGAATGGAGATGTGAAATAAATATAAGCAAGAGGTAAGGAGTGAAAAAAGAGTGTTGGAGAACAATGACACACTAGAAAGGTATACTTTTGTCATGCTGCTTTTAAGCCCAATTAAATCTTACAGATAAACTGAGAGAGAAGATATGACTAAATCTGCTTGTAAGTTATAAATGTATGTTCATTGAACAAGAATCTCCAAGGCAGTGTCAACCTAAATACCCCTTGGTGTGGAGATATTAGTTTAGATCACAACAATACAACCAGACTGCATGACTCTGTCCCTTAGGTGAAGTAATTAAATACATAATTACACCGTTTCTGATTTCAGAGCTGGCTCTCTTGATGCATACATAGCCTGCAGCCATTTCACCAAGCTCTTTATGCAGATAACTTGATCATGTTGGACATATCTGCTGTCCATTTCACTGGGATTACTTGGAACTGATTGAAAATCAGAACCTTTTAATGAAGAGTCCAGAAATTTAGCAGGCAAAGCTTACTACCGTAGTGAGCCTTTACTATAATGATAAAAGAGGTTAACAAATATCTGTGGGAGCTCCAGGGAAAGCAGGGATTTATCTACCCTTCAGTCAGCCTACATAAACAAGGAGTTTTGTAGTAGAGCACACACAGTTTTGCTGTGTGGGTGCCATTTCATCACACACTCCTAGCTACTCAACAAATTGAACCAGCTACAAAATAATTTAGAAATAAAGACACCTGCTTTTAATAGGTTAGTGTCAATGAGTTAAAAATCATCTTCAGTAAGGTACTGCTCATAGTTCATGTTCATAGAATATCCTGAGTTGGAAAGGACCTGGAAGGATCAGAGTCCAGCTCCTGGCCCTGCACAGACCCCCCAACAATCCCACCCTGGGCATCCCTGGCAGCGCTGTCCAAATGCTCCTGGAGCTCTGGCAGCCTCAGGGCCGTGCCCATTCCCTGGGGAGCCTGGGCAGTGCCCAGCACCCTCTGGGGGAAGGACCTTTCCCTGATATCCAGCCTACCCCTTTCCTGACGCATCTCCAGCCATTCCCTGGGGTCCTGTCACTTCTCACCAGAGAGATCAGTGCCTGCCCCTCTAATTCCCCTCATGAGGAAGCTGCAGACAGTGATGAGGTTTTTCCCTCACTCTCCTCTTCTCCAGCCTGAATTGCTGCTTTTGTTAAAGAGCATGCCCGTTTTCCCTTCAATTATTTTCCAAATGGAATATACTTGAGAATCGCAGGAAATCTGAATGTGTGAGGAAGGTCAGCAAGCTTCTATAGAAAGAGAGAATAAAAATTACTGAGCAGAACCTTACTGTTATCTAAAACATCTTCCCCCTCCTGTTTTAATTGCAGGCATGCAATCCAGTACTGCCAGCAATAGCGTGCTGGGTGCTGTCATCTCACCTTCTTGGAAGCACCGGACAGATGTGTTTTCTGAGGCACTATCTCAGCCCAAACTTATATACTTTTGCAAAGATTTTAGAAGAAGTTTTTCTGGATGAAAGGAGTGCTGATTGTCTCTTTCTCTCATCGTTAGCTGTCAGTCTGTAGCGATCAGAGCTGAAGGCACTTCCCTGCCAGGGAATTTGTTTAAATTTAAAATTAAATTTTAGCTATGATATTGAGATCCAAAGCTGATGCTGATGAACTGTTTTGATGCTGCCACTCTCATCATTCAAGCAGGATGCATGTTGCCTTTGTACTGTCTTTCTCCAAACTGTGTTCTAGTCAAGCATCAGTCCTGTCTCTGACTACAAATAAGGAATTTTTCTTTTCTTGCATCAGGTATTTTCCCATAATTGCATACCCCTCTCTCATCAGTGACAGGTCTTTTCTCAAGAAGATGCGTGCCTTGAACATCCCTTGGAAGGATCTTTGTATGGATTTGCAGGCAGAATGCTGTTAACCACTGTTTTCTGACAGAAACTGCTTTGAGTGGTGGGTTTAGTGTCTCTGACACTCATGATCTATCCTACAGGAGACCTAAAAGTGTCATTTTGGGTGAAGTACACTGCAATTGCTTTACAGGAGGCTTTCTATGGTAGGTTTTTCTGTTGTTACCAAAGAAAAGGAATTGAAACACCCCCTCGAACTTGATTTTGTTTTTGAAATTTGCTCCAAAATTATTCAGTAAAGCCACGTAATGGGATTAAGGACCATGGACCCATTCAGGAACCTGGAATGTCAGCTAATATATGATGTCACTGATATACAGTGTCAACTCTCCTGGGACTCTTCTTCATCTTGGTTGTATTTCTGCTGCTTCTGACCTGCTGCTGCCTCTCTTCTCCAAGTTAGAATTTACTCTCACTGAGAAGATTCACTGATTGTCTCCTGTCACAGCTCTACCTCAGTGTTGAGTTGGATAACAGAACAATAAATAAATAAATAAATCTGCTTTATTCAGAAAATCTGATGAGTTTTTACGTATTTTTGTGTCTCAGCTGACCCTGAGTAAATATAGTTTCTCTTATCATAACTTAACCATGAGCAGTCCCAGCTGTTTCTCTAAAGCCTGAAAGAGATGACTTGGAGATGACAGGCAGAAGCATAAAACAGGGATAAACCCAGAAACCACCACAATGTGGAGTGGTAGAGATGGAACTGCAAAGGAAGTGTCTATTGGGTCCTGTACGTCTACTACTCTTCCAGTGCAGTTGCTTTTTATCCTCCTCTACCAAAGAATCATACACTGCAATGTCACTGCATGGGAAACAACTCTGTGCTGCTTGCCTGACCTGGGGTCCCTTTTCCTGCTTTTGCAGCAGTCAGAGATTAACACTGTGGTTGGTGGCTGGGTGCTGAGCGGTTGGCGTCCAGCTGGGTGCTGCTCCAGAGTTTCCTCCTCCCCTCTCTCAATCCTTCTGATGTATGAAAATCTGGGTGTTTATTCCCAATCATCAGACCGTGTCATTTAATGATGTTTGGCAAGTTTTATTTATTGCATTTTTTCCCAACAAAAGCCTGTAAGGCAACAGAAAAGTAAAGCGTAAAATACATTTGACTTAATTGGCAGCAGCAGACTGCATGCGTCAGAAGGAATTAACCTCCAATAAAGCAGGATGTGCAGGAAACACAATGTACTAGTTTGATATGGTCTTTCAAAGCCACCACTTCCTGAAACAGACGCAGAAACACAGGTTGGCTAAGCCTGGAAAAGGCCTTTGGGTTGATGTGCGTGCAACAGTTCTCAAAGGTCCCACACACACATCTCTAGAAACCTAGTGAGGTGGAATTCAGGATTCTCTAGCCATGTCAGGGGTTTCATACCCTTTTTCACCTTCAGCGTTTGAATCCAAGGCAGATGGAACAATATTTATGCTTCCTGTCCTGTGATTCAGCCTCAGCGTCCTTGCCCAGTCTGTGATCTGAATATTGAAGCAGCAGGAGCAGACAGCTATCATTTCTGGGACACCCTTATCAGTGAAGACATAGAGAGATGACTGATCCAAAACTGCATAGCTTGCATCTTCAGAAGCCCACCCAATGTGAACAGACAGGCTTGAGGACTATTTGTAGAAAGCTGAAAAAAGAAATAATTTCATGGAGGTTTTGGATTTTTTTTTTCTCTGAGTTAATGAAGGATGGACAGAAACATATGGCTGCAGCAAAGAAGGACAAAGAAACCTGTGCCCTGGTTTAAAGATTGACTTTCACTCTGCCATGTAAGTGACATGGACTCATTTTTCATGGTTAAAAGAAACAAGGAAAGAAGCTGACTTGGAGACAATGACCTGTCATTAAAGTCTTGATAAGGATGTTCTCTCATGCAAGTTTCACATCTCCAGCAAGGAATTCACCATCTTTTGGTAAAGTTAGCAAATAGTCCTTCAATGTATGCAAGGGCTACTCATGGTAAACTGAGGCCTGGGGCTAGGAACACTTTGTGAGATTGTTTAAAACAGAAGTCTATTGATTCCTGCTTCCACTCAATAAAATAATTAAATTTCAGCTTGACCGACTGGGACTAGGTGTTGGAATTGGAAGCCAGGTTTGTTCTTGTAAGAGCAATTAATCATCTACTTAATTTTAAAGTGTTTAAATCTTATTGATGTCAGTGGGACTAAACCAAAGCTTAAACAGAAATTCTTGTTTATGTTATGTCCTGAATTTCCATAAGCATAGGATAATGGGATTTTCTGAATTGAGATGACAGTGGTTTAGATTCCAGAGAGGTTTTGCCTCTTTGCTCCCCTTTTTTTCCATTAAGAAAAGCAAATTCATTCTTGGCTGATGGAATTTGGACCCTCAGGGTCACCATGGCTGTTCTGGAGATGACATTCTGGTGAAACACCATTTGAAAGCAAAGCAAAACAAAAAATCTTCTCATGATATCCTGAGCAAAACCATAATGACAGCAAAATTCTTCATTTTTATTTTATTCACACTTTTACAAACATCATCAAGATACAAATCTTGGGAAGTTTGGCTCTAAGAGGCTGCTCGACTAAAACCATGGCCTGTTTATGGGATATTTAGAAAACACAGAAGCACATGTTGGACTTTAAAATGGAAGCCCCCAATAGCACTGTACAATCTGGATGATATGGACAGTGTTTCAGTTGCCTTCTTTGACAAATGGGATGCTGGGTTGTTCTTGGGCACAAAGTTCCTTCCATCCCCACGGGAAGGTAGCACCCATGGGAACAAAACACCTCACAGGTGCAGGTGTTTGACCCTCAGGTACTTGGGGCAGGTGTCCAATCTGTCCGTGAGAATCACAGGATCATGGAATGGTTTGGGTTGGAAGAGACCATAAAGATAATTTCATTCCAACCCCCCTGCTGTGGACAGGGACACCTTCCACTGAAACAGAAGCTATGGGATCAACCTAAACATTATTATATTATCTCTGCAGTAAATGAGGCTCAGTCCATTTAATCAGAGAGGGCATCTCCTTGAGCTTTTCTCTTTGCGGGGAGGCTTCTGTACAACTGCTGTCTTTACTGTCAGACCTTTGCTGTCATTTGCTGATCCCTGACCAGAATTTTGGGAAACTGCAACTATCAATAATTCAAGCAAGGACTATTTTACTTCTTGCAGTAGCTATCTATTTATCTGCAGTTTAAAGAGAGAGAATTGAGGCCTAATGGTCACTAACTATGCCCTGATGGTAGCTGTTTAATGAGGATAAATGAGGAGTGCTGTGTCAGCTTAGAATGTGGCAATAAAGTCCCAGTAAGCAAGCAGGCTGCCTCTTCCATCTTCTGTCACAAGATCCATTTTTATACTCTCTCCGTGACCTAGATCTTCATATCCTCCAGCCTCTCCTTCCTTTCAGTGAATGTCCTTTTGTGTTTCTGAACGCATTTCTTCCCCTTCAAGTGTGCTGTTTTATTTTTTCCTGTCTTCAAGAAAACTAAGCAGTGCCCTCCTTTGCCTCTGGCTTCATTACAGCTCTGCCACGTTATCGTCTGCTTCCTTAAGAGATCACTCACTTTTCATCCCTTCTCTAATTGCTCTGCTCTAAAAAGGCTCGCCACAGATGCTTTTCACGTGCTCTCTTCCTTGCCTTTACCTTGCAGAGGTTTCCGCAGTTCTCCCTTTTTAACTGATTTTCTGCTTGACATGCTTGTTCTCTGAGAATATGAACAGAATGTCAGGCAAGACAAGCAGGAGGCACCAAGGGCTGTTAGGGTCCACACATGGCATTGTGGTGTGCTAAATCAGGGAGATGTGCTGGGAGTTTTGCTCTGTTTGAGTCAATGACAAAAATTATATTAATTTGATTGGAGCATTATTTGACAACAATACTTGTGGGACAGTTTGAGAGCTACCAGATATGGGCAGGCGTGGGAGGGGGATGGAGACAGGTAAGCAATATTCCTGCCTTTTGAAAGATCCTCAGGGACACCAATTATACCTGTGATTTTTCTGGACAGATAACCTGGAAAAGTACAGAGAGAATAGAGTTTCTGCTCTGTGCTTTCCGTTACTGACTGATGGGGGAAGTCCATAATGGGGTAAATCCCATGAGGAAAACAGGTGCCCTACAAGCTACACCTATTTCAAGAATTGCAGAAGAAAAACTGGGCTTCTATATGCCTGATTCATGCAGGACCAAGACACTCCACAACTTTTAGGACATGGAAATTTTTTTTCAGGTTATTTTTGTAGCACAACAGAGTCATGAGAAGTAGATATTAATAGTTTATTTAACTTCCTGGTGCATAGAACACTGTTTCATCTTTTTCCCAAGGACTCTCCACTTCTTTTACCCTCTTCCTTCCACCACAGCTCTAATAAAACTGCGGTGACTTGGCTACTTGTGCTGCTGAACCAGTTTCCAAACACTTGAATCTTTAACAAAAGTCCATTTTCTCAATATGGCACTTCTTACAGGCAACAAACAACAGGAGTTTATGTTGCATCCTCCTACTAGAAGCACTCCAAAGCCACTTTGGGATGAATAGTTTCCATAAAGAAAATGAATACAGATCTTTTGCTCCTGTAAACTGATTTAACACATTTGAAACTGATAGCACTGATCTGCATAAGCTGAGAATGGGAACCAGTGCATCTTGCTCTGTGTTACAAAGAGAGCTGGTTGTCATAATGAAATGACTTATGATTGCACTAACGTTTTGTCAAAGTCCTCTTACAACTCCTGTGGTGCTTTCACGCCAGCTTTTTCTGCAGCTCTCAGTAAAAAAAAAAAAGTGTAGACTGTTTGTTATGCCACTCTTCATTGTAATTTCAATGCTTGCTATTAGCTCTTAACCCCCTATGTTAATTCACCAGTGATGTGGTTCGTGAATTGTTCATAAAAGGCCAAACATATATTTTTTATGTTGACATCTATGCTTCCCTTTGCTTTCTAGAGCTTGCCAGATGGTGTGTACTGAAGGGCTTTGAGTAAGGTCCTGTCAGTAATCCCCTCAAGGTCACTGGAACATTTTTTCTACTCGGTCAGTAACAGTAGCATTGTTCTAAAATTATGAGCATGCATTGTGTTACAGAACAGCAAATAATGCTGTCATAAGCTCACACAACTTGCACACAAGCTGCAGGCGTCTCCACCAACCAAACTTTCCTTGACACAAAATAAATTCCACATATCAGATAGCTCAGGAGCCTGGTGGGAAATGGTACCACGAGAATGAGTGGGGCTAACGTTGAGGTTTGTCTTGTCTCTGCCAGCTGAGGATGAGTTAAGGTCACGCTGGAAAGACTTTTTGTCCCAGGCCACACAAACCTTCTCCATTACCAAAAGTGAATTAAGATTTGCCCCAAGGAGTAGAGCTCATCTCACACACCCTCACCTTGAGAGTGGAGTGTGAAATTCCCTCATAAATTCAAACTCCAATAATATGGAGGATGGCCAAAGAAGGTTTGAACAAATCTTCATAACTTTTATGAGCAAAGGATGCTCAGAAGAAAGAGGAAGATAATCCGAAAACAATATTATTTCTCCATCACACTTGATGTTTTCATTATTTGCAATTATTTCAGGGCAGAGATTAATAGTGAAAGTATTCTAATCTGAAAAACACCAAACTTATGCAAATTGAGACAAGATAACAATATCTCACAGAATGGGTAAGGTTGGAAAGGACCACTGGAGGCCATCTGGTCCAAACCCCCTGCTCAAGCAGGTTTCCCTAGAGCATTCTACTCAGGGTTTGTGTCCAGGGAAGAAGACTTCAATATCATTAATCAAGAAGTGCCTAAAAAAAGTTACATCCTACCAGAGCTTATGAATTTACTAAACTTTGTTTCTAAGAATTCTTAAGTTTTTTCTCAGAGATGGTGTAATCCACAGGAGCCGAGAGAGCTGAAGCAGTCACAACAGGATCCTAGGAAAAGTGTGACCCTTAGACAGCAGTCTGGGGTGATGGCCAAAGGATCCTCCCTGCCTAGGAGGAGACTGGTGAGGAGTGTGGTCTTCTGACACTACATGGTGCCAGCAGTCTGGTGGAAAAAAAAGAGACCAGAGACAAAAAAGCGTGAACACCTCACAGATGAAGATCCTCATGCCCTTGTCTCATCCAGTGACAGAACCCCAACATCCCCAGCTTTGTTCCCCAAGGCCTCGCTACCCCACGGCTGTGAGGTGACACAGCAGAGCTGTGATGATGGGAGGTAAACCTCAGGAAAGAGCTGGCAGAAGGAGAGGACGATCCTGAGATACTGCAGCAGCAAGCACAAACCTTGACAGTTCACAGACGCTGCCTAAGGAGCTTTACCACAGGCCTTTTACTAAAATGTGGTTGGAGTTGGAGACCAGTAGCTTATACATCACAGATCCCGATAAAAAACAGTGAGTGAAAATGTCAGCACTTTTGCAAACTGTTGTCAAAAGCTGGGGCTATGTATATATTAAAGAGAGAGAGAGAGAGGAGAAAGAAAATAAGCTCCATCACATTTGAGATCTTTGGAGCAGATCTGCTACAGTAACATGAAGCAACAGCTGTCAAAACAGCAGCCAGAGGGGTTGTCTTTGCGGTTGGATGAGCTGGTTCCACCAATGCAGTCCATCCCACAAAGCTTCAGAAGGGAAGAATGCGAGAGGGCGCTAAGTTATCTGTCATGCCTGGGCATCGCTGGCTTCTCCAGGAGGTGAGATTTAATCTCCACGAAGTTGATGAGCCACTGGTGAAGGTGATGAACTCTCTCTCTCCGAGGAGAAAAAAGATGAAACCTGGCATTGCTGTGGAGGAACTCGTGGATGCTGAGGCTGACTGCCTACGATGGCAGCAGACCGCTCTCAGCAGCAACTTGGAAAAGAAACTTAAAACCATACAACAACCAGTGCACAGTGCCATTGTCACAGCATGAGGCTCCACCGAACGGAAAATACCCCTTGGCCTACAGCCCTTCCTCTCTGATGCTCAATGAGGAGAGAGTTGGCTCCCGTCACCCCCTTGTCCACAGCCCAGCCCCTGGGACTGCCTTCCCTGCAGGGATCTGGAGAGGGATGTTCCATCTGCTTCTGGAGTGGAAATCCCACCTGGGTGGCAAGTTTTACTCTACTGGTGCCTGAGGACGCAATTTGGACCGGAGAGGTTTCTGTCCATTTAGTGATAGGCACAGCACTGAAGTGTGAATCCCCCTTTTGCCCGTGGGGCCTATGGCACAGTCCATTTTTAACTTTTAAGGATATTCTGGGAAAAATTCAAAAAAAAAAAAAAAAAAGAAAAGAAAAAAGAACAGAACCAAAGCATGTTTTTCTCCATTACCATAAAGAGGGCTTGTGAATGCATGGTATTATTATCCCAAAAGCTATTAAACTCCTTAGTGATGGGAAACAGATGGAAAATAAGACAAAAGAATTCACAACTCATGTTAGACTGAATTGAATTCCTTTAATTTCACACAATGAATAACATATGAATAGGATTAACTTTTTTTTTTCTTTTTTTTTTTTAGTTAAGTGCTCTATACTGTGCTAACCTGATTTGGTAGCGAAAAGACTGAGCTTTGTTTTAGAAAAAAATGTTTAAAAACCAACATCTAAGATCATGAAGGAGCATGACATTAAAGCATGCCAGATGTATCTAAGCCTCAAAGAACATCAAGTCCATATCCATTTTTAAATGTACAAAAATGCTTCATGAATAAAAACTGTTACAAAAAGAACATTTCAAACAATGTACAAGTTTTTTTCTTGCCTCTATATTCAATAAAATACAAATACATTTTTTTGCTCTAAAATATGTTTACATACAATCAAAGTAGAACATGCAAATTACACTTTAAAAAAGGCTTTTAAAAACCACTTATGAATACAAACTAAAAATTAGCCAGCACGACTTATAGAACAATCTTGTGCCCCATTCGTTTGATTTTTTAATTTTTTTGAAATACAGTATATACATATTTAACACTTCATGTGCATTTATTATTTAAGAAATAGCTTAAAAAAATAAAGAAAAAGAAAAGTAAAACAAACCAACATGGGATTGAACTGCTTCCCCATGTTGTCCAATTGGCAGCTCTTTTCATGTTTTTATATTTTTTTTCTTTTTCTTTTTTTTTCTATGTAGTGTTTTATGCAGCCTAGGCAGGCATCTTAAGGAGATCTCCAATACATGTCCTTTGTTGAAATGTGCTTCTAATTATCTCAGAACTGCTGCACCCCAGTTTTTGGATTATATGGAAACAAGAGGCATTACAAGGGCAAGGTGTTTATTTTTTCAATTCAGAAAACCATCCTGGTTTTTCTGTTTAGATGTTGTTTTCTTTTTTTTTTGTTTTGTTTTGGGGTTTTTTTTTGTTTTGTTTCTCTTTTCCCTTTATTTTTTTAGTTGTTCTTCAAACCCTTCAGGATGCTCCTTAGATGTGCTTAAGTGCAGTCCTGAATCAGGGCCTGTGAAAATAAGATTTAGGGAAATTCTTGTGTTTGGAACAGTGATTTCTGTTTATTCGGTGCATTACTGTAGTGCTCAGAAGCCCTAGTGATGAACCAGCACCCCATTGCACCAGATGCTACCCAAAAAACCACAAGTAGAGTATTCTATGTTCCACAGCATTGCTCCCAAATGGGCCATGCTGTAGGATACCTGGGTAGCTGATGGCTATGTTCACCTCTTTTTAATTTATTTTTTCCATATTCTTTTTTTTTTTTTTAACAGTTATCCAAAAACTTGCAAGGTGCTTCACAGAAAATTTAACATTGAAGGGCTCAAGAAGCTGGCAGCATGAAGGTCTTGGAGACACAAGTGGTAATGTTTTTTTTTTTTTTTTTTTCTTTTTTTTCCTCTCTCCCTGAACATTTATCCCCATTTCTGGTTTTACATTGGATTGAGGAATAAAAGACCCACAGAGTGGATGCAAACCCGTGGCCTCATTTCATATGGCTCACAGCCACGTGATACTGTTTTGTGTTTTTATTGAAGCATGCTCAGATGTGTGCTAATCTGTGACACAGCGGAGGTGTTTGAAAGGTTTTTTTGGTCTTAGTAAGCAAAGGGCTTTCACCCCAGTTTTATACAGTATTTGGAAATGTGTGGAGACAATCTAGAGAGTTCCTCTGTAAATCTTCCTCGTGGTAAGGGAAAAAAATCAAAAAGCTCATTACTGGAATATTGTTGGGTAATAAACTGCAGGAGTGGGATTTTAGCCTTAAGCCCTAAAACTAAATCCTTTATGATCTGCATGTAGTACATCGCCTTATAATATTATTCTGTCAGCAACTTGCTTATCATCTTTATAGACTATGCAACATGCAGAACACAAATTCTGAGTGCCATCTAACAGTATTTTCACTCTGCTTTTTATGACACTAACAAGCTACTCTTCCTGCCAGCCCAGGACCAGCTGCACAAGGGTGTCGTGTGAACAAACAGCCAAGGCTGTACCACAGCACCACGCTCCACCAGCACCTTCTTGCCGTGAAAAACAAACCTTGAGCTTCTGGATGGAGCCCATCCTATGCTGACAGCTTTCAGCTACCAAGTCTTGAACTCAGTTTCTCTAGGACAAATAGGACCTCTTCAAGTTTTTGCTCAGTGAAGGGTCTGTGGTGTTGTTCCATCCAAGCGGATGCTCTCCTTAAACACTGTGCCTCTAGCAGCTTTTTGGATGGCACTTCTTGGAGGGATAAGAGCATTCTTTTCCCAATGCTCAGGAGCATGCAAGGCAGCAGCCACTCAATTATCCTTCCCTGGGGCAGTTTTATCCCAGTGTGTCCAGAAAAGTCCAGCCCAAATCCAGCCCTCATGGGTGCTCTGACCCTCTTGAAGCCATGAGGGGCATTCAGTGACAGAATTTGTTGCCTTCAGACCTTTTTTTCACTCACTACACATTGAAATATCCTTCAATGCTAGTAAAGACATCACTGGAGATAAAACTAAGGATAAGTTGTTGTCTGGCTTAATTTCAGCTACCTGGAATACCAAACTTATAATTTTTTCCTGTCATTTTAAGTGACTGTCACCTACTTTCAGGCCCAAAGGAGATTGGGAAAAAAAGGTTCATAAATTAACTAAACCTCAATCCAATGCTTTTTAAGGAAGAAGAGAGGAGTTCAATGAGGTTTAGGGTTTTTTCTCTGCAGGCCTACAACTTCAGTCAGTAACACTGTGCTAATTCAAGAGAGCTGAAAAGCAAAATTGGTTTTAACAGAACGAGCAACCAGCCAATTTATTTCTAAGCTGCATTAATTGGAAAACAAAAGCACAAATAGGTATGATGAATGATGCAAAACAAATTGGAAACAAAATTCTGCGATCCCTCTTATCAGTTTTAAGGAGTTAGGACCTCAAAATTTGTTCCAGTCTTAAAAAATAAAAAAAAATACATCCCCTCTTCCAGCTCCCCGACGCAATCCTATCCCCATATGCATTCAGTTTTAATAAGCTAAGGTGCTATCACAGAAGAAAAATCAGTCTCTAAAAAATAACGAGTTGTATGTTTACAGTGTTCCTCTAACACCATAGTCTTGATACGACTTTTGTAAATAAATAACAGAATAGAAACACAATATTTTTTGTGGGGACTCTTTTGTTGAGTTTGTTGTTTTGTTTTTTTGGTGGGGTTTTCTTGTGGTTCTTCTTCTTCTTTTTTTTTTTTTTTTTTTTTAGTGTCGTGCTATATGAAGCTTCCTTGGCAATAAACCAATTCAAGATTTCTCAAGAAAGGGAACAGCGTTTGGCTTGTGAACTATTAAGTAATTCAAATCCCCCCTCCCTTGCTGGAATCTTCCCTCCCTGTTCCCATTTTAATATCCATCTTGCAATGCTAGGTGTTGAGTGCACCGCAGGATTTAAAAAGAAAGGAAATACAGTTGAAAGTACCTATTTCAAATTTCAACAATTGAGTTTCTTTTTTAAAAGCATTGACACTGCAATGGAACAGCTTTTTGTTCAGTCTTTGTTTTAGCTAAACATTCTAATTGGGCTGTGGAAATGGAGCTTGGGTGTTTTACCCAAGTTAAATCAATGGCTAACGGACAACTCGAATGAGAAATGTACAATTTGAACTGACCATTTAAAGAGACGATTTGTCACACACAGTTTGCATCCATGCAGACTGAGAGCTTTATAATTACATTATGTACAAAAAAAAAAAAATTATTTTTTTAGTTTATTAAGGCAACCACAACTTGGAGAACATGTCCAAAGTGGCATTAATACAATTGCAGTGGTGATACCCTTTGAACATTTTTATTTCTATTTTCAGATAAGAACACTTATTCCTTTTCTTTTTTTTTTTTAGAAATAATTGCCAGGAAAGGATCTATTATCCATAGGGTTTGTTCTATAGCTTTTTAAAACAATCTACTTTGTCTATTTTCTTTAAAAGACAATATCAAAGCATTGCTACCCAATGCAAATTATTCATATTCTGGTTTTCCCGTCAATTTCACTGGGAATTGCAGATGGTAAAAACTTGGTAGATTTGGGCCCTGTTTTTAATTCTATTTTTTTTTCTGTCCTATTTTTTTTCTTTTATCTTTTTTATATTCTTTTTTTGGTGATTTTTTCCATGTTTACTATAACTATTCCCCAGAAGTGTCTTGCTGTTCTCTACTCATATGTACCGAGCATCAAAACAACTTGGCTGATGGATGACCCCTTTTTCACATGCCATTGCCAAGTTGCTTCATATAAACGTGCTGTAGTAACCGAATATCTGTGAATACCTTATTTAAAATGCCGTGATATTCCGTCGTTTCTTGGGATAGCACTCGGAATGAGTGTGCACGCGTGTAAGGCTCTAATTTTCTATTGCCTATATTGCAGCTAGTTGTAACTAGGCAGGTAAATGAGAAAGAAATATATAGTTCTAGCAGGAGCCAGGCAATTTGGCTTATGCTGTCCCAAAGCCTGGTAGATATATAAAACTGGAAAAAAAAATTCAAATCGATTATAACCAATATCACAGTTGAGGAAATGACATTATTTTTTGTTGGGTGTTTATCTTCTTTGTTTCTTTCTTTGTTTCTTTTTTTTTTTTTTTTTTTTTACAGTGATTTATGCTGTGGTAAAGTTACTATTACTTTCACCTGGCCCACCAAACAGCATCAGAGTCGAGCATGCACCTTTAGTGACAACGTTCAGCTCTCTGCGAGGATGACTTCCCGCCTCCGGGTACGGTATGAGAACAGCAATGCTGAGATTCAGATTAGTTTTGGAAACTCGGCAGAGTTCATGCTTTTTCCAACTTTGACACACATCCTCCTCCCCTGTATCCCCGACTTTTCCCGCGCCTTTCCCCCCTCTTTTCTGGGGGGGGGGGCTTGGATCAAAGCGATGAAGAGGAAAGATGCGAGCCCCAGCTGGCAGAGCTCTCTGCAATGAGTTCTGGCTGCTGAAGGGACAGGTCAGTCTGGTGCTGCCAAAGGGGTGAGGCGGACTGTGCACCTCCTGTCCCCCAGTCCTGGCGTGCTCCACTACAGGCACCCAACATCTGACGAGGTGCACTGGCCTTAGGGAAGGCCTTCACTTTCGCTCCCTCTGCCTTTCCGGTGCCGCTTCACTTTCACGTCCTCCTCTTCCTCCTGTGGAGACTTGTTTTTCCTTTTTCCAACCCGGGGCGCCCGGGGTAGAGGGAGAGGGAGTGGAGGGGGTGGAGGAGGCAGAGGAGGCGGCAGGGGTGGCGTCTCTCGAGCCATGTGTATGACAGCCTCGATGGTGGCCATGATTGTATCTTGAGAGGCTGCTTGCTCCAATATTAAAGGGTTGAGTGTTGGTCTCTGACCTCTTTTGCTCGGAAGGTCAACGCATTTTTCCAGAACGGGCATTTGGTCTCTGGAGTCTTCGTCGAACGAAAGGGGTTGCTTCCGAGGACGCCCCCTCCTCTTCTTCACGAAGTTATTGCCTGTCTTTGATTGTCTCTGCAGCCGCTTGGCTTTCAGGATCTTGTTCACATGATCCAGGTTCTTCTTTGTGGACAGGATCTTGGTGTAGTTGCACATCTTGCGCACCTCGCACTGGATCGCTTCAATTTCACGGCGCTTGAACCTTTTCTTCAGTGGTGAGCTGGCTGTTGGGACACAAGGAGAGAAACAAGCGTTGGTCAAACAACAGTGATTGGAAACTCTCCTTTGACCCCTTCCAGCATCATGAAGACTAGATGAAAATGCAACTTGGCTATAAGTAGTCTTCAGAGATTTCTCTCTGCCTGTTCCCTCTTCTAAAGCAGCAAAGCTTTTGCTACAGGAACATTTATGCATGGGTTTGCTTCGTTCTCCTTTTTCAACCATTAATAGGAGGGAAGGAAGCTTAGCATAGCTAAGCATGTCATATTGGCCCACCTTAACTATTAAACCTTCCATAGCCCAAAGATATAATCCTGATGTCTTCAATTCAGCCTTTAATTCTTGTCATGAATGCCAGTTAGTATGAAAAGTGTTTGTTACTGAAGCTAGTGGGCAGAGACAAGATGTGTGGGTCGCTTCATCTGTGGCAAATTCATTACCCCTGCCTGGGTTTCTGTACTATCATCTCTGCAGATACTAGCTGAAACTACTCAGTCATATAATTGACTTTAATGGCCCCCAAAGTAAGCTTACTCCTGGTTCAGATCACTTACTTTAGATCTGAACGAAGTCCAAAGTAGTTAAGTCTCTTGCCAAGGTCACGTTGTGAGTCATTGTCAGAGCTGGAAAGAGTACCCAGAATTTCTTGGCTTCTGGTCCTTTGCTTAGGACACGAGACCTTGCTTGTTTTGCCTAAATTGTCTCATTGTCCTTTCCTGAACATGGCATCTGTTCAGAGCTCAGGATTTGCACACAGATTAGAAGTAACTACCCCTTTGTGAGGGAAACAGAATGTATTAATTCTGCTATTGCAACAACTGGTGCTCCCTTTCACTCCTAACATATCCGTTCTGCGCTACCGGGAAAGAAATGATAGAGCTCAGAATTTCTTTTTGGTAAAGAATAAAACATCCCACTAAATTAACCTCAGCCCACATCTACTTGCAAACTTAATTTACACCTGACTGTCAAGCAGTCATTTGGGTTTGAAATCCTTGAAGTTTCCCGAGCAGGCAAGATTTTGAGAAAGGTTCATTTGGGGGTTATCTCTGCCTTCATGGCTAACAGGCTAATCTTCCAGCAGTAGTTTAAATAAAGTTGCTATTGTAGCATTTTCTGTAGATAACCAGGAGCTGTCAAGTGGTAGAATCACCTCTTGCTCTCTATGGGCTGTGACAGATTCAGCATATAAACCTCATTCACTGGCCTCCCCTCTTGGAGAACATAAATTATTGGCTCTTATACCACCATGTTGCTTGGATTCAGCGAAGAGCTTGCATAAACAAACCCAAGTTACAATGTAAGAAGTAGGAGTGAGTCATAAACAAAACACAGACATATGCTCTCTTATAAATAAAGACCTGGGATGGCCAACTTCCCGAAGTCTGGTTTTCATTAATTACAAAACAAAATACATTTTCCATATGTAACCCACTCCCCACACCAAAAAGAAAAATAAAGCCCATTTGCAGTTTGTGGTTCACAAAGGACAAAAGAAAAGAGGAATGCAGTCATTTTGGTACCAAAGGAAAAGAGAAAGGAAATGAAATATCCAAGTTGCTCAGGAGAAGCTAATTAGTTGCACAAAATTCCTCTCAAGTAGGTCACCCCTAAAAACTGTGGATTCAAGATCCCTAAAGGCAAGTGGCAGCAAGCTATTTCGCAGAAATTTGATCAAAAAAGGTTAAGTCCCTGTCACGGAAAATGATTATTCTCATCTGTCCTCACTGGTGATTGACATAAGTAGTCCCAATAACTTCAGCCTTAAGCATTCAAATCCTTTGAGTCCCTCCCATATCCTGAGAGTAGCTTCAGGTCAGAAGATCTAAAAAATCAAACATTTGGCACACTCTTCAAATTCAGTGTCCACCTTTTGCCTTTTATTGCTATTGTTAGGGCACATTTTCAAGTCTTATATTATTTTTTAATTCCAACAGTTGAGGTGCTTTTTTTTTTTTAGAAAGTAAAGCTGAAATTTTTCAGTTGGTGATTGACAACGGAAAATTTAGCAGAAATACAGGAAAGCTTGCAAGGTATCATGGCGATACCAGATTTGGCTTTACTCTCCATTTTCATTGGACAGAAAGTAAGCCAAGGAACTAGAAAAAAAATTGAAATGCAACATTAGTCATCTACCTGCAAAGATTTTATGTCTTTACTGAGGTTTATCTGCAGCCAGTTGTTTCTGCAGATTGGTGTTACCACCTGAACGCAGTCGATGGAGACCTGGTCTGTACAGTTGGTAGAGGATGACCTCAACTTCTGAATTCTAAAATGGGAACTTGATTAAATTCAAGATGACCTTGCACATTGTTTTGATGTCCTGATACTAGATAAGAACAACACAGCACTCCTGCCCACCCTGAAACCTAGTGAGTGTCTTAGATACTCCAGAGGTCACTCAGGCTGAGAGTCCTGAGTGGAGCCCGATTCTGAGGAGGCATTGCCCAAGTGGAGCAAAGGTTGGCACCTGTTTTCTGCCAAACTGCCCAATTCCCTAAAATTAACTGATATGCAGATAATTATGGGTAGGTTTCTGCTCCTGCATGTAAATCTACAAGCTGAACACCACCATCTTCCTTCATGTCTAGATACTTTTTTTGCCCTTATAAAACTTTGCAAGCTCACAAGTGTGTTCATTTTTGTGCTGAAACTCATTTTCACATTTAGAAAAGAAAACTTCTGTGCCGTTCTGTGCTGGCTTACTGCACTAATTTTTCCTTTGTAAATGCTTCGGGGTGTTTATGGCTTTCTCAGGGAGCTTGTTAGAAGCTACTAATAATTCTTTTGCTTTCTTTCTAGCAAGCGTCTGAACTTGCAGGCCCTAGAAAGCATTTGAATTGTTACACAGTCTGCCAGTAGTCAGAATGCATGTACGGAGTAAGTACATATGCTTTCAAGTCAGGCTTTTTAAATGAGATATTGAGAAACCCAACGTTATTTTGACTATTGAACGTCAGGGACATCTGATTCTACATTTAGTGTAGGAAGACTATACAGAAAGAGTCTGATGTGTCTGCAGGGGGAAGCTTTGATGAGGTGTGCATATGATAAAATATCAGGGAGAGCTGCCAGAGTAAACTACTACTGAAGTGAGAGCCATTAGGTGTTATCAACTCATCTGGAAGCTGTTGGTGAGCAATCAAAATACAAAATATTTTCCTATATTGCCATGTGATATACTGCTCTTAGCCAAAGCTAAGTATTAATCTTTTCCATTTTATCCAGACAGACCCTGCCCAACCTTGGACCCAAGCTGGTCTGAGTTGGTTTTAGATTTTTGGGTTTTTTCCTGGTCTGTGTTGGTATTAGTTTTTTGGGGGTTTTTTTGTGTTTCTGCACATACTTTGCTGTTTGCACAGGGGAATCTTGCTTTGGGAGGAAGACTTCTGTCTTGATGTGTTTCATGGGATTCCTTTAGAAGGGTTTGGGGAGGAGGTGGGGAACAGTAACTTTATGTCTGGATGCAGGCATATGAAAAAATGCATATGCTGCCATGGAGGTGATGCAACATGTGGCAGCCTCCAGGCACCACAGATGCACAGGGGGACAAGTTTTTACCCAGGCATATTGACCTCCCTCCACCTCCCAACACGCTGTCTCTAGGAAGGCAAAATCCAGCCACAAATGGATTTTGTACTCTTCCTTCATCCTTTCTCCACTCTCCAAACAACCTCACCTATCTGCCCCAAAACAAACAGGAACCAATGTCAGTGTTAAACCACAGTTTTACACATTTGAAATAAGGCACATGGGCGTCTGGTGTTCCCCACTCCCCGGTGTCCGCAGGTGTGGTGGAGCTCAGTCTCACAGATTGAAATGGCTGCAGGCCATGCTGGGAGGCCATGCAGGAATGAGATGAAGTTGGAAATAGTTTCTGAAGCAAAGAGAGCAATTTCTACCAAAAATATATATTTCCAAGGTAGCTTAGAGGAGGCTGAAAGACCCACTCCAGCGCAGTGATGATGAACAAGGAGGTGACCCAGGTAGATTAGACCCCTTGGATGTTTGTCATTGACCCCCTAATTTTATTCTGGATGGCTCTGTTATGTCTGAAGCTCTAAAATCCTTCTTGCTGCCTGTCATTGTCCATCCCTTTGGAGGTGCCTGAGACCACTTGGAAGAACACGGCACAGAGGAGGCTGCTCGAAGCTGGGCTCAATTTGTTGACTTGGTTTGAATGGAAGAATTTTCAAAGAGCTTCCTATTAATTACAGGAAACCCATAGCACTGTCCTGTTTTCCCATTAACACAGTTTCTTTTAGTTTTCAGCTAAATTATTTCAACATCTGGGCTACAGATAAACCAACAATTTAATTAGACTTCTGAAAATGGAAAGAATGAGCTATGCAGTCAAGCATACACTTTCATCTTGAAACGGATCATAAAATATTTGTGTGCTTTCATTCTCCACTGCTTTAAAAATCTGTCCTTGGTTTATATATAGGAAAGTATTAAAGACTAAACAGACAATCCCGATTTTTTAATATAAAAATTTATCTTTACAGAAGCTACTTTGCAGCACGAAACCCTTGTTTTCACTATTTATTCAAGTAGTGAGAAGGGAAATAAAAATAAGTGCATTGAAACAGCACTTTCAACTGAATGATTAAATATGCAATAATTCTGTTAATCAGTGATTAAATATGCAATAATTCTGTAAATCAGTGATACAAATATGTTTTTTGTGAATGTGGCATCAAAAGTTTGACAAGACCATGAAACTCCTAATGGCTGCATGTAGGGTAATGAACTGTGCATTCCCCATTTACTGGAAATTAAAACAGAATGCAAGATTAACTTCTCTGTCCATGCCCAAGAAAAGGCATGATGATGCCTGAATGACTTGGCTCAATTTCCAGCAGTATAAAGATATTACCTTTCTGATCTAATTCAAAATAGAAGCACAAAATACAAGTTGATAGAAAAGCACGCTATTCTGACTTATTTATTCTGGTATTTTAAATCACTGCTCATTGCCCCAGACAATCTTGCATTTGCAAGGCAGAATATTACACTAAAATCACTGAAGTATGCAGTAAGAAATCTCATCTTCTCCTCAGCTATTCGCTGTGTATTTGGTTTGTTCGGGCTACAGGGATGGGAGTATTGAAAGGAAAGGAACAACAGGGCTGAGAAAGGAACCCAGGAGTCTTGCTTCAGAGTGTTCTGGTAGACCATACAGGCTGGTGCCACTCGTGTCCTCATTACTGCACGAGTGTTTGTATGTGATTGAAATAGATTTGATGCGCCAAGACATACAATCACGGTAAGAAAGAGCTGGAAATATTATAGCCTGATTATCACATTAGATATGCACATTTGCAGCTACTTCTCCAATCAGGGAGAGAGTTAGGTGCACATATTGTGCAGCTCCAGAAGGAAGAAGATGGGGAAGAAACAGAGGAGGTGGAGTGAAAACAGCATTACCTGCTTCAGATGTTGCTGATGATGAAGGTAGGAGAGATAATACTGGACTTGGCATTGCAACACTGTCAACAGCTGCTGGCTTCCTTCTGGTCATCACATTACAGGCAGAACTTTCCATTTTACCATGAAGTGAAGTCTGGTCTGCTTTTAAGTGGGGACCTGCAATTCCTGGGGAAGGAAACAAAATTTGGATGAATATTACTAAAGTAACGTGTCTGCGGAATATCTGAAAAAAAGAGAAGTCAGTTGCTGTCCTTGCTACATTGATATGTTTCCGTATTTCCCTGTGGATGTATCTGTTATACTGTCTTGATACTAGCAAGGGTCATCATTGTTATTAATTTTTGATAATTTTGCTGGAGGATGTATTGTCACTGGTCTCTATAAACAATGGTAAACCAACAAAATAATTCCACATGACTACTTTTTCTTCTAAAACCCCCTGATATATACATAAAGACAGGCATCCTTCGTAACTCTATTTGGTGGGAACGTACATGTATCATTTCCTGTATAGTTCATTCTCCACACGTTGTTACACACTTCTCTGCTATAAACACCTGACTTAGTGGGTGTTTCATCTGAGTAAGGAGCAGGCATCAGGAACAACCTCAATATGCAATTCCCATCTAAAGCACATTACATTTATTTTTCAGGAATTCCCTTCCTAATTAAATTTGCCTTGCAGCTCATCAAAGGGAAGCGAGTTAAAAAAAGAAAGAGTCCTTTGTCATATATTTTTCTACCTAGAGTTTACAATGCAGAATAAATGAGTGGTAAAAAAAATGCCAAAGAGGTAAAATATTCCAGAAATATGCACTTATGGCTGGCAGATTCCCCCACTAACCGTATTTCTCAAACTCTCTTATAGTTTGTAACCATTTTGTTTGCTTGTAAATGTGTGAAATTTGAAGTGCTGATGTTGAAATTTGAAAACCTTTCCCAGTCTATGTGATGCTGGGCTTCAACATGATTAGGGCAGCTATTCATTTATCAGAGATAATCCTTCATAAACTCCTTGTTTTTTTCAGAACTCGACCTGCACATGGGCCTCAGATAAAACACATCGGATTTTGGCAAATAAACTACACAGAGATTCAACAAATCACAGAGAAGCTGAGGTCGGAAACCTCCTCTTGAGACCACCTTGTCCACTTCAGCCTGCTCAAGCAGGGTCAGCCAGAGGAGGTTACCCTGGACCACATCTGGCCAGATAAGAATATTTCCAAGGAGGGAGACTCCACCGCCTCTCTCTACAACCTGTTCATCCCCTCAGTAAAACTACACTTTTCAGGAATAACTTGTGTTTCATCTTGTGCCCATTGACTCTTGTCCTGTCACTGGGCAGCACTGAGAATAGTCTAGCTCCATCTTCTCTATTCTTTCCCATCAAACATTTGCACACACGGAGAAGATCCCCCTGAGCCTTCTCTTCTCCAGGTTGAATATCCCATCTCTCTGAGTCTTTCCTCATAAGAGAGATATCCCAGGTTCTTAATAATCTTTGTGGCCTCCTTTTGGACTCTCTCCCATATGTCCATGTTCTTCTGGCATACGAGCTGCTCCTCTGAGTTCTGAAATTCTCCAGACTTGTTGAGGGTGTTCTCTACCCCGTCACCCTGCTCATTAATTGGCATTAAAAGTTTTTAGTCCCCATATCATGGGGTGCACCTCTACTGATTGGTCTGTATGAGGACTTTGTGCTACTCATCACAGCCCTGTGAGCCCAGCCAGTTTTCAGTCCATCACAGTGTGCATTTATCCTGCCTGTGTTTCATCATTTTGTCTATGAGAAGCTGATAGAACCCAGTGCCAGAACACTTGCTAAAGTCAAGATAAGAAACAACAGATTGGTGAGGCATGATTTCCCCTTCACAGATCTGTGATAATTACTCCTGATCACCTTTTCCTCTTTCATAGGTTTGGAAATGTTCTGCAGAATTATTTACTTCACCAAATTCTAGGGATTGAGGTGAGACTGAATGGCCTCGCTGCTTCCTTGCTTTTTCTTCTTGACCTTATTAGACTGACATTTGCACTCTTATAGTCCTCAGAAACCTCTCCTGATCACCACAACCTTTCAAAAACAACCATGAGTAGCCTCACAATGATGCCAGCCAGATCCTTCAGCACTTTTGGATACATCCTGCCAAATCCCATGGACTTTTGCATATCCAGTTTGTTTAACTATTCCCTAATCAGATCCTCCTCCAAGAGTAAGTTTTCTTTCCCCATCAGTCTCATGGGCTTGGTATTCTCAAAGGCCAAAGAAGACAATCAGTCTTCTGCTGATCTTTTCAGTCAGGGTCCCTGTTTCATTCAGCAAGAGCCCTATATTTTCCATAGGCTATTTTTGGCTGCTTAGTTGCTTTTTGAACTTCTGCCCTAGATTCAACTCCAGATAGACTTTTTCTTCCCAAGCCCATCCCTGCATGCTTGGACGTTGTAGCTCTAGTTCTCTGGGTCACCTACTTCCACGTCTTTTTTGCCTCCTTTTTGTATCTGACATTATTCAGGAGCTTCTTGGTCAATCATGAAAATCTCCTGACAGGCTTGCTTGCTTCTATTTGCCACTCTGATCTGGTTTTGCATGTCTCCACAATATTGCTGATCCAGGCCAGCAGCAAACCTCCCTGCACAGCAGGTCAGATCAGCAGGTGGGGGCCTTTATCCCCTGCAGGACTGACCACCCTCTGCCACCTCTGGCTGCACCTGGATAGCACCTGGTGGTTCCTCGAAGACTTTCCACAAGTGCTCTGACACAATCATAGAATCACCTAGCCTGGGAAAGGCCCCTAAGATTGTCCATCCCACTGTTCCCCCACCTCTACTGAGGCCATTACTAGCCCATGTGCCCAAGTGCCACATCCACATGGCTTTTAAATCCCTCCAGGGATGGGAACTCCAACACTGCCCTAGGAAGCCTGTGCCAGGACTGGATAATCCTTCCTGTGAAGAAATTTTTGTTAATATCCTATTTAAACCTCGCCTGGCAGAGTTTTCCTCTTGTTCTGTCCCTTGTTCCCTAAGAGTAGAGTCTGATCCTTACCTGGCTGCACCCTCCTGACTGGAAGTTGTAGAGAGTGAGAAGGTCCCCTCTGAGCCTCGTTTTTTCCAGGCTGACCCCCCTCCAGTTCCTTCAGCTGCTCCTGGTGCTCCAGACCCTTTCCCAGACTTTTGTGTCTATTGCCTGTGCTCAGCTTCTCCAGCTACCAACCAAAAATTCCTTATACTTGATATTTGGAGTTGCTATGATCTGTCCCTATGAACCCATGCTTCTGGCACATAAAATCAGAAACATCAGGAGATCTGTGTGTTGTCTCAGAAACTGTGGAAGAGATCTCCATCAGATTCAGGCACAGAAATGCTACAGTGAGAGGAGTCTGAAAGATGGGGTTACAGAATGAGCTGGTTTGGGATAGTAGTCCTGATACCAACTTGTGGATTTAAGGGAGGCAAGGAAGGGCAGAAATAAGTGAGACAATATTACAGGTCACAGCTTGGCGGAGATAAACAGAGCAGTCTCTGCCTATTAGACCATACATCTTTCCAGAGCCTCAAATCTAGTATTAAGCATCTCAAATTGTATCCATTAAACTTCAATCTCTCTCTGCTCGGCTTCTCTAGTGCAAATGAGAACAATAATATACCCCTCATCTCAAGAGCAGTCCTGTGAAAATAAAATTATCAACATTCATGAAACATTCATCTATTCATACCAAGGCTTAGAAATGTGGAATAAATGAGACATGATGTCATGCACTGAATAGCAAAAGGAAAATCCAGCTCCCAAATAGCTGTTCATTAGGTGAGCCCTACACACTGAATAAAGCAGTGTCCCGTAGAATAAGTGAGATATTTGGCTAGGTAATTACCCTTTGGAACTTGTGTATGCACACCTGAGGTTTCACCACTCCACAGTGCTTGAGTTTGTGCCTTAACGTTATTTATTCATGAGTGTAGTGGTTGCACAAGAAACGCGCACATGTGGGTGCGTGTATCAATACACACACACATAAATGCACGTGCATATGGTACATAATAATGCTAACAACCTCATAAATTCAACATCTGGTTCTAATTAAACTGAAGGGCCTGTATAAAGAGCCGTATGAAAACATGCAGCTGTAACCTGTTGACCTCTATTGATGATTAAAAATAAAAAAAAAGTCTGTGAAGCTGTGTTTCAACATATCAAGGGACAGTCATTCATTTTTTTCAAAGGTAATCCCCCACAAACCACTTATCCTCTCAAATCTCTACCTGCACACAGTGTTTGCATTAGGGACCTTGATTTATGGATCCCCACTCCTTGGATGGAGAGGCCAACTTCCTGTTGCCGTGGTTACTTAGATCTTGGTTCAAGGTTAAACTACTCCCAAATCAAAATCAGTGGCAGGCACAGCATCTAACAGCCGGGTTATTGACTACCCTAGGATGCTTAAAGGTCAAAGACCAAAGTGCTGCTTACTGCCTTTGGGGTGAGTCAATATTTTCAATATTTTTGTTCTGTTTCTTCTGAAGGAGTAGTTGCTGCTCAATTACCACCTATCTGGGTTTAGCAAGGTCATACGAATCATTGAGGAAAATCCTCCCCCTACAGAAGAGATACAAATGTAATGAATTACTTCAAAGCCTACATGGCCCAATTGCAGCTCATCACCGGTGAATCACGGGTTCAGACATCTGTCTCTTGTTTTAGGAGCTTGGTTTCTTCAGCCTGTATCCCTCACCTCCCTGCAAATCTCATCTAAATTGAGGAAGAAGAGTAATTTATGGATCTGGAGCAATCAATAAGGGAGGACAATCAGTTTTCTTTCATGGATAACAGAATGCAAACAGAGACTCAGAGGCATTGCTGGAAACACACAAAGATGCAGCAATTTGGTCACAAGGCTTGGATGCCCGCTGCAGTAGTGGAAGGTCTGTCCTTCAGTGAATGGACCTGCTGGTGTGGTATCATCACCTCTCACTGGACTTTTTCTTTGGAGTGCTCTGTTCAGAAGGCCTTAGGTAAGAGAAGGCCCTAATTCAACCCATCTATGAATCAGGTGAAAAGAAATCATTTGCAGCACCATTACAGGGAAGTAAAGAGTTTAAAATTCACACACTCATTCATTAAACCAGTATATTTTGTCCACTGTCACTGCCGCAGGAAGAGAAGATGCTCTGGGGGCTGGGGCACCTTTGCTATGGAAACAGGCTGAGAAGAGATGAGAGTTGTTCAGACTGGAGAAGAGAAGGCTCTGGGGAGACCTTAGAGCCCGTTCCAGGGCTTGAAGGGAACTTCAGAAAAAGCTGAAGAGTAACTTTTTGCACAAGCAGAGAGTGATAGGACAAAGGGGAACCAATATAAATTGAAAGAGGTGAGGTTTAGATGTTGCAAAGAAATTCTTCCCTGTGAGGGTGGTGAGGCCCTGGCACAGGTTTCCCAGAGAAGCTGTGGCTGCCCCTGGATCCCTGGGAGTGTCCAAGGCCAGGCTGGACAGGGCTTGGGGCAACCTGGGATAGTGGAAGGTGTCTCTGCCCATGGCAGGGGGGTTGAAACAAGATGATATTCAAGGTCCCTTCTAATCCAAACCGTTCTAGGATTCTATGCTGTACACTTGTGGCCTGATTCAGACCTTATTTATCACCTATCTGTTAATCTTTGTGCATTTCCTTCAATTAGAACACTTTTCATCCCATACCTTGACTCCCCTGAGTCCTGCTGATAGCAGAGACAATGCTGCACGCACATGAAAGTGAACAATGGGCAGCAAAGCAGGGAGGAAATCAATCATTATGTATATAATGAGAAAGGGCACGGGGAAAGGACAGCTTCAAAAGCAGAGGCAGACACGAAGGAATTTATCAAGAGCCTAAAACAGTGATGGTATGATTATAAAGAAATAATCATCGTAATCATAAGTAAAAGGGTGATTCAGGAGAAGCGTGATTCTAGTTCAGGGCAACCTGGCAGAAAGCCTGTGTAGGAGGCAAGACAATACTGACTTGAAACTGGCCTTTACTTAGAGATTTATGGCATTTTTCATTCACTGGCTAAGCAACTTATGATCTCTAGCTGATAGTAATACTTTAATTTTAAAGACCTGGTAATTCTTGTTATTGTTATTAAGTGCTAACTTTTCAAGCAATGTGGTCCGACTGCATTGTGCTGGGCTCTGTACAAATGGATTAATTTAGTCGCCTTGCTTTACTGTTAAATCATGATCACCCTGCTTATTGCACTCATCTGTTTTCTCTCATCGTGTACTTGCATGGAAAGACTCTTGGACAATGTGCACCTTTTCTCCTTTAATCTGTGTACAGAATCTAGCACAACGTGCACCCAGGCTGGAACTCAAAGTGCCAGTCCAAAAGAGATAATAAATGTTAATTTGCCATTGGAAAATGGAGAAATCAGCTGATAAAAATTGATCTCAGGGAAGCTTCTGCTAGGGAAGATTTTTCTTTAGAGAGTTCATTGGATTGGATTTGTACTCCCCACAGATTTCTGGAAGTCCACAGCTATACTTAAATTGTTTATGTGTCTGACCATTGTTATTGGAAAACTCTTACAGATGTTTTTTTTTCTCCCAGTGCCTTTGCACAAGGAAGCTACACAATGCAGCTGTACAGGAATGCACATCTAAACATGCAGTTAGTCATAGTATTTGCATTTTGATAACTCCTCAGTTTGGATTAAAGAACCAGAAGAAGCCTCATATCTGGGTGAATCTTTTCTTAAGGCTGGTTTCAAATACATCAGTCAAAAGTTTGGCATTGCATCATATTCCAGAAGGGAGAACTGAATTACTATGTGATAAATGTAGTTAAGGAAAGTAATTATTCTTCTTAAAGTAATATTATTACCTTTCTAACTTATGGAAGTCATTTCCCTGGCTTCTATTTGACATGGATTATCATTTAAAATAACTGTACTTTCAATGTAAAGCACTGTTTTATGACTTTAAGTCCTTTTATCTTCCTCCCTTTTCAACCACCACATTAAAAAATTCCAATTCCACCTTTTCTGAGAGGGATTTTCTATTCTGCAGAATGTGTCCCTCTGAATAAAACCAAGTTCCTGTAGAATAATAATACAAAAAAATTACTGCCATTGCCAACAGGCAAAAATTTAAGAGAAGTCTTCTTTATTTCATTCCAGCTATTTTCCTACTTTTTTTTTTAACCAGAATAGCTTTAGAGAAAGAAAGAGGGAGACTCAGAAAGCCATCATTAGATAGATCTTCTGATCTTTATCTCCAGTAGCACAGTCAGAAGAGCTAATACTATGATGATAGCTTTGAAATCTCTTAGGAATTGAATAAAGAGAAGTGATAGTGATGAACTCCCAGCTAATAAACACAGAGTGCTTATTTCTGCAGAATGATCAATTTCCAGATGTCCTGAGGCTTGTCTGATACAGTTGATTTACTCATTCTCCCTCACTTCACTAATAAAGCTCAAGTCCTACATCAGATTAGAGAAGAGCCAGATTTCTTAAAGGGGCAGGAGGAGGGCTGGCATCGTGGCACACAAATGCTGGGAGACACACTAATCTCTTCTGCCTCCTTCTATAACCACGAAGCTGTCTTAAACAGCTGCCTTCCTCTGCTGAAATCATACACTTTATCCGCTTTGGGTTAGTACAGTAATACAGACAATTAATTTGTTATCTTGTTAGTGGAAATTTAATGCAATGATCTAAAAGAACTCTTACATATTGTGATAAACTTTAGTGCCTCCAGGGCACTTCTCCTCCATAGGACTCATTTCACATCCCATCCATTATGTAAATGAGATGTGGAAATAGTTTAGTTCCCCTAATGTATCTGTACACTGATGGATTGCACAAAGTCAGCCCTACTGAAACTAATGAGGTTAAATGCATCTTGCCATTCCTTTCTACTTGGGTGAATCTCTGTGCCTGTGTTCAGGAAATGCAGTGTGAGTCTTCCTCTTCACTTCTTTATGAAGATAATTGTGTTTCCTGACAGGGATCACAGTGGCAACTGCTGCAATACCTGAAGCCTGGCAAGGCATCTCTTCAGGGAGCAGGGAAACTGCTGTGGCTCTGTGCAGCTGTGGGATTGCCTGGGGAGGCTTCAGATCCTCTTCCAATTTGGGGAAAAGTTCCCAGGGCCACGAGGAGCTGCATTCAATGACATGGAGTATTTGACAACCATGTAGTTGTCAGCATCGTCAATGGAAGGGTTAAACCCCAGGAGAAAAGGGTAAGAAAGCGTTATTTTTCTGATCATCACGATGAGTCTCAAAACTCCATTGCCCAGCCATAGGATGGAAGTAAGAATTTAGATGTCAGAAAAAAAAGTCTTCACTGAAAGAGTGATTGGGAATGGAATTTTCTGCCCAGGGAGGTGGTGGAGTCACAGTCCCTGGATGTGTTTAAAAAAACACTGGATGTGGCACTCAGTGCCGTGGTTTAGTTGATGAGGAGGTCTTAGTTTAGGTCATAGGTTGGACTTGATGGTCTGAAAGGTCTTTTCCAACCTAGTTCATTCTGTGTTTCTGTGATTCTGTGATTCTGTGATTCTGTGATTTCTAATATCTAATCTTACCCTGCACTCTGTCAGTGTGAGGCCATTCCACCCTTGTGTTGTCACTACAGGCCCTTTTCAAAATCCCCCTCCAGCTCACTTGGAGCTCCTTTAGGTGCTGGAAAGGGCTCTGTGATACCCCTGCATCCTTCTCTTCTCCAGGTGAACCCTCCCAGCTGTCCCAGCCTGGCTCCAGATCAGAGGTTCTCCAGCCCTGTGAGCACCTTTATGGCCTCCTTTGGAGTTCTTCCAACAGGTCCATATTTTTCTTGTGTTGGGGGCTCCAGAGCTGGACAAATCACTGCAGGTGGGGTCTCCTCCCAGCAGAGTAGAGGTGGAGAATCCCCACCTTCAGCCTGCTGCCCATGCTCCTGGGGTTGCAGCCTAAGAAGATGATCAACTGCAACTTGAATTTTAAAAGGCCAATCTCCTGTCTTTTTCATATTTGCAGTGAATTAGACTTCCAGGCAGATGTAGTCTTGCTCTTTGCCTTTTGGTTTTGCTTTGGGTTTCCTCTTTCCTGTACCGGTACAGGAAGAATCAGGGACCTTCCCTCCTCCTCTGCATATTGCCAGTGTGACTAAGGAGACAGAGGGATAAGGGACACGCAGCCCCAGCCACTGCATTGTTGTGTGTCTGGAAGCTCATTTGTTTGTGAATTCCAAGATGAACATTTAATGGAGCTGGTGGGAGCAGTTCACAGTTCAGGCACGGGACAGTCACTCAAGGTGACTGCAAAAGTGCTCCTACCCCTTCCCCTCCAGCCCCACTGCGTGCCCTTCCCAGGCCCCCAGCCCTTCAAACAGAGTGGGACTGGGATTCCAAATTATCATGGAAGAAGCTGCCAATTTTTTTTTTTTTTTTTTTTAACGCCAGGAGGTAATGAACATGTGAAATTAGGATTTTTAGTGGAAGCTGGATCAAAGTAGAAGAACACGGTAGTTATATGCGGGTGACAGCAATAAATAAATGTAATGAAAGAAAAACTCGAGGGGTCAAAAGACTAATTCAGAGTGAAAGGCTCTGAGTTCCCAGGCCTTGTGAACAGATTTTTAAGGTAAAGGGTTCAGAATCAAAGGCTTTTCCTGCTCAGAGACCAAAACTTTAGGGTGAACGAAAAATTACAGTTTAGAGTTATTGGAGACTGACAGAATCAAGAGGGACAGACAGAGACTGACAGGGTTGCAGAAATTAAATTTGCCATTAAATATCTCAGCAAATGAATCATTTAATACACAGTGATGAAGAGCTAAATTCTCTCACAGAGAGGATAGGACAAAAATTAAAATCTGTGAAAGAGGTGAAATGAGAAAGCATTGTTTGAGGCAGGATGGTTAGGTGGAAGAGTGAGACAAGGGGCTCTTTTTTAAAAAAACATGAAAAGCCATTAGGCACACTGAGGGACAGAAATGAAAAGATCACCAGGTAGGAGCAAGGAACTACCTACAATGAGCAGTCATTACATGTCACAGTGGATGAGGATTTGCTCACTGGGGAGAAAGAAAACAGAAGACAGGATTTCTTTCTCAAGAACACAGCTGAGGAAAGACAGATGGGGAAATTTCAGTCCCTAAGTAACAAGGAAAGTCAAGGGTGGTATTTTGAGTTGTTGTTTTTCTAAACAGGGATGATCATTTTTAAATGTGGCAGATAGAGATGATGTCCCCTAGGCAAATAGGGTTGGGAGCAGTTTGTATTTATCACAGATTAAATGGGACACTGGCAGCTCTGGTAGGAGAGTGCTGGCATGAAGCATAGCCAGAAGAGTCAAGTTGCCAGTGGGGGGAGGATGAAGGATACACAAGGGCTGGACTGGCGTAATGATGGGAGTCATTTTTCAGGCACATCCATAGTACATAAAGAGACAAAAACTAAGAGAAGTTATCAAAGTGATTAGCAAAAATCTTGCTGAACAAGTTCAGCTGAGACCTTCACTAAGGAAACACAGTATTTCTCCAGAAATGGCTTCGTTCTCACTGTGTATGCATTCAGCAAAAGAAAATATCTGTCTGATGTATGAATTCAGCTGATATATTTTTCTTGCTAACGTAAATGTTACATTTGCACTACACCAACTTAAGCAGTCCTGTGGTGATGTCTGTATTAGAGAAGTAAACTGTGTCAGGGATGCTGCTGGAACACAGAAATCCCTCTGGTTACACAAAAGGAGAAGAAGAGAACCAGGTGAGAACCTCCACCATGGAACTTAGTGCAGTAATGTCTGAACTGATTCCCTGAGGGGTCCACAGCTTTCTACTCACTGCAGCTGCAGGTGAAGAAACCACAAAGGTCCTTGGGGACAGGTGGGGTGAGGATGGGCGGAAAGTCACAGGGCTGATAAAAACATCCAAGGCTGCTGATTTCTAAGTTAGCGTTTTCCCTGCTGGGCAGGGCAGCAGAGCAATTTCATTTTTCTTCTTTATCTGTAATAAGCTGTGCCACAGTTCATACAATCAGAAATACTCTGAGTATGACATGCATTTGAAGTGAAATCTCAGCACTTAGTAGGAGTCTCCATAGACCCCACAATCTAGAAGAGGTAAAACTCCACTGTGACAGAGGAGTTTTTATTTTTAGAAGGTCTCATGTTGGCTTTGTTTTAAAATCTGAGTCCTTTCATCCCACTTTAATGCTGATTTATCACTAAATGAGTGCTTGCTTTATCAGCAATGGAGATGAAAAATAGTGCACACTGGGAGTGCATCTATCATTCTTCTTCTCTCTTTTCTTCTTTATTTCAGATCCATAGATAAGGAGTGTTTTCTTACCTTTCATGAGAAAAACTACAGTAATTGACTTTAATATGAAAAAGGAAATCTGTTTAAACAGATGTATAGGTAAGCTCTTGAGTATTATTGACAATTAAACTCAGCAACAAAGAAGTTTAACAGCATTTGAAAACTACTAAAATATGTGAAAGTTATCAAATACAGTACAATGTTTGGCTTTATTTAAATAGCCCAGTGCTCCTATGAATGGAGAAAAGACAGTCAGATATGGAAATCAGAATTTTTCTTGAAATTCATTGTTTTGCTTTTATGCTGTTAGAAAACCCAGTGACACACTGTTGTTCTGATATGAACCGTGGTGTAAAATCTTCAGTTTTACCTTCTTTTCAAAGGAAAATTCTGAAGGAAATACTCTACTGAGAGTGTTTTTCATTAAAATTCTTGCTGGAGACTGCTTCCTATAACAGTGGAAGAAGGATGACAGAGAGACCACGTATAATAAGGTCAGAGAGTGCCTCTATGGAGCAGAGACACAAGAAGGGATATGACTGATGAAGAAAAGGTTAAAGAGGTGAAGAGCGCAAAGTGGAATGAAATAGGGAAATAGATGGAAATAGGAGACAAAGAATAGATTGGAAAGAAGTTGGAGGAGGGAAATCACTTATTACAGACATGTGTGAAAAGCAGATTGACAAGAACCAGAAGAAAGAGCATACGTGGAAAAGCCTAAATGCTCTTAACCACTGACATTTGGAGTTATGCTATCAACTTTAAGGTTGCACATCTATGCTTGAGTCACTCTAAATTTGCAGAGAGCTTTTCTTCGGGGCTTTGGTGCAAGCTTGTCGTCAGTTTTCACATTTACTGGAGCCAAAACAGAGTATTTTAGGTTCTCCAAGCAGTGAACTGCTCTCCCCATAGCCTTATATGCTTATTTTATAGCACCAGGCAGACAAAATACAGGCTGGTGGATCAGGGTAGGAATATGTTCCCTTTAAGCATCCACTCTGAGAGAGCATCATGGTGAAGCAAAGATTATGCAAGCAAAGGTTTTTTTTTTTCGTTATGACTGCTTTCCTGGGGTGGCAGAATTTTATTGTGCAAAAGCAAAGATGGAACAGATACAGAATCTGCTGAAATTCTGGCCCTGACTGAGACTTTGGTCAGGTCACAGCCCTATGGAAAAAACAACGAATGTCAGGAAACTGACAAGCACAGGCCCTCCAACCTTTATGCCTAAAATTAGGTTAATAGTGTACTTTCTTTTTTCAGGACTCTGTGTCCCAGTACAGATTGACACGAGGGTAGGTCTCAGTTTCAGACAATTGTTTGTACAAGCTGGCCTTGTACGTTTTGCAGAAAATATAGAATTCTAGAAAGAAGAAACCTAAAGGGACTTTATTTAGCAGTTTGGGTGTAAAAAGGCACTCAGACCTTGTTTTTTTCCTACTGGGACAAGTGCCCAGGAAAACAGTTCAATCAAATTCAGTGTTTTGAATTTTCTCTTCATAAACAAATCTATGCATTTGTACTTAACACCCTCCTGACAGTGTTTTCTTTTAATAACAAAGGAAATAGTGGATTCATCTCACTTTACATGGCAGCAGCTCATGTATCTACATGAGAGCTATGTATTTTAGGCTACAAAGATGAAATTAATGCAGTCAGAAGAGTGGAGTGGGCGTTTCAGCTGAAAAAGTGGGGCCTACTTTAGTGCAAGGTTATTTATGTTCCAGGCTCCGTTAACTAAACTTTCACTGGCCATAATGAAAGCTGAGAAATCTAACTCAGGCAGCAATCTTATGCTGTGGATATCCAGATTTGGGTGAGAGGAACCATCCTCCCCCTGAAGCTCTGTGGCCAAATCACCACTCAAGTGTAAATTCCTCCCATGCAAAAAGAGAGGCTCAAACGTGGATGGTGCATCTCTGGGTTGGGAGTCTGAAGTCTATGCAGGCACCTGGTTATATTTGAAATGCCCTGAGGTATTTGAAACATCCGAGGGAGGCTGGCAGATATGATAAAGGGCTTGAGACAAGACCTCTGCCCTTCTGCAAGAGCAGCTGGAGGCCAGGCAGGATATTCTAGGCATCTCAAATGACAGTTGACAGCTACATGTGGGCAAGTGAATCGAGCCCTGAGCCTTCATTCTTGCTTGTCCCAAAGTCTCTTGTGGGTAGGGAAATATCTCGTCGCAGTACATATCCCCTTGTCCTCGTCCTCCTCTGAAGGAGCAGCACAAACATGTCCTGTCAACTCTTCCCTGAGCAGGAGGTAAAATGGCTGTGATGCAAGGCATCAAGGTGTATGGGCGGGAAATTTAAACTGTGGAAACTTCCTCTGATCCTTTAAGATGGATTTGTTACCCAGGCTGAAAATTAGGAATATTTTTTTCTGCCCCATGACAAGGGTCTTTGGCTTCACTTTATAAAGAAGCAAGCATGTATATTTCTATTTCCAGTAAAGAGATCATAAAAAATAACAATAATAATAATAATAATAAAAATATCCTGTCAAATCAGCAATTTAAAATTGCAGGTGAGAGAAAAGCACAGGAACTTATGGGATACAACTCTACAGTTGCTGGTCTGTACAGCAGAAATCAATGAAACAAATATAGCCTATCCAACTGATAGTAGAACAAGCCATTCCTAAGTGCATAATTTGCTTCATCTGTGCTGGAAACTACCTCAAAGCAAAACAGGCAGTATGTCTCAGAATGATGAGACAACTAACTAAGCTTAACATTTCCTCTCCCCTCTTGTTTATCCATTCTTCATCGCTCATTTAGTGTTGGGAAAATACTCCGGAAGCAAAACTATCATGATGACTTATGCACATGTATCACTTAAATCCAGCTCAACCTCTCAAAAAAAAAGCCTCTCAAGGCAGCCTAACTTACGGTTTTGTCTTAAGCTGGGTTTCTCCACAGGAATTTCTCTCCTTCCCACAAACAAAAGAGCCATTTCATCTGGAGCTGTGAATCCTCAGAGATAGAAAAAAATCCCCCATGAAATGCCAAAGACGCATGAGTAAAATATCTTCATTGATGTAGCTTAACTGTTTCAATGAAGAAAAAAAGTGTTGAGCAACTGGTGGGCATTTCCAGGGCTTGCTGTGCTATTTCTGTTTCGCTGTGCGGCTGTTTCTCATTCCAGGAGTTAGAGAGGGGAAAAAAAAAAGTCTTCTGTTTTTTTTTAAAGATCTGGAACTACTTGGCATGTGACTTCTGAAGTGTTTAGCACAGACTTACAGAAACGTCATGAACATTTATCAGCCTAGGCCCAAAATCTACTTGCCTGCCTTGTATCATCAGTCATCATGCTAATGAAAATACTAATGACATTTCAATTGCGTTTCAAGAGAAATGAGCTGTTTCGACTGAACAGGAATTAGAAAAAAAATTAAATTTTTGTACAAAGAGTATATCACTCTCTTTTTTTTATTATTAATTAGATGAAACGTTTGACTTCAATGAAGGCTGGGGTCCCAACTGTGCGAGTCACAATAGGCATAAAAAATGAGAAATGAGCCACATCAGTAGACAGAGAAAGGAAGAAAAAGTGTTAGGAACAAGAAATGGAATAGGAAACAGAAACACACAAAATGTTTTCAAATCACTCAGTGATGTCTAAGCTAAGTTATTTTAGTATTTCAGATGATCAACAGAGAGAAGGAGACGTCTCCAGAGGTCAAGTCATGCCACTTGGGCTAGATGCCTGTGCTCGAGTACAATTAACTGCCCCTGAGTTACCCACACTGGCTGGCTCAAACCCACACAAATTTTCGGACGTCAACATATGAGTGGCAGGCAAAGAATCTCACCACTACCTAACAGCAAGACAGCAAGACATGAAGCTTCGTGACAGAAGAGAAAATGCCCTCAAATTCCACAAGTGATTGGGATTGGATGTTGGGAAAAATTTCTTCATTGAAAGCGTTGTCAAGACCTGGTACCCAGGCACAGCTGCCCAGGGCAGTGATGGAGTCCCCATGCCTGGAGGGATTTAAAAGCCGTGTGGATGTGGCACCTGGGGACATGGGTTAGTGGTGGCCTTGGCAGTGCTGGGGGAATGGCTCCACTCATAGTCTTGGGGGGCTTTTCCAACCTAAATGATTCAATAATTTCATGAATCTGACTCCTGCTCCCCAACCCAGTTCCCTAACACAGACTCCGTCTCAGGGTTATTGCTCAGATGGGTGCAGACCATGCCTCTCCTTTGGAGCACAGGGCTGGAGACACAGTGGGCTCAGATCTCCAGGAGGCACCACACAGCCTGGCCTTGCACTGTCAGGATGGAGCAGGGCAGAGGTGCCCGGCAGATGAAGGTGTCAGTAGGTGGTGCTGATGGCCAAGGGGTACAAGCCTGGGTTTCATTGCAGTGGTGGACCTGTATCATGTGCTGAATTTGTTCCCTCCTGCAGCTCACATTTTCCCTGGTGATCTTACACATTCATCATGTCATCTTCACTGACAGACAATGTCCAGTGCAAGTTTTGCCTGTTACCTTTCTTCAACTGACAACTTTACAAGTTGTTTTTTTTTTTCACTTTGTTTTAATCCCCTTCTCCTACTGAAAAGTGGGAGTGACAGCACAGCTGAGTGGGTGTAAAGCAGGTGACCAAGGTCAACCCACCACAGATGGGGACAGGGAGGGAGTGCCCTCAGGAGGTCTTGTAATGGATCTATGTGGGTGCCTCAGTGTGGCAGGAAGCTGGGACTGGTGTGAGACAGAAAGGAGGGGCACTTGCTCCCAGGCATGATTTCTGTATGGCTCTGAACAGCACTAAAGCCTGCACCAGTGGGTGAGCAGACTTGGCAGCCCAAGTCTGATCCTAGATCAAATGCTTTACATTTAGGAACTTTTGAGCAAAAAGATGAAAGGGTGGGAGATGCAATGCTTTGACTTTCCAAAACAAACAAACAAACAAACAAACAAAAAAACCCAAACCAAATAAAATTTTGAAAACAGTGACTGTGGAAAAACCACAACAGTTCCTACATTCCGATCTGCCCTGCCATGAAACCAGAACAAATAGGCTGTGGCACAATTTTAAGAGTCGATTATAAAACACCCCATCAGAACATAAACATCCCACATTGACATAGTAATCTCTGTGGATCTCAGTGGGCCTGACCTGGTGCTGCCCTCTTCCTTGTATAGTCATGAATACAAATGCAAGGTGAATGCTGGCTGCCTTCTGATCGGGTGACATTTTACACCCATGTTACTGATGTCAACAACTGCATGAGGGAGCAGAGAATCAAACTCAGGATAACCACTTGCAAAAAATAGAAGAGCAAGCTGAAGGCATGTTTCCAAGCAGTTTAGGCATTTCAGGACTGACACTTTACATGGCTGAGTCGATCCCTTCTGCACTCCCACATTTACTTAGGGAAAAGCCTTGTGCTTTATGTTGTGCTATAATACACTGTTTGAGCAGGCGCTGCCCTATCTCGACAGGAGAGCTGTTCTCTGCTCCTGCCATCTCATTTTGTGAGTACTAAATCAGTGAGAAGGAATACCCCAGCAAAACTAATCGGATGTCTCTGAGATCAAAGCCTGGAACCTTTGTTTCTGGTACTCAAAGGGAGAAAAATTACGGCTTGTCTCTCATTCTGTTCAAAAAGTCCTTTTTTTTTCATGCAAACAAACAAATAAACAGCAAATGCCCTATTCCCACCTGGCATTGCTGCAACATTGTGTTTGAGGCTTTAAAAGCGTAAAAGTCAAACCATTCAAAATGATGGGTCCCGTAGCAAATGTAACACGGTCCCAGGGGTACCCACGTAGTGTATGGTGTTGCTGCACATGGTATTAACTTTTATGCCTTCGTCTATATATGCAATGTGGCTCATTTATGGTTGCTCTGGGAACCACTATGTTTACATAAATTTTAATTTCCTGTCTTTTGTTTGTTCTCTTTATCATCTTTCTAAAACAAAATTTTCCTTGTGAATTTTAGTGCTCAACCAATTATCCGCAGATGGAGGCACAGGAGAATTGACATCCTCTGGTTTTTCCATGTGGCCCTGGCAATGCGCCTCCACTTCGGTTTGGGCCCACTAGGAATGGCAGAGCTCCAGCAGTGACACTGTATTTCTACCAGAGCAGGCCCTGTTCCCACGGGTCATGGCAATTTTGGTCCTGTGTCTCCTGGGATCTGGCCAAAACCTTTCTGCTGCGTTGACATGGGCCATATTTACTATATCATAACTCATTTTCCTTGCTTTGTTTTCCTTTGAAATGCATGCAGCCTGTGAATTGAGTGAATCTGGTAGTTGACTTTATACATCCACACTTGAGTTATGTGCCTTCAGATTTTGGTGTGAAAGGCTTTTGTCACCTGCTCTGATAACTAAAACAAGGTGTTTACAGCTGCTTGAAATACATCTTTTGTTGAAGCTTGCAAAACTAGTGCCTAGCTCAGCGTAGACCTTGTTGCAAAACATCGCTATAAATGACTGAAACTGTAGAGATGCCAGTTGCACAGAAAAAGAAATCCATGATGGTCCAGCTACAGATTAATGCAGTGATCTTCATGAACTTGTAATTAAAATTCAGTGTTGACAGGACCAAGCCCTGCTACTATATTTTAGGGAAACAAAGAATAACAGATAAAGCTAAATTATAATAGGTCGATGCAGCAAATACAAGAAAAATATGGCAGTTCTCAGCAGCTGTGATAGGAATCCTTCCTCTTCTTGAATAATAAAGGCTTTTGCTAATTTTAACCAGAGCCAAATCTGAAAAACCTGCAGTCGCATGTGACTCACAGAGCCCCAAGGGAAGGGGAGGTGGGGGGAGATATGTGTGTGTGGATGTCTGTGTGTATAATCTAACAGTGCCCAGAGCTTTTGAGATCCTGGACCACTTCAATCGCACAGGCCAGATTCATTAAAAACCCTGGCTACATTCCAGCAGTTAAAATTGAAGCGGCATATTTATTGCATTTTGCTCGAATAAATCTGAAAACGTGTGAATCATATCCCTCGGAGAGATGGAGGGAAGGAGTAAACAGTCTCGGGCTCGCACTCGGGAGTGGGGCACGGCGAGGAACAAAGATGCGGGAGGGTCGTGGTCGCAGGGCGCCGCAGGATGCTCGTGGAGCCAGAGGGTTTGGGAGGCTGAGGGCTCCCGCAGTCGCCATTTTCTGCACTGCTGCTGTGCTGGCCTCCAACCCTCTGTTTGGTTTTCTCTGTTTTATTTATACCCCTGCACACACACACACACACACACACAAACACACACAGAGAGATACATGCGTGTGTTTTAAAGAGCTCCTCAGCTTATGCAACTCCGCTCTGCGGCTCTCTGTGGTTTTCAGCTGCTGTTCATGATGCTGGCATCTCACCCCACTTGCAGCTGCATTCAGCTGGGATTCAATTACAGCCTGTCTTGCAAAGGCAAGATTGGTTTTTCAAAGATAACATATTTCGGGGAGGAATTTTTTTTATTTTTTATTTTTTTTCCCTCCAAAAAAGCTGTTTTTATTAGGAGGGGAGAGGCATGACTTGTAGATTGATCTTGCCAGGTGCTGAAGGGCTCCAGATAGGTCCTTAGCACCCTCAGTATTGTTTTGCTTCAGCACTTTCTTAGAGAACAGGCAGTACCCCGCAGGTTTCAATTCTCTGAGAATAAAGTGCTGGCAGAGCAGGCTCCAAGCTGCTCTCTTGGGGAAACGATCAGAAACAGTACACAGATAAGCATTTTTATCACCACTGATTTTACAAACGGTAATCAGCTTAAAATTAGCAAACCTGAGTATTGATTTCCTTTTTTCTTTCTTTTTTTTTGCACTGAATTTTTTAGGAAGGAGGTTAGTTAGGTGTTGCAAAAACAGGAGGTGATTGAATAGTCCCCCAAAGTCCACTATGGACCTTCTTGTTCAGGCAGTGTGTGTCTGTTCCCAAGATGATGCCGTGCAGAGGGGTGTCCCATGTCTTGGCAGCAGGGTGGAAGGGAAAGGACAGGTTTGCAAGGCTGCGGTGTACTCTGGCATTGGGACTAAGAGAACTCTAAGGAGCACAGGGGCTGGGATGACTATTTTCGAGCTTCAAGTCGATGTTTTCAATTCATCACATCTTCCTGTTCATCTTTGGATGGTGCTCAGAGGCTGAACACAGTAAAGGAATGCAGGACAGACACCACTGCTTGTAAAGAGCCTTGAGAAATCAAACAGAGCAATTTCATATGTCACTTATTCCCACGACTACAAAAGCAGCCTGATTTTTGGGGATGCCGTTTGACCATGGTTTCTGGTGGAATGCTTGGGAGCAGCCAGTAGCAGCAACCTTGGCAACCCAGGAGATAAATCATGGAGTTGTGATGACTAATGTCGTACAGACGCTTGGGCAAGTTGGTCTACTCTCTCCTGCCTCAGTTTCTCCTATCTGTAACAGGAGCAGAAAACACCTTATCTTGGCCACAGGGCTGACAAAAATAGTATGAAATATGACGATGAAATAAAATTGCTTGCTCTAAAGCAGAAATGGTGTCTCTTAAATGAAAATATGCAAAAGCTGTTTGCTGGTTTTTGGATCAGACAAGGAAACAATAGCAGTCTTATTTATTAGATTGGTACAGCCCTAGCTTTCCTCAGTCCTTCTATATGTGTTTTATTTGCATGCCATTAAATTTAAATACACTTTTTCAAAGACTTACTGGAGTCTGTTAGTTGCAGAGGAAGCAGCTTTAGCACAAAGGAAGAGAACAGAGCTGGGAAACAGGGCTGCACAAATTTGATGAAGGAATGTCTTCAAATTACAATAAAGAAGGAATAGGTGAGGCAGGGAGAGCAGCGAGGAGGGCAGTGCTGGTGTGGTGCAGCAGCAAGGGCCCTCAGTGTGTGTCCTGTTCATGCCCCTGAAAGGCTGATGGAGCACTGAGCTTTTACAGGTCTCTCCCTGCCTGTTTGATGTATTTAGCTGCAGAGGGAAAGCTTGCAGGGGCCGTGAAGAAACCACACCGCATTAAAGGGATGCGGGAGGGGCTTGCGGCTGAGAACAGCTCAGTACAGCTCCCCCAAGCCCACCTGGGGAGCTCCTTCTGCCAAAGGGTCTCATGGGCCTGGGCACAGATAGAGAGGTGAGAGACAGAGCTGGGGTTTGCTTTGCTTTTCTGAATTTCCCTGCTCTGGGTTTGGTTTTGGGAAACAGCATCCAGTGGTGGTTCAGATTGAGCTGCTGTTTGATCTGAATCCCAGAGGTTAATGACAGATTTGCATGTGTCTCATAATGCCATTTGCTAGAGCAGTGCAAAGGGGTTTTTTTTAATATATATTAACAGATGTGGTTACCCAGAACCCCTGGAGGTGAGAAACGTGATCCCTGTTTCTAGTGGGTGAGGCTAAGCAATCCCCTTGGTTTTGTATCATGGTTTCTCTTGAGTTTTAATGGGGAGGCAAACTCTGTGTCTTAAAGGCAGAGTTTATATATACACATATATAGCAGTGGTACTTCTGGGATGAAGACAGAACATTTAATTCCCTGAACGATCTTTCCTTTTCCAGCTAGTGAATTTGGAGACACAAAGAGCAATTGGAAGTCCTCTCCAGTGGTCTTAGGGGAACATCACCATCATAGCAGGGAGACACTGGCAGGAGATGGTATAACAGAGACTGCAAAATAAATGAGGGATTTGATCCATGGAGGACAACACTGAGGGCCTTCAGCACCCCTGAAGTTCATTCTATGTAGTGAAAGGAGCAGCCATTGTTAACTATTTTAATGACTTGACCCTCAAGTACACTAAATAAAATATAGTGAGAAGGAAAAGAGAGGTCATTTATGCTTCCCACAGAGGGCACTTTTAACCTGTATCTGTGTATCCCCACCTGCATATTGCTGACTACCTAGCAGGCTGCTGAAAGTGTCTTGGTTGTTACATGTTTTTCCACATCAGAACATCTACCTCAAAAGTTTTACTTTGTAAAAATAATATTAACAAAAAAAAACCCTAAAACCAACAAACCGTCAACACAAAACACGCGGTATAAGTTCTTGCTTGTGTTGACAAGGAGGAATTCAGGGTAAGTAAGGAAATATCTAAATGTTAGCCCATTTGACTACTGGAATGTGTTTAATAAAGACATTTTTCATGATAGCGTGGTACAATGTCCACTAAAGCCTTGACTGGATTTTTATTGACTGCAATGTGCTTTGGATTGGTCCAAATACAAAACAAAATAAAATAATGTAATATAATAAATATAATATAATATAAACCTCTATTTTGTCAATTTGATGAATGTGTATTTAGTTGAAATATTTCCACTAAATGGAGTGAGAGTTGTGAAGTTAAATCTCCAGGCCTGACTTCAAAGATTTGGCTGGAGAAACATATTTATTAAGGCTAAGCAGGACTTCAGCGAACACAGTTTAAGAGTAAAAGCACGGGCCTTGCAATGCAGAGCCAGCTCCCTGCTAATTCACTCTCCCCTCAGCACATATATTTTCCTTTAAGGAAAAACAAGGAGCTCGCAGACCACTTGTGTGGCGCGTTATTTGCTGCCTGCAAATAGAAACAGGCATGTGGCAGGCCTCCGAAAAATGCAGTTTGTAGCTGTAAGACCAACTGACCCTCAACTGCGGCAGCACTTTGTGGCCCCCACATGCAAACAATCGTCTATTGATTCCCAAGGCATCCAGCTTCAAACCCGCCCTTGTTTTCCAGAGACCTCCAGTTGCAGGAAAGACACTGTCCTGACTAATTCCCCCTGCCTGGGGGCTGCTCGGTATTTCTGCTGCTCGCTTGAAGTGTTATCAAAATAACAACGGCTTGCAAAGCAGAATTATTGAATGTTGGTTTTTCGCCGCTTCAGAGTAGAGGCGATGAACTCTCGGCCGCACAAATGGGCTTTTATTGCCGCCCTTTTGGCACATCTGCCAGAAGGAATATTGAGGAATATGATATGGGAAATATACAGCACCGGGAGGAGGGATGGAGTAGATCAACCACCACTGCAGTGTTTCCCAGGGCAAATTTCAGTGAATCAAAGGCCATCAAGGAAAACTGCTTAGGACTCTGTGCTCTCTATAAGCACATTACTGTGTGTTTGCCACAAACAAATCTGCTTTATGGGCTACAGGGAAGACAGGGAGGGACCTTAAAAAATGAGATTGGAAAAGTAAATGCTCCTGAATCATATTTCAGATCATCATCACCACTGCAAAAAAATCTGCATTTCCATTGACTCCTTTAGTAAAAGTTTTAATTATTTATATCACTCTAATATGCCAGTAACTTGAGGGTGTGAGGTACACAAGATTTGGGCAGCACACACCACACCTCTTCACCAGAAGTTTGGGATGGTCTGTGATCATAGTAAAGAATCAGGGAATCATTAGGGTTGGAAAAGCCCTCTAAGATCATCAACTCCAACCATTAACCCAGCACTGCCAATCCCACCACCAAAACAATATTTTTGCTTGGAGAAAGTGGTGTGGTCTGTGATAGACAGGGATAAAGCTGGTGACTGCACTCCCTCCCAGCCGAGGCAGCAACTCGTCTAGTCTAAGCAGAAAGGATTTGTGTTTTCACTGGTACATTTAGGTAGATTGGTATCAACTAATTGAAAGTGCCTGATGGGCACGGTCAGAGCTTGTGACTCAGCTTGGAGATGTGTATCTCAGGATGGAGATTCCATTGACTCCTCTCCACAGACTACAATTACTGACCTATCCACTTGTCATTGCCCTCTTCCATCCCAGATGGAGCAGCCCTTAATCTCTACTACTGAATGAGATCCTGATGGAAGATGGTGCATTATTCTTAGTGAGTCATTCCAGCAACCCAGAGCACTGACCTGGCACAGCCTCTGGGGAAGATGCAGGATCCATTGACTCTCTAACAACACGAGTCACAACCCTCATTCCCTCATGGCATTTCTTCCGGGTAATTACGGGGGCTTCACTTTACTAAGCATGTGACAAATTAAACACACACAGAAAAGGAAAAAAAAAAAGGACAAAAAAAAAGAACGAGAAAGAACCTGGTCTTGTGCAGAAGAGCTAACAGGTGAGCCATGAAGGAGAGCACCTCATGGGCTAGGGAGATATTAATTGCTGCTTAGGGACCTGAGCTCCCTAGCTGTTGAATATCCCCCAGCAGATCCAGTGAAGCCTTGTGGTAGAAAATGGTTGCCCTTACTTTCCCCTGAAAGAGGCATTCAACAAGCTCACAAGAATAACAAACAACACACTCTAAAGCAGAGGAGCTGTGGCTACGTGCAAAGCAAGAGCCGTGAGGGAATTTCCTTTTTTGTCTGAATCTCGCTGTATTAAAAACAACTGGACAAAGATTGCACGGGAAGTCCGGGTGGTAATCTGAGCATCCTATTCTGACCAGCATGCAGAAAAGCTATGGGAAGAGAGAAGCCACACAGACAAATCCTGCCAGCTACTGCAGCCATAACAGCTTGTAATTTCATCGCAACATATTTTTCTTAAAAGTGTAAACTTCACAAAATGAGTGATGAGTGCATGTCAGATGTCTTTAAAAGAAAAATTGAAAAAAACCCAACAAAACAAACAAACAAAAAAAAAGGCAGAAAGAGTTTCTTCTGTTGGGGATGAGAAAAAATAACTTACTGCTCCCTGAAAATACATGAAACAACAAGTTGAACACAATGGAAACTATTTCATATTTGTAAATATTGAGAAAAATTGAGTCATTCCCCAAATTGCTGGTGTCTGAGAGCGTTAGAAGCTTTTGGGGTGTTACGGTATTGCTAGAATAGTGGGATCATGTCTTCAGATGATAATTCAGGAGAAAGAGGATGACTCAGTGAATGTGTTACTGGGAGGCTGTGGGAGGAAACAGTGCTGAAGTTCATCAATGCTGAAGTTTTATGCTTATGGGGTTCTGACAACCCCAAACATGTGGTTACGGGGCAGGTACGTATGCAATGATTTTTGAGGTCAGCAACTCAAAAAATGGACTTTTACAGATTTTGAGTGATGTATAGGCAGGTCTTGTCCAGTGTGACAGATATCACCCTCTTGAACTAAAGCAGTTAAAAAACTCTTGGACGAACAACTTATTATTTTCCCCTAAGGGCTTTCTGGGGACTATCCTTATCCTTCGGCCTGGACCTTGTTTCTTAGAGTAAAACCACACTCCAGGACTGCCTGGTCTTCGTTTGTCTCCAAAGGGAGCAATTATTGAGACTTTCAGTTCATTTCCTACATTTCACATCCCCTTGCTCTTTTGCCCTATAGGAAATGATGTAGAGAATACAGGCTGTGACCAGCATTACACATTGCTAAGGATAAGTCAGGTTCCACTCTACAGAAAAGTAGCTTTCCCCTAAAAACATCTTTCTCACTCCTTATCATTCCTGCAATCCTTGACTGACTTGTGTTGAAAGGTTATTATACCGAATCTCTGATACTGAATCTCTGCTCAAGATGCAGCTTTTGATGGGGGAATGTCTGTGTAATTGGTTGTTGTAGTAATCCTACAGCACTTATTTTTTTTCCCTGAAAGGATCCCATCTCATTCCAGTAGTTAACCTAAAACAATTTGTATACTTAGTTTATTCTCCAAGCCCAGCTTTCAGAGGGGGAGGATGATGAAACTGTTGCAACAGATATTCCTCAAAGAATTTGCGTTACAGAAACTGAAATGAAAAATAATAAATAGAAACATACACACACACACACACACATATATATATACACACATATATATATAGATATATGTACACATATGTACCCACACCTAGAATCATGCATGTCCTCAACAGTTACTATGAAAATTAGGTAGTACTTTATTTACTTAGACTCCACAGGCCATGGCATGTGGGAGGAAAAAACAAGTTATGTCTGAACATTAGTACCTGTGTTTCCAACTCAAAGTTTATTTTTCCTTCTCAGAGTGATATTTGTCATTTACTTAAAACCCAAACCATAACAAGGCATACACTGATCTTCCAGTACGTTTTTCCTTCAGTGCTCCTTCCATAGTCTCCTCCTTTCTTTAACTGTTTCCCAAGTTCCCAAACTAGATTACATCAGTTCAGGAGCAGGAGTCCTGAGTCTTTTCTGCTTTTGGAGAGCAAAGTGACTTAGCACAGAAGTTGGAGAGGGTAGAAGACAAAAAGCCACAACTGAATGTCCAGGGATCCTGTGGTTATGACTTGTCTGCCTACTAAAAATGCTGTTCCTCATTTTCTGGTGTGTTCCTTGAAAGCACGTCTGCCTGCGTTGGTGGGTCTCGACTGTCCAAGTTTAGGTCAGATGTATTAGAAATGGAAAAGCCATATTAGCTCAGCTGGCCCATCCTTCCAGCTGTCCCAGAATAGGTCAGTTCATTCATCCTTAAATGACTGGGCTTCCCCAGCTTCCCTGGGGAACACTATTTCAAAGCCTGATAGGTTTTCCTTCTACAAGCCTCTCCTGATGTTAGATTAATTTAGTTTTGGATACTGAAGGGGAGGGCTTAAAAACTGTCTTCTGATGTGGGAAGGACAGTGCTGCTGGGGCTTAATTTAAAAGAAGAGATCTTTCAAGCTGCCAAGCATCTGCAGAAGAGGGTTTTTAAAGGACTCTCAACTGGAAGAGTGAGGCACAAGGCACTTTTAAAAGGCTATTTTTGCATATGCATATCTATAGATGGATAAACATATGTGGATATATAGACGTATATAATACAAAAGCCAAGAGTTATTAGAAGCTGGCGTCAGGTCAGAGCTTATCTGAAATCTTTGTCTGAAATCTTTCTGAGGGATCATCTCGCTGGTCTTTCTGTCACAGGCTTGTCACTGCCTCCAGGGACAGACAAACAAGTGCCCTAAGTAGAATGGAACATGACACTTCGCTGTAAGAAAATATGTTACATAGCCTCTTTTATGCTTTTTGCCATCATTCAGTATGGCTTAGCTGTGGAAAGAGCTCTTCACAGCTGTGATGAGCACCCTTCCATGCTGTACATACGTGTTGACCTAGATTGTCTAACCCTGCTCTGTGCATGAGAATAAGAGCTTTAATTATAATGGTACAAAGTCCTCCTCGGGCTGTGTGGCGCTTGCTGCAATGACAGCAGACATGCTCCTGTGGCTGGGAAGATGCTGGAGGAAGCAGGAGGAATGGTCTGGCTCTGGCACAGCCCCATTCAGAGTGACAGCCTTTTAGGGTGGTTTGTGCTAAAGCCAGTTCAGCAGTATTGCCCGCATTACCACTGTTGTTTGTCTTTCTCGGCAGGCACTCAGTGCTGTTACTCCCTTGTCCTGGCTCCAACAGGCATTACTCACTGACCTCTTTTCAGTCTCTGTGGCTCTCTTCAACACTGGCTTTTCTGGCTTTAGGAATTAGGGTTCTAATTTCCCTTACTGGCCTTGACAAAAGAACTGGCAATTCAGCTCCATTTTTTATCTGATCTTGGTCTTATGTGTTACCTTCTCTCCAGAAATTTGCCTCTTCCTACCCACCAACTAAGCAGTTAATTTACACTGGAGCCATAGCAATAATTAATATTTTAAAAAAGCTTTTCTCACCAAACAAATGTTATCACCCTCTGTTAGAGGCAGGGATAGAAGAAAGTGTTTGGGCATAAATACAATGCCACTAAGTTTTTAAATTAGAACACCAAGGTTGTATGTAGGCTGAGAAGGAAGGGGGATTAGAGAGACAACATGTGCACAGCATCCTGACATATTTCATGGGACTGAGGGTCAGAGTCCATGATTCATCCAGGACAACATGGCTAATGGATCTGCTGGCTAGCCTGGTCAACAAACGTTTGCCAAAGGCAATGCATGCATGTTGGAGGTGGCCATGTTGGCTCTGCACCTGCTCAACAGACTCCCCAGATTGTCTGGGCTAAGGATGGCTCCTACACCTTCCCATTGACAATTTTCTGGAAAATTAATCAGAGAAAAAAAGCATAAAAACATCCCTGGAGGCTTTGTTGAGGTCTTCTTGTCAGTCTTTCTGTCATCCTTTTGTCTTCCAAGTTTGTGTGGTTTTGAGAAAGATCAAGTAGAAATGCATGAACTACAAAGGAAAGGCAGAAGAGGAACATTGTCCTTGGCCCTTGTGCAATTGGGGAAAAAATAGGTTTTAATGTGCAAATTAGGCGCTTTTCTATACTTTTTATCCATTGGGGATTCACTGTAGTGGAGTGAGAAAAAGCATTCACTGAAAAGCATCAAAAGGAGAAGGCAAATGATGACTCCCTCCAAACGAGAAGGATTTGAGTTTCTGGAGTTGTGGAGCACTGAAATTTTGTGCAGCCTTCTAGTAAACACAGATATTACTCCATCGAGCTGACAATAGCATGACACAGCCTGTGGCTGTGATGTTGTTGTGATTTAAATAGATCAAAAATGGGCCAGAATGACCGCAGTGAGCAGACAATGGGAGAGATGTGTCTGTGAGAGCAGACAGGTAGATAAATGGGCAGGGAGAAAGAACAACAAATAGTACCCTCTAATCCCAAACTAGAAATGAAAAGTCACAAGGGTGGCTTCGCCCTCCTCCACAAGTTCATCCTGAGGAAGTCACCAAGTCTCCCTTTTCTCACCCCGAATGCAGGGCAGAATCTGCAACGGTGAGCACATAGGCAGCTGGCAAAGTTATTTTCTGGAAATCATAAAATGCTGAAGCCTTTTTTTTTTTTTCCAGCCATATGATTTCTGCTGATGGGAGACCTACAAAGAAACAGGCCAGCACCAGAAGAATGCCTGAGGCCGCTGCAGATGGCCAGGTCCCTCAGGATCTCAAAACCAGCCGAACAAACAGGCTGTGGCACTCCAAAAAGTTCACAGCATCTCCATATCCTGAGCCACACTGATCTTAATACCAACTCCTGCTCATCAGAAATGCCCTCAGCACCCCAGGAGCAGCTTAAACCCAACCATATGCAGCTCTCTGTGTGATCTCTCCACAAACAAGTGTTAAGATTATGCTAAGACCCCATGTGTTCAGCAGACTCCCTGTTCCTATGGATGAACCAAACTCGAAGCTGTTAATTTTACAGATGCTGCTAAGCCAGAACCTGAGTTATGAGAATCTCTAAACATTAGCACAGCTGTATGTTTTTGCCCAGTCTTTGCAAATATCCCTTCTCTTTTTAATAGACTAGTAGGGGGTTCAGAGCCCAAACTCAAGTCAGGGATCTCAGCAGGGTGCCAGACTATTTTGTGTATAAAGGACTTAAGTGATACAATATGGATTCCTCGGTTGGTTTCTTTTTTTTTTTTCCTTTTCTTTCACATAATTTCTTTCCAGCCCGCATCCTCTGGTCTGGGTGGCACACAGACTTTCCCAGACACTTTTGCTCTCACTTGAGCATTTACTTACACGTGTTTAGAATATACTGATAGCTTTTGAGACAGAAAATGTAATCAAAACCAACCACAACCCCTAGTAGTAAAAATCAAGTGTCTTTAGCTTAAATATTTGCTTCCCCAGAAAAAGTTGGGAGAAACAGCTCTTGCACTTTCAAGTCACTGGTGGAGAATTGCCACCTACTACAGCACAGGGAAAGGCTCATAACATATCTAATATATTATTCCCAGTCCAGCACGATATGCCTAATTAATTGGAACACAAACAGCTGAAGATAAAATGCCAAAGACAGATTTTGACTGCATAGCTGTGAGTTCAAACCACATTGCCATGTTTCAAAGAGCTTTGAAGCAATAAGGATTGAAGTAACACGAACACTTTGTTGCCCTGCAGAGGATGGGAGGCTGAAGAAAAGGACCTGAGATTACAACTTTGCAGTTGACTTGTTTTCAGAATTTGTAACATATCAGGAAACCTCCTGATTTCAGTAAAATTTTCCTGATTAAAGGTTCAACAGCTACATCCAAAGTGCAAGCCAGTGGTTCATTAAACAGAAGCTGGGTTCATCCAAACCCTGGATACAAAGCTATGCTGCTATCTCTCCATTTAACAGCAAGCAGAGACTCCTTTTTATTGAGAAAGCAACACAACTTTATGATAGCACTAAACAGATACAACTGTCTTCTTATCTTATAGAAGAAAGGGTGCCTGCTGAAATAACTACATTATTGGATAGCTACTGTGTTCCCACAGCACAATAAACTCAAAGTTCAGATCAGTGCCATGCCAATAATGAGTCAATAGCAGTCATATATGAGCACAGATAATCAGGAGAGCAGGCAGGCAGATAACGCTAAACTTTTATGGCACTCTTCATTCAGATATAGGGGAAACTGTAATGACTACAGAGAATCACATTAACGGCTAAAGAAAGAATAGGAAGCCTCTGGCTGCTCCAGGGGTTTTGCTGAACCTCTGGAGTGCCCCTGCTCCTGGAGCAAATCACTCTGTCGCCGCGCCTCGATTTCCCTCCTGCAGCAACGTGCACCAAGGACAACGCTTTAGTGATGTTTGGCTCCTTCTTTAAGATCTTTCTCCAGGAAAAACCCTGAGGATGGGTCAGGAAAGCTGTGTTGATATAGGGACACTGGTCCCACCCCTCAGACGTGAGAGGGAATTGGGGCTCCCAGACTGAGTGATCCCTCTGTATTACCTGGTTGGGTGCCAAGAAAAGCATCCCTGAGAGTTGACACTCCCCCTCTAATACTGGTTAGCCAGGAGAAAATGGGAGACAAAAACTCCATTTGGACCCATCCTCCAGCTCCTTTGCCCATTTCAAACCTCTTTGGTGCCTATCTGGTCAGCTCACATTCTGCTGTGGACACATGGGAAGCCCACTGCTGATATGACAGCATTTACCCAGAAAAATGGGAAGTGTGAGTTTAATCCATCCTCACCCTCTGGGGGACCCAAACCTCCCAGCTCCCAGGACAGTCTCAGAACACTGCCAGCACTCAAAGGCAATCTGAGGGGGACCAGCTAAGAAAGCTGCAGTGCTGTGGTGAGCAGCCTGCCAACACAACTCATCACCCAGGGAGGACAGACCTGCCTTGGAAACATCCCTTGTTGCCTGTACCCAGAAACTGGCACTCATCAGACTGAACACAGTTGTTATCTACAAGTGGAAACGTGATATCTGAGCAAGTCCTTTATCAGTAGCAGAAACTAGCCATTATAGCCAACAGAGTTTAAGGGGCAACCCAGCCCACGCTTTTGGATGAATGATGCCACTGTTGCACTGATTCCTTCCTCATTGACCCTTCTCAGCCCATGCTGGGCTGGTTTGGTCAGTGGTTCTGGGTTGGAGTCCACTTGCACAGTGCTGCAGCCCATCATCTGTGGCATCAGCAGAAATGTGTAGTGCAAATGAATGATCCAGAATGCTACAACCTTTCACCTGAAATTGTGCACAGCTCTCACCCACGCCAGCTAGAAGTGTACAACAAGGCAGGACGAGGCAGTCTCTGCTATCCCCTTACCCTACCCTGAGCCTGTGGTTCTTGCCTCACACTCCCTGTAGGCAGCATAAAGGACAAGAGGCCCTGGGATACGCCTCAGCAGGCTGCAAAAATATCTTTCTTCTTTAAACATGCTTTGTGCAGAAAGAGGGCCTGATTCTCATCACCACCATGGAGTAACATCCTTGCAACCAGGGGGATGAGACGAAAATGAGCCTGGGAGACAGGGACTGAATGCTTGATTGATTTATTGCATCAAATTTTAAGCTTCCAATTCTTTTAATTCTTTTCCCTCCTTTTCTTTTTTTTTTTTTTTTTTTTGTTTTACCTGCTAAAGGGTAGGCACTCCAGTCTAAAATAATCATAATCATCATAAAAGGAGTCAAGCTGCTTCTCCCCTAAAAGAGTTGATTTTTTTTTTTTTGGATGCCTCTCTTATAGCAGGAGGATTGAAGCAAGGCAGATAAAAGCTGGAGGCTGCAAATAGAGAGGGTAAAGCCACCCACACATTGTAATAACAACCAGTATTTTAAATCTGGCACTACCTTTGGAAACATTTACGGTTTTAAAACATAATTATAAAGATACGGGGGTTGAGGGGGGCGGTGGGAAGAAAGACACACACTGAAAAGAAGAAAAATGAGTGAAACAACTGTTTAATTTCTTGCTGTCATTAATACCAGTGTATTAAATAAAATCTCGCAGATGAATAAAATGACTCTGCTGAGACAAAAACAAAATTCCATTGGACTGGGCCTGGTTTTTGCAAATAGCAATATGTGTATGCAAAGGAATTCCTTGTCCCTGAAAATGTTTACAACTCAGAAATAATTGAAATCAGAAGCCAATCCTTTCCACAAAAGAAAAATAAAAGTCTTTTTTTTTTTGTGCATTATTTCTCTTTCCTTTTCTCCCTCTCCGTTTCAGGAGGTAAGACTCCCTGTAATTTTAACCCCTTCCAAGCTCAGATAAAAGCAGAAACCAAAATAACCTTAGTGATGTGCCAGGTTTTCCCTCAGTGATTTTGACATTAACAAACTTTTCTGCCTGGGTCACTGTCACAGAAGACAGGTGTGGCAAATCAGTTCATTTTTGTTATTTTATGTTTTTCAGACAAAGACTGAAAAGCAGTTTAAGGATTTTAGTGAGTCAAAGGGCCTCTGAGAGAGGAAGTATCAGCATTCCCCTGTTGTTTTAGACATTTCTTAACAGATCATAATTAGGTGTTATTGAAAGGTGAGTAGAGAAACAATTCTATTAGAAGAAAAAATGTCTTGGTGACTCCTGTTTTGCCTGCTTTCCACAACACAAGGACCGTACAACCCAAATTCCTCTAATTTCCCCTACCTCTTCCTTTATGGGCACCTTTACTTAAGCCTGTATGTTGTGAATACAACAGATACTCAATTTTTCTTTAAACTTAGTTTTTTACTTCTATTACTCCTTTTTGGACATACATGCTTTCTATCAGAAACACCAAATTAAGCTTTTTTTTTTTTAATTTTTTATTGGAAAGCATTCTATTTTCAGATAAAAACACCTAATGTGCACAATGGTACTTGGACTTGCAGCAAGCTCTAGGAGGTTTCCTGAAGGACCAGCCGCTTCATTCCTAAGAAAACTATGGCCTGTTTTCTTTCTTTAAAGGCATGTCACAAGAAATAGAGTACTGTATGTTAATTCTGATGGAACCTGAGTCTTTCAGTTTGTTCAACGGAGGGAGAACTTGCTGTAGACAATTTTCTCTATGTAAAGTCCCCAGGTTCTTGAAAGGGAAAAGCAAACACGTGCAGTTGAAGACGTTTTATTTTGTTTCTCCCTCGAAAACACCCAGAAGTGTAACATCAGCTGTGCTCCCTTTGTGTGTTGGAGGATGACATAAGGAGGAGGCATGTTTCCAACCTCGGAGACACCTTGGAGACACCTCCCATCACATTGCTTCTCCAACCTCCAGGAAATCACCAAAGGCTTTCACTAAAGATAAAATCACAGAATCATTTAGGCTGGAAAAGATCTCCTGAGATCATTGAGTCCAACCATTAACCCAGCACTGCCAAGCCCACCCAAGGGCCACAGCTACATGTCGCACTTCCAGGGATGGTGACTCCACCACTTTCCCAAGCAGCCTGTTTCAGTGCTTAACCACCCTTTCAATGCAGAAGTTGCTCCTAAGATCCAATCTAAACCTTCCCTAGTGCAATTGAGGTGTTGACTTCTCAGCAGAGAAAGTCTTCCTCACTGATCATGTCAGAGAAAAAAGCTCACAGCCTACTTGGCTCTCACACATAACAGGGCAAAGTTGCCATCACTGGATTCAGCTTCTTGGAGAGGTGCTTGAACAGTTTAGTTTTGTATAATTTTGGATCACACGCTTTTTTCAGAGTTTTATAACTTATAAGTGGCCCCACCTTTTCATCTGAGAAGATTGCCGTGAACCTTTGTGGTCTTTTTCTCACTACTCGTTTAAACACTACCTCAAATTACAGAAACCATTCAATAAAAACAAATTGTTTGGAAATGTAGAAGCAGGGGTAAAGGGCGCTGGCACTTTTTCCCTCCTGATTTACATGAGGACATTTTTTGTTTTGTCCAAAATGAGATCCGTTTCTCATGTTCAGGTACCACTGGACCTGAACCTCAGCTGTCCTGTCTGCAAACAACCCAGGTATGATCTTCACAGGCAAAAAGAAAGCCTGGGCATTAAGAATGGCAGTGCAGTACCTGTGCATGGCGTTTGGGCCAGACTCACAGCCCCAAGGAAAGCAGGCAGGGGGTGGTGGTGGGGTCAGAGCTCTCTTGACAATCTGCACAAGCACAGCAGAAAAGCCAGAGGGTCCAACAAAGAATCCAAGATGTCAGAGTTACGGGGCCACTTGTAGGGTGTTTTAATTAATTAGTAAATTAATTAGTGATCTCAAAACAGTGTCAGCTGGAAAGGGATATCGTGTAAGCACAAACTAGACCGTGATTTGTTCCAATTCAGTTTGGTTTCAGGGCATATGAGATTTTCCAATAAGATCAGGTCATGCGTGTCTTTGTCCATGAAGATGGAGAGTGGCAGCGCAGCAGCAAGGCAGCGATCTCTTGTAAGATCAGTGTGTGGCTCTGTCTCATAAGACTGTACTGAAAAATGCTTAAGATGAGGTGAATTTGTAGTGAAAAGACACAAAACCAGAGGTCTGTGGATTTCTTTTACTGTATTCAGCACTCACTGGCTGCCTACCTTGAAATTACTACATGCAACTGAATGGAGACTGTACCTAACATCATATATTTTTAGTGTCATTAACACATAAACATTGTGTAGCAATTTCAGTCTGTTAAACAGGCCAGGAATTGGCAAAGATGCTGGCATGGAGATTGCTTCCTGCTTCTGAAAGTGCAATGGTGCTAATGACACCCAAAACAGCAGTGGCAAATGTATGCTATTGCGTGACACAGTCACCAATAGACAGGAGTGACCTTCAGAGGTAATGATTGTAATATTTAAGTGCCTACATTTCCCCAGATGCTTGCTCCAAATAACAACAGGCATCAAGAAAGGGTCAAAATGGGCTGAATTGCAAAAGTACCCTATTTAGCATACAGTCTTGAGGCATGTGTGTGACATTGCAGCTGAATCTGATAATACCTGGCTCAAGTCTGTGTGCAGCCTCTTACATCTGCAAAAATCCTTATCTAATGTCCCTTTAGGTAGCACTTGCTGCTGAACGGCCTCTTACTGCCTCCAAAACGTGGTGCTAATTAACATGAACCAAGTTACAAAATGTGCTAAAGATTCCAGCTTTGTTACTTATTTAATGAGCTTTGTGGGATTTGAACATGAGGCTCAAAGTAACAGGGGAAACCTCATAATTAGTTTCAATTAGAAGAAGTTCCTACACATTACAACTATTTGATAAACTGCAGAGAACTACTGAACAGATACAAATCACTGGTGGTGTTTCATTTGTTATTATACTTATTTTCTTCTTAATTAGTGCTGATTGGCTTATGATCCTAATTAATGCAAAGGAATTTGGAATGGTATACAATGGTATGGTTTAGAAGATGCCAGAGTGTACAACTGCTAAATTATTGCTAATTGTTATTTACACGAGGACAGGAAGACTAAGCAATGTGCTGCCTAATTAGCATTAAAGATATGCTTTCCATTCCCAAATTAAATGAAGGCAAATGGGATAAAATCATTACAGTTACCAAAAAAATCCTCATCCTTCTCTCTAAAAGTCAATAGTTGCACTGCCAACAATTTAAAAAAAAAAACCAAAACCAACAACCCAAACTAGCCAAGAAATAAAAGAGCTTCAAGAAAATGCAGACCCTTAATCCAAAGTGGACACTATTAAAACCTTTTCAGCTGCCACTTCAAAATGTTCAATGCTATATCCATTACAAGGATGTATTACAAGCAGCAAGGACCGTGCCAATTTTAGTTAGGGAAGACTGCAGAGATTTTAGCAGCCAGTACAGGTGTACCCAGCCTACCGTATTGTTCTGCTTCACTGGTTACAAAGGGCTGGTGTCTTCAGTTACTTCCCTCCAGAGCCACCTGGGAAAGGGTCCAGCCTTGAAACATCAAAGAAACTGGACAAAACTCCTGAATTATATTGTGGTTTGGCCACTGACTCACCAGCTGGCCTTCGTATTCACTTCACCGCTATTTCATCTTCCTCATGGCCTATGCAAGTGTCTTTGGTCAATTCATTGGCACTGGTAAAGAACTCATCAATACAGATTTACATACTCTTACCAAAGTCTCTGTAAGAACCACCACATTCTTTAATACATAAAATGCTGTGTCAGTGTCATGGTAATTATCTCCCTTTTTTTTTTTTTTTTTTTTATTTTTAATCACTCAACATTGGAAACAAGATAAAAAAGTCTCAACATTACGGTTTATGGGAAACTTGTTATGTGAGAAAGGAAAAGCCCAAGGCATTTTAAAGAAAGCTCCAAATTCTTTTTTCTTTCTTTACATCAGTTTTGACGGGTCTCAAACAACATAATGTGCAGTGGCTGTCGCAGGACTTCTGTTTGCACTGTGATTTCTGAAAAAATAGACATTTCATAGCAGACATTTCATAGCCTTAATGCTTTTTTTGTTTGTTTCTTTCTTTTTCTGCTCTCCTGTATCTCGGTGCCAAGGGAATAGCCAGGATGATCTAATAGGTCTTTTTTATCTCTGGTTTCCATGATTTGATGAAAAACTATATTCTGCACACTTCTCAGCCCCATACACAAACATTTTTCTTGGCCACTGGTCTATGTTTAAGGATGTCATTCACTTCTCAGGGTTTCTGAAGGTTACATTTTTATACATACATAGGCAAGCATATATTTGGTCCGTAGTACCTCCAATTTTCCGTTTTTGAAAACATTTGAAATTTAAAAAAAAAAAAATCACCCAAAATACTGTAAAGTAAGAGGGACTGTAGATATTGGATGTTTTCTGACAAAATACTTGTATACACATACACATCTATGTTATAAACATACAATTGCTTATAACAGGGCACTGCCACTGCTTGTCTGAGTCGTCTCTTTCCAATTTGCTTCAGGGCTCAGGGAGTTTGTGCTTCGCTGCCAGCAAGGGGCCTTTCATTTACAAGATCAATGCAGATAGCTCAGCACAGCCCTGCAGTGCTGCTGAATGAAGATGCAGGCTTGTGCATGAAAAATACACAGTTTTCCTGGAGACAAATGAGCACAGGAATCTGAGCAACAGACATTTTTTGTGACCAGCCTGCACTGAAGGCTCCAATCCAGCAGCACAGACCAAGTTCACTTGGACTTCATTCTTACTTATATGAAGTCCTCTTTTAAATTATAAAGGTGGCATTTTTCCCTATTAGGGTTTTAGCCTGCCAAACCTACCAAAACAGGGCTTGCTGGAAATGGGAACTCAGCCTGCAGACTTTACTGATGCCACTCGCATGCTTTAAGCTGTTTGTGCTTAGGTTGCTTGCTGAAGCCTGAAGGCCTTTAAAAGGTTTAATTTTTGTCTTGAATGCTGTTCACTTCTTTCACCCCCATTGTAACTCATCCTTTCCCTCCTTCTCTCTATAACAACAGATCCACTCTTCCTCCCAAGCACCCTCAGCACCCTCTTACACCCAGTACAGCTGCTGGGTGCCATTCCAGACAGTCTTGGTGCCACTGCAGTGGTGGGTGACACCAGAATCGCATGAGTCTTCGAGGACCCATTCAGAAAGATATCAGTCCTATTCCCTGCTGTACCTTTCCCTGGACCATCATCTCACATTTCAACAATGTTTTCCCCAGATGAACCATTCTAAAACACTGCAGAACTACGTCATGCTGGGATGCCCCACCCCTGGAGGTGTTCATGGTTAGGTTGGACGGGATTTGGAGCAACCTGGTCTAGTGGAAGGTGTGCCTGCCCATGGCAGCAGGAGTGGAATGAGATGATCTTTAAGGTTTCTTCCAAGACAAACCATTCTGTGATTCTACGGTCTCATAGCTTTCAGGTTTTATGTCCTCCACATGTCTCCTCTGGCTTACCCTCTGCCTGCAGACTCATATATTTTAACCTTTCTCATCTCTGGGACTCTCCAGGCACAACCAGCTCTTGCTCTTTGCCTTGCAAGCATCCTCAGAAACCTTTCTTTGCTTTGTTGTGGAGCTGAGGACTGCCAGCCATCCTCTGCCCTGCTGCAAAAATTCACCATCTTTCAGCTCCCACCCTGCACACCCCTGTGCATCATCTGACCTCCATTCCCTCACTGAAGCCTCAAGGTCTTGCAAGAAGAGAGCACTGTGAAAGATGTGAAAATGTGAAGGGCCTTGAGGGGAAACCACACAAGAGCAGCTGAGATCACTTGGTCTGTTCAGCCTGGAGAAGAGAAAACTGAGGGGAGACCTCGTAGCTGTCTACAGCTTCCTTGTGAGGGGAAGATGAGGGGCAGCACTAAATTCTTCTCTCTGATGACCAGTGACTGGACCCAAGGGAATCACCTGAAGTTGAGTTAGGGGAGGTTTAGGCTGAGTATTAGGAAAAGGTTCTTCACCCAGAGGGTGGTTATGCACAGACACAGGCTTCCCAGGGAAGTGGTCACAGCCCAAATCCCGCCAGCGTTCCAGAAGCGTTTGGACAATGCTTTCAAGAAGTGATGGGATTCCTGGGGCAGTCCTGTGCAGGGCAGAAGTAGGACTCGGTGATGCTCGTGGCTCCCTTCCAGCTCTGGATATTCTACGATTCTGTGCTGAGGAAAACTTTTCAGCTAGGCCCACCTGCAGACCACCATGGCAGTGCTGGCACAGGAGAACAGCATGGGCACGCCAGGCCCGAGGTGAAGCGAGGTGTCTCTGTCACCAACGCGCCTTTCAGGCTGCGTTCCTGGCACAGGGGAACAGCGCTGGGCACGCGAGGCCCGAGGTGAAGCGAGGTGTCCCTGTCACCAACGTGCCTTTCAGGCCGTGTTCCTAGCACAGGGTAACAGCGCTGGGCACGCCAGGCTGGAGGTGAAGCGAGGTGTCCCTGTCACCAGTGCGCCTTTCAGGCCATGTTCCTGGCACAGGGGAATGGCGCTGGGCACGCCAGGCCCGAGGTGAAGTGAGGTGTCCCTGTCACCAGTGCGCCTTTCAGGCCATGTTCCTGGCACAGGGGAACAGCGCTGGGCACGCCAGGCCCGAGGTGAAGCGAGGTGTCCCTGTCACCAACGCGCCTTTCAGGCCATGTTCCTGGCACAGGGGAACAGCGCTGGGCACGCGAGGCCCGAGGTGAAGCGAGGTGTCCCTGTCACCAGTGCGCCTTTCAGGCCGTGTTCCTGGCACACAGGGCCCCGCCTGCCCGCAGTGCCTCGGCGTGGTCCCACACGTCGTCCCCTCGAGGAGAGCACGGCACAGGCACAACGGGAGGCAGCAGCAGGGCTCCCTGCCTTGCCAGCCTCATAGGTGAGATCCAGCACATTTCCAATTCCCATTAAACTGTCTTCTCGTCAATTGTTTTTTGTTTTTCTCAATGGGTTTTGCCAAGTTAGAAGCCTTTTATTGTCCTGTTTGAAGCATAATCTGGCTGTGAGTGAAATTAATGGCTGCTGCATTATTCATTTCACCTGAAGCAAGAACAGGTTTATGTATTTACTCGGGACCTGGTATTAGCACTTAGCACAGGATCATCTGAGAGGCACTGGAGTTCTATACCTGTTAACTTTGGTTCAATCAACTGACTGACATTAAGGAGCAGAAGATGAAAAACACTCCATGTTCTTCATTTATAGGCTGGTGGGGGAGAAAAAAAGCCTCGGGAACAATGCGGATTAGAAGAGACGTTCAAATTTGGAGGACATTTCCTAAACCTTATAAGAAATTTATATAAGGTCACATTGAAGAACTCCTTGAATATGTATCTTTCGAATCATCTGTACCTCTCCAATTGACAGACTGACAACATTAATAAAAATCAGAGACTGTGAACTAAAATCAGAGCCTGCCTCAGACTTAGACATTTTCAGTTCACAGAGCACTGCATGTGGATAGCTTGCTGAACTCGCCGCCTTAAGCTAAAAATCAGCTTCACATCCTCCCTCCCGGGCTGCTGCAGTTATCATAAAGTTGTTCCCATCCAATGGCTACAAAGCAGCATCTGTAAAATGAGAATATTGCCATTCCTGTTGCTAGTGGAGATGATCCTGTTACAAGAACAGCATGAAACAGGCACTAATTCTTTGAACTGCTTTCTCAGACCTTGATGTAAGGGTCTAGGAAGGCTGGTTGTAGAGCATTGTGGATGTTTTCTCTGTTATGGATTTACTGTCCTTGCTAAAGAGAAGGAAAGATATTTTTCTGAAAATATTGCATCCAGTACTTTTCTTGTTATCATTAAGCCCAATTATCTTTTTGCTTAACGCACAGGGGAGCCTTGGAGGGGGCCATTTGAGTTTGTGCTTAGCAATTTATCTTGGATAGATTTGTAAATAGATTAAAGCACTACTTATATTTTATCAAACACTGCCATTTTAAAAACAAGCATCGTGAAAGTACTCGGCTTCTCCCTGATTTTAATTGGGATTTGTTGACCTTGTGTTTAGCAAGCCTCGAGGACTCGCTTCACCGCTGTGACCACGTCACATTGGCAACTTTCCACCACTCAGGGAACAGAGTGAAACACACCCACCACGGCACAAGGCAAGGATGGCTTGGCTGGAAACTCTCTGATCATTGAATGATAGAATCATTAAAGTTGGAAAGGCCTTCTAAGGTTGAATCCAATCATTAACCCAGTTCTGCCAGTTCCAGCACTAAACTGTGCAACCTCTGTATATCCATTGTATATCCAACCCCCAAAATATCCCCTGGAGAGAGTATCTGTGATAAAGGCATCAGCCACCCCATGAGGAAAAAGAATGTCCTGATTTGGTCCTAATACATACTTGGAAACAATAAGTTATTTAGGAGGAAGGCAGCCGCAATGAAATAATATATTCAGCATGCACATGTGCAGAGGTGATGTTTTTAAGAACCACACAAAAATATGTAGAAATATGCAGAATGCACGCTACTCTCAACTCTTAATGCACAAAGGCCTTGAGATCTACAGAGGAAAATTTCTATAGCAGAAAAAGTCTCTTTTTATTACCACAATTATTGATCCAATGAGTGCTTTTTTTAGAACAGCACATGGCCATTTTCCCCATCTTTTTCTGGTAACCAAATCTCCCTCCTCCCTCTTACCCTGAGTTTTACTGTTATTGGCTTTAAATTAAGTCAGCAAACGATGGAATTTTTTCACAGCCTAACCAGTAAAATGGTGAAGCATAAAAAGAACGGTGTCAAATCATATCCTCAAAGCTGATTAAAAGTAATCCTGCAGATGCTAAATATGGATTACCACAGCAATTACTGAAAATTCATAACCTTGCTAAAAAGGCATTCTAATGGAGTTCTGCAGCATGCTGTAGTTAAGGGCTGTTTGCTTTTTTTAAAACAATTTGCAGTAAAATGTGTGGAAGTGTGGTCTCATACAAGCTCCATCCAGTTCTGAATCAAAAATTGTTTATGGCTGCTGAGAGCTCTCCTGTGGTATTTGAAACAACCACAAACAGTGTTTTGGCTATCTCTATCTGCTCTTGGACCAACTTTGACCCACATTATGTCCTCGTTATATCTCTTTTACAGTTTAAAAAGGTTTGAAATCTATTTCATTCCTAATTTAAGGCCATTTCGTACTATAAGTTGCTCTAGGATAAAGACGCTTATTGTATTAAGGTCAGTATGTTCAAGCCTGTCTATTACACAGACTTTATTTAAAACACCATTACACCCGATCACTGGTGATAAACTAATTAACAAGAATCTGGCAATTTTTAACTCACAGCCATTAAATAATAGATGTGAACACAGTAATTATGAAAACCTTTTCATATCCACGCTTTAATATAGAGTTAGCATTATTTTCAGTGACAGCCAAATCTCTGCTGAGCTTCAGCAAATTTTTATATTGGCAACTCCACTACAGCTGTCATTTGCACAACGTATCGGTGTTAAAAGTTGTCTTTTCCATGGCTGAGCTCAGATGGCAAGAGAAAGTCATCTCCCAGCTTCAGAAATGTAGAAAAAATCCACAAGTATGGATAAGTGCTCCTCTGTGTTTTGCCGACCTTTCTGGCAATGCAACTCTGTTGACAACAGCAGAGGACTAGGAATGCAACTACAGTAGACTGTTTCTGTCTTCCTGAAATTAATTTTTTCTAGACTGAAAATTTATGACCTTTTTCCAATAACAAAAAAATAGATAAATTTGGATTTCACTCTAAGTGAATTAATTTCCAATAGATCTACTTTTGCAATACATGAGGAGATGTTACAGCTGTAGGCTTTTTTTATTATCATCTCCACTTAAACAGCAAAAATTAATAAGAATTATCTACACATGAAGAAAAAACTGCTTAAGTGCAACTTGCAGCATTCCTAGATGAGAGTGTTACAGAGTGTAAGCACAGGGACAAAATAATTTGATCTAAAGTTTGTTTAAGGTTAACACATTCTTCTTCCAAGTGACTTGGAGGCAGATGGGATATATTTGCAAGTTTTGAAATCAGATGCCTCAATTACTTTTCCATTTCTCGATAAGAGAAATGTTACTCTGCATATGGGGGAATCTGATTACAAAGGTTCAAACACTTTGCCCTTATCTAGCATTAATCCATGGATGTCATATTGAAACATGATCCTTCTACTTAGGTCTGATAATATCAAAGCAAACAAGAAAGAAATATGTTTCAGCTGATAAAACTGTCTTTCCTGTAACAACAAATGAATTTAATGAATCATATACTTAAGAAATAAGGAAAAGAAGGAAATAAAGAGAGAGAGTCTCAGTATTTCTTTTCACACTTGCTGCAGTCTCCTACTGCCCACTGGCTACAATTATGTGCTCCCAGCTGATCAGGTGGTGGTGGTCCCAGTTCCACCAGCAACCATCATGATAAATAAGCTTTTTCCTTGCTTCCACCAGCTCAGATTCCCAAGGAGATTGGGCACTAATGAGAACTTGCAACACAGGCTCTAGGGAGAGAAGCCCCAAAATTGCCCTGCTTAAGAAAGATCTGTGGTTCTCTCTACTCTCTTCCAAAGGCACTAATCAATTTGAGACCTGAGGACTTATTGTTGGACTGTTGGACTTACATCCTACTCTTTTCAGTCTGTGTTCAGTCTCCACTGAACAGAAGATGCAAAGCTAATGGAGTTAAAAAGTTAGATTTTTTCCAGGCTGCTGATGTATTGCCTCAGAAGAGTTATCTTTTCTGCCTGCGCCTGTTGAGGGAAGAGAAAAGGCTTTTAATTATATCTGTAAAGGATTATCCCCATCTCTGCAGAAGGGCTCTTGACATTTTTGAAGTCTAGGCATCTTCTGTTGTGCTAGCAATGGAGTGTGTGTGATAGAAGCAGAGCGTTTTGCCTTTCCAAGTTGGTAAAATGACCTATGCTGCTAATGGCAAGGCCCTCAAAGCTTTCTGTTTAGCAAGATCCTACACAAATACAGATCAATAGCTTCAATTTGATTCTCACCAGTCCATCTGTAAAAACAGTATCATTCATATGTCTGCTGTCAACACAATCTCTCTCTCTGATCCAAACAATTTGTTGTTTCTATTTGTTTAGAAAAAAACTCCTCTGAACATTCAGATTAATTTGAAAAAGCTTCTCCTTTTCAACTACTCTGTGCTTCATACTACTCTAGCCCTATCTTCTATTCATTAGAGAACAGTTATCACAGAGAAATTACATTATTCTTTCTTCTCTTACAAAAAAAAAAATGTAACATGGAGTGGCTTTGAATGATTCTTTCACTAATACTCTAATTGTGACCTTAAACTAAATAGCAGGTAGGTTTTAATATAGAACACAGGTACTTCTTCTAGATGGTAAGAGCACAGTTTACCATGATGGAGATAGTGCTGGAGAGCTGTTTGGTGTTTAAGGAGAAACTAGCACAGGAAGAACGATGGGAGTTTTGATTTGCCGGGAAATACTACATGAATTACTGCAGCCTAAGTAAATGATGGGTAAAGGCACAGAGGATAACAATCTGCAGGTGTTTGATGGAGGCAAACATAGAGGAAGAACTTTTCTTAGGGTCATCCAAAGGGTAAAAGTAGCATCAGTGTTAGATGGCCGAGCTAAATTAATGGTTTTTCTCCACCTCGAACAGCTATGATTCTATTACGTTAAAACAGAGGAAAAACTACAGAGAAATCCTGAAGCCATTTCTAATCCAGACCCTCACTGACAGATTAAATAGTACGGTAGATTGCAATTTCTTCTTCTGTAGTCAAATGTTAATTAGATTCCTCGCAGCTGTCTGTATATCCTGAGTTGGCTGATGAGCACATTAACAATGTGAACTGATTCAAGAGTAAAAACAAAACTTCCTTGTGCAGGATAATGACATATTTGTAGTACAGACTGGTTCACCGAAACACAAACCCCACCAGTGTGCAGTAGCTCTGTTCCACAGCTCTGTTCCATTTTATACCATGTGCAAATGGTTCTGCTGCACAGGCAGAGTCCAAATAATTTACGAATCTCAGCCCCTCCACTAATGTAGATATACTTAAAAAAACCCCAGAGAAATTGTAAGTGAATAAATAATTTTTTCCACCTTTTGCAAACAGTCATAGAAAACAGTCAAGTCACCTGACACTTCCAAGCATTCCTCACATGTCTGTAAAATGAGGAAACATTATTTCTCTTCTTAGTTTATTTTTGGTGAAACCTCATAGTGTCCTTGCCTGAAGAGCACTGACATGCGAACTCTCATGCCACTGTATCAGTGTCAGTACCATTAACTCCCAGACATTTTTTCATTTTCCTGAACCTCTAGCCAGGTGTTTAACTGGAGATGGAGAACTCTGTCCTGTTATATAAAATTGTCTTGAAAATGGTTCCTGCATAGTCAGTTTTGTTTCAATTATTCTAAAGTTAAGAATTAAAGTTCAAATTTGAAACAAAACAATAAATTGAATTCTTCTCAGAGACAAATAGAATGCTAAGAATGTGTGTTTAATTCTACTTTGGGCTCCTTCTTTTAGATTAGATTGAGATCACTGCTTAAACATGCAATCTACCCACCTAAATCCTAAGGCCAGGCTTTTGACATATGCCTTTCTACTAAAATGAATGAAACTTCAAAAGTAGGGTTTTGCTGCGCTTTGAACATTCTATCTTTTGTTTTAAAACCTGGCTGAGTATTTACATAACAGACTGAAGCGTCTCTAGCTGTAACTGTAAATTTAGAATAAATGATGTATATATTAAAAATCTGGGGCATAATTTTAAAACATCTCCTACTGCATCCTCATAAATTAGGGCAGATAGGTGAGCTGATATCACCTCCAACTCAATCAAACAGAAATCCACTTGCCGTATTTCCACTTGCTGTTTATTCGACAGCAGTTTCATGAGTACTGCCTAAAAATGTCCTTTGAAGAGAAATACTGCAGCAATTACATTACTTTCTGTAAGTCTGATGTTTTGTCCTTTTGAAATAATGAAATTAGACCTCAGGTCCGAAAAACAATCCTGTAATGGAAGGAGAGTGGAATATATGATCTAATAAGTTCTATGATTGCTACTTATGATCTAATTGCCAGTCAAATAGAAAGTCTTCTTTAAAATAAAATCTGATCTTTTTTTCATTACATCAAAAAAAATTGCTTGAAATGTGACAGTACAAGAGGAAAAAAAAGATATTTTTGCACTTTACCGATGCAGCCTCTATTTGAGCACTGTTCTTGTGATAACCACATAAAGCATTCCTGTTCAAAGGTTCTGTTATTGTCAAGGAGATGAATTATAAAGCAACTTTATATTGTGCAATCTGCAGATTTTATTGACAAAGTTGTCAGGAGCAGAAGAACTGGGAGTCTCTCTGCTTGTCATGGGATAAATAAGAGGATCTACTGAGGTCTCAGCTTCATTCAATTTGTTTAGATACAAGTTGACTGGGAACATTGATTCGATGCGAGACCAGTTATGGATTTTTAGGTAGGAACATACACAGTGGGGAGAAATAGATGGCTCTAAAGTGAGTACAAGGCTGCAATTCACTTGGGAGGCTGCAGAGATCATGCAAGCCCAGCTGTACAAGCATGCTGGATCAAGGGCAGATGGGTCTGATCCTCCCACAGAAGTGTTTTCTCCGCCTACCCCAGCAGCGAAATGTTGCTTGACCTCTTCTCCCATGGGGGAGCACCATGACAGGTTATATTTTTGTGCTAGGGGGTCTTGATTCATAGCCCCTCATTATTTAAAGCTTAGTTTCCCACTCATACTGCCACAAATGGAGAAAGTCTCAGCTGCTAAGTAATTGAACCACCAAATTCCAGCTAATTTTCTGGTTAAGAAATGCCAGAGCATGAGATTAACACAATATTTTGCCTTCTTATCTGTTAAAAAGTATCTGCTTGTTGAAGGTGTCCTGCAAAGCCAGTACAGCTAACGTGAATGATCAAATAAACCCCATGATCTTATGCTTCTCTCCCACATCATCATGATTTAATTTAATCACAATGGTTAAACCTGATCCTGACAACTCTTCTTTCCTCCAGGTGGAAATACCTGAGGAGTCAACCCATTGGAAGTCCAAACCCAGTGTGGGTTTCCCGAGACAAGTGAAAGTCAACATAAAAACCAATGGGATTAAAAGGCTTGGGTGGTGGCTGAAGAAGGAGATCCAACTCCGACAGAACTTTCAATATCAGCTGATGTTTTAGTAACAGCGGAAGCTCCCTTCCACTTCTCTGCCAGCTAATCTTGTAAAGTACTTCTGCTGGGTACCTCCAGTGGTGCTGTTGTAAAGATGGATGATGCTCAGGGCAGGAGATGAAGAAAGAGGCAAGGGAGGGTGGGATTTATCTCATATTCCAGCCACCTAAAAGTTATATATCTAATCTTAACCAGTCATCTAGTCTGCTCCACAAGGACAGGAAACTGTCATGTTGATTCAAATCTTTGGTTGTATCTCCAAGAGGATCTTCACTGCAAACCAACTCATTTCGGGCTGAAAATCCATTACATTGCAATTTTCACTGAGTTTCAAGCTGGATGGGATTTAATCTGAAATCTCTGGAATAAAGGATTGCTTCCTTAGGCTTTTCAGCCATGTAGGCACCATCTATTATATCAGTTATCAGGGTCTGACATTTCCAAACCCATGCAAGATAGTTCAAACTTATGCTTTGTTGCTCTACATGCTGCTGAAGTAATTAAAAATGGAAAATGCTCTGAAGCCTTTTGCTGGTAATGGCACTCTAAACATAAAAGCTCTCCTTCATCTTTGTTGAAACTATTTGGATTTGCACTGGTATAAATTACTTGTTCAGCACCAGTGTAGTTCTTGATTTAATATAACATTGGAGAGAGAACAATGTATTTAAGAAGATTTTTTTCCTTAGAATTTATTTTCTTTCAGTCAGATCTCTAGGTAATTCTGTTTACTTTTCAATTCCCAGCGTTGGTGAGAAACCTGTAATGTTTTGATCTTTCAAATATTCTTCACAAAATGCTCCAAGGTCTTTATCTGACAGATAAATCTGTTCTTCTGCTTTATTATTTGTTCAGGCAGAGTTATTCCAAACTAAGTATTTAAACATTGTGTTCCTCACCACAAGTTTAAGCCGAAAGGGAAAGGCAAAATGCAATTTTTCCTTACTGGGGTGAGCTATCTCAATAAAAATCTAAAATAGAAAATGAATTAAAAATATATGATCCATTAAATGTAACTTTGCTGGCTGTTTTCAAGTATTCTGACAATTTTCCAACATCATTCCATTTTCAATAACAGATCATTAAAACAAAGCCATGAGAATGTTATCAGCTGATTTCTAAAGAACAGTGATTTAGGAGATCTGGCTCCTATTGCTAGATATAATCCAAGTTTGGGAAAGACACTTAGCATCTCTGAATCTTGCCAGAGTTTCATAGAAGGATGTTGAAGAACTCCAGCCTGGACCAGAGCCTGCTTCCCAGCATCGGCAGCTCTCAGTCACTGGAAATGCTGAAGGACTACCCGTGACAGATGGAAGTACAGAACACCAATAAATCATAATGCAGGGATGCTCAGATTTTAAGGATAGGGATCACATTTCACTGAGTATGTTTCCATCAAGCCAAGAGATTTGTGTGTGAATATACACCAGCAGGAAATCCTGATCTGCAATCTTGCAGCAATGAAGCATCTACACTGTGGTAATCACAGTCATACCTTCATTATTACCCTGGTTTTCTTTTGTCTATATTGCCCATATTCAGGTGTCTGAGTCTGGACCTGAATCCTGATCCCTCTCCTCATATTTGCGTCCCATCATAGAATCAAAGAATCACAGAATGATGGAATGGTTTGGACTGGAAAAGACCTTAAATACCACCTAGATCCAACCCATGCCATGAGCAGGGACACCTTCCACTAGACCAGGCTGCTCCAAGTCCTGTCCAGCCTGGCCTTGGACACTTCCAGAGATCCAGGGGCAGCCACAGCTTCTCTGGGAAACCTGTGCCAGGGCCTCACCATCCTCACTGTGAAGAATTTCTTCCCGATATCCCATCTAACCCTGCCCTCTGTCAATTTGAAGTCATTCCACCTTGTCCTGTCTCTCCAGACCCCTGTAAATAGTCTCTCTCCATATTTCTTGCAGGCTTCCTTCTGGTACTGGAAGGCCACAATCAGGTCACCCCAAAGCCGCCTCTTCTGCAGGCTGAACAATCCCAATTCTCTCAGCCTTCAGCAGGGTAACATCCCTCATTCTCCATGCAAATAGTGGCTGTCGTGATTAATCTGTCACACTGTTTTCCATCAGCCTTCCACATCATTCTCAAATTAAACACTTCTGCACTATCTCCCATGGCATTTTTTACACTCCAATGAGGTTTCCTCTACTGACCCATGGAGTTATCTCACTGCTTGCCTTCCAATTCTCTATTTCTGTAGCAGCACCTACAGTCCTTTTCAGTCCCGCCAGTGCCCTTCCTGTCAAACTCACCAATACAGTCCCATTGCTCCTGCACCAACTTTTGCCCTTTGTCCTTTGTTTTATAATTAGATTACAGAGGGGTTTGATTCCTGTCCTGACCAGCTCTTGTTATTTTGGGCTAACAATGATGATACAAACCCCAGTGTCTACGTGCAAGTGTTTATGCTCACAAGTCGTCCCTGATTGCAAAACTTCCATGAGAGCTAGAGGCCAGGTCAGCCCAGCCTTCCCATTGCAGACACTGCTGGAGTGGGATGCTAAGTGCCTGGAACACATAGAGAATTGAATTTGCAAGATGTGACCTGTGCTTAGTCCTAAATGCAGAACAAACATTTGGGGTTGTAGCCCAGCCACTGGTACAGAAACTCCAGGAACAACATTCTGAGGTTTTCATTGCAAAAATCTGCAGTGCCTTTGAAACTCTCCAGTGATGTACTCTGTCTTGCAAGGGCTGTACTCCTGTCATCACTGCAACTCAATCTCTCTTCCTCTCCCATCTTCCTTCTGCAATAAGGAACTGGGAGTGTATTTGTAGAAGGAAAGGGCTAATTTGGTTAAGGGCATAAGACTGATAAACTCCACCCCTTATGAAAATATCCTGCGATTTTTAATAGTCATTAAACTCCCAAAGGATCTAATTTCTTAGGATTTAACTCACAGGACTTGTTCTGCCTGTAGTAAATGGCCAAGCACTCAATAGATCTGCATTATCTTGGTAATGATCCTTCTGGCATTTGAAATTATGGCTAGAGTGATCTGTGGCATATGGCTTAAGTTGCTAAGCCATTGCCTCTTGTCTCTGTTTTTCATTTGACTTGGTAGCTTCCTGAGGTCCTGAATTCATCCTTGAGGATAATGCAAGCTTTTCCTGGCACTGAGTGAGCTGTCACAACTTACCTATGTGATATTTAAGAGGGGTAAAGAAGGATTACTCTAAATGCCTGACTTAACCCAACTAAAGTTTGACCCGTCACACTATATTTCAGTGTCCTTTTCGCATACGTAGTTTAGTTATTTACACTTTCCTGACTGTTTCCTTTGAAAAGTTTCAGATATTCAGCAAGAGCCAGCCTTTAGCTCAAGGTTAACATAAACAGCAAACAAGGATAGTCCTAGTACCTGTCTAGAAGCACCCTAGTGACTGGTTTTGCACTGGCTTTGATAGCAATTTAAAAAATGAACTTAAGGAAGTGCTGGCATGAGAAATGAAAAAATTAATCCTTTTTGCAAAAATAAACTGTCATGTGCTGGTTTAAAATATTTATTTTATATCGGCTGCACAAAACTGGGGTGAAGGACAGGAAAAGTCCATCTGGCCTCTGCTAAAACATTTGATAGCCTATGCTTGTTGTCAGAGGGAAGGAAGTAAAGTGTAATTCTCTTTACAGCTCTAACATTCAAGTTTTTCCTCCTAGGCAGTGACAGGGTGCTCCAGAGAACTAATGGCATTTGAGTCACAGGACTCCAGCCTGCTGCCTGCACTGCCTTCCTGTACAGCATCACATCAGACTTCACGGGCTGGAGGAGGAGCACCTGGGACCTTTCTTTCATTAACAGAGATGTTACTGGACTTCCCAGAGCCTGAGCAGGTCAGCCAGCAGGACGTGCTGTCAGTCAGGAGTTGGGGTCTCCTATGCATCCTCCAAAATCCCCTGACTCCAGCACATTGCTTCTCCCCAGGTCACCCCCCAAGGCAGCTACTGGGGTGGGTCAGTGCCTCCAAATCACTCATTTTCTGCTCATCACAGCAGTGATCATTTCAGCAGAGATGCATCATTAATCACCTCTGGGGCCAAAGAAATCCGGGTGAGGAAAGGGAAATCTTCCCGGGGTCACTCCTGTAAATGATGCACTGCTGTCTCCGGTACCCCTTTTCTCTCCTGGGAAAGGCACAGCCTGGCTGTCTATCCCCCATGCTGCAAAGCCTCCCTCTGGCACAGCAGCTCTAATCAGCGCTGCTCAGCAGATCATGGCAGCCACTTATGCTCACTTTATGAGTTACACAACCCGCACACTCGTGCAGATGTTGTTTGCAGAGTACTGGAGATGATGCCAGCCAGACACTTGGCACCAAGACCCAGTCTGGGAGATGTGGAGCTTTCGAGGCTCATTCCTAACATTCATTATTTTCATATTTAATACGAAAATTGACGCGACACATCAGGGAGATTGGTCAGTCAGCTAGTATGGAAACTATTAGTGCAGAAAAATGAATAGCCTGGCAGTTAAATGTCTGCAACGCCCACACACTGCCTGGAAGAAACTTAGAAATAGGGTTATTCATCTGAGTTTATCCTATGGTCCCTAGGTATCATAGCAGTGGTTGAATGTGGCTGAAAATTTTTGCACTGCTTCTTGCTCGATCTGGGTCCTCTGTGGTAAACAGTGAGAGTGTTTAAGGCAGAGTTGTCCCAAGTCTGCCTCTGTCTTAAAATCCAGTAGGCAGAGCTCAGAAAATGTTCAGAGACACTTGTGTGACACAGGATGTTTCCCTGGTTACAGACCCTGTGGACATCGGTTTCCAAATGATGGCCTTGAGGGGGGTCTGTGAGGTGACTGGTTTTAGAAAGTCATTTAGGTACGGTGGGTCCTGGAAATCTTTACAAATACTATTTCCCACAACCACTGTCAGTCACTTTCTAGCAGCAACACCAAGAAGAGCCTTTGAAATTTTAAAGTAAGAAAAGACTCACTAACAGTGGCTCTTTTCTCTTGGATTGCTACTTCCCCACAAGTCCCAGTTTCAGACAATGAGAAATTTCCAGGTTCATCTTTCATTTTCCTGCATGTTGTTTTTATTTTTTTTTTTTTGCTGCCTACACTACACCTCTTGAGCTATATCTGCATCAGTAAATAAAATGAGGCAGCACACACTGCCCCGAAAACAAATGGAATGGCTTGTTTTACTAGGATCAAAGTCCCTGCCTGAAACATGATCACCTCATCTGTGTCTTGCTGACTGAAATCTATCCCTGGCTCTCGATGCCCACTGAGTCATGCTCAGCTGTTATTTGGAGAGAGTTGCCAGCCACAAAGCAAAACACACCTGAGAGCAGGCTAACATCAGCTCAGGAAAATCACCCCGTGTCCCCTTTCCAACCACCAGTCCACATGGGTAGGTGCCTTTGGAGCAGCAGCTCAATTCATCAGTTCAACACCATTAAGACCAGCGGGTATTGAAGAGATTTGCACTCATGCTCATGAAAATAAAATTTTCCCCCAACTCTTAGGATGTGATGAGCCACCCTCTCAAAGTTGCTTTCTCCCTCCAGTGACTGTAGGAGGAGCTCAGATGACAAGTTTCCACAGATTACCTAGCTTTTGGGTGGCTAGAATTAAGTGAAAATCCCATGCTAAAGGATAAAGGACTTCCTCCATTTTTTAATCTGAATGATATTAAAACCAACCTCTACTTTGCAGGGAATGAAGAAGTTCTACTTAGAACATATGCAGTTCAGTTCTTTCCCGTGAAGTTGCCATATGGCAGGGGAGTGATGGGAAGAAGAAAAATATTGACAGTGATGATATATCTTATTACAGAGCATACGGACCAAATTTTCCTCTCAGTTACACTAGTGAAAATCTGGAGTGAACAGCCTTGTCTTGATAGGAAAATCAGATCAGTCAGTGGATATACAAAGCCAATTATGAGAATGAAACAAAAGCAAACTTGGGAAACATTATGGTATAGTAAAGAAGACATGTGGTAGGATGCCAGAAGACAGGAAGCCATTGGGCCCAGCATGCTTACTCTTCCTTTGAAAAAATCATCCCATCTACAGTAACCACAAGTGGTCAGGATCTTGTTTTATGCCTGAGCTTGGCACTCTGAATGAAAGCTGCCCAAAAACATCTGTTCTGGGTTCCAAACATTTATATAGCCCTTTGTTAGAGTACCAAAGATGGCATCACATCAATGGAAAGGATGCATTGCTGAAGAAAGCAGTTCGAGGATGGTATAGGGAAAAGTCCAAGATTAACACAAGACCTGCAATGTTTTACACACCAACAACTATCAGTTATTTCTTGCTGAACATCCAGCAGATTAAAACTTCAAACTGTGTTTGACAGATAAAACCAGAAACTGCTCCAAGGAGAGAGACCATGGTGTACTGCTATTCCATACTATTTGGAATTTAGTATTCCATTCAAAATTGTTTGGAAATACATCACGGGCAACTTAACAGCAAAGGATGCATCAATAAGCCTGTTTCTCTACTACATTACAAAGACATGAAGGCAAATACGCAGCTGAGAAGACTTCTGGAAATGTAATGCATATTTACTAAATAATAGTTGAGTTATTTGAAACTTAGTTCTGCCACCAGCTAGCAAAAGAACTGTTTTATTTTCAGAATCTCTTCCAGACTGTGTAAGATAATCAGAAAGGTACAGACTTTTTGGACCTACATGGCAGGATGATAGCATTTATGTAAACTAGATGAGGTAAACAGTGCCTGAAACTCAGCCAGACAAAACAAATTAAAAACTGAAGTAGAATTACCACCTGTAATTTAGCACACAAAAGAGTTAAACTGCAATTTAATAAATAAACTATGTATTATTTTTTTTTTTGGAGGCCTCTGAAGACTGAATTCCTGCAAATGAGTTCAAAGACAAACTATAGCCAACTCAATGTCCACAGTTTCTTTGGAGCCAGCATGGAACATTTGGCCAGAAAAAAACAGTGCCAACTACCCAGTGCAAAGCCTATACTTTAATTTGCAAAAGCAAAAAGATGTGATTTATGCCTCCGAAAGGAAGAAGTTAAAAAAAAGTATCTAACAGTACGTTCTGTGTAGGTTTATTATTTTGCCAACAGTTTGTGGGTTGGATGATGAGGTACGTTCCTGAAGATTAGACATCACCATTTTTTTAAACAAACAAAACAGCAGGCAAGATCAAAATTCCCCTAAAGCAGAGGCAGCCCTTGCAAAAGTTCAAGGCTGTTGTGACTCTCCCTGGGCTCCTTTTTAAAAAAAAAATAGATTCATCAACGAATAGCATTAATCAGCTTTGGCTCACAGGGGGCATTTTTGCTTCCAGTTGTGGACAATTAGAGGCACAGTGTCAACTGGTCATTAATTAGGTCGTGTAAAGCTCTGTGGACACACATTGCTTTTTTTGACATCAAAAAATTCTCATGAAGAGTGGGACTGTAACATCGAGACATCTCCTGTTTTTTTCTCACTTTAAACCAAACAATTTCCTAGTTCAGAGGAAAAGGCGAAGGACGAATGGACACTGGAAGTAAGCAGTGTAGTTCCACTGATGAAAGCAACAGACAATTGAGAATCAAGTGGAGTAGATGGTGAGCTGTTAATTCATGTGTCCAAACCTGGTAGTATCATTTGCAGTATGTCTAAGGGAAGGGTGTCTTGATCTACATAAATATTAACTGATGAAATTTAAAATGAAGATTTATGACAATATTGCCATCACAAGCTTGTCCAACAGGATTTCTTCCTGGTTCCTAAACTGTCAAAACCACCTTAGTGCTGGTCTTTAGTAGGTGATCCACAATATCTTCATGATAGAGCCTCAAGATATCATTCAAATTTTGGCCAGATGTTATGGTTAAAAATGGGATATTGTTTCTCAGAGAGAAATCTTTTTCACTGTTGCGACTTCCCCTAGCCACCAAAGGCCTGTTCTAAGACTGTAAATTAAAAGTCTCAATAAATATATTATCATTGTGCAACAAAATAGCTCTGCCAAAAAGAAAAAAAAAAGTAGCACATGAAATCCCAAGGGATGTCATTCTTCAGCCTGAAAAATATCACTTATTGCGGAGAAAAAAGGCACTCATAAGTTGCACATTGTTAGATGGCTCTTATGGGTTTCTTGGCAGTCAGTCCGGAAAATCTATTTCTTCAGTGTAAATATATATATAAATAAAATCTTAGTTAGAACAACATAAATTAGGGAAGCAAAAAAAAAAAAAAAAAAAAGAGTAATTCCAGAAATCTGTCCTAGTGCTAAGCATAGTCTTCCAATCCCTAAAAAGTGTGTAGGATTTAAGAACACCACTACACCACTGTCACCCTCCTCCTGAGATGTGGCTGCCCATTAATGAATAAATTAATTTTGCTTGTAAACTTCATCTCCTTTGGCAACATCCAGTGCTGAAGGCATTCAGACAATATAAAGGTACTTTTCTCCAGGTTTAACTCAGTATAAAGGAAGATGCATCCTTATTAAAATCTCATTCCTGCTCATGGCTTTTCTCTGCTGAGCCTCATACTTCATGAATCATTGCTATTACTCTAAAATTGGTTTCCATGAGGGCTCTCTTCTTTAATGTTTTTGTTCCTAATAGAATGGTCACATTTTAACTTTTGCTTCCTGGGGAAGGATTTTGCAGAAGTATTATGAAGACAGAAAATACCCCATGAGTTTCCAAAGTGTAGGTAGCAAGAATATTTAATATTATGCTGGGAGAGAAACAAAAGGGATATAAAAAATTATTCACAAGGACAAAAAATAATCTTTTATTCAGGGGAAGAAGGAAAAGATGCCTTCCATGGACACATTGTGCCATTTTTTAATTTCTACATGCCTTGTCTTCCATATTCTTTGGGTGGGATACCCAATGAGGTAAATGCAGTACAGCAATTATTAGGTTCATCTGAAAGAAGGTAATTAAATAAAACAGACAAGTGTAGCACACCAAGGTGACATATGCTTATAGAAATGCATGTGGCTGACCAGTCTTCATGGCAACTGGATTTTTCTTATTTGTGTGCATTTCGCAAACTGCATCTTCTGCCCTCATTTTTTGTCTTCCTTTTTTTTTTTTCCTTATTCAATTTTGTATTGTTTTCTAGGATCTTTTAAACCAATATTATGCCCCACTGACAAATTTTCCTATAAGAGTGTGATAGTCATCAAGACAACAATATCATTTGGATGAAATAAGACTCCCAAAGGAGCCCCTTCAGAGCTGGAAAACCTATAAACTTCCTACTGAAAGGTAACCCAACTTGTGATTTTGTCTTTTAAAGTAAAATATTAGAGATGCTTTATAGACTTGAAGCATTTCTCATTGTGGGAAAGAAAGGATCACTGTCTTCTTAGGCTATCAGTATATATTTGTGAGGCAGCAATAATTCTTCCAGTGAATTTCATGTTCCTGTTGAAATGTCTTCACTTTTTTTGAACAAGGAAAGGATTTCAGAATGGTGCTATATGGACAAGATCTAAAAATAAAGTCTCTTGGCAGTTGTGTTAAAGTGAGTGTTGCTACTAGCTTGATGTAAATAGGAGGAGAACCATACCCTAAAAATTACTTCTATTGCCTCTGGGCATAAGCATCCAGGTGGAGAAATGGCACCTGCTCTTCTTTAAGTCATTTATCATTTCTGTGGGAGAAAAAAAAAACCATCTCTGGAGAGCACATCCTTATCTGTAGAGAAGAGGTCAGTACTGCTCTATTCCTGTCTTTGGTATGTCTGCACAGCTCTATGGTTGATGGTGCAATAACAATTATTATAAGTAAGAATGATGACACTCATGGACAGTGATGCATTTAAGTCTCTTGCAATTAGCTGTTTCTCGCTCTGACACCAAGCTTCTGGCATTAGATCTCCCTGCACCTTGGCTTATCCGCCCGTGAAATGAGGGTAAAGATACTGACCTCTCTTGTAAAACTAGTCTGAGATTTACTGCTGAAAAGCACCAGGTACAAATTAGGCAGAATATTTAACAGCATATGTAACAAGAGCACAAACTCCACTGGCTTGTGAATTCTCATTGGGAGACACGCTCTTGTGACATTCACTCCTGTCTGAACTTGACTAAAAGTGGCCATTTTACCTGAGACTCCACTGACTGCCAGAGAATTTAAAATTTTACGTGGTGTTCTTATTCCCTGAATTAGACACTGTCCCTGGGGGGCAAATGAAAATTCTACTTTGATAATGTCATAAGGCATAAGGATGATAATCACAGAATCATAGAATGACTTCGGTTAGAAGGGACCTTAAAGACCAGGGACCATGGGCAGGGACACCTGCCACTATCCCAGGTTGCTCCAAGACTCATCCAACCTGGCCTTGGACACTTCCAAGGATGAGGCAAGCACAGCTTCTCTGGGAAAATAACAGAAAGGATGATGCTTTCTAGTTGCAAAAAGATGTTGGAAAAATGAGTGTCCGTCTGTGTGAAGGGTCAATACAAAAGGGTTTTTTACTGGGTCCAGTTCAGTGGAAAGAACACTTCCAGGACCAATGCATGAGGGCCAGGCAGCAACGCCAGGATTCCTCTTGCACGCTGTCAGGAGCATAAAAATCTGGCAAAAACATGCTATGCACATGAAAAGATGTATCCTTGGTGCAGGAGATCCACTGGTAGGATCACTCCAGACATCTCCTCCTGAGACCATCTCTTCCCAATGACCAGAGGAGTGGCAGCATCCCTTGGGTGTTTAGTGACATCACCTGGAGTTTAGTAGCAGATGCTCCCTCTCCTGTCTTTACCCTGTAGCCTTTACCTGTGTTTCATATGGCAGTGGAGGCAAAGTGCTTAGTGAGTAAGTTTATAATATTTTTTCATTAAGAATTTACATATAGGAGGAATATGACTGGGAACCTAATGAGCTACTTTGTAATTTGATGAAATGCTGTGACCTGCCAAGGGACTTAGCCCAAGGAGTTTTGTGTGCTAATCTGATGCTAAGCACAAGGAGGGCTTCGGGAATACCAACTTCTCCTGGGTGTCTTGCCCACCACTGCAACTGCATGGCTATAATTAACATCAATCATGCTAGAGAAATGGAAGACCAGAAGCTACCTGAGGGACTACAGTGCTGAGAATGAGAACCTGTGCTAGCCAACACTGTCTCTGGGGAGTAATTAGGTCCTCTGCAAATCCTGGTAGGAGTCTCACATCTCCAGCTCCGTTCTGGCACACCTTGCTTGAACACTGAGTACAAGCTGACTGAGGACTCCACTAGAGATGGTTTAATACCGAGAGTTAAAAAAAAAAACAGGAGAGCTGCCAGCACTTTGGACAGCATTCTTGGAGTGAGAATTAATCCCTCTTCCCTGTAATATTTTAACTAGTGTAAATACATCAATACCATCCACATTTTAAGTATTCTTCTTCATGATTCATGATGAATCAGAAGATGCAGCCGCCCTGTGCTCTGCTCAGATACGGTGTGAAAGTGAAGTAGAAAGTGCCATCAAGTCATAATAATACACTTGGTTTGTAAACCCCATTTCATTCCCTATGTTTCAAAGCCTTACCAGCATTAATTAATTAAAACCTTGCGACAGCTCTATGAGTTGGGCAATGACTATTATCTCATTATATCAGCCAGTGAATGTGGAGACCCTGAAGGCCAGATTGAGACTGCCTGCTTTAGGCACTCAGTTTATTCATTTCAACATCTAAAATAAAATAGGTGCTTGGCTCCAGCAGAATGATTCAGATCTCTTAGGGCAGGTGCCTGTGCAAACCATACAGGCAAGGCAGTGACAGATGCCTCTGAAGTAGGACCCAAGTGATGTTCACACATTTCTCCATCAACAGAACAGAGAACTGTAGGCCCTTCACGGGATGATTTAGTGTGGTTACATGCAGCCACTCTAGGCATAAGCACTAGGAAGTATTACTCTCACAAGTGTGGCTGGGTAATTGCTGAATTCAAGGCTCAACAGTGTGCAAACCTGCTTATGTGGGAATCAAAACATAAATTCCCCTCTGAAGGGCAAGCACCTGGGTTGTGGGATAAGTGGGAGGAAGCACAAGATGTTAATGATTTGAGCACTTATCCCGAAAATAGAAACATAGACATCTAGGCTGTCCAGCCCAAGGGGGTCTGGCCCCAGCATTTCCCGTTGCTCCATCTGTTCCAGGGGACAGGCAAAGCTGGAGTGGAGGCACTCAGGTCAGCCACTCAGCAACCAGCAGTGTGAGATGCAGAAACTAGAGAGATCAACACAGTAAATGGGGAGGTCTTTTGCTTGTAAAGCTCTGTTTCAGAGCTCTATCAGATAAATGGCATGAATTGAGTTAGGCTGGGGAACAGGCATTCCCTGGTCACCCAGACTTAGCTGCCACTTAGGAATGTCTGGGTGCTGCCACGCTGTCAGACTGACATGTCTGGCATGTCTCCTGTACCCTGGTACCCTGGTATCCACACTCTGCAGTCATTAGCTGGCCATTAGGGAGCCATTTGTTCCATCTGAGAGGAAGGCTGAGCATGGCAAAGCCGACCTGTGTGCTGCAGGTTCTGCTCCAGGCACAGCCTGGACAAGCACCACACAGCTTTGGCTCTTTACCTGGTGCAATATTGCAGTGCTAGCCTGAAGCCTCAAACCTCAACAGCCCTCCTGTCACTCCTCAGAGCACACAGGAAGCAGATGGCTGCAGAAAAAACCAATATTTTGGCATCTGTATTAGGAAACAAACAAACATACAAAACCCAAACACAAAATCCCAAACCTATAAACTCGGAATACTTAGAATTTTGCACTAAGTCTATAGGGAGATGTTGTCCAGTGGAGACCAGGATCAAGTGTTGTGTGGTGTGGGTTGGTCTGCCCACTCCGGCTGCTCCCAGCTCTTAGCTGTGTGGCCACAAACCAGCCTGCATCAAGCAGTTCAGAGTCATAGACTGTCTCTCTGCTTTGGACCACATAAAGAGTATGAACATGCTCCAAATTTATCGTGCTGAGGTGTTCTGTGCCAGCTCGATATCACCTGAAACTGGTGGGTTTGGTCAAACTGCGGCTGAATGAGGTGGGCCCTTTTCAACACCTTGGGAGATATTAGCAGCTTCTTACCCACCTGTGAGTCATGATGGACTGTCACAGGCTGTCAATCACTGAACACAAGTGAAACCATATGGTTATGTGTTTAAGTTACTCTCAGGTCTAAAACACACTGTCCAGATTTGTATGCAACAATCAGCTTCTCTGGGAGGTAGGTTCCTCTTCCGATGAAACAGACTGAGCCATTCACTGGGACTTAGACCCATCTAGTTCATTCTCACAGGGACCTAAGTTGACTCATGAATGGTCTAAATCACATTCACTGACTTCTTCAAGCTATGCAGTACCTCAGGAACAGAGCTGAGAAAACGGCTCATGAGTTCTGAACCTAGGCTTGAGCCTGATTTATTACCATTTGTACCTGCTAGGGGTTTCTTTGATCTCAGCAAGACTCTTCACTGATTAGCAGCAGAGAAGGGGAATTTGGGTTAATGCATGCTCTACCCACTCTTTAACATAAGAGTGGCTCCTATTAGCTCTTTAGCAGTTTGTCTTTTTGTGCAAGAACTTGCACAGCTGACTTGGCTAAACTTTTAATGGGTGCGCTTCTCATGTGGGAGGAAATGTTAAGCACTGCTTATTGTTACTTAGAATTACACACCCAAATGCCATAACTCCATGCAGAGTTCCCAGGCTACACTACTATATCACAAATAAGATCTTCCTCACCGCCTAAAGTAATGTCATGATGCAGCGTAGGAGCCAAGGAATGCTGGGTTTGCAAAACACACGCATTGCTTCAGATCGCAATGAATTCATTTAAGAGGAGATCAGGCAGCAAACCATTAATTTCAGCGCAATATATTTCCCTGCTCCTCTTATTTACCGAGATGTTGTCTCGGTAGATCAAACCAATGAAATTACAGCAGCGTACTGACAGCAGCCGATATCTGCCTAATATCTTGGGGAGGCATCCCTTTATCAACTGCTTCCAGTTTTTGCCTGACACATCTCCAGTGTTCAGTCTGTTCTGCTGGAAATAGGAAAGTTAAAGTTTTCCAGCGTAACTGGCTGAGTCAGAAGCTCCTGTGGGCAGCCAAGCACAGGCACATGTGTTGACTGCCCTGCGAGCAGTAAACTCGGCCCCACCGTGCCAGAGGAGGTGTGCTGCTCTCCTTGGGTGTGCTTCTGGAGGCCACGTGTGGGGAGTACACAACTCCACCCTCAGCTGAGGTGGGAAACTTGTTCAAAGTGGTTTTGAGGTTTTGTTAAGAAGCAAAACAGGAAATCTGTGTGAATCTGGAGTTTTACAATTTTTTTAACTTGTTGCTCTCCAAGACTTTTTTTTTAATAGAAATTAAATAAATATCTGGATGAAAACTTTCTGCAGCTGACCTCATCCCAAGTTTTTTCTGGTGTGGATGAGACTTCACGCAGCAAAACACCCCGGACTAGTCCAGGGATTTTTTTTTTTCCTTTCCTTTTTTTGGCAAATCAAGCAACTCAAAGGCTGTGTCAACTTACTTAAGTGCTCTTTATGCCAACTAATCATAGCTGGCACAAAAACCAATGCTGACTATTGCACCCTTTCCTGCCTACAGTGGAGGTGGGGAAGGCCAGAGAGCTGTAATGGCAAGTCTGTGCCATCTGGAGAAATTCTGTATCCTCAGCTCAGTTGCCTGGGACCAGGGGAAGGACCACTGAATTCCCTCTAAAAATCAGTGAAGAGGACAACATCAGAGGAGTGAGAAGTACCAGAACAAACCTTCCTGAGCCAACATGCTGACCCATATACCCAGTACCACTACCACTGCTGATGGCATCTGGTGTTCCTGTCCCTTCCTTCCTCAACCTTCCCTCTGGTAGCTGTGAAAACCATAAGAGCTGGTTTAAGAGCCTGCAGTTAATGTGGGCCCTCTCCAGCCCTCAAAAACCTATGGTGAAACCACCAAGTTTCCTTGGGAGCTGGGCATGAGAAAGTTATTACTACTGACCTCAATATAGGGCCTATTCACAATAAAAACTTCATTAGCAGCGCCACAAGCTACTGAGCTTTGTGGTATACTGCTGATTCACATTCCGTGACACTCTTTGCTGAGCAAACTCTACCCAGGTGTCTCCACAAGTCTGTTTTCAGTTCTGTGCAAGGCTGAGTTTGGGTCAGATTCTCTGAGGAGATAGTGCAGTTGCTCGTGAATGACAACAGACGAAGACAAGTGAGTTACTGGCAGGTGCAACACAAATCGACTGAGCTGTATTTTGCAGCTGGGATCAACCTGACAAGCTCCTCACAGTTTGCTCCCAGTTTATTTAAGCTGCCTCTGTGTGCTGCATAAGGCACCAGCAAGGCTTTCGCTGCTGCTCCAGCATCACTCTGACGTCAGCACTTTGATTTGATTTTCTGTCACTGTTCTTACAGATTAAATTTCAACCAGTGACCCACTGCTTGATAGCTCATTAGCAAATCCCTTCGAGCCATCCAGTCCTGCCCTTGCTTGACAGTTAACTCTGCATTGCACATACTCCTGAAGCCTCTTGAAATCTGCACTGTACCATGAGAAAGCTTGGTCAGACTCGGTGCAGCTACAAAAGCCTATGGGGATCTATGCCCAGCTGCATGTTCTCGATGACAAATCACTAATGTTTCTTATTATGAGTCCTTGCGTCTTTTCAAGCCGTTGAGGTTGTGTGAAGACTCCTCCATGGACAGTCAAAGCTTTCCTTTCCCACCCCTCCTCTCCGCCCTTGATCTATAGGGGAATTATTCTGACTTCCTTCTTGTTGAGACCTCAAAACAGAACATTCTTTTTCCTTTTGTTGTCCAACATCATTATTGCAATCAGGCAGACTGAGCCCTTTTAAGTTTTCTCTTGCTGTGACACATGGATATAAAACTCCTGGAAGGCAGTGAGGATGGAGGAGCAGCCTCAGATCATGTTCTGGAGGTCACAGACCCCAACTCCCACTTTTGCAGCTGAGTAGGACAGCATGCAGGTTGCTCTGAGTGCATTAGGATCCCTCTCACTGACAGATACCTTAAGCTCAGATTTTCCTATGCCCAGCTTTGAGTCACACTGATAAACAGGTTTATAGAAAAAGTGTAGCCATTTCTTTGTTTTACCTCCTCCATTCATCTGAACAGACCTCTTGTCTTGCACCTACATTATCAGAGCCAAGAAACAGTATTGTGTATAGCCCAGAGCTAAAACACACACCTTTCCCTCTAACTCTTCTTAAGCTGACACTTACACAAGTACCCAGGCTGGCACCATCAGAGTCTTAACAGATCCGCTTCCCCTGAGCTGAGAAAATCTGATAAATGTGGAACCAAGTCTGTTTTCAGCACCTGGCAGGTTGAACACAGACACAAGGACCCTGGCGTGCCAAGCTGTGTGCCACTAAAGCAGCTCTGGTGTGCCCCTGAAGCAGTGGATGGAACTTTCCAGCCCCACACTCTGCCTTTCCCTCAGTAGATACTTCACTCCTGAAGTCAACCTCACTAATTTCAATGGGGAGACGCTTGATTTATGCTGGGCTGAGATGAGAATCTGGCTGTGATTCTTTATTGCCTTTTAAAGCCAAGAGCCCAGCAGAGGCCAATTGTGTCTGACGTGAAGCAGCTGCACACCCAACGTGGAATCTGCACAACTTCGTAAACTAGCAGTGGTCTGAATAAAAACTTCAAACAAGACATTCTGGCATTGGCCAGAGAGACTGAAGATAAATAGCTGGGAGACGCCAAGTGCGAAGGAAGAACTGCTTGACTGTTGGACGGAGAGCAAAGTAAGAAGCAGAAATTAGGCAGGGTGCTGGGAGGCTTGTAACACTCCCAAAAAGCAAAAGGGTCACAGCATTTAATTTGATTAATTCATCGCTGGTCTAAAAGACTTTGTACTGAGCCTCAGGCAGTGCAATAAACATACAATCATTAAGAGAGGAAATAAAAGTTAGGTTGGGTGATAAATGGTTCTGCTTCCTCTCCCAGTCCAGCTTCCCTCCTGTTTCTTCTCTTCTTGGTCAGTGTAGACATTGGAAGCAACACAGTAAATCAAGAGGTAGCATTAAAACAACAATAACAATGACAAAACTCACTGTATTTCAATTGCCTTAGTCAAAACACTTTCAAGGAAAGCTTTGCTTCACTTTCCCCATCAGTAGAGTGCCCATTTAGGGTATACCATAGGCAGAAAGGAGCAACAGTCTTGCTGGCTTGGTCTCCTCTCCACAGGACTGATAGAAAACTTAGTGGAAAACAAGAAGGATATTTATTCTAAATGGGCCAGATAATGTTTTTGGAAGTAGTTTCAGTAGTTTTGGTTTGTTTGGTTTCCTAAACATTCAAGGGCCTAAACTGCTGGTTTGATGAATGTATTTACAAATAAAGGGGTTTTTTTAAAGCTCTGATGGTAACTTTTATGGGCCAGATGGCACAAACACTCACCCTGTAACTGTACAGCGCCTGTCCCTCACCACAGGACACAGTGGGAGGGAACAACCCCCTACTAACACTGGGGCTTGGAAAACTTTTGCAGTTGCTGGAAGCTATGTAGGAGCCTGGGGTACCCAAGAAAACCGCAGCAGAGGCAGAACTGGGGACAGGGAGGGTGACTAATTCTCTATACATCCTCAGTCGGTGAAGTTCTTACCTAGCTCTTCTCTCATCCACTTCAAACACTGTGGTGGGTCTAATGCTGTATTCACTGGGTGTCGGTGAGTATCAGAGCTCACTGTGGCACTGTATGGCAGGAAACTGCTTTTATCCCCTTTACCCAGTCAAACACTGAGGTTAACTGCAATTAAGACATTTTTTCTGCAGTTACATGAGAAAACTATGATACAGAAGACGGGTCTGCGAATCCTAGACCATGCATCAGTCTGTCTCTGAATTGATGCACGTAACGCCATACAAAACACAACTCCTGTTGGGTCAAATCTTTGCTATTGAAGAAAGCCAGGTGAGTTATCTATGTGTTTTGCTGGATATCTATTCAACTTCATTCATCACCTGATATTCACTTCTTCTGTCTTGTTTCAGTGTGTAACAGGTCATCCATGAGTATATGTGCAAGACTCAGCCAGTATAAGCATTCAATTTACGTCTTTAAGCTGGTCAGGTGAGAGAATGTTCATCCCGCATGATGAGCATAGAAACACAGAATCATTAAAGTTGTAGAAAACCTCTAAGATCACTGAGTCCAATCATTCCTCTAGCACTGACAAGGCCCATCACTAAATCATGTCTCTAACCACCACTTTTACATGTTTTTTGGACACTTCCAGAGACAGTGACTCCACCACTTCCCTGGGCAGCCAGTTCCAATGCTTGACAACATTTTCAATGAAGAAATTTTCCCTAACATCTAATCTAAACCTGTCCTGGAGCACCTTGAGGCCATTTCCTCTTTTCTTATTGCTTGTAACCTGGAGACCAACCCCCACTTGGCTGCACCCTCCTGTCAGGAAGTTGTGGAGAGACAGAAGGTCGCCCCTGAGCCTCCTTTTCTCCAGGCTGAGCCCCCTTTCCCAGCTCCCTCAGCCCCTCCTCATCAGATTTGTGCTCCAGACAATTCTCCAGGTCTGTTGCCCTTCTCTGGATGCTCCAGAACCTCAACATCCTTCTTGCCATAAGTGACCCAAAACACTGGGTCCAAGAGTGTGGTCCTACTGTTTCCACTCTCACTGAAATAATGCGTTCACTGAAGAATAATGAACCAACATTGTGATTCCAGACCTATGTAAAATAATAAATAACTGGTGGAAAGTATTATTATATGAAAAATCAGCAAAGTTTAATTAATAAGGCAGTTGGCTAATGCTATTTACCTACATCTGCCACATACATTGAGAAGAACAAATATGCTTATCTACTTCTGAAATACTGATCCCTTCTCAGAGTAAAACTGTGCCTGATCAAGGCTAAGGCTGATACTCTTCCTTCAAGAGTAAAACCAGCACCATACAAACCAAATGAGGAGGAAAGGTCAAGTCAGAAGAAATTCAGCTTGTAGCACTGCTGGACATTGAAGGGGGAAGGCCTGGGAGGTTTGTAGGTAAGTTAAGCATTAATTTGTAAAGCACGTTTGTCATGCTAGCTATCCAGCATTCAGAAACTGATGATTACTGCTTTCCTAATACCTGCATATGATTAACTTTTTATTCCTGTAAATTTACTATGCATGGTGTCTGTGCTGTATCTGATAAAACCAATGACCTTTGAGCCATGGTGCCCAATACACAAGCTAGGCAATCTTTGTTTATATAATCATTGTTTAAAAAAAACAGGAGGCAGAAGTACTGTGACAGTAAGGTAGCACAGACCTTGATTAGTCTCATTACAAAGAAAAGAAGAAATGTAGTCCTGGATATAGCAGCTCTCAACCTCTGCTTCACCTCCAGCTACATCCTGGTCTGCAGTGATTGTAACTAGGACATAACATGACAGGTTGTACATGCAAATTGCCATCTTATCTCTGCGCCTTAAAAGGTTAAATGTGCTTTTCCTCATTATTCCACCTAAGGAAAAAGGGAAGAGGCAACTAATCTTGTTTTTTTTCTGAGGCACAAGCTATGGCATGGAGAGTGCTGATCAGCAATGGAAGTCTCTTCTCCAGTATCACGAAACAGGCAGACACATGACAAGGAGATGTGGAGTTTACCACAAGGGCCTCTTTGAAACACAGCTCTACTCTCAGTCTCCCCAGCCCAGCTGCAGCACCAATCTGTGACCTCTCCCTGGGTCCCTCACCTGGGGCATCAGTAACTCCTGGAAAGCAGATGAGAGGCTCAGCCATCCAGCTGTGCACAGTGCCTCAGGTCACACAGTGCCAGAGGGACTCCAAGGCCGTTTCACGAGTGTGCGAGTCGTATCTCTGACTCTGGGAAGGAGGGAGTCAACTGAGCCAATGCTTCCTGCACACAGCTTTACAGTTCAGTCTAGGATGTGCCCAAATGACATCGTGTCTGTGGCAAGGCAGGATCTGAAACACTTTCTGCTGTATTCTTGCCTGTAGGCCAAGCAAATGCCACTGGAATAGTCTTTATCTAAACAGAAAAGCAGTGTGTAATTAGTTTTGATTAATTAGTCTTTCTAAATACAGGAGGGTTTGATGAGCACAAGAAATTTGGCAGAAATAGCAATTTCAGAGAAAGACATCAGGAAGCAACAGGTCATGAGGAGTGAGTGGGAAGAGTTATTAACTTGTTATTATGGAAGGGACACCAGCTTCTCCAGAACAATGGTGTGGAAACAGTCAGGCCACAGAGAAATTAGCCATATGCACTAAAATTGCACATTTAACCCAAAGTGGTCCCAAGAGATGTACACTGAGGCAAAGCTTGTAAGGTCTCCACTAAAGAATGGCCAGTGATAGTCCAGGTTGGTGCAGGACAAGAAATGGACTTTTGTTGTGACCAACCAAAGTGACTGGTGATGCTCTCTCAATGGCACCCTTCACTTTGGGCTCAGATTTCTACATCGAATCACAGAATCATGGAATAGTTTGGTTGGAAGGGACTTTTAAAGGTCATCTATTTCCAAACCCCTGAGTTGAGCTGGGACACCTTCCACTAGCCCAAGTACTCAAACCCCAGCCTGGTACATGAACACCTCCAAGAATGGGTCATCCATAATTTCCCTGGGCAACCTGTGCCAGGCAGCTTTCTTGCACCAGGACTTCAAAGAGCTTCTCCAAAAGGTGAGAAGGACAACTCTTCCCTTTGTGTCTTATGTCTTTCTAGACAGTAAAATCATACCTAAGCTCCAAGACTGTACAACAGGACTGTTTTCTGACATATGCAGGATCACTACTTATCACCAAGGAGCACCAAACTTTAGAAATGGCCAAGTGTTGTCACAACATAGACAAAAACATAAATTAACAACAATACAATGGTACCTGCAGCTGCACACCACACTGAAACAAACTGCAGTGCCCGAACACCAAGGAACAATAAATGGTTCTCTCATCCCTCTCATCACAGATATATCCACTGAGTGTGGGTAGGTTTTGCTACATATTTTATCTCCAGAAGCACGCAATGAAGTTGCAAATGGCAGTACCGAGTACACCAAAATACCCATGCAGTAAAAATAACACTGAAATTGTGATATAAATCTATTTCAGCTTTCATCAGAATATTCAGGATATCTCCTCTTATCTCTGTTATATATTATTTTTAACTTGTGGAAGATGACAAATACTGAAAGGAAAGAGCAATCAGGCTGTGGAAGTTGCCTCCTGGGACAGACATATATGTTCTCATAGGTCTTTTTTTTTTTCTTTTACCTTTTATTTTTCTGATTAGTCAATCTGTGTTTAACCTCCTCAGGGAAATGCAAGGTGAGTTAGGAGGAAGAAGGTCAAGGTTATCATGGAAGAGTGTAATCCTCCCTCTGTGGGAACTGGTTAAATAGTTATGGCTAGACTCAAGTGCAGACCTCTGCTGGGAATCTCAGTGAAGGTCAAAGGCAGAGAGGAAAAAAAGCTGCACTGAGATCTTAGGCAGTCATAAGCAGACAGATGTTCCTAGGCTTTAATGAGCAGTCTTGGCTCCAGGCATTTCTTGGCAGAGCTGTTTAGTTTTAGCATTTTTCCTTGTAGTGCAAGGTATGGCTCTGGTTATCTGGCTCTGCTTAGCAACTGCTGATGATTTTTCCATCTAAATAATAGCATGACAATGAAGAAATAAATTAATAATCTGAGATTTGATGGATTAGGTCATAGAGAATGCTGTGCGGCTGTAATCATGAAGAGCAAAAATAAATAAAAGCAAGAATTTCAGTTTAAATGAGAACCAGTTTAAAAAGTTTAAACTGCAAATCGAATGGAGCTCCTACTGCAAGTTCTAGCCCTCCATTTTATACTTTTATCAACATGGGGAATAAACTGAAGGAAAATAACATGAAATTGACTTTCTCTTTACTACTTCCGTCTTCAAGTCAGCCTGGTGGGGATCATCCCCCTACTTTGGAAACTCGTTTGAGTTCAACAGTGTTGGGAATTTTGACAGTTTGCTATGCCTTAGTGAAACATATTAAATTGAAAATTACAGATTTAGCAAACATCTTCCGTTCAAAAAGCAGAAAGACTACAAATGCAAAGACTGTTATCAAACTGTGAAAACTGTGAATTTCCATTAAAAAAAAATGAAAAATAAATTTGTTAAAATTTTGAAGACTTTTAATCGTATGTGATAGGACACAACTTTCTTAATGAAATAGCCACTACAACACTTGGTGGAGAATATTTTTGTTCTTTGTCAGGTATGTTGCAACTCTGATCTTCAGACCCTGATTTGAATCTCTTTTCCCATATTTTTGCATGTATCATTTTTTGATGTCACAACTGATCTATTATAATATGATATCATGAATGGGACTGTTTTCATGGGGCAATCTGTCATTTCAGACTGCCTTTCACTACTATAGTCCAGATTCTAGTCTTGGTGAAGGAATTGGAAATGTTTAGGTGGCTTAAGGATGAGCAGTCTTTGGAACACGATCAGTTACAAGCCAGTAAAAAACTTTAGAGCCTTACATTGGCAGGCTATACAAATTCTCTGCTCCCTCTGTGTTCTCAGTTAATTCTCTTTTAACTTTGAAGGCCATCAACTACATTTCTTTGAAGCTTTTTTTTAGCACATGAGAATCTCATCCACCACTGGTTGGTTCAGCAAAGCTCACCCCTTTCCAGAACTAAGTGTGAAATCTGCTTTGTGATAAATATCTGATGTTGTAGGAGCACTGGGCTTGCTCCCAAGCTAAATTCATTTATAATACAGCAAAACACCTGCCTCTGTGTCATCACAAAAGCAGCTCCCTATTGTAAAGTACAATCCAGTCTCTCAGACAAGATTCAGATTCCCTTTTTCTCCACTCTGCAGGAGAGGAACAGATGTCCTTAGCAGCCAAAAGGAGCTTCCTACCTCTTCATCTACCCAGTTATATTTCCAAGTCATGAGACCTAAAACTCTTCAGAGTCAATTGGCAAGGGTTTATTGTTTCCATGACACCGATCCCTTCCACAGCCACTGAAAGCTCAGGATAATTATTTTACATGACACCTGCCGACTGGAAGTGACAGATTTACACTAGGACTGTACCCAGGATCTCCAGATATTCAGCCCAGACATCAGCATGGTGGGTGCCTCTGGATCAGCAGTAGACCACACTAATGGGACACTGACACAACTTCACAAGTTTCCACCTGTCTGGTCCATCCCATCAACAAATGGGTTTTGGTGACTTTATGGGCCAGAGAAGAGATTCTCTGCTCTTCTCCCAAAGGCTGGACAGTGACTTTGCTCATGTGGTGTTAGACACTGATCAGAGGGATGTCCACCTTGTCAACAGGTATTGTAATTGCTGCTGTTGCAGAATGCTGTGGTGGGGTTTTAGGAAGAGGTGCAACAAGTCATGAGAGATAGGTGAAGGCAGGACAAATATTTATAGAAGTGCTGTGTAACAACTTGAAGACTTTTAAAACTTTGGGCTTAAGATGTGGCCAACTTTCTTGTCAAACTCCCCTCAGTCTGGATGAAGAATGACATCAGTTACAAAAGCCAGAGAAGTTATAGACTCATAAATGTATTTGTTGTAAATGGTGAGTCCCTCTTTATTCAGCATTGAAATTTAAGTGCAATAAGGTAAAATAGAATAAAACAAAGCTTACCTGAAGAGGCTGAAGAATCAAAAGTACTTCTGTCCTTCCTATTTGTCTTGAAGGGCTGAATGTCCTTTTCCCTGTAAGTTCCAAAGCCTTCAAAGCTTCTTCTTTTATTCCCACTTGCATCATTGTCCCGCTTCTCACTTGAGGAATTAATTTCACCAAACATGTCCAGGGACTCTGACCTTCCATTACTCTCAGTATTACCAGAGTATCTCTTTGTGCAAGAGTCAATGGGATCACTGCTTGAGTCACTTTTATCTTTACTCTGTGACCACTGCTGGGCATCAGAAAGTGATAGCGTAGACAACGTATCCACTTCAAAGTTACTCTTTGAGCCTTTGTGCCCGGTTTCACAATGCTGGTGCTTCTGCTTCTCCTTATGCTTGCTCTTCTCGTTGAGCAAGGACAGATCTTTGTCTGAACCGCTCAGCCTCTCGTTGATGGCATGGCTGGAGAAGCCAGTGGACTTGCTAGCAAAGAGACCACTCAGATCTTCGTGAGTCCCCAATATCCGCTCATCCTTATGCTTGTGCTTATGTTTGTGTTTCCTTTTGTGAAGTCGGCCACTTGAAAGGCTTGTTCCTCCAACCTTCGGAGGAGCCAAAGAGGACTGCATGTCTCCAAGGCCCATTCCCACAGGGGTTTGTAGGTGCACTCCATGTTTTGCTTTGTGTTTGGCAGTGGTGGACATCTTCATATGAGAGCTTGCATGGAATTGGGGTGGGGGCACGGTAGGTCTCATAAATGGGGAAGCCGCTCCGAGCGTGTGAGACAGGTACAAAGGAGCTGGATACTGACCGTAGTAACCAAGATTCATCATAGGCATTGATGTGTAAGGCATTCCATAGGGTGCATAGTAACTCCCACTGGGAATAGGGTAACCGAACCCTTGTAAAAAAGGCACCTTTGTCATGGTGTCATTGGTTTTGGCAGGTCTACCACGCTTCTTCTTAGACTTCATATCAGAGGTCCTGCGAAGATAGAGCAATGGGTCATACTGGATATATGGCACAGGGTAGTAGTGATCAAAATTAATCCTGAAGATGCTGGGATATGGATTTTCGTGATAAAATGTATAACTTCTATGGGAAATCCTGAACACTTGAAACTTATTGATGAGTTCCTCAAGGTCTGCCAGAAACTGGAGGTCATCTCTGTTCTGCAGGCTTTTCCTTTTCCTCTTGTGCTTTGGCTTTTTAATACTCTCATGAGAGAGAAAGTTATCCACAATGAGATGCTTCTGCCGGTGACCATGCCTGTTCTTTGTGCTGGTGTCAGATGGGATAGCCTCTGGATTGTCCAGGGTGCAGAAATCAAAGGAGTATCTCCGGCGGGATTCTGAGCTTTTCTCGGCTTGGTCAGAGGTGCTGTTGTTGTCTGTACCTATCCCACTGTCGCTCGGTATGGTTTCCTCGCTGTGAGACTCGCTCACTGGCGACAGCGTGACTTCTTTCAGAGAACCTATTTCACAGAGGTGAGAAGGTGAATTAGCCATTAGCCTGGGTGGAGACAGCTTCCAAGTTCCACTGTGCATTCCTTTCTGGGTTTTTGTAGGAAGAGCACTGATAGGTTGAAGATTTGGCATAGTTTTTAACTCTGAAAAATTAGTTTCAGTGCTTGCAGGGCTGAGGTTGCCGTTTATCCCCACTAATTGTGTTGAAAGCGGATGAATAGCTGCTGGTGACGATGCCACAAGTGACTGCAGGTTGGAAGGCACTGCTGGGTTTTCTGGCTGGCTGGAAACAGGCCTTGAGTGCTTGATGGCTGTCTTAGGTTCCTCTGGCTGAGGCTGCAGCTCTGCCCTTGGCTTTCTGCCCCGTTTTTTACCAATGTAGATAGTCCCCCTCTTGCTGACATTGATCTGCTTTCCTAGTCTGGCATCAATGGTGGTTGGCCCAGCACTAGATGGTGGCTGGACTTTTGTTTTCAGAGCTATGCTGCTGGAGCAGGAGGACAAGATCTGATTGAGAATGTTCTTCCTCTTGAGGGTTTTCATTTTATTAATTGTCTTGATGGTCTTCTTATCCAAGACCCCAAGTTTCCCGACCTTTTTGTGAAATTTGAGTTCACTGATGGACTTGTCCTCTCCTGGAACCATCTGGGCAAACTTGGCCAGATTCCTTCTCCTCTTCCTTTTCTTTGTTCCTGGAAATTCACGATTGATTGGACTCACTGGGCTGGTGGAGGTTCCCTCATGAATGGTTTCAACAGTGAGCAAAGGCTGTTTCTTTGGTCGTCCTCTTTTTTTCTTGACAGGTGTGATCACAGTAAGACTGTCTGTGTTGGTGTACAGAGGGCTGGATGGTGTGATGGGGTAGGCTGAAGGAGGCTCCACCATCAGCTTCTCAGATGTCGTCAGGGAGGTCTCCCGAAGAATAGATTTAGGTTTGCTGCAGGTCCATCGACGCTTAGCTGCATGTTTGGGGTGCTGGACGTCAGGTAATTTGCCAGCTGTGGAAAGATTGGTGGGTAGGAGAGTGGATGTCACAGGTAAAGGTTTTCTGAGTCGGGCAGCATTGTTGGGGGATGTTTTGTCTGTGAACACACCACTGTCAATAGCTACTAAGGGGGACTCATTTTCAATCACTTTCCCTGGCTTCGTGGCTCGAAGATCTTTTTTATTCCCCTCTGGTTGAGAGCTGGTCCTGTTTGCCATTTCACTGGTCAAAGCAAGCACAGAAGGCAGGCTTTTCTCCTGGATAGTTTTCTCTATGGAGGATTTTATGGATTGCCTCTTTTTCCTTTTGTGGCCAGATGCATCTGCTGTCGGAGACTTTATTGGGATAGTAATTCGTACGTGATTGGTGTCACTTTCACAACTGCTAGCAGAAATGGGGTTCTGCTTTGAGGGTGACGTATCCAACATGCTGTCCATTGAGTAAGACTCCTTTTTCCCTTCCATGCTGTCATGGGATTTGCTGTCAAATGCTTTCTGAGCACTCTTTACCCACTCGATGTCTGTGGTTTGGATGGTTTGGCTAATCAAGTCCTTTTTGCTGGACTTCTTCTTCGTACTTCCACCGGGCTGATCGGGGGCCTCCAGCTGCACACCTCCCTCTTGATCTCCGAGAGGCAAAAGCCCATTGCACTCAGAGGCACCGCTCGGCTGGGCGGCCGTGCTGATGCCGTTGGGTGACGGGACTGTGCTGCAAATCGCCAGCTCTTTACTACTGACCGACAGCTGCCCCCACGTGCTGCTGCTGCAGGACTTCTTGGCCTGGGATTTGCTGTAGGAAACTCCTGGCTCCAGAGCAGAGACATTGGTGGCACTAATTGCTTCTCTACTGGGCTCTGTGTTGATGAAGCAACTCTGAGAAGCGGGTCCAGAGTCAGAGCTCGCTGACCAGTCAATGTGGTGCTGGTTGCTACTTTTCTGCTGGTGTTTTGATTTTAAGGTGTCACTGGTGAAGTCTTGTTGGAGGCCCGGATCATAGTGCAGAGCAGAATGTTTTTGTGGCCTGTCATAAACCTGGAAGGGATCAGAAAATAAACAGGAAAAAAAAATTAGTTTATCAGTCCACTCATAACCACTGGTTGAAGCTCTTTATTTATGCAGTGAATAACAACGTCTTTGTAAGAGTTAGGAACCTTTAAAAAATATTCCTATACTTGAGCCAAATTTACATTTAGATTTTATGCACAGTAAACAAGTTTTGTTTGGTTTCCCTACTCTAAAAACAGTGGAAATATTTCTATAAATGCAAAATTGTTAAGGGAACATATTCTATTGATTTTTAATTTAAAACACAAGTGAAATATTCCCTTTCAATGGATGAATGGTGCAACTCAGCCTCCTGGTGAGAATGCCTTTTTCCTGAAAAATAATTGCTTGCAGAACTTGAGGCTCAACAGCAGCAATTAAACTCATTACTGTAAACAAGAAAACTGAAAAATTATCTTGGAAGTTGTAACAAACAAGAGGAAAACCCATGGGTCCACTTCCCTATGAATGCAGATTCTGCTAAGATTTACTTGAATTTCCACATGGAAGCCATCCCTGCATACTTAGTGCTTAAAATCATATGCATAGCGTCAAGTGTGTGAGGCACACTTGGCAGGTTCAAGATTTGCATTACTCCCTTTCCATTTTAAAACTCTGCTATTTGCAATGTTGGTGAGAGATATTTTCAACATGATTCCTAATCTGACAGGAGCTCTTCAAGCCGCAGAGGTTACAGCAAGGGCAGAATTATGCTGAAGACTCTTACAGAGCAAAAGAAAATCTACTGTTTTTCTCTTGGTGGGCCTCCAGCTAAAAAAAAAATGTTTATTACAGCTGTAACTTTTTCCTTTTAAAGCAAAAGTATCTTTCTATTTGTTTTTTACTTTCTTTGGTAGATCTGTTTTGTTTTTTTTTTTGATTTTGCAGATTTTATTTTGTAAAGCTCGGGGTCAGACTGTGCAACTGCTATTGTACACCTGGTACTGCAAGCACTACTAGGTGTACAAACTACTGACACTGTTGTGAAAGTCAAATACATGATGAGACTTAAAATAAAAACATAACCAAGGAAAGATCAGTAGAAAGTAGATAATAACTGCTATGTGTCTTGTGCTCCTGCAAACACCCTGGTACAATTAAGTTTCTGCCAGTAGCCCATTAGATCTCACTTTGGGGCGTTTGCAACAGAAATTTTGGGACAAGCTGGCGAAAGGGCATAAGAGGGCTCTGAGCTGGAAAATGAGTTGTCCCTAGTTCTGAGCAACTTCAGAGAGGTTTGAAAAGGACTAGACAACCCTGAGTCCGGGGTGCATTATCTAGTGGCCTCTAAGCATGCACATTATTGACAAATTGATGCTGAGCTATCTTTCATGCCCATGTAAATATGGACATGTGGCTTTCCTGGAATAGGCAATAACTATGAAGTTGTTCTGGTCCATTGTCTGAGCAGCAATCAGGGACTGTTACATCCTGTGGATAGCTCAGCTGTCGTGCACATGGACCAGCCATGCTCAGGGAAAACAGAGATTTCCAGGAATTGTGGAGTGAGAGAACGAAAGCATGCAGCTGCGGTGGAGCTGCAGATGTCGTGGGTGAGCGACACCCGGTTTCTTCAGCCTGAGAAAAGAGCCGAAAGCATAAACAGCCCTTGGGGAATGAATCCTTCTCCTCCTCTTCCTCACAGTGGCCTCCCACACATGAGCCCTGCAGCGCACAGAGGACACAACCCACACTGGTGCCCTCCTCCAGGAGAGGGGGCCCACCCACGCCCATATCTTGGGATGAGTCCGGGGCGGGGGAGGGGGGCAGGAAACCAGCAGCACCAGCACTGGAGTTTTACATCTTGCTTTGTTTTAATTATTTTAAACTGATCCCAAAGCTCCTGAGATCCATTTTGCCTGAGCCACTTGGGCTTCTCCTGCTGCCCAGACACTAGGGTGGGTGTCCTGGCACGAGGAGACGGGTGGGCCACCCCCTGGTGATGTCCCAGGGGGAGGTGGCTGCCCTGCACACCAGCCCCACATAAAACTTCATCTTCTCGAGGTACCATGATTTGTGATGTGGAGAAGCCCTGGCAATTCTAGGCTAAGACCTCTCTCGGGCCTCAGGACCCACACTGAGGCAGGGCCAGGCTGTTTCTGAGCAGACCCCAGCCTGCTGGCTGCAGCCAAACCAGCTTCTTACACCCATGTCCCTTCCCAAGCGCTGAGGTGTGAAACTGAATGACCTGAAACATGTAATTTGGAAGGGGAGAAAAAAAAAAAGATAAAAATAAGAAAGAGGGTTGCAGCAGGGAAAAAACCCATCACGCTCTGGCAGCACCCTGGCCCCTCCATGTCTGTCACACACGGAGATCCGTGGTCTAGAAGGAGCAATAATCTCTGATCTATATTTTAAGGCAGTTAATAAGGGCTCAGAATGGAGAGGCCAGCTATAGATCAGCAATGAATGCTGATATATGGCTTGGCTCCTCCAGCCTCACTTCCTTGGCCTGCACATTATATAGTGATGATGCAACTCCCAACACATCCCTAATGATAGCCCTGTCATTGCTCCAGCAGCACAGGCCACCACCACATCGATCTTAAAATTCATGAGAAAGATATGCCTATATCATCAAAGGTGCCAGCTCTGGAGGCATTTAATCACGCAGATAAGCACTCCAATTTCAACAGGCCTTCAGAAAATGACCGGTCTGCAGGATCAGGGGACTCCATTTCCTAAGCGGGATGTCAGAACTATATATCTGCCCAAGCACATTACAGTCTGCTGGGTTTCCTCATGGATCTTCTTCCAGCCCAACATTTATTGGCTCTACCTTGCCAGACACATCCATACCACCCAAAGATAATTCTTCTGCAGCGCAGTGACTAGAGACCCTTTGGCTGCAGCAGGTTGTGTTTCAGTGGCTGCAATGGATATGTGGGGACTGCGTACCTGAAAGCACTACTAAATAAGTTGAAAGTAATGCAGCTAAGTGTATTTTATTCCCCATGTATCCATCTGGGTTGCTGTTCGATCCCATTGGTCCCAATGATTAGGCTTCAATTTTCCCTGCTGTGTGAGCACCATCCCCAAAAGCCAATGAGGTCCAGCTCAGCTAAGCCAAGACTCTGCTAAGCTGACAGACGATGCCAGAGCTGTCAGGATGGTGAGGGAATCTTAAGAAACCTATATCTTGATACCTTTCACCCAAATTCTTTACTTTGTTTGTCAGCAAGTGTGTAATATTCTCCAGCTCCATGGGGCTGTTGAATAGAGTTCCTACAGCAGCCAGCTGAGACCAGCATCAAGAATAGTGGGTTTTTTTCATGAAAACAGAAGGATTTGTCTTTATTTACTTTTCAGTTTATGAGACCCTAAAAATGCTTCAAACTTCAGTGCCGGCCTGTGCTTGTCATTTGCCCTTTCATTAAATGGGATTTTCTTCCACAGCCAGCTATTCTGCACTAAGAGTCTGCTCCTTCTTCTTTTGTGGAAATAGAAGTGTAAATTAACCCATGTAATTTTACTACAACTCAGCGTACTTGGTCAATATTTCTCTTCATATACAGTTTACTGGATGTTTTTAGTAGGTTAAAAATCCCAGCTTTCCTTTGAAGAAAATAAAATGCACATAAAGAAGATGATAGCTTTTGCAACTGCAAAAGAGGCTTGAGCAACCTGATCCAGCACATGCTAAACCCTAGACTATAAGAATAAAACTTTAAACCTCTTATTAGTAGAATATGATTTGAATGACAAACTCATGAGTTTCAGGAGTCATCTTTGGCAGTGGTGGGCGGACCTATGAGCAGGACAGACCCCATACTCTGGTGATCACTGGTCCTAGACGAGAAGTGGTTTTATGCTGTGTGTTTATACCTGTCCCTCTGGCTCTGTGCAACCCTGCACCTGCAGGACGGATTACTCCACATAACAGTTTTATTCTGGCATGCAGCCCTTGCAGCTGAGGAGATGAGACTGTACCAGTCCCATGAGGGGCAGCACCCTACTCTGCAAGTAGTACCCAGCAGCAGAATCCATCCCTCAGAGACTCTTTTAATTTAACTACTGGATGCTTCAATCTGCCTCCTCCTTCCCTTGACTGAGCTTCCATCTAAACCCACATGCTGCTTCCAATCCAAATGCAAAAACTGGGAGGAGGTGGCAGCAAAAAAATCAAGGGCCTAGTAAAATACTAACAATGATTATTTAAAAAATCCAAATAAAAAAAGAAAAAAACTTAAAAAAATAATAATTATGATAAAATATACATTTAGAGAAATGCAACACCTGAAAAAAAAAAAATCTGAGTGCTTAAAGGGATGGTCCCCCCCTGCTCCAAATGCACCTTTTTGAGGAGGTAACACACATAAAGCTTGTCAAGAATCTGGCTTGCAAATCAAAGTTAATACTATTACGCCCCCTCTTTAAATCATTCGCAGATCCATCTGTGTAATGGCTCCTCAAGTGTAATTCCCTATTAAGAGGCTTTATCTGGAGAGATAAGCAGCTGGTTCCCATGTCACTAATTGCTGTCTGCTGTGATTTTAAAACATCTGCACCATTGTGCTCTTCATTTTCATATTCTAATCACCCTGAAACTTGAAAAAGGTACATCATTGATTGTTTCTGTGGGTTAATTAGTACACAGTCTCCTTGTAGAGACAATTTAAAGGCAGTCAGAACCTCAATCAGCAAGTTTGTTTTAAAAATTAATAACATCAGGAGCGTCTGTGGGGATTGGCATCCACAGTGGCACATCAGTGTGCTCTGGGGACATACCATCCTTTGTTATCTTCTTCATAGAGCTGGAAACAAAATTAAAAAAAAAAAAAAAAAGAAAAAGAGGAAAGGCTTTCCTAAACACATAATGTCACTTAAAATCAGGGTGTTGGTAAGTGCTTGCTTTTATCTCAGGGTCACCCCTGCCTCTCCAGCAAGTGCAAATCTCATCAAAACCTCATATAATACCTCTCTGTGGTCTAGGAACTTGTAAGCCATTTTTGGTAGCAATTTTGCCACCTGAGAGCTGGTATCTCATTGGAAATCCATGGGGTGAAGCTGTGATGTATGTGGGCACTTGCTCTGCTTGCCCCCTGAGCTGGCAAGATGCTGGAGGCCCAGGTGCTGTCTCCTAGACATGCAGAGGAGGATATTGACTCAGTCACAGCAGTTGGATGTGACAGAGATACTCCATGCAAAGTGGGCCTTCCTTGTACCCACCTAGCTCAGAGGGAAGGCAGGCCTGAATCCTGACTGGTTTGGCTTGGGCTTATACCCAAAAGTACTTCAGACAGTCCTTATGACAGAGCTTTGGTGTCCAGCAAATGGTCAAACTGGAGATTTTCCAGGCTGAATGAATAAATCTGAATGAGTAAATCTGGCGCTGACTGAAAGTGCGACGGGCACCTGCCTCCCGAAAAATCAGTCTCCGTTCTTGTCCTGAGTTCCTAAAATCCGGAGAATCTCCAAGCGGCTTGTTCCTCTTGAAAAAGCTTTCTCTTCAGTTTCTGCTTCCTAGACATGCATGAACACATGTTACTAGAGAAAAAAACCCTTTGAGACAAGGAAAAAAAAGAGATTTCTAGCTCCAACACATGAATAAATAATCCTGGCTCAGCTCATACTTTTGCTCAAAATTGAGCATTTCCCCTTGCGTCCCAATGGGATGGCTGTAAACTGCTCACTTGCAGGCTCTAATCAGAGCTACAGGTTGGAGATATTTCGTGTCTTTTGGTGAGTGCACTGAGCTTTCCCAGGGTGGAATTACTCTGTAAATAAAAGATGCCAAGTGGAGGAGACAGCAGGTTCAGGCGAATATAACTTTGGCCTGATGACTTGCAGGTTGAGTCGTCATTGACATGAGGTGTGAGGAGCCTGTGATTAAGTCAAGTCAGTTCATAATTGCAAGTCTCTGAAATGCTTTTAGGAATTTTCTCAGGTCCTCAGTGACTCTAGCCTTGGATGAGAGATACAAACCAGCAAATGACACTTGCTGAAAGTCCAAACAGTGGTGTCTTCTGAGGAACTCCACTGAATCTAGTTCAAAACTGATGTAGGGGCTTTAATTAAAAGCAAAATACCAATAGAAGACACATGAGAAATACTACCATAAAAATCATTGCTATCGTTCCAATATAGTGGATTTTCCAGAGTACTGTTGCAAATTTATCACTCACTGAGTTTATTCCTTCTACAGCTCCCTGGGTCTCAAACAGCACAAAGCCCAAACACCATCACACTCGCAGAAGTGCGGCTCACAGAATCATAGAATGGTTTGGGTTAGAAGGGACCTTAAAGATAATCTTGTTCCAACCCCTGATTATCCATTTGATGTACAAAGAGAGGCAGGAATTAAAGCAAAGATGCCCTTGAGAGCAAGACACAGCATGGGGTGGGAGCGGGTTAATTAAAAGCCAAGCAACACCTCTTTGTGTCCATTCACCAAACTAAACATCCCAGACCATGGTGTGTGTTTGTGTGATTGTGTCAACACAGAGAAGCTGAAGTTCAGGCTTTGGCATCATGATTGTTTTGAGAATACCTTGTCTAAAGCACTTATCCGAGGAAAAGACAAATCAATGCAGAGATTACCGAACAGTCCAAAGACGCTCACATGGTTGTGAGCTGTAATTTTTTGTGCATTCCTGGTAAAGCATCTTGGTTTCTAAGTAATTCAGAAATTCCAAAGTTATTCCAAATTCATTTTGCTACCAGCTTTAAACTGAATAATTTGCACACTGTTTCAATCTTCTGCCGCTTTTTAAACACTTCTATTTTCCACATACAGGGACTGAGGATTTTATTTCGTTGAATTGCAACAACATGTTGAATTTATAAAGGTAGGATTTGGCACTGCAGGCTGATCTCCTCCTTGGTGGAATAGACCCATCGCTGCACATATTTTCTTTATCAAATGTTTAAACAACCCTGTTGTTTTCAGAGCTTTGTATTAAGCACCGAGCCTGGGAAAATTCTAAACAATGGGATTTTTCTGTCATCTCCAACAAAGAACCCATCATCACCGACATCACAATGCAGTTTAAATATCGTGTTTAACCATAATGCTGTTTGCCGCCTTGGTTTTGGCAGCTGGGAGAGAACAACTGGGCACCAGCTAAGGTGGACTTCAATAGGACTCACACAGTTTTTCCCCTTCGGCTGCTGAGATAACCCTGGTTGGGTCCTTGTTTGGCCTCAAGCCAGTGCAAGGATTTTTAGGCAAATGTTTCAGACATTACATCCACAAAGCTAGGGCTTGCAGAGCAAGGCACCTTTGCTGAGCTGAGTGCTTTCATTTGTTGAAAACCCTTGCTAACGATCTTAACTGCAGCAGTAATATTAGGGCTTTATTATTCATATATAAAACATACTTCCATCCCTCCAGGAATGGTTAATTCTGTGGATCTCAACTTATTCTCACCAGTGAGTAACTATGACATCGCTTGTCCAAGTTTCTACCTCATCTTGCTCTTCCCCTTTGCTCTGTAATTTCCGGTTGTAGAGGGCAATGCATATGTGTACAGTGGCTCAGCCAAAATACAACAGCAGAAGGATCCCAAGACAGATTGGGACCTGCAGAAATGTCAGCAGTAGGGGGTATTAATCCCTGAAAAACTCGTGGTGTTTTCTAGGATGTTAATCCCAGAATCACAGAATTACAGAATAGAGGAAATTGGAAGGGACCCACAAGGGTCATCAAGTCCAGCTCCTGTCCCTGCACAGCACCATCCCCAACAATCCCACCGTGTGCCCTGAGAGCATTGTCCAAACACTTCTTGAGCTCTGCCAGGCTTGGTGCTGTGACCATTCCCTGAGGAGCCTGTTCCAGTGCCCAGCCACCCTCTGGGTGAAGAACCTTTTCCTGACAACCAACCTAAACTTCCCCTGGGTCAGCCTCAGGCCATTCCCTCCGTCCTGTCCCTGGTCACCCCAGAGCAGAGATCAGTGCCTGATCCTCCTCTTCCCTTTATGAGGAAGCTGCAACTGCAATGAGGTCTGACCTCAGTCTCTTCTTCTCCAGCTGAACAGACCAAGTGACCTCAGCTGATCTCCATATGGCTTCCCCTCACGGCCCTTCACCATCTTAGTTGCCCTCAGCATGTCTGAGATTGCTAAACTGGAAATAAGGATGTGAACAGCTGTGCACTTTAAGTTTCTGCTATAATTTTTAAAAGCCTGCAGTTCTTAATTTGCATTGAAAGGTTTCTTTTATCCTTCATTTAATATAGGAATTGCAGCATTACCTTGAATACTTTTTTTCTTCCGAGGGATGGGAGAAATATAAATGGCTTTTCCATCGAGGCCAGTGATTCTTTCCACTAGAGTTAAATAATTTGATTATAAATTGAGTCCTTAAATGTCAAGGAGATGCTGAATTCACCTGAAAACAGGCATTTAGGGAAGCTCATAAAAGCTGTGAGCTGCAGTCAGTTAGCTCATCATTCTTTTAGCATGCACTTCATTTAGCAGTTACTGACCGCCAGATTAATTCTTTCAAAGCATCCTGATTGCAGCTAAGGTCTAGCATGAAGTATTACATGTGCAACAGCATGAGACAAAAAGTCCAGAAATCTGCCAGAACATCTATCAGGAACAGCTGGGTTATAAACCCTCTGAAAATTTGCAGGACAGGTCAAATATACAGCGTCTTCCGACTTCCCTGAATGAAGATCTGAGTCCTGTTCCATGAATTCAATGAGAGCAACACTTGTGCCTTCAGCAAATTCACCATGAAAAGATGAACTCCAGTGACCTGCAGCAAAACGTGGGAGGTTTGTTGCCTTTGCAAAATCTGCCTAGAGAGAGGTCATACGTGGTGAAATTCTGGCTGCACTGGGTACACACCAAAAAGCCACTGCATGTTGCCCAGAGCCTGTAGGTGCTGTGGGGGTGTACCATCCAGAGACAGGATGTGGTCTGGACTCTCCCAAACAGCTGGTCTCGGATCAGACTGCAAAGTGGGATTCTTCTTTGTTTTCAGCAGTAAAATAATGCCTTTCTGGCAGAGGAGAATAGCAGCACTCCCATCTTCCCTTGCACACGGAGTGCAGACCTGACAACAGCCCAAGAAGACATGCAGTGGAGCCTGCCTCATTTGCAAAGGGCTACAGGATGAGTGGGGCTTCAGGAGATTTAAGCTCCAGTTGCCCCATAACACGTGGCTATTTTTCGCCACTGTTATCAGATAGAAACTGATCCCTCTCCCCTTTTCCCTAGAACCAGTAACAACCCCAGGAAGTGATAGCTGCGGAAATTTCCTTGCACACGTTGAAGAAGCCAAAGCACAGCAGATGTCTCTGTTTCTGGGCTAGAGATGATGCCCCTGTGACATAGTTGTTGAGGATTTTAATCTTCGATCAGGGGATTTTAAATCTGTAGGGTCTTTAAGGAATGATGGAAGACAGGTTTGGAGAAGGATGCCCAGCACTGCACATGTGCTGTCAGAATGATAATGCTCAGCTGCAAGTCCTCTTTCAAGACCATAGAAGGGGTGATTTTGGGCAGCTGCAGAATCACAAGATGCTGTGGCTAAATCTGACTGCTCTGCTATAAGAACCAATTTTACCATCCCCTGGATCTGGCTCCCTGCAGATAACTCGTCCACACAGATGTTTTCGCAGGTTCCTCACCACGCCCGTAGCCAAGTCTCTTCCCAGTGGGGGGAATTTAATCAGGCTTGTAATAATGTACTGGAGCAACAAAAACAACAAAACGGTGACATAAAATGTCTCCCTGGTGGTGCTAGGTGAGGTGAGGATGAGTGACACTGCATTTCTGGGACCTTGCTGTGCTTTTCCTGAATGACACCTATCTCTGCTTTGATGTTCATCCCTCATCTCTTCTTCCTCCCCTCCCTCCCCAGCTATGACAAAAACACCTTTACTAATAAACCTCCAGCTCAAATAGCAGGTTTTATTTAGTGTGCTATAAAAACCGTAATTTCTCAGATCATAAAAAGGGCTCAACTGGACTGCATCATTTTGCTGAAGTGAGTTTTCTGGTGGAGTGATTCTCTCTTCTAAATGCCACAGTCCCCCACTACCAGTATTTATGTACCAAAATAAAATGCAATTTTCTGTATTTTATTAAGTGTGAATCTCCAGTGCAAATCCGTCTGGGAGCTGATCCCAAGATTTAATTGTCTTTTGATTTTATATTTTCAAGACATTTTCAAGAGTTTTCACAACACCACCAGGCTAAGTACAGTTTTATTAAGGTACAACAGCATCACTTTAAGACCCTGACCAAGTTTAGCTTTGTCTTCTACATATATAAATCTGCAGCAGCACCGACCAGAAAAAGAAAGGGCAGGGAGCTGTGGTCTAGAAAGGAAGATTGCAAGACACCCTGAGCACAGCTTAGTGCTTAAATGACCTCCCAAACTTCTCTAGCGTCTCCCCCAAAAAATCAGGTATAAAATGGAGTCCTGAGTTTCACACCCATGAGGCTGAATATGTAGAGTTTTAATATAAATTCAGGCCTGGGATTAGCATCCAGAACAGAACTGGCATAAGGAGAACATCTAGGTGAGGACTGGCCTATCCCATACTGAGAATCTGCTCTGGAGAAACCCTTACACTCCTGAACCTGTGCAGAAATGCAGTGATTTCTACACACACGCCCTCCCCTTGGGACTGGGGTCACTCAGACCAGATAGAGCCATGGTGCAGTTCCACCACCTCAGAGCACTGCCCCTTAAACAGCCTTTGTTCCGGTAACTCACCTAAGTACATTTCTTTGCTCTGTACATGTTGACGAAGCAAAACCATTCCCAGCCCTGCTATTGCTTCCTCTTAAGTGCTGACTGTGTGCTCGAGTTGAGTAAGTCTATAAAAACACTGGCGCTGAAGGTGCAGCCTCCTGTCCAAGCAGCTTGGCAAACGGAGTAAATCACAAGCAGCAGGACTCGTTTTAGATATCAAAGTGCACTTGCCCATTGCTAAGGGAGGAAAGCTATGCCTCTTTCCTTTCAGAACTTACTTATTTTGAAGGATTGAAATTGGAAGAGTTGGCAGAATATAAGTGTTTCCAAGCGCTGGTTGAGGAGAGAGGGAGATTGACTAGAGCAGAGGTGAACCTGGTGTTATAAGCATCTGAGATCCACTTCAAAGAGAATAAACATACATGGGGACAGCAGTGCCACAGAAGGTCCTTAGTTTAGCAGGTACACAGGGTTTGAAATTAGGAAAACTGTCATGAGAAACATGGCTCACACTTTAAGAGGGTGTGTTAATAATCATGAGATCACCTTATCACAGAAACTGATGGGTTCTCTAGGCTGGGAGTTTCTTTTAAAAGAAGCCTGGGTGTTTTTCTGACAGCTATTGGACTTGGAACAGGAATACATTTAGGCAAATCCCCTGGTATGAGTCATACAGGAGGTTTGACTAAGTGGTTCTCTCTAGCCTTAAAAATCTGTGACTATATAACCTCTCTATATCCTCCAGTGTTTTGTCCAACCTGGTGTTAAGCAATTCCAGCAATGTGTCTTCAGCCCCTTCTTCTGGGATTCTATATCCCAGCGCAATAAATCTCACTGTTCAGAGTCTCTTCTCTCTTCCCCTGGAATCATTTCCATCCCTAGACATACCTCACTTCTGGAGTCATCCCAACAATTCCTCCTCATCCTTGGACGAGAAAGAATATTTCATATTTTTAAACAATTCATTTCTCTTGCCATATTCCCTGCTGCTGTAAAGCGGTGTGTCCCACGGGTAAGACAGAGTTGATTTACTAGGAAGGGCCTTTCTGTCTTGGCAAACCCAGCGAGATGTGGTTCCCTCTGGAAAAAAGATGGGCAGTGTTGTACCACACATGGTTCTGCAACGATGAGAGATGCCAAGATCCACCAGTTCAACACACTCAGGCTACCAACCTGGCACAGGGAACGCTGCTGTCATTTCTGACGCTGTTCCTCTAACCTGGTTGAGCATGGACTTTTTAGAGGCAAATCTGTGTGAAATATTCCTCCAGACTGAATCTGTCCTTGCCAAACAGCTGAGATTTGGCTCTGAGCTTTAAAAGGAGGCACTAAGTATCACCGGATCAGGATCTAAGCCTCAAAGCTGTAAAGCACTGCAAAACCAAAACATCCTGGATTTGAAGAGTGAAGAACCCTGGAGTCAGTTTTAGGCATTGGCTGCTTTTTTCAATTTTTTTTTTTTCCAGTTTTAAATGTAGAGGAACATATTGATTTGGTCTTTTCTGGTTTAAATTTCTCTGCTGTTCTGTATCCTGCATCACAGTCTCAAAACATGCGCCCAAATGCAAAGCTCTGAACAGTTGGAGACCTCTGGCTCAATCCAAATGTCACAGCTGGTGTTCTGAAGGGTGTTTTGGGGAGATTTTTTGGGTACGAGGGGAGAAAAAAGAGCAAAAACTAAATCCCAAACCACTGTACAAAAAGGATGCATACGTTGAAGTCACTGATGCAAAAACTCTTCAGTGACTGCTTTAAAAATCCTTAAAAAAAACCCACTTCATTCTAAGTATTTACCTAATACTCAGTAGTTATTATTTTTTTTCTCTGTGTTTTTCCTCCTTTGTTTTGTTTTCCACTAGACAATACACACAGCTCTGCACAAACCCCCTTTAAGGATTTCTCTCAAGGATACACAGATACCTATTTTCTAGTACCAGACACAACAGCCTTGTGAAATCAGGGCCGATTCATCACCCATCCTGCACACGACCTTATCAGCAGTTGCTATGGGTGGCCCCTGTGGAATACTGTGGAAAGGGCAAAGCTGGGAAATGTGCACTTTAAAGCGCAAGAGAATTTAATTCAGTGTGCAGCACTTGTAATTTCTGCTGCTGCAGACTGCTCAGCTTGTTATGGATACCTGAGAATTTGCTTTTTTCCATTACTAGAGGTCATGAAATTTATTACAGTAAATTTTTTTGCCTCCTTTTTTTTTTTCTTATGGAATAAGTAAGGCATAATAGAAGGTGCCAGGTTTCTTGCATGTGTGATATCTCCAGAAATAAATAGAGAAGAGAAATAAAGCTTCCTGACACTCCTTTCTCCACATGTAACATATTATGCATTTACTTTTACTGACAAAGAGGATATTTAAAGAGAAGGCAGCGCTGTGCTAGGTTTTGGTACAAGAGGTATGGCAAAAAAAAATTGACTGACAAAGGCTCAGCTGGATGGACTGCAGCACCAGATATTAAAAATTAAGTTTTTGGTTTCCTCATCATCTATATTCCCGTCTGGTGGCATCTACTGCTAAATACATCCAGAATATGCATTTGTTTCTATTGATTTGCATGCTATTCTCTATCCAGAACCATGGAACTTCGGTTTGTAAAAATACTGCTTCAGTGAGTAAAATCAGTGTAGTTTGTATGTTCACGTGGGGCAGACAGCTATAAACCAATGTGTAAATGAGTAACAAAAGTTTATAACATCATTCACACAAAGCAAAATACCTGGCTGGTATCTAAAGTCTATCTTAGATAAATCTCAAAGCACTTCATGGAAGAAGTAGCAGTCATTATTCCACTACAGATGGAAATACTAAGGCTCAGTGATCTGCCCAAGGTATTTCATGTTCCTTGACCAGTGCAAACAGGAGAATTTAGTGAGTTTTCCTCACACTCATTTTTGCTGACAACCATGAAGATCCCCATGACCAAGACCACAAGTTAATGCTTCCAAGGCATTTTACAATCTAGATGAACATGGCTTTGAATAAATGAATGTCTGGCTGGAGTGCAAACAAACTGATACCTTGCTGTATGAGTCTGAACGTGCCATCCAAAGTGCCTATTACAGACACAGCTGGAATCCCTGTTTGCCAGAGGCGGACTAACATGGATCTGTGTTTCAGCACAGCAGCACCTTTTCACAGCCTGCCAGCTGGGATTCCAGGAAGTCTCATGCCTACAGGACTATGATTTCTGTGCTGCAAACCCACAAGAGTGTTCTTTTTAAAAGACTTTTAGCTTTGTGGAGATACTAAAATGGATTATCCATGCACCTGCTGCCACAGCACACCTGCAGTGCTCTACCTGCCATGGTGTGCGTGTGTGAGTGTGTGTGTTGATGGGTGTTTAATTTTAAAGAATGGCTTTTAGTCTCACAGAATGAAACCTGGGAAGATCCCCAGTTGCCCACCATTCAGGTAATTACACCAGGAAAAGTTACCAGGTCTATCCTCTTCTCACCAAGCAGAAGACACTGGGGCAGGCAAGAAGTGACCTTGTGTCCCTTCTGCTCAAACTCCCAGCAACTCACAGCAACTTAAATTAGAACATGTGCAATATAATTAGGTTTTCTTCCCTTGCAGACTTGTTGTGCATCTCCTGTCTGAAAAGAAGGGGACATTTCAGACAGAGGCTTCAGCTCAGCACGGCTGTCTGCTGCTCACCAGGACTTTGCTTTGAGAAAGATAGAGGAAAGGCTGCAATTAAAGCAAAGACTTCATGTTTTCAGGGCTCCTTCCCTCCAGAAACAGAGTTTTAACTCAGGAACCACAGAAAGTGAATCCTAGAGTTGGAAGAAAAATAAGAAATTCAGGTTGGAATTAAAATGTAAGTGTCCTCCACATGACTGCGTTGCTTGTTAGCAAGCTGCGATTTGGAGCCCCTGGTCAGGTATGGAGCGATACTTGACTGTGGTCAGGTTTGGAATGGCACTTGTTAAAATGTCGCAGGAATTGGCCCCCCCCAGCCCCATCTGTAGAAAAGCTTGGTGCAGCCCACCAGTTGGAACAGAGAATTCTCGGAGTGTGGCTCTGGCCACCAAAGTGTCACCAACACCTGGGCTAGGAGCTTGGCTTCCCTCTACAGCCCATGAGGCCTCCAGAGAGGGCATCAGGTATGCCAACTCACTCTGCTGCCTAAGTCACCTGAGAAACTAATTTAGGCATCCAAACTAGACATCTCGTGGGAGGTAGGATGCAGATAGCCTAACTGGCCTCAGTGTTTTGTAATAAACTTTTAATCCCTTTCCTGCTGCTCCATATCAGACTCAAATGGGCTGAAACACGTTTTCAAAAAAGTCTTTAGGAAGCATTTCCTGAACAATAAAATGTACCAAGGCCCAATCTGTTTATGGCTAAGGTTTGAAGTTTTCCAACTTTTTTTTTTTTCTCTTTTTGAGTAGACATCCTTGAAGTTCTTTGAAAACACATTTTAATTAAAATTGTAATTTATTATGGGGTTGCCTGATGTCGTCCCTCCTACCTGAAGCAGAGAATTTTTCATTCCTCACCATCAACTTATAATATCACAAAGCCCTGATTTGAATTGGTCTTGAATGAAAAACTTCTCTTTTCTTCTCTTGAGACAAACCATGGAAGAGCAGCGATAATATTAGATATACCTCAGTCTCTGTGCCTTTCTTCACTGCTACTAGACAAGGAAGTATTTTGAAAACTAATCCAAAGAACAAAGTTATGCACACAATTGAATTTACACCCAGTCTTTTTTCACAAGGCGCCACATTTCCTTGTAGTCCCTCTGAAAATGCCACATTCTACAAATGGGCATTTGGAAACAGAACTTATCTGTTACCAGGATTCAAGCTGGTCATGCTGCTCAGATGACCACACTTCTATCTACTTGTTCAAACCTTTACTCAGTGTTTTGAGGCTCACCCATCAGTAAAATCTCAAGTAATGGATATTCTGTTAACCACAGGGAAGGACATCTGACCACAGGAAGAATGCAACTGAAACAGCTTCCTGCTGCCCACAGAGCAGCACCACCACGTGCCTCTGGGCACCCTTTCCTTCTTGCTTCTTCAGTAGGTTATTTCCCACAAGAGCATCCCTGACCTATTTGTGGTGCTTCCAGAGAGGCCTCATCCTACCACCACACCTTTAATGAGCAGTTCATTACTCAGTCCTCTAAGCCAAGCGCAAATGAGGGCTGTGAGATTAGAAAGGCTTTCCTCTGCTGAGATTAAATGTGGTTTGAGGTATTGTCTGCTGTAGACATATTTTCGACTCTTGTTCCCTCTTCCCCAGGCTTATGATGTCAGCAGAAGGGGAAAAACAACCTATCACTATCAAAAGTCCTAGGAAGAATGTAGTGCCTGATGTCAGACATCTGGGCATGAGTCTCCCCACACACGTGGTCAGTGGATTTTGACCACACTGATGCTGGACCAAGTCTTGGCCCTTGCTTGGGCATCCTTTAGAGGTCCAATGTGCCCTCTTCCTTCTTTCCATCAGAAATTTAACATTCTTCTCAGTTCTATCTACTTTACCAGGAAAAAATCTCAGGACTGCGGACCTGGTCTAAGCATGGTCTAACCGATTTAGGATTTTGGAGATCATTGTTGTGCTCTTGTATCTGCCTCTGACTTCAGCATTCCCTGGTCTTTGATGAGTCCAGGGACTGTTTTCCTCAGTGTGAATGTTGGGCAACACTGAACCACAAATTTGGCATAGGCCTCTACTAGCATTATATAAGTCATGATTCGAGTAAAGAAGACGTTTTTCAGAGAGTGTGTTTTCCCGCTCTGGAGGAGGCCCTGCAGAAGTGAGGATGTCTGCACAATTCCCTCAAAGGAAAACAGACTGGAAAACATTAAAAGAACAAAACTTCGACGAAACTCACTAAATTTTGACCATCTCAGCTCACCACCTCCTCTGAAGACCCTGTCAAACTGTTAAAAAGAAAAAGAACACTTTTCCAGTGAAATAAGGGGAGCAGGTCACCTAGTTTAAGCTCCAGTGATCTGATTTCCATTCCTATTAGGGCAGCAACCTCAGGATACAGAAGAGAAATCTCTCCCCCACTGGCAGGTTAGGTCAGCAGTAGACAAGATGCAAAGTTTACCTGAAGTGTGTGCTACGCCAACTTGTTTGTCGGGCAGGCAGCAAGAGCTAAGGCTACAGTGCCTTTTTTTGTTAGTGAACTGAAGAAAAGAGCGAAAATTTTTCTCTTCCAACCGATTTATCCTGATGGCAAAGATTTAAAGCGTGGCCCATTCAGGAGAGCAAGGCTTAACACAGGTGTTAGCGAGGGAGCCTCAGAGGCATCAGAGCAGCACAAAATCCTTTCTGCAGCACCGAGGAAGGGTCATAGGTGCCTGTTCAAGTTTTCTGCCCACGCTACAGTAACACAAGCGGCAAACAAAGCCAGGCTGCTTTCTAACAATCCTGTCTCGGGACCAGCCACGGTTTGGGGAATATCGCCGTGGAGCTTTGGCGTAACTCAAATGAAAACATGAAGGTTACTAGGGATACGAGGAGACTCATGGAGCAATTAAATAACCAACAGACACACACACCCACACACGCAGCCCTCATTTACTCAAAACCCTGACAGTTGTTTATTGAGAAGTAGGTGTTGACGGTTCACTTGTCTTGGATGGATTTCTCCCGGAATAAACACCAGCACTTTCAAAGTGCCTGATCCCATTTTCTTGTAAAAGAAGAAGTTTAAAAAAAGAAAAAAAATGGAAAAAAAAAAAGAAAAGGAAAAGAAAAAACCTTTAAAATCTCCCACAAACACTATATTCAGCATGGGTATCATTACTGCTGTGTGCTGTAGAGAGGAGACTCCATGTATGGGAAAAGATTGAGCTACAAGAGTGTTTTGGAAAATGAAGAGTTATTTCGCAATAGGCCGTGACATCTCTCTTGGAGAAAACTTGCCCAGATTCTGCAGATTGCTTTGCAGATGGAAAAGGGACAATGTCTGATTGCAATATACTCTCTGATAAAGTCAATGTTGGCTTGATCTAGAAATTTTCCCTCCCCAGGAGGCCAAAACTGAACTCCGAAGGCATCTATCCTTCTTTAAGCTAATCTTTATATTCAAGTGCAGGTGCAATCAATAACATCAGTGCAGTCTCCATAGTAAAACAGAGATCGCTGAATGCCAAAAAGCTGAGCAAAATTCTCCTTCCCAGCCCCAGGTCTGTCCTATCAACAGCTGAAGAGATGGCTGACTCTTCACAACACAAATAGGAGAAAAGGGATGAAAGGAAAGGAAGTTCACACTTAATATTAGAATCTGCTGACAACAAGATGTATTAAGTTATAGAGCAACCCACACATGCTACAAGAAACCAACTTTTTGAACAGTTTAGACTAGAAAAATTAATAGAGAATGGAGAAAGTGGTACAGGTAGCAATTGTGCAATGATAGGAAGAGAGGCATAAAGGTAATCTATCTACATCTTTCCCATTCTTCCTCCCATGTTTCAACAGTATTCCCAGAGAACTTTATTTTAAGCCCATGGCAGAATTTTACTGCATATAGTGGTAACAAGGCTACTCTGACACAGGTTTGAGAGATCTCTCGTGGTCAGAAGGGGCAAAACCAAGGATGCTGAGCAAGGGTGATTTTCAGTAACTACACTGAACTGCTGGACCTGCGCTTCAATGTGTGTATGAGCTCACGCTTACAAAGTCTCAAGCAGAGATAAGCACTTATAAGGATCCCATTCCTGAGCTTCCTTGCATTAGAAATGTAGGCACATTACTCCAGCATATTATCTTTATTTGCATTATCAAGCCTGTAGCAAGAATCAAAGAATCACAGAATCACAGAATCACAGACAGGTTTGGGTTGGAAGGAACTTTAAAGTTCACCTCCTCCCACCACCCTGCCATGGGCAGGGACACTTTCCACTAGACCAGGTTGCTCCAAGCCCTGTCCAACCTGGTCTTGGACACTTCCAGAGATTCGGCATACATGTGATTCTTCTCTCCTTATTCTTTTATTTGACTTCAAGTGTTTTTAAAACCACTCCTGCCCATACATAATTTTTTTTGTATGTGCACTAGCAAACCCACCTGAAGATACTTCTTTTGAACATACAATTAAAAACTATCACAGGGTAAACTTTAATTTTGGGGTCTGAAACCACATTGCAGGGATGCTGCTGGGTTTGCCACACTACGTGACTCACCAGTGAAAGCAATCAAGCAAATAACCCATCTCACACACACGCTTAAACAATCCTTACACACTTGCTGTGTGCATTCTCCAGGGGACCTTTAGATGCTGTTTCCTACACAGTGCAGCATGATCTTTCAGTGATGTGAAATAAAAAGGTTAGTGCCACAGCAAAAGTTCCAAACACAGAGAATACGGCTCAAGATGCATAAATAATTAAACGGTGTGAGTTTAAAACATGAACCATTAAAACAGCCTTTGTGAGGGGAAAAAAAACAAAACCCAAAATAAAACCAAAACTCTAGGATGCAAATCAATCTTTCATAAGGCAAAGCTTCAGATGGTTGCTTCTTCACGGGCACTTCACAGTGCTCTCTTTCCTTTTGAACCCAGTGTTCGTACAGAAAAGCGTTTTGACAATCCCGCTAGGATGCTCATCCTCTGTGTTCAGAGGGAGATTTACAAAGATCACAAGGCAGGATTGTGAATATAATGATCCCAGGGATTAGCCTTTCTTCCAGCTATGGTAGGGCAGTCCTCTGGATCTATCTGAAATCAGAGAAGGGGCTCTTGACTGTGAGCCAGCGTGCGTCTTTCTTCTCACTGCCATTGTCCCCTCCCCATCTACTCTCCTGTGCTTGCAATACTTTAAATGCTTAAAAGTTTAAAACAGTTGCATGTTAGCTATCGCCCTCCCTGTCAAGGGAAAATGAAGGAATCTCCATTAAGAATAAGTGAACTGTTGCTCTCTGTCAGAGTGAATCTACTACTGGCAAGCCCTGTTTAAGTATTGATAAAGGAGCTTATTTAACCTACTGGAAAATCAAGCCCAAAGGATAAGGAAAAGCTTATTCAGAGGAAAGAAGATTTTGTGATTAAGACACTGGATACATATTTAGAAAACCTCTTGTTTGCTGGTATTCTCTTGTACCCTCTTTGACTTTGAGCAAGGAACTTTATTGTTACCAGCCAAAACACCAGAAGAGATCATCTTCTACTTAGGCATTTAGAAATGGATTTAATAGAAGCTGGGCTCACTCCCTAGTCAGGATGCCTGATCCAGGAACACAGTCCATAGTCACCCAGAGGCATTTCAGTGGCTGGTAAGAGAGGAAAAAGAGACAGTTATGATGACGATTAGGCCAATGAAAAACCTAGTTTGTGCTCTGGATGTCCATGGGCTATGGCTGGACTATAAAGATAAAAACTATTCTCAGAAGACAAAACTTTGCAGAATGTTGTCCCAAATTCTATGGCTTTCTGTCCAAAAAGGACAGAAATAATAATCCTTCCCTTCTCTTGCTGCACACCTCTGGTTTTGCTTTAGCCTATAAGCTCTGAGGAGCACGACCTGTCTCTCACTGTGCCCACCACAACAGGGATCAGGCTAAGTCTGGGTCTTTTCAGACTGAATACAGCAGAGATACACACCTTAACTGAATTAACTGCTTTAACCCCTTGTATCCAAGGACTAAAGGAAAGGGCAATAACATTGTACAAGAAGCTGAAGTAGTATTACTTATATAAGAAGAGAAAACCAGCATGCAGGAGGAACTGTGCACTACCTATCATTATTTCTCCAAAATTTTATGCATGTGAACATTTGAGTAACCACACTGGTTTACAGAACATTATAATAAGTGTATCTAATAAATGACTTAAAAGCCTGTCATAAAAACAGTACACCAGCAAAGACAAGAACTTGAAAGATCTCATGACTTGATGAGTTTGTGAGCGTGGCCTCAGCTCAGTCCATTTCTGCTAACAGATTAATGGTACAGGCTTTAATTACATGCTCACATACTGCTCTTTTCTGCAAGGCCCCAGCTTCACCAAGTGCCAGTGAGAGGTTTTAATTCCTGTAACTTTATAGCACATTAATCATGGGTGATGAGGGCATGAATCAGTTATGCAAGTCATCCCAAATACATACTGATGAAATCTGTAAGCCATCACCACCCACCACCCATATTCTGATTATCCACCTCTGTTTTAGATGAACGATTTTGGGATTGTTTTAAACAATTCTAAGGACATTTAGTATTTTTTGAGTAGCACAGGGATTTCTGACCCACCATGCCCATAATATCATGTGCCTCAGTTTCCACAGGATCATTTACTGAGGGACTCAGTAAGGAAAAATGCGAGGGTCCAACACTGAATGCCTTCAAGTGGCAACCTAGGGCAATATTCTGCATGGAAAAAACCCCTACCATAGTACCTTAAAACACACTTATGCACACTTTGCAGTTAACCCTTTATGTGGTGTTTCAAAACCCCTAGCTTTGTGATTAATTTAAAAAACATAAGCTCTGTCACAGTGCAATATGGTTGAAAAAATCTCCTTTGTACAAGGCAGAATGTTACTCATTGCAATGTACAAACGACATGGTCAAGATTCGATGTTTGGTTGGTCTGTTTGTTTGTTTTGGGATTTTTTTTTGTCTTTGGTACAGGGTACAAGGAAGTTTCCCTAGGAACAGTAGATGAAGTAGATGAGAAGGCAGAGACAAGTAGATTTACTGTATTTAATTTCTATTTGTCATAGAGAGACATGTGTACAGGTTGTTCCAACTATTGGTGTTATCCTTTTTTGGTAGTGGCTTGAAATCTACCTCTCACCAAGCCATAAATACTACATTTGGAAAGACCTTTCAGGGCATTCAAGTCACCCTCTTGCAGTAGGTACAATGGTCCCTACTAAATATTCACGAGCATAATTCAATTTTGTCATCAGAAGGGTCATTTGCCTCCTAATTACCATGGAAATAATGCAATGGATCACTAGGTCTTCACCACAACACATCCATTATTTCCCAGTATGCTCCAATATATGGACACATAAATTGTACTTGCCTGTTTAGTTCACTGCTAAAATAAGCCCAACCATGAGTATGTTGTCCAATAAACCCCACAGCTGACATAAAGACTCAAACCAAAAATCTCTTCCTGTGTTTTAAAGTCAGATTTCAAAGTGCACCACAGAGCACACAGCAGCTTTTCTTTCAAGAGTACTGATAGCTAAAATAACTTCCTCTCAAAAATTCTGTTGCGCTAGGATTTTAGAGAAGGAGGAAATAAGAAACAATGGCTTTGAAGTCATTCATCTCAGGGAAAGAAATTAGATCAGGGTTCATATTTTACAGTGATTTACATCTTGTGCAACCCCATTACATTTAATGGGACTACTGAAGGTCTGTGTCAACATGGAATGTGACTCTTCAGGCTTAAGTCCTGTGATTCATGGACTGGGTTACAATGGGAGCTGTTTTTAGGACGAGACTTTATCTCCCAGGACTACTGATAGAGATTTTAGTTTTATTTAGAGGGGGGAGGTTGCTTTATTTTCCCTTTGTTTGCTTCTTAGGAATATTCAAGGTGTTGATCCAGTTCATCAGATGCCCATATTTCATGTCTTTTGCTGTCACACTTACTTTAATGGGAGTACCTGGACTCTGGGCATGTATAGTGTCATACTTTTTGATGGCACAACTCTTTATTGTAGGTCATATAGAATATAAAACATTCAGAAGGGAGCACTACTGCCCGAAAGTGGAAACTATAGACCAAGGCCAAGAGAGGTAATATTTTATAAATACCTATGGTGTTATTCTTCCTCTTAACTTCTATTTGCTTTTTCCTTTTATTTTTGTCTTTTTTTTCCAATCCTACAAAGCCTGAAATGAGCATATATGGACTTATGTTTCTTTCTTTCCTGTAAAGATTTATAATATTAAGTTACTACTGCAGATAAACCAGGGTTGCTACACAGCTTCTGATGTTGTTGAAACAATAGACTGCATGCATAAATCCAAAACACTACTGAATGAAATAATTTTGGTGCCTTTTGCCATCTCCCAGGAGGGTTGTAATAGTATAATGAATATTTAACATTTCTCTTCTACTTTTATTAGAGTTTGTAGCACCTTATAAACTACAAGAAGCACTTACTCCTTTGTTCCATATATAAATTTCCTGTCTTGGAGTGTGAACTGCTAGACACCATTTAGAAACCATTCTTAAAAAGGAAGAACACTCTAGAAATACTTCAGATTAAATATATAAATAATTCCATGGGATATTTAGTAACTGCAATTTCAAAGGAGGACTACAGGCACATTTCCCACCTGAAATGCAGTGCACAAGGCCCACTCCCACTAAGGAGTTTCCATTGGAAAGGAAGAAAAAATAAATCTATAAAGTCACTCGTGTTTCATGCAGAAACTAACGGGTGTAGGAAACAGATATTTAACTCTCCACCAGTGTATTCTGTAGGGGCTGGTGGATTTACAATGGAATATTCCAAGGGAAACTGCACTCAAGTCACGCTGGTGCAGAAGCATTTTCTATTTGATACTATCCTGGCAGCTGCTGTGCTGTGTTCTTTCTCTAGGTGCACACACTATGCAGGGGTGGGAAGAAATCTAATCTGGGAAACTCTAAATTAAGGCTTGCCCACACTTTGTGCCTAGCCTAGGCGCTTAAACTTGGTTTTGATCAGCTATGACTATTGTCATGCAAAATCTTATTTTACAGAAGTTTATTTGTATTTTGAACTTGCGGTTCCTTGCCCAGAGTAGGATTTGAAGGTTGGACTCAATGCTCTTGGGGTTTTTTTCCAACCTAAATGATTCTGTGATTCTGTGATATACAGACAAATATTACCTTTCTAGTGTACCACTACAGAAGACTGTGGGTATCCCCTCACACGTGGTACCTGAGTGCTCATTCACAGCAAAAGTATGATATCACAGGCTTTATGGAAAGACTGTTTTTCTCCCTCAAACTGGATACCTGCTCATTAAAGTCAAGCAAAGGCACCCCCAAACCAGAGTTGCTCTGTCTCTTCCCATTTTGAATAAGTGCTTTTGATCATGTCACATTATTTATCCACTGCCTTCCCAAATACACGTCAAAAGATCTTCAAGGCTTGGTTTGAATCTTCTGGCCTCTGACTGGGTGTAGGACCAGGGCCTGCTGCCGCTCTGCAGTTTGCTCCACTCGCCCTTTATTAATGGCTTCCCTTTCTCCCTGCTGGTACCTCCCAGCATGAGCACAGAACCCCTGGCAGCTCCCTAACCTTTGCAGAGCACGGAGGGGGAAGAGAGGAGACGAGAGTTTAGAAGTGGGTTTTGACCTACTCCACAAACACTGACCACACTGCGAAACAAACAGCTGCAGGAGAAGACAAAGAAGGTCTGAGAACGGAAACCAGCGTACTCTGAAAGCTGGGAGCGGTTAAACGCGATGAAGAGCCACAGCAGCTGACGGGGAGGGAGCTGGGAGCGGGAGGAGGGAGCGCTCCGTCACATGCGCTCGGCGTATCATCATTTTTCAATACTCACATTAAGAACAAGAAAACCACAAAGTTTCATAACTTGTCATTTAGCTTAAGTGGGGGGGGGGGGACGGGGGGGGGTGGTAAGAAGAAAGAAAAAATAAAAATAAAAAAAACCCCTAAGGTTAAAAGAGGAGTAATAAAAACATCTCTGAACCACAGAGAAGTGCAAGGTGACCTTCAGACAAAATCTGGGGTGAGCAACCCAGCTCTTGTCTTCAGATGTCACTCATTTCCTAACTCGCTCTTTGCAAAGGAAGGACAAAAGGCAGCTTCCTGAGTCGTCTGCAGGAAGATGAACAGAACAAGGACTTTCTGTTTGTACTTCTGCGTTCCTCTTTTTAAAATAATAACAGAGAATAGTATGATCTGAAGTGGCTGCCTGGGGGATTTTTGTCTTTCTGTTTTTAGTGCACATTTCTCTGCTCTGAGTGAAGGATCCATGCAAATAAGTGGAGGGTTTGCACTGAAGGGGCTGCGTGGGGAAAACAGCCAAATTGATTGCACACCCGTCAGTTCACACACGAGCACTGCCAAGTGCCTGGAGTACACAATCCAAAAAAGACAACAGCACATTGTGTTCCCTTGCACTGGTTTAATTTCTCTCTATCATAATCACTTCTTTTAATAATTGCTCCTATTAAAGATACAAATCTGATTTCTCATGTAACCTTCCCTTACCCTTTCGTAACAGGTCTCAGGAACCTCATGAGTGTTAAGGTCTTTGGTGGTGTTTAGGTGTGGAAATGGAGGTGCTCTTGGAAATTATGAAAATTATGAGGTATTTGGTCTGTGTCAACCTTCCTATGAGGGTCTAATGCTGAAATCTCATTCAGACCTCCCAAATTCCACTCCCTTATTTTGAAAATAGCTGTCACTTTAAAATATATATGTGTAATAAGATATAAACTGTCATCTCTCAGGGTATAAGCCAAACACTGAGCACAGACAGAGGATAAAAGCTATTTTTCTTATGATCAAATTATGTTTACTATTATTGTCTACTACGTGGTTTCTTGCATGCTCCTTTGAAGCATCTGGTGTTGACTACAGTCAGTAATTGAAAACTTGTAATAAGACAATTATAAGACTTTGGCTGGTGTAACAGTTCCTATGTTCTAATGTTTAATAAACCTCAAGAGTTAAAAAACAACGGCTCATTTACTCAGTATTAGTATCTAGGAAGCTTTCCTGGGTGAATGAATGTCAGTTTTTACTGCATTCAAGCTCTCATCATGAATAACACAAAAAGGTTTAGATCCTCACTTGCTTATAATAAATATTACCTTTATGAGTATGACCCCATTGATTTAGTGGTGAAATAAAACTCTCTGACACTGCCCCAGCTCTGTCTCCCAGGTGCAGCAGAGGCCCTGGACATAAGGCAGTCAGCTGAGAATTCTGAGAGTGTTGAGCACCTCTAAGACCATGGAAAATGCTCTGTATCTCCTGAGATATCTCTGCTGTTCACAGACAGATGGACCACCATGGGATAAAGGCTATTATTACCTCTTAGAAGAGGTTCCCCACAGCGGGGATGATACTCCTGAGTCAGAGAAGCTGTGAGCAATGACAGAGCATCTGAAGTGGTGAGGAAGACTGAGTGGTGGTACACATCTCCATGAGGATGTTGGTACCTCCAACACGTGAACATGTGGGTCTCAGGGACCAGGCAGTGTCAGGTTTGTGGTTGAACTTGATGATCTTAAGGGTCAACCTAAACAATCCAGTGATTCTATGATTCAAAGATATCAGCTTCTTGAACTGCTCCTTGAATGTATTGATCTTTTCATACCCTCAAGGCAGCTAACGGATCTCATCAACTTTTTCCAATTTTCCCTTTCGTTGGAAGAAGGGTACAATCTCAGTAACCAGAAATGTGAATGATCCCAGTTTAAAAGCAAACAAAAAACAACAACAACAACAACGACAAGAACAACAAAAAAAGACTTTTCAGGGGAAAAAAAAAACCAACCAAAACCAAAAACCTTTCCATTATAGCATTTATAGTTATAAAGAGATTTCTGCACTGCACACAGTCTATCAGACCATAGTGACCTCTGGCAAAGTGGGAAAAACAAGAGCCACTTCAGAGCCAAGGTTTCACAGGCCATCCTAAAAGTTTAGCTGTTTATTTCCTGCTGGAGAGAACAGGATTCTCTGTACCTGTGGTGCCAGTGAAGCTCCTGTTGGAAGCTGTCACGCAGGAGAGAAAACTGCACTAAGGGTCCTCTTCTTAACGGGAGAGTGCATTTTCACAAGCTGAAAGCATGCATGAGCTCCAAAAGTGCAAGGTTTCCACTGCATCCACGGCTGAGGTCAGTGTGCAGCAAATTCCCCCCAGGCAACCTTTGCACAGAAAATCTCTTCAGCTCAAGGTCTGTGCCTCTGAGGGAAGCAGCAGGTTAACACTCACCTCAACCACCCTACTAACGTGGGCACCCTGGGAGTGCTGCTGCAGCAGCAGGCAGAAACCTCACCACCGGCTGAGGCAATGCACATACCACCATGTCAGAAATAGCTGGATGTGGCAAGAGTATCACGTCCCCCGTAATTGGAAGGGATCAGATTTCTCTGCAGCGCGGGAATGGCTAAACAGCCTGTGTTACAGTACCATGGGAGCCTACAAACTGCACGGGCAAGGACTCAAAAAAGAGCTGCCTGATGATGACAGTCCCCATCCTTCTCGTGCCATCTGGTTGCACCATCCCCGCTCTGCACATCAGGCTGTGCATGCACAGTGACAGAGGCAGCATGTTGCTGTCCCTGGGCTCGGTGGTGCAGGGACCCAGTCTGGGCATGGCATCTGCAGCCACACATGTCCACACAGCCCCTCTGCTTCACAGAGCTTCTGAAACACAGGTTAATCCAAACCACTGGGATACGCCAAGCTCGCTCTGCCGTTGCTTAGGTGGGCAGCAGCAGCTGGTGAACACTTAGGAGCAACTATTCAGGAAGAAAACAGACCAGGAGAAGGTAGACTGATAACAGGGACAACTGGCAGGGACTGAGACTTGCTGTATGGACTTATCTGATTTCTCTGCAATTATATGAAGAGTGATAAAATCACTCTGCCTTGGGAATCATCTGTCTACTCACTGATGCACTGCAAAGCTTCCTAGCTAATATGTGATCCGAGACCCGCCAACACCACCAGCTGAGGCCCTCTTGCATTGCAGACGTGGCTGGAGTATCTAGGGCACATCTCCTCCCTGTGGCCCACGGAAAGAGAACAGACTTCCCTGTGCTGTGGAGGCTGCCAGAGGCTCTCACTCCTTCCCGTGATAAGGGAGGGTGTTCAGGGTGGTTAAGCCCCTGTGTAGAGCATCGCAGTTGCTCTCCTCAGATGTGGGCTGAGCATAGCTCCAAGCAGCTTGGAGCACACCTCCAGCGTGATGACAGGTTCATCATTTTGAGTGACAGGGCTAGACTTGAGGAATTTGGATACACTACACAGGAATCCACTTTTAGCGGGATACGCAAGAGGCACAGGTCTAAACCAAGTAACACCAAGTGATGAAGTGAATTTGGAGCGGTGCCAGGAAGACTACAGGACAGGAAGAAATGAAAGATGAAAGTGTTTTTAACACTGTCTCCACATGCTCAACAAGGATTTTCTCAAGAGTCTTTGCTTTAAAAATGCTCTGTGATATATAGCATTCTTTCCAGAGCTGCCCTTTATCATCTGATGAACAGAAAGAACCAAATTGCTGTGGCAGTTGGATTAATCCTTTCTAAATGGCTCATTTCTGCTTTTATTCTTAAGATGTAAAGCACTGTAATTCCACTAAAATCTGCGAGACTGCTGGGACTTTATACCAGAGCAACACAGCTTTTGGCCCACCCTTACCTACACCTGTGCCCCCGAAGAAACCCAAGGGAAGTTCTCAGGTCATCCTTTCAAAATGCAAAAGCAGAATGCTTCAACAACAGAGGAGTACAACTCACCTACCAACTGACTCATAAAGGATGCAAGGCAAGCACCACCACAAAACAAGCCTCTGGCCTGTAAATTAAGGGCTGCTGTTCCACAACTCCTAGGTGTCCCACAGAGAGACAGGTCTTTCCTAGGGCACCTAAAAATGAGATGCTGGAATGTGAACAAATCATCATAGGCTTCCTTGATAGTCAATGAGGAGGAACAGGTACCCCAGAGGACAATTTGCATCGCACTCAAACAGGCATCCAAGGCAGGTCAAATGGATTGCTCCCTGGAGATACCTATTTCTTACTGTTGACTAAAAAGGGAATCCAGGGTGAGCAGTTCAAACTTAGGCACCTAACTTCAGACGTTTAAAGCTGTGTGAAATGAATCACACATGTAGAGGGACTAGTAGATCATCTATCTTTTATATGTCATAGAGCTTTAATTTTTACCCAGCTCCTCTTTTGTTAAGCCCAATAACTTTTGTCCAAAACTTTTCCTTCAGAGAGGCCTTCAGTCTTAAGACATAAAAAGATGAAGAATTCTTCACTTCCACTGGCCCCTTGTTTTAGTGATTAACCACTATCACTGGAAAAACCACTGCTGGTTCCAATCTGCCCTTGGTTAATATTTTGTTTCCCTTTTCTAGCTTGAAGAGATTGCTGTATTTTCTCTCTGGAAGTGCTAATGCAGTTTCAGATTGCCAAGTCTGCAGGCCGAGTGGTCCAGCCTTTTTTCCCTCTCAAAATTTAAGACCTTTGTTCAAACTTCCACCCACCTAGCAGAAGCTCTGCTTCATTTTTGTGTTTAACTAGGACATGCTTTAATAAGACCAATGTCTTTGCATGCCCCAACTTCCCAGGGACCCGAAAGAAGACTGCAAATATTAATAAATTATTGTCTCAGCATATCTTAAAATAAATGTTGCCACAAATCCTTCAGAAGCAGAGAAACTAAAAGGCAGAGAAGGCAAGTAACCAACGCAGGTCTGGAGAATAAGTGGGAGCAGGTGTCCTCTTACCTGAATTATAACAGAGTCTTTTAAGCACTGGATTTCAATTAGCACTTTGACACCTTCAGTCACACCTTGTTTCTCTTCTACTGCAAGAGGACATGAATGTATAGGAGAAGAAAAATTTTATCTTCAGTGCTTGGTTTCCAATACCCAAGAAGCACCTTTTTGTTCTCTTTATACTACCTCCTAAAGAAAAGGTATCCAGTCTCTGATGTGGGCTCCATGGCATTACAACATATATTTTATCACAAATTACAATACATACTGCCAACAAGTTTCAGTCATCCTCTGAAATAAATCTGGCTGGAGTTCACTTAAATTTACCTCTACATCAGTAATCACACCAAATTTCAAACAAGTATTTGCATTTGCAGATAGAAACTGGAGAGTGAGGAGGGCAGTTACTCAATCACTTAAAAAAAAAAGGAGGGGTGGAGTGAACACTAAACATGCTAGAATTAGCCATTTGGCACAAATGTTTATTCTCTTTATGCAATTGCCATTATTTATACTATCATGGATGAGGAGCCTATTGCACATTGCAATGCACAATAACAGAAAGGATAGTCCAGGTTTTTATTTTCATGAGCTCCATCTAATACAGCCAAAGTGAAAGAATATCATTGAAAACACCTCCATATAAAAAGCCCCCACAGCTATATTATGATGCTAGATAAAGCTAATCATATCATGCAGATAATGTTTCTATGATCAGCTTCCAAATACACCTAGTAACAACAAGGTTCCTGCCAATTTTAAGCTATTTCATAATGGACGTGAACAGGAGATGTCCCAGAATATAAACATCTCTCCTGGTCTTCAGTTCTGTTGCCTCTGCCTTACAGACCTCTCTTCAACTCATACTTACTGCAATGTGTAAGTAATGTGTAAGCAGTTTTTCCTGCTTCAAACTGAATATTCCTCCCAAGGAACTTGGCCCTTTAACAGATTTTGTTATCACTGTGCCTGTCTAGAGCAGACTATGCTGTTATAAATGGTCCCCACCCATCATTTGGATGATACACTGACCTAAGAACTCTGATCAGAGTCAGATTCTACCCAATACTACTCCTACTACTCGTAATTGCATTATTGTTATTATTATTATTATTGTTATTATTATTATTATTGTTATTATTGTTGTTATTGTTATTATTGTTATTATCATCATCATCATTAGTATTAGTATTAGTACTGCATTTTTTCCTATGTGTACTTTAGCACATTTAACTTTTAAGGAACTGGCTTAAGTGGATGATGAAATTTTTAAGCACCTGCAAGACAGAGCTGGAATCTCCCTGGGTTTGCTTTTATAACAACCAGGCCAGAGCCTGACCCTCAAACCCAGTGCAAGACTCTTTTATCCAAACTGTCCAACCAAAACACAGATTTAGAAATGTCCACATACTTTCCCAGAGTATTTACTGCTCTTTAGATGAAGGTCATAATAAAAGTACTAGTTTTATTATTCCACAGTTTCAGCAGATGGTCTGAACTATTAAGAGTCAATTTGAGCCTATTAAAAATGTCATCTATTCTATTTCCAGACAATATCGCAGCAGTTCAACCTCATTACTTATCTGTCACTATAAAGAGCAGATAAACCTTCATCCATCACATGCAATGACTTTTTGCCCAGAATTCTGGATCTTCTTTTTTTTTTTTTACCTTAGCTAAATTATTCTTCTCCTCTCAGTTCCACAGCAATGTGGGCATCCATTCCCTATTCCCACACACAAATATATATATATCTATATGCTAGAGGAATATTTAGTCTTCATGTAGCACAGTTTCCAAAGACTCTCAAAGGACATCACAAAGTACAAATGTATCTTTACACCCACTATTCAAATGAGACATCTGAGGTATGGGGTCATTTGCCTCCACTTTTTTTTTTTTTAAATTGTGGTCTCTGAAGGTAAATAAAGAAATCAGTGCTGACACAGCACAAGCTTCAGTTTTGAAATCATATAGGCCTCCAGAATTTCCAGGAGTATTGTCTGCTCTTTTTTCTTCCAGTTGTTGCTCTGGTTCCCTAAGTCAATCATTCTTTAAAATATTTTCCAAATATTTATTTCACATTTTTTCCTTGGCTTAAAGCTAGTTTTCATTGGAAAATATTAGTAATATTTCTGCAAGCTCTGACTTAAAATCTATACAATAAAACTTCAGAACATATATTTTATTTTATTCAAGGAATGAATGGCGTTTCACACTGCATATTGATTAGCAAAGTCATTAGCAACTTATTCCCAAATTATTAAAAAAGCAGCCTGATCTTTGGACGACCTCTTTTGAAGGACTGAGATTAAGATCCATATAAAATACTCATATCTCTCTTTTACATCTTTTATAAAATTAGCCACAAGCTCAGTAATTGCAATTTGAAGGATTCAAAACTTCCAGGGATATTCAGAGACATTCATTTTCTCAATTATGTTTATACAATGCTTAATTATGGCCAACTTGTTGAAACAAAGGATCATTGACAGCCATGACTGCCATATTTATTCATGTTTATGGATTCATGAGAAACAATCACTAAAGGTACAGTCATCCAGTATTTCCCATGTGTCGAGAGATGTGATATACTTTTTTGTGTGAATTAAGAGGGGGGGAAAAGAAAATTTTTACTGCCATAACTCAATCACATTAGGAGAAAAAATATGTGATGTATATAATCTATCTATTTTTATTTGACAACATAGAAAGAGATACAAAAAAAAAAAAGTGCTGCTTTGAGTTCATTAAAGAGATATATTTTCTGATATGTAACACAACTGACACTTTAGGGGAATATGACTTTTTTCCCCATCACAGAGAATATCTGAAACATGAGAAGCATCAATCAATACCTGCAGTTCCTTGAGAGGCAGCATCAAACAAGAGAAAAGATCGCTTCCTTTTTCTGCTGTGCTCTGCCATGAGTGTCTACATTGAAGGTCTGTGTTCCAGCCAAAGCAATTAATGATTAATGAAAACAGACATAGCTTTTTTAGAGAAACAGGGGAACCCATGAAACTGAGCAGTTCATGATGGCTTCATTAAAAAGAAAAAGGCTGAGCACCAACTTTTGGGGGGAAAAAATCCAAAGCTTTTTTCTGCACTCTTTGAACTTCCACCAAGGAATTTGCTGAACATTTTTCCTATGGTGTTTCACGGACTACATGAGAGGAAAGGCCTTCACCAGGTAGAAACCTGTAGCAAAATTGTCCATCTCTGGTGCTCTGTGGCTCTTCTCATCTCTGAGTCACCTGGGTGGGAAATGATTTTGGACTGGGTCACTAGAGCCACTCCCTGGGGCTGTGGTTTCAGACAGTCTCACCAGCAACATCCTTGACACGCTGTGGCTGGGCTATGCATGCACTGGAGGAGGTGTCTCCCAACCTGACAGCTGCTCCTTCTGCTTGCAAGATCTTAAGAGCTGTAACTGTTTAACTAATATTTACTCTATTTCAGCTTATGGGCTGGATTTTGTCTGTGGTAGCCAGCTGGAGGGGCACTTTTCCAGTGGAAAGCACAAGAGAAATTTGGTCTGGCTTGGCCAGAATTCCGCCTGTGATCCCCTGAGGAGAAGACGTTGCCATGGCAGCTTTGCTGTTCCTTCAACTGGTGCAATAGCTGCTGTTGCCACATTAAGCCAGCTCTGCTGGTCTGTGAAGGTGAGCTGCCTCTCCAGGTAATTACAAATGTACCTGCTTCCCCATGTGCTGCTGCTGCCTGTCCCTCCATCTGCCCGAGATACACAAATATTTTGTTATCCTTTCTGCAGGAGGTGACCTACCACGGCTGTCACGCTGCTCATCTCTCCAGATTTTAGCAGCCAGCTCTGTCACGTAAAGGGCTGCAGCAGCTTTTGCTGAGGGACTCAAGCTGGCCCATTAAGGTCCCTACCAGCGACGGGAGAGTGATGTCAATTAATTTCAGTTCTGAGCTCTGCAGAGTCATTCACCCTTTCCTAGATTGTTTTGTGCTTTTTCTCGTGCCTGTGGCATAGGAAGGTGCTACAAAAAAATAGCTGATGCACCACTCAGGACGGATGCAGTTGAGCTCCTCAGCTTGGGATCTTTACCTGGTAGGATCTCAGCCTTTCATTTGGAGAATTGAGCAAGGTTGTCCCCTTTGCAAACACAGCTTTCACCTCTTACACAAGGCTGGATCACACAGATGAGCCAGAGTTGAAGCTCTGTCTCTCAAATCCGCATCTCACACCTCACTGGAGAAAGCCCTAAGGCTACTGGTGACTCTGAGCAGCAGACATTCACCCGTCTAGCCTGCTGAAACTGTGCCAGATTAAATCAATGGGATTGTAAGCATTTAAACAGGAATTACTAGTGCTCAACCAGCTAAAAATGTCCTTTATTAGGCAACAGCCTCACTCAAACCCCTCTGCTTCAGCTATAAACAAAGCACATCAAACTGGAGGCTGCACAGTGGAGGTAGCAGCCTGCTCAAGGTAACAGCCCTTGCAGAAGAAGAAAGGAAGAGGTGTGCTTTATTGCACACGGATTCTGCAGTTCTAGAAATGATACAGCCACTGTACCCATATCACAGGGCAGGTCTGAGAAATGTACACAAGATTAAGAGCTTTGAGAGCTCTGCGCTAAAAAGAGACATAGCAATGTTGCTGTGATTTAATTCATGCATGCATGCACTTCAACCCAGACTAATTCCCCAGGGTTAAAATGAAATAGAGTTTAAATCTAACAAGGGTAGAAACTCATAACCAATTCCTGTGCTTCTCAGAGAGAATATCAAATGACATGAAATCCTTAATTGCCCTGAATGAGACACAGACATCTGAAATGGAGTTACGTGTCTCCTATCTAAAAAAAACCCCTTAAATGAATTCTTTACCTTCCTTCCACCACCCCTAGGAAATGAAACTTCTTCAGGCATAAAAATAGACCAAGCTTTACTAAAACCAAGTGCAGATTTAAGCACCTACTTTAAAAGGACGAGCTTTTTGCACAACTGATATGGTATTACGAAACTTGAGACATTTCTTTCACAACTGACAAGGAACTGAATGCATTAGACAGGCCTGTTTCACATCTGAAGCCACAAAGGCTCCCAAGTCTGTATGCCTCTGGATTTTTCTCTGAACTCCATTGTTTGTGGTTAAAAAACCAAAAGGGTCTGACCCATTTTAAAAGAAGGAAATCATATTTCTTAGTCTGCAAATGATACTCACTGCTAGCAGAAAAACAACTGAAGCTTAATCCTCCTGAAGAAAGGAAATGTCCCAGGTCAAAGTCACAACACATAATCCCCCCCAGAAAGTAGGGGAAAAAAAATAAAATACACCAGGTCCAAGCTGGTTGTGCAGAACCACACATCATTGGCAAAGTTTACAAATCGCCCTGTCAAACACAGCTGATTTTTATCTAACAAATCAGTGATGTTTTTGGTGGAAGGTTAGCATTACTTTCTTGGCAGAGCAGAATTGTACCTTTATTCTGAAATATCACTTCATGGTGAGAAGTGTTGCACACAGTAATGAAAAACAATAATCTGTCTTCAAAGTCCTTTTGAAAGGTCTAGCTCATTCCAGTTCCTCGGGGCAAAGCAGGCCAAAGTGAAGTGGAATTGTTTCCATTTCACAGATGGGAGAGATGAGGCAACAAAGAAAAGGATTAAATTGGGGGAGGGTTGGTGTGATGCCGTTTTGGGATGTTCAGATTGCAGTCTCAGGCAACCATCTTTTTGCATTTACATTCGACTACAGGGCAAATATTCCTGTGCTTTTCACCAATGAAGTACATGAGATCACTACATCTGCAACTCATTGTGCAGCCTGAGTGCACCAATTGGCCCGAACATCAGTGAAGTAAGCCCACAAGTTTGGATGAATCTCTGGCCTCTCGCCAAGCATGCAGAGATCTTGTTTCTTAGAATAATTACTGAATTAAACTCTTTGCAGGGAAAAGAGGAAATGGCAGGAGCCAATTTTTTTGCCAAGCCTTAGCACGAGAACTCAGGACATCCTGGGTCTCTTGCCTGCTCAGATCACTGGGTTTCCTCTCTGTTCCAGCAATTCCCAATGTAAATGGATTTAGCAATGGGTAAGGCACACACCCAAGCAGGGAGTTTGCTCCCGCTGCTGAGGGAAAGAGACACAAAGACTCTTAACATGACTCCAGACAATCTAGCACTGAACTCGTGGACTGCTCATTTTCCCTTGGAAACTCAAGTTAATCACTTTCCCTTTTCTTGACACTCTGCAACGAGCTGCTCTCTAAGGCACTGACCCTGTTATTACTGACTACCAAGTCGAACACTTATTACCATGATAAGTCTCATTGTTTAAAGGAGCCTTTGCCTAATGGTTTTCACATACACTTTGCACCCCGCTTAATTCAACACTGCCTCATTCCAGTGCAAAAAACAGTGAAAAACAGACACCTTACTGGCACAGTTTGTGCATTTTCTATAGTGCCCATGCTTGCAAGATGTAGGGCAATGTCCACCAGAACCCCAGTTTGTGTGGGCCAAGCGGAGGCTGAGAGGACACTGAATTGAGTCTCTCTGTGAATCACAGATCAGAAAAGTAAGTGAGACAGACTTCATCTATCCTCACCACCTATAGATTATGCACCACCATAGCCCTGCATCATAGAAACATAGAATCATAAAGTCATAGAATGGTTTGGGTTGGGAGGAACCTTAAAACTCCCCACATTCCACCAGCTGCCATGGGCAGGGACACCTTCCACAAGACCAGGTTTCTCCCAGCCCTGTCCAACCCGGCCTTGGACACTCCCAGGGATGAGGGAGCCACAGTTTCTGTGGGCAACCCATGAGAGTTCCTCACCACTCTCACAGCCAAGAATTTTTTCCTCGTATCTAATCTAAACCTACATTCTGTCTGTGTGAAGACACTCCCCCTTGTCCTGTCACTCCAGACTCCTGTAAATTGTCCCTCTCCTCCTTTCTGGTTGGCTCCCTTCGGGTACTGGAAGGCTGCAATTGGGTCACTCCAAAAACCTTCTCTTCTGCAGGCTGAACAATCCCAGCTCTCCCAGCCTTTCCCCACAGCAGGGCTGCTCCATCCCTCTGATCATCTTGGTGCCTCCTCTGGCCTCTCTCCAGCAGCTCCACGTTCTTCCTGTGTTGGGGACCCCAGGGCTGGAGGGAGCTCTGAAAGCGGAGTCTCACCTGAGCGGGGCAGAGAGGCAGGATAACCTCATTCAAATCTAGTAAAGTTTAAAAAAATCACATATTCTGCAAAAATCTCTTCTCATGTCCCAAGACAGCCAATCTCCAGGAGCCATCTTGGTTTAATCTGTTAAACCTTTGCCTCTTTATTGTAAGTTGTGCTGTTTTTAACTTCTGGTCATCAGGTTTGTTCTGTTTTTCTCATTGTGGTGGGTACTTTCCATGGGTAATTTTTCTTGTATAGAACTCCAGAACTTGCATTTTATTGTGTGTCTCTCTGAGCTGCCTGGCAGGTTAATTTGTTTCGGTGTCTGTCGTCACGAACAACCAATTTGTCCGGAGAAGGAATTACAAAAAGGATGTGAAATCATGACAGTCCGGGTAATTTCCTTTCCAACTATAACTCTGTTGACATTAACTACAACATTAGCAGCTATGAATAAGGTTTGTCATGTACACTCCATGCAAAGAAGAAAACAAATGGAAAAGTTAAATATTTACTCTCTGACAGCTTATTTTTTTGAGAGTGTGTTTTTTAACTACAGTTATCCAAAGCCTTCCCAATCCATTCTGCCAAGGGAACTGCTGTTTGCAGGATCAGGAGATTGTGTTTGCTTAAGCACATCTGTGGAGCCAAAAGAAAATAAATAAAAAATTTTAAAAAAAACTTCTTTCACCCATTCCTCATCCATTATTTTATTAACCACAATTGTAAGGTTAGAAAAATACCCACTCCATTAGCCCCTAGGGCACGAGACACAGGACTCCAAAGCCCGTTTTGTACTCAGTTCTGCTGAATTTCAGCACCTTCTGATACTGTGTGACATCACGCAAAGTCAACTGGACTGTGAGTTTTTTAAATGGCAACTTGGTCAAATCATGATTTTGGTTATTAGCAAATACCGTACCCCAGGGTCAGCTCAAACTTTCCACTACATGCTCGAGGTGACTGAATGATAAACAAACCATCAGTAGGAAATTTTGATGCTGGCATATGCTGTCTGGTTAGCTTTTAGAAGGAGGAAGTGAGAAGATGTATGGTTGATTTGCCAAAGTAGTTTAAAATAAAAGAAAAGTATTTTAAAAAAGAAAAAAAAACCTACAGTCCTTCTGTCTTCACTTTCTTATGCAGATACCTATAATCAGACTTTTATTTGTACTGAGAGATGCCAAAATAAACAGGACTTGCTCTCAGAGCATCCATTATCTTCAATTTGGGGACTCGGTGTGCTAAGTCTCTCTCTAAGAAAGTTTACTTTTAAGTGCCTAAAAAGCGTTGAAGTGACTGGCTAAGAAACAGTCATCCTGATCTGGACATTCTGGCAAGGTAAAAGCATGAGGATAATGGGATGTCTGAAATGGATTCATTTCCTGACTGGATCAAATTCCAGACTGATTTAATATAAGTGGCCAAAGCATAGAGAAAGGAACTAACGTGGGACTGTTCGCTGTGGGTAGCACAAGAAATTATGTGATTAAACTGAGGTGGAGGAAATACAGACGAGACATACAAGGAGACAAGTAAAAGGTAAGGGTGGTTGCATGTTGGTGCAGGATGCTGAAGCACTCAGCATTGCTGGACGTGCACAGGAGCAAATCAGGCGAATGAGTTTAAGGTAGAGCTGGCCCTGCCTTAAGGAGGATGGATTCAGTGACCTCCTGAGCCTGGTCTGGCAAGAATTCTGTCATACACAGCCCTAGAGAGAAAACATCTTGAGGTGACAGCGCCGGTACCAGATTCATATTTCGCTCCCCAAATGACCGTACCTTTGGTACTACTGTGACCTGATATTCTTTGTAGGTGAGAATGGGATGTGTTGGATCTAATTCAGAAAATTCTGCCCACTGGAGAGGAGAGGAGAGGCAAGGCGAGATCTCTTCCCTCCACTGTGTGACAGCCTCTTTATAAAGAGCCAAAGAAAGAGGAATAAATATCGTCTTTCTCTGTACAGTTATATGGCATCTTTCATATCAATATCTCAAAGCACTTTTAATTAAATCAAGGAATTGAAGGGGATGCCATTAATCTGCTCATTTATAAAATCCAAAGGAAGCTAACAAGGTGAGGTGTTTTATCCACAGGCTGGAATGGCAGAGAAGGAGCAAAGGTGGAAGTACAACCTTGGGGCCAAATTCTATATAAAGGCAGGTTCTTCCTCCTCCAAAGAAACGGGACACTGGTAATTCAGGGAAATTTGATTCCCAGCATTCTCATGTAACTTGGCAAAGGATCCTATATCTTCACAGTCTTAAAACACCCTCTGAGTCTCTTTCTTCTCTAGCCCACTGCTGCTTATGCCCACTGCCAGCACTGAACCACCCAAAGGAAAAGTCAGAATAAAGCAAAGGTCTCTGGATAGAGCAGCGTTTCTCTCACACACATGGACAAACACTCACAAAACACCACAGTGGTCATGGTGCTGTGTACAAGCTGCAGGACACATTGGCTATTCTAGACACCAGGTGTCTGGGACATAATGACCTCTTAATTAATGGCTAAATAATGACCACTAACAATTAAGCTGTCAGAAGACAGAAGAAAGAATAATGGTAAGTACGGTTCCCTGTTTTCCACAGGAGTCCCTCCCATTTCTTATGCCCTGGGTTAAGTCCTTAAACACCTTTCTCATCCAAACAGTCTGTGGACATATGTCTTGTTTTCTTGAATAAAAGAGAAACATAGTCCAAAAGAAGCCTTCCTCAAATTGTGAAATTAAGAAATTGGGAATATCTTTTTCCGTGTTCAGCTTGAGGAGCACAATGTAAAGAAAAGCCTGCCTGAAATTTTGACAACTGCTGTGGAAATACCCACATACGAGTTCCAGACCCTTGTTTTTTCAGCTATAGGAAGGTTTCCCTGCTGGGAAACCCTTGGGCCTGTCCATCTGCCGTACAGTATGGTGAATACTACTACAATGGCACTTTAACAATAACTGTGCTCTTTTGAACCTCCCCATTCAAGTCACTCCATTGATTACTCAGAAGAATGCAGACTCTTGTGTTATTTGATCTGCACATATACTCTGGGCATTTAATCCCCTCAAATATTTTTCAATAACTTCCTTTAATTACAAGGAAAACACGTCGAGTGATGCATGCATTGAAGAGCTTCCTCTCATGTCTCTCTCTCTCTCTCTCTCTTTTTTTTCCTGTTTAATGAAGAATTTGAATCACTTTTCAACTTCTTAATCCTATAATCCTGGAAGGAATTTGCTCTCTTCCAAACCCTGGGGGTGGTAGGCTTATTCTTAGTACAGTACACCGTGGAGATCTTTCAGCAGGGTCTTTCCAGAGGAGTCCCAAATACCTGCATTCCCCAGCTGTGTGGTCACCATGTAACTCAGCCTCACCAAAAACACCTTGCCTTAGTGGTTCAGGGATCGACTTTTTCGTGGAAAGTGTGGGGATAATATGGCACAGTAGACACAAAGTGTGCAGAGAACCAAGCTTTGCCAGAAGGAATGGGCGCTCGGTGCCAAGCAGGATGGTTTCAACAACGTGTTTCACTCCCTTCAATGAATCCATTCTTCTGGAAAAAAAAACCAAAAACTCAGAGGAAGGGTGACCTTGCTAATGCTACATCCTTGCACCTTATTGCCTCCCATTCCCTGGGGGGAGACTGGGGAATGATAGACAAGTCAGTACAACTGGTCCTGTTGGGAGGGTTGGACTGAGCCTGTTGGCTGCACAGTCTTTGCCTTGGAGGGGAATTGGGTGCATTTGCAGCACGCGACACTCTCCCCTGGGAGCCCTGTGAACTCACTGCATAACAACTTCAGACTTGCCTACTCCTGCTTGAAGAAAAGCCTTCGCTGTCACAGCAAGACAGCTCTTTTTGCAATGAAACCAAAGTCCGTGATTTTCCTCCTCCTGGTTTTCCTGTAGAACCAAGGAACTCTAATGAATGTGCTCCAAAGCACAAATTTTCCACCTTGTCTTTCCAGGCTGTTGGTTCTCAAGGGGTGGCCTGTGGATCTTTAGGGACCCGTAAAATGGGGAAAAAATGGTGCATGGAACAACTGTAAAAGAGTAAAACCACAGTAACAACCCAAACCATTCCCTCGTAATTCCATGTGTGCCAGCAAGCAGTCAGGGTGAAAAAAAGGCTGTAAATACACTTTCAAAGTTTTGCAGCACTTTTAGCTGTTTGTAAATCAAACACCTTGGGGCTCCCTTGACCAGAGCAAGTTTTGGCTTACTCTCCAAATGCCTGAGCATTCTTTCACTAAAAGCATCAGCAAAATACTGTGCAAAGGCATCTGTTATTCACTCCTCTCCTGTTCTAGGCCACGCTCCTCAGCTCTCTTTCTTTTTCTCATGCTTGTTAGTTCAAGTAACCATTGTTTTGTCAGTGGTTAGTTATCTAATCCCATTACACATAACCGTCTTCATTGTGTTTTGTGCTAAAGTAACAACACTGAGAAACCGGCTGGGAAACCTGAACAGCCCAAAGTGCATCTATCTCTGTCTTGGTGAGATAAGATGCCATCAGAGGCCTCAGCTGAAAGGTGCCTGGATGAAGAGGAGCACACAGGACAGCTTGACGTGAACATGGACACAGCATGGACACACCACACAAGGCAAGGACATGGGGAACGAGGGTATTGCTTGCACGTCATGTCCCTCCGTTTGTGGGAACTGAAACTTAAAGGCAAATTCAGTGCTGGATCAGCCTGAAAGCCTGGCCTGTTTTCAAAGGCTTGCACATTTTAGTGCAGCTCCGATGATCAGTTTTATGATCTGACAATTGACAAACCTGCTAACACGTTAATCACAGCTAAGCTAGCAGAGGATGATGAAAAATTATGTCATACTCTGATGTATGACTGCTGCTTTCCATTGCTGTGATAGACTCCAGTACCTATTTCATACCCAAATAGCCCATCTCGTGTTGCTCCTTCTTCAGGGGCAATGACTTCTCTACTGGCCTGGCTGAAGCATCATGAGATAGGCAGGAGCATGAATTAGACACCTGTCATTGATTCAAAGAAGCTGTCTTCTATTTTCCAAAATTCTTGAGCTATTTCACCATCAACTTTCATTAAGGGAACGCAGTTCTGCTGTCTTCAGAAGACTGCTGACAAAAAACTGAGTGAAGGAACGCACCTCTAGGAATATTTTGCAGCATATATGGCAAGCTTTGTGTCCATGACAGTAGCAGATGGGTTACACACTGATGTCCTCTTTAGGAGAGAAGTCTCATTAGAGCAGACAGGACTGACAGTTTCTATCCAGGCTTGGCATGTACACAGTGCACCCTCACCCCTAGCTTGGAGAGGAGCTGGGCCGGTTTAATGAACAAAACCCATTAAACCCCCAGGTTTGCAGAAGGGTGAGCCAAGTCCCACAAAACTTGTCACTTGCTGCAGGTCACATGTCAATTCCAGACTGGATCTAATGACAGAATGCAGGAAAAGAGCTGAAGGAACAGTATATTTTTTTTTTTTGGGGGGGGGGGAATGGGGTGAGGTGTGAAATCTACATAAAATACCTCAGGAAGTGCATTTCCTCATGTTCTGGGAGAAAAAAAAAAGTCCAATTCTTTTTATGTTCTCACTTATGTTTCCTCTCTTTCATCCTTCTTTTCCTCTCCATCTCAATGTATGCCTTTCAATCAGAAAACTTACTCTTTTATTTTTTATTTTTTTCAGAATTCCACTCTGTAATTTTGGAGCCAAAATTGTTGGGTGAATTTAGTCCCAGTGTGGGACCATTTATTTTGGAAACACTCTACTCGTTTTTTGCACAGATTTTGTGGTAAAATTACGAAAACCTAGATAAAAATCACCAGTTCTTACTAGGAAAGCATGTACCCATGCCTTTCTAGCACTCTCACTGCCTTTGTCCTTGTAACTGTTGTATTATCAGCCGTGACCCCAACACTTACATGCACTTCAAAGCCCTGTAAGGACTATTATCCCCTCTCAAAAAGTAGAAAAAAGTGAAATTCACTGCAACAAGGAACTGGTGAGCTTGTGGTGGGACAAAATAAACACTCTGGAGAGGGAGCCCTGGGGAGATGGCTCACCTCCAGCAGCATAGACCAAGGGATTTTTTGCAGAAAGGGGAATTTTTTTTGCTCAAAAGGCTGCACCCAGCAAAGACAACCTGAGGAGGTGGTGCTACATCGTCTGTAATCCTGCAGGGACGAACCAGAGTCTTCAGTTTGTGGGTTTGTTGCCTCTGGAGGAAGGTTTGAGGAATAGACATGGAAGGGGCACAGACGTGTACCCCTGGCACGGGTGCATTCTGCGCCAGCACTGTGCATGGAGTGAGTGCAGAGGTGAAGAGGAAGGGGATGGCCCATGCAGTGTCTGCTCTCTGCAGTTGCACAGACAGGTGATCTAACAAAAAGAAAGAAGTCCAGCTACTGACATTGTCTTTCTCTGTGCTTGACATGATTGTCATTATTGGCTGACTCCCTATTTTTAATATCTGAGGTATGCTAAGTAATAATAATACTCATAATAATAAAACTAACAATTCTCATAAACACTTGTTGTTGTTGTTATTATTTATCTAAGACAAAATCCAGGGATACAAAAGCAAAACCTCCTCTCAGCCCCGCCCTCCTCTCTTCAATGGACAGCAGGGTCACCATGAGCAGAGGAGCAGGAGCAAAGCCCGAGGGTGCTGGCAGGGCACAGCAGTCAGTGTGTCACTGTGATAATCTGCTTAAAGGAGGAGGCCAGGGCATCATTAAATAGCCTGGCCTGAAATCCTAATGGAGCAGCTGGAAGATCTGATGCTCTCTCCATAATAAACTGCAGCTCATTTATTACTGCTTTGCATATGTATCTAGAAATGAGTTCAGCCCCAAGCCCTGGCTCACACAGTTCTCTATTGCCAGAGACATCAACCTCCTCCTCTCAGGTTATTGTTGCGAAGGTGACACCTACTTTTTTATCTAGATTTGGGAAGCCACAAAACTAAGCAAGCAGATGTTGTCACACGTTTTTCCTCTGGCAGCCACAAAACCATGCACGGCACAATCTCCTTAAAAAATCATTGCGAATTCACACAAAAAAACCCAAACTATAAAACCAACAAAAAACTAAACCAAAAACAGGAGAGTAGGTCTTTCAGAACAGAATTTTCTGTTATTTTATTTTGACATTATCAGGGAGGATGCTTTGAGTTTCCAAACATTTTTTTAGCAATTCAGCAGGATGAAGAGCAACCAGCTGGAAGCCATGCAGAAGATGGCCACTGGGATCCTCCACAGACAGGAAGACCTCGCTTGGCTTGTATGAGTCCCACAAGACAGAGATACTTTCTGTCTACTGATATAACAGAGATTTAATAATGGGGAGCTGCGAAAACTCCTTAGGCTCATTTGCACGCTGAGAGCACGAGAGAAGAGGGCATTAATAAATTAGGGTGTAGACTGGAAGAAACATTGGGAGCAACAAACCAAACAAAGGTTAAGTTAGATCTTACAGAGGGGATGCACTCACTGTGAGCTGGATATGACAAATGAAGAGGTCCCATTTAGCTTTACATTGTCCTAATTCAACTTTTGAGGAACCACCATTCTAACAGCCCAGAGATGATAGCCTTAAAAGTGACTGGCATGCCTAGAAGTCATGGTTCTCTCCCATTCCCAATGTTCTCTTTAGGCTGCAAAGGGAACCTGGAGATCCATCTGGGACTAGACATCCATGTTTTTCAGACAGGTAATGCTAGGCTAATAATCACTTCGTTTGCCATCCTTGTTTTCTCCACATACTCTTCCTCACTGTCCTGAATTTGAATGAGTTTCTTCATTCATTGACGTCAGCTGCTTTTGGTTATTTCACAAGCTGAAATTGAACTTCTCGCTGAAGTTCATTCAAATACTCCAACTTCCATCTGCATTTTCTCACCCTTCTGTCAGGTTCATCAAAACGTGCCTGGATGCCTTACCCCTCACAGACCAGGCCATGTACTTACAATTTTTTCACCGTGCAAGAGGTCAGTATTTCAAATGCCAAATATTCATCAATTAGAATGGGTAAACTTAAAGGCTTCCTGCAAGAATGTTGTTTTTATGGACATAAAGAGAAAAAAACATGTAATCAAAGCACTGTCTTTGAAAGCAGACAATATTTTCTTCTAAGAAAAAATTCATTTTTGCTAGTAAGACAAATTAAGTTGGCCTCAAAGACCTTATGGTGGTTTTGGATTTTTTAAAGGGTTTTTGTGGGGTTTTTGGTGTGTTTGTTTTCTTTTGTTTTTCTTTCCAACTGAACAAAACTAGCTTCAAGGTAAACAAAGTGCTAATTTTCAGTGGACTGGAATTTGGGAAGGAGCAGACATTTTTCTTAAGCAGTGATAGTGGCGTTCTCCTTTAACGTTTGGATGCCAAGCTGTCAGCCAGCAACTTCAACACCACCCTTATCTCTCCTCTTTTCTATTTATACATTACACAAAGCTATTTTTTCCTGGGTTTAATTGCACATCAAAGGACCAACTGAATGGATCTGTTTCGGAGGTTGCTGATAGCAACGCTGGGGAATCCTGCAAATGGAGGTCTAAAATTTCAGTTCTTTCCAGTGCTGTATTAGACAATATGGGGAAAGCCAGTGAAACACTTAGCAAAAGCACCCTGGCTGCGCTTCTATTATTTGCAAGTTCACGCTGGACATAGAGAAGATTAAATGACTCATTATTATATTAACTCACTCCCTGTAACCACAGGCTTCTTACCAAAGGAGACACCAATGGCAATGATTATTTCCGTTTTTCAGAGGTAGTGGCAGGTCTCTGAAAACATTGAAGTGTCTCAGAGTCCATGAACACATCCTTAAAAATGGATTATAGCCTCATTCATTCAGGGATGTAAAAAAAGGAATCTCCCAGTTCCCTTTAGGCCAAATATATTTGCCTTGGCAAGTATGGATTTTGAAGGACTGCTCCAGGATTACAGGAAAACAAAAATCAAAACACTAAAATTGATTATATTGGACACAGTATCAGACTGAGGGTTTCACTGACTTGTTGAGTAAATAGAAATGCCTACACCTCTGTGTTCCCTTTGTAAAAGAGATGTGGACACCACAAAGAACTTCAGCTGGCTTAAAACCATTTTCCTAGCACTGAGCCTGTCTCCTCTAAGCTTTATGCACAAGAAAGGTAAACAAGCACAGCTCCAGTCTAAGTTGAACAGCCTTTTTTGACATGTTGACTTGATTATTTCTGTCTACTTCCCCAAGCTTTCCAGCTCATACTGACTTAGCTTCTCTCAGATGAAACCTCTGGCAAAACTGCCTCCTGTGTTTCAACATCCTTAAAACTCACTCCTTTGTCTGTCTCAATGTCAATTATTGCTTATTTATGAAAGGAAAGGAAAAGAAAACACACCGACCCAGACTCACGAAATAATGAATAGACAAAGTTCCACATTCATAAATAAAACAACATACTTCCTATAGCTCTTACATAATCTTATGGAACTGTTTTGTTTTAAACCTGGCACCATTTTAGTAGGTCTTTTTGTTCTACTACTCTTGTGCTACTTTTAAGTAGGAGAGGTGTTTGACAAGTGAATCATCAGTGACGACAACTGCAGCTTTTATTGACATTTTTGAAAATATTGAGCTAACTCGGAATTACTGAAGTGAACAGCACTTGTGAATATAAACTAAAACAATAGGTGACTGGTACATATTGCATGAATTTTTTTTTAATTTTCAACCCCATAGAAATTGATGGCCAAACCTAGACACAATTAAATGCTGTTGGAAAACCTTTTCCCTCCCTGGAATGGACATAATCCACCTCTCGGCTTGATTCCACCACACACACACAAGTATAATTTACCATAGTAATTTATAATGGTGCATAAATTTGTAATTAGGCTGGTTTACTTAAGCTGCTTCTGTTCATCTGAGGAAATGTGACTCTCTGAAGAGCACAGCCATACAGAGAGATGGACATGGGTTTGGGCGAGGTGGAAGAGCTGGAAGACAGCTCAGCCTTGATTGCCAGTGCTTCCTCATGCCACACAGCTCTGCATGGACCAGTCCCATGAGGAATGCCTCCAAAGAGCTTGAGAGAACATACCTGTTTGCAGATACAGCAAACTAATTACATGGAAGCAAACCTCAATGGAAATAATAATAAGAAGAATTAGAATGTTCCAAACAGGACTCATCTGGGAATCTCAATTAGCTCCACAAACAGTAATTAATTTAGCTTCTTAGCTCTCTGCAAGATAGAGAATTACTAATCTTCCCATTTTATGCATGGGGATATACACATGCAGAAATGTCAATGAGACATTTGCTGGATTTAGACAGCACACCTTCTTGCAACCTGTTCTCTGCCTTGTTCTCTCTCCTGTCATATCAGCTGTTATTCTCCCATTCTCTTTGTGCAAAACTATATTTTGCTGGTTTGGGCCAAAGAAGAAATCACTCCAAAGTCTCCAAGGGCTTGACATAACCAAAGTCTGCTGTACTCACCATCAGGGTTGCATTAAATACCCTGTGCTGTGATAGAAAATGTATCCAGTGGGACCCCACCGGATTTTATTTAGTAACTCAACAGTGAAGTTTCCCTAATGAAGCTGATGACAAATTCGGCTTTATTTCTTTTACTAAATATTCTGAAACCCAAGAGATGATCCCATAAAAAAGTCAGATTAAACACCAGGAGAGAGACCTGCCTGCCTTTGACCTCAAACAAAGGGCAAGAATTGTTCAGGCTCTGAGGGCAGTTCTCCAACACAGTGAGACAATGGATCCTTCCTTAAAATAAACACCAGGCTGGCCATACCAACAGAGCAGCCTCTAGTTTTATAATCCCTTTGCTAGTTTAGCTCTCCAGATGAGTTATTATACTGCAACACATACGCTATAAGTATGTCATGACCCTACAATAGTACTCTGTAAGAATACAGAGGGCTGGGAAGAATAAAGAAAAAGGTTAGTGACTTTTCAACCTTGACTTGATTTGTCTGCATACTGAAAAAAGGAAATATTTGGGTACTCTCAAAATCTTAAAGAGTATTTGATTTTTTCAGACCTTCTTGCTCTCTACAATTACCTGGAAGGAGGTTGTAGCCAGGTGGGGGCCGATCTCTCAAGCATCAAGCAACAAGACAAGAGGAAATGGCCTCAAGCTGCACCAGGGGAGGTCCAGGTTGGACATCAGAAAAAAATTCTCCTCAGAAAGAGTTGATAAATATTGGAAGAGGCTGCCCAGGGAGGTGGTGGAGTCACCATCCCTGAAGGTCAAGAGTTGACTGGGAGTGGAACTACGGTTTAGTTGGCATAATGGTGTTCAATCAAAAGTTGGACTTGATGATCGTGGAGGTTTTTTCCCATCTTAACAATTCTATGATTGTTTTAGTTGAGGGTTAACTGGATATGGTACGGACGTAGTGACTGCTGAGTTATGTGCTGCTGCACAAACCTTCACACATAAACTATCTTTGCATGCAAGGCTGTCCTGCAGGTGAGACAGGAGGTAGGAGATGTTCTCATGTATTTTTAACTTTTTCGCAAAGTAGGTTTGTGACATGGAAAAGTTATTTTTCGTTGCGTCTCGGTTTCCCACAAAGCAAACAAGACTCGCAGCTGGTGTCCATGGCAGCTGTGCTGCTGTGAATATAGAGTGGAAAAGAAGTTTTAATTCTGGAATGTGTAAGGGGAGATTTGAGCCCCACTCACATTTTGCAGTGTTTTTGTTGACTGTGCAAACTGCCAGGTAATTGGGCACTAGGTCCATTGCAGCAACACTGCTGGAAAAAGGAACCACATCCCCGTGTGCTTGTCTCCTAGAGCCAAAGCCTGCCTTAATTTTCTCAGTTTAGGGTTACTAAACATTTCCCCCCAAACTCCCTTCACCACGTTTCTCTGACGCGAGCCAGCAGCTTGTCTGTTTTGTGTCTATTTGTGGCTGATATGAACTGTGACATGTCCAGGGGATCTTTTACAATTCCTGGTGACAAGGAAGGCTGTGAGGAGCAAAGTGTGTCACATATATTAGCCAGCTGCAAAGCTGAAACTGATAGCAGGGTATGAATAGAGCTGATAGCCTCATCTCTAGCTGATACTTCATGTGGCAGATCATGTTTCTGGGGGCTCCTTTGCTTGCCCCAGGCATGGCTAGAAAAAAGTCCTGCTGCGTCCTGGTGAAGATGTGCTCAGAGCAGGCTCAGATTGGATATTAGGAAAGATGGCAGCAAGGCTGGTATGTGCAAAATGCACCACCAGTAGAATTCTGAGGTGGCAATAGCTGCTATGGGAAGGTAAAAAGGAGGTAAAGGCATTACTCACCTTGGAGGTCAAGCTACTTCTTGGCATCTCTTGAAGGAGGACAGAGCAAATGCCATCCCACCCTCCCCAGTCTGGACCTGACTGAAAAGGGAATTAAACCAGCTTTTTAAATCCCTGGAAGATATTGCAGCACTTTACATTCAAGTTGCCAGTCAGGCAGATGCATTCCTTAAATGCCCATGATTAGCGCTCTTCCCCGGTTAGCATGAAAAGAATCACAGGTCTTGTGCAGAACGGCTACGGGGACACCCATTAATTTCCAGGGACTTGAACGAAAACACTAATGAAAAACTCCAGCTAACTTTCCAGGGAGATTCACTGTGAGTGTGGATGTTTCCTTGTGTGCCTTTGTCACAAGGAGAGGCACAAGGTCCCCCTTTCTCTCCCTGAGACGAAAGCGATCAGCTGCAGAGCCGCCATCACCAACAGCCCGCTCCTTGAGAAGCTCCTTGGCTTCTTGGGAGGGTTTTTTGCTTTCTAAACTCAGTGCCAGAAGGACAAGGAGAGGATGATCTCTGCATCTACAAAGTAGTTGGGAACAACAGCAGCATCTCTTGCTCCCGAGAAACTTTTTTTGTCACCATTTCAGGACACCCTGCCCCGCTTTGTAGGGGCAGAGGGAAGAGGACTATTCTGGGCACTGAGACGAATCCAAGAAAAAGGGAAAACACCAGGAAAAAAAGAGAGAAATGCTCTGCAAATGAACAGTCAGCATAAACAAAGTGTATCAGCCCAGGCAAGAGGCTGAAGCATGACTGCACTAAACAAATCACAGTGGAATCAGCAACTGGCAAAGTAATTGGCGTTATTACAGCTGATGGAAAATTTCTGATGCCGCCCATGTTCACTTTTGAAACTCTGCTCAGACGTTTAATTGGCTCAGTTCACATCTAGATGATTGCTCTTTTTGTCCTTCTGGAGTCTATCAAGCCTGTATCTGCAGACGGAACCTTTTGGATGTGCCTCCCTGGCTCTGTCCACCAGCTACGAGATAGAGAATGAAGCTTTGCACAAACTAAGCGAGGCAAGGGAAACATGGAGAAGAATGGGCCTGGCCTAAATCATTTCAATCTCTCTGTTACCCCAGTTCTTTTTAAGTTCATCTCTGGCACTACCAAACAGTCCTATGCTTGTAGCTCCTAAATACTGTGAGTTAAATGCAGGGGTAAAAATTGCACATGGTGATGTCAGCAAAGGCTGGTTTTGGTACTTTGGTTGCAATATAGGTAAAATTGTTTTCTCTGCCACATAGAAATGCTCCTGTGAGCACCCTCTGGCCTATTAATCACACTGTATCATGGAAACACAAGATGATTTTCGTTGCAAGGGACCTTTAAGACCATCTCATTTCTACCCTCCTGCCGTGAGTAGGGACACCTCCCACTAGACCAGGTTTCTCAGAGCCCCATCCCCCCTGGCCTTGAACAGTGCCAGGGATGATGATAAAATGTTAATAATGGCTGAGTGTTTGTGCTCAGAAAGCTCTTCTGCCTAAACTTGCTAGAGTCTCTTTCCAAAGCATCCTCATTGTAGGACCTGTTGTCCGGAAAACCAACACTTCCCTGTAGGTCAGGCCTGCATGGACAGGTTAATTTCAGCCAGAGGCATCCAAGTTTTCCCCAGCATTTTATAAAAGCCTCAGAAAATCATTAATCTGTAGGCAGCAACCAGGGTCTCAAGGTATATGAAATCAGGGAATGGTGCTTTTTTAAACTTTCATGAGAAAACCAAGCTTGGCTTGGTGCTGAGCCACAGATTCCTCCTCTCCCTAGGCCTAATCTTGGCCGATTAATCTGCCCCTTGGAGGACAACCAAGTGCAGGAATAACAAGCTCTTTCCTTGGCCAGGAGATGTGTCTGTAGGGTGGACAAGGCCATGGAGGAAGTATGTTCTTACCCACTTCTCTCCTTTTCTCTTTGCATTGAGAGCTGCATGACCACAGGCTGCCTTTTGGAAATACCATGGTGGCAGTGGCTCTGCAGCCATATGAAGGGATGGTTCTTCAATTATCAGAGAGCCATTTTTGGGTTCTCCCTGGAAGCAGAGGGAGTATTTCTGAACTCACTGGACTGACTCGTTCACTGGCTGATTTCATTGGGACACTACCCATTTAGGTTTACAGCTCTTTTCCAAGGAGGAGGGAGCCCAGAGAGGCTCGTTTGTCACATCTCCTCTCACTGCAAATCAAAGGCAGCGCCATGCTGGGATACTCCCAAAGCCAAAGAGAGAGGACATTTGGCAGCACGGCTCCCAGAGATTTCTGGAGCTGCTTGACAGCTGCTTGAAAAATCTTACTTTTTTTCTCGAAAAGAAAAAAACCCTCACTGCAAAATGACCAGGCATGTGATAGCAAAGGACAAGCCAGAGGATTTGAAGGGACATGATGGCACTTCAACAGCAAGTGTGGCTGTACCAAAGTGTGGTTCCTCAAAGCCTGCAGTGGGGCCACCTGTGATACAGCAAACTGTGTTTGGGAATGCCATGAGTTCCCAATGCAGAGCCCAGAAGGACGGCTTCAGGATTAAATCCCTGCCCCAGGACTTTCAGGACCCTCCCCCAGAAGTACAGAGTTGAAGAACTGGACTATTTAAGACAAGCAGGTGCTTTTTCCTCCCAAGAAACTGGCTAATTATGGGTGACCTAGAGCCACAGTTAGCTTTTGCACGGACTTCCAGTTTTGCCCTCACAACTCTGGGCCTCCTAAGTCGCTGCTGCTGCTGCTGCTGCTGACAGACACCAGCACAGGACCTGGTGAATCCTACAGAGCCTCAGAAGAAGACTGAATCCCAACTGCCCTCGAAGAAAATTTGAGACCAGAAGAAAACAAACAGGAAGCACAGAGGAAGTCAGCTCTTTGCTTCTCTATGCCAAACAGGACTTACAGAAAATCCCACTAAAAAGGTCAGAAAGACAATGGCCAGTGACAAAAATGGAAGGAAAACACAGGCAGACTCATGTTATTTGCTTTATCTATCAATCTGAATATTTTTTCCTTCCAGTTACCACTTCAGGATTCTTGGCTCTGCAAAAGAGCTTGGAGATAAGCAATCCAACACCACAAGGAACCGAAGGGGAGATGTCCATTCTCTTCATCACAGTTTGGTGCAAGCCTTTGATTCACATCCCATGTGACACTGTCTGCTCAGGGGTAAATCTTCCTGTTGGGGATGCAATGTACTCCTGGGACAGGATTTAGAAAATTGAGGTCTGCTCTGCTCTGTGCCCAAAACTGAATCACCTCACTTAGGGTTTTTTTCTGTCTTCTGAAACAGGAATAGTGTTATGCCCTGCTTACTGAGATGCTGAAATTTAAGCATGAAAAGCATGGCATCAAAACTAAGTATTGTCACATAAACCAAAATGAAGCTGCACAAAAAAACCAAGGTAATGTGTGTGCCATTAAAATCCTGACACCAAATGCTTGAAGTGGGTTGAATTTGCTGAGGTGATCCTGCTCCTCCTTTTCATCAGCAGTGGGGAAATACTGTTTTGCAGATAAACATTGTGATTTGGTGAATGTCCAGATTTTAATGAAGTCCATTATAACAGATGAAAATGAAGCTTTCATTAGTTTATGAACGCCTTATTCATTTTAGTTTTGGGTTTTTTTTTCTTTAAAAATCGAGAAAGAATGTTTTCCCTAAGCAAGTGCCAAGTAAAAGAGTAAACATCTTCTGCTCTGACACCTTCATCTCCTCCCCAAGGCTGTCACTCCTGCAAGGAAAAGGCTCTCATTACACCAGCCTTGCCCACAGTCCTGTCGCAATCCTCTCCCAGTGAGATGCACCCAACCCTAGTAACAGCTGGCCGCAGCCGGCTGTAGCAATGGGCTCTGCAGAGCCTTTTCCCACTCCTGCCTGCCTCTGCAGGGTTCTTCAACTCCCACCTTCACCTTTCATTGTCACATGCACTTTGGGCCAAGAACAATAATATTTTTGCTTTATGATGCTCTGGCCATGACAGGGCTTTTATGGACTGCCACAATATCATCTTCGTAACTGTGGCCATACTGCTGATTAAAAGGGTCACACTGGCAGCAAGGGAATCTATAATGCCTTTATTTGTTCACAGGAAGGATACACCAGGAGTTCAAGTTTCTCTCTTCAGCTTTGGACTCTTGGTGCTTTGATCCTGATCACCTTAGAGAATAAAAGGGGAATTTAGCTCTTAAGTGTGGTTTTGTCACTGGTGTCTCAGTTAACGCCATCCATAAAAGGATCATTTTCTTTGTTACACAGGACAAGGCTGAGACCACAGAGTTGAAATAGGAGTAGAATGATAAAAACTGTGTCTTTTGAGCTAAAAAGGGACAATCATTAACCATGTAAATAAACGAGCGACTATTGAGTTTTAGTAACACAGTCTGTTCTGTTGTGCATTCATGAAGAGGAGGGAAGAGAAAATGTTTCAAGGCTTCAGAAAGATTTTTTTTTTTAGTTGGAGAATCACACGTCCTGGTATTTCAGCACTGCAAACACCTGCTGACAGCATGATTGCAAAACAGGACATTCTTGAAGTTGCAAGAAAATGGGCCCAAAAAAAGAGAATCCTGTTATCAAGTAAAATATCTGAAGACTGTGGGCCTGAGTGTGTGTTTTTTTCTCTGACTTCTAAAAGCGTCACATCCTCAAATTCAAATGAGCAGATGGCTGCCAGAAACACTCTGAAACCAGCAAGCTGCTTGCCTTGGACACATTATTTTGGTGTCTTGACCCCTTGACTCTCTCATGGAATTTTATTTCATTTGGGTTTGATCCAAGGGTATTGGGGAGGATTTTAAAGTCACCAATGACCTCTGAACTTCAATGATGGCATTTTGGGGTGTTCTATCTTAAAGAGGAGATAAGGGCAGAAACGGCCATACACTCACCATCCAATGGCAGCAAAACAATATAATGACATAACTTGTGGTTTCAGTTGCAGCTGAAGTAAGCTGCTGAGGCTGTGCAGAGAAGAGGTGATACTGGTGTGGGGAGAAATGTTTTGAAAGCTTGCAACCATGGCATCACCTCTTTTTGCTGGCACTACACAGCTACAGCTGATGACAACTTCAGCCCTACCTCCGTGTTCTTGAAAAGTAGAAACCCTAAGTCATACCTGCTCCTGACTGAGTGTCTGAATTTTAGTTTCTTGCCTCAGAAAGAGTGTAGAAATGTAATCTTTGATATGAAGTCGGGTCTTAGGAATTGCCAGTAGATAAAGAGCCTTGCATTCATTTTCCCTGCAACTCTGACTGTTCTTCAATCCTGACCTTGATTGCTCCCAGTAAGAGATAATACAAATCTCATTCCTCATGTAGACTTCCCAAGATGTTGTCTTGAGCTTCATCTCACAGGTGCTAAATGGCTTTTCATGCAAGAGATAAGCTGAAGTTCTCTGATGAAGGATAAGGCTGATAAATTTGCTCCTTGGGAGCCAGGGGACAATGTGGGTAAAGGTCACCTAGAAGAGAGAACTAAGCTGGCAGCACAGCAGGTCGTGATTACACTGAATCATGATCAGGCCACCATCTCAAGGAGAGGAGCAAGGCATTGCAGAGGGTACAATTTCTCCTGATGCCCTTTTCCTAAGCCGTGTGAAAGGAAAGGTTTCTTTTTCCTCCCTCACCCTGCCAGGGCCTCTCACGGACTCCTTCCAGCCATCTGAGGCTCCTGCTTTTACCCTTCCACCAACGTCCTGCACCTTTACACAGCCACGGTGCCACGGTGTGACCATTCCCTCTCAAATTTCTTACTTCGCCCACTTATCCTCACCAAGGATGTGCTCTACTCACATCCAGGTTTCTTATTTCCCATCATTCTTACTGAACTACAGGCACTTATTAAAGAAATGGGGGCATCATCTAGTGCAGCTGCTGCTCAAACATAAGGGGCTAGAACTATTGTATTCCTTTATGAAGAGATCAGTGACAACTAATTTTGGTGGCACATAGATAAAATACTGATTTAATTTATCTAGATCCAGTAAAATCTGAAAAGAGCTTATAAGAAATCATGCCTACACCTTAGTTAATGAAATTCTGGGCTGCTTCTGGGAAGGCTGACAATTGTAAAACCCATCTGCCAAACTTTCATTCACAGCTTCATTGCAAAGTCATTACAGATATGACAAAACCCAGCAAACTCACAAAGGTGTGTGTGAACACACGTGTGAGAATGGGGAGCACCACACTGAGTATTGCTGGCAGCTTGGAGGGGACAGGTGAACAAGGAACAGATGCTCTTGATGCTGCCAGCAATACTCAGTGTTGCAGGACCTATTTTATTCCCACCTGAGAACTTGAGCCTGAAATCACCTCTGCAAGCAAGCCATATGAGCTTTCACTACTGGTGGTGCTCCTGATGCTTGGAGAAGGCTGCTGGAGGCCTCAGGCCATCCATCCATGGACCATCTCACCCTTCCCAAAGCACCACAGGATGGTTTGAGTTGAAAGCGACCTTAAAGACCATTTAGTCCAGCCCCTCTGCCATGGGCAGGGACAACTCTCACTAGATCAGAGTGCTCCAAGCCTGGGAACACTTCCAGGGATGGGGCAGCCACAGCTTCTCTGGGCACCCTGTGCCAGGGCCTCACCACCCTCACAGCCAGGAATTCCTTCCCAATATCCCATCTAGCCCTGTCCTCTGACAGTGGAAAACCATTCCCTGTGTCCTGTCCCTCCATCCTTTGTCCCAAGTCCCTCTCTGGCTCTCCTGAAGCCCCTTTAGGCATTAGAAAGGGTCCTAAGATCCAGGACCCTTTTGGCTGACCAGGCTGTGTGCTGCACTCTTAGAGACGGATATTGGGGCCGATGCAGCTTGCTTTTACTGGTGCTCTTTGCGTCTGGTTTGCTGCACCCAGAGATCACAGAAGGCTGAAATAAATCTAAATGCACCCTATCTGCTGGTCACCTGTGCCCCGATCCCCTTGTGTTTATATTTGTGCTCATTATGACACAGGGAATGAGGGTGAGCACAAAACATTGGTCCCTGGGGAACAGCGATTTTCAAGTAGTTACTCTGCAGGTAAAATGCAAGTAATGCCTGCAAACTTTGATGCCTTGATTTCTGTTGTTTGGATCAATATTAATAGCAATATTGTATTTCCAGAGCTGGCAGAACTATTGATTATTTGGTATGCAGCAGTTCATTTATACTTGAGAGCAAACTGGGACACTGAAACAACAAATGTGCAGCTGTTAACAAGCGACACAGGACATGGAGTTTCAGTGACACAACTGGGATATCACTTTCTTTGTCTAAAATGGAACATCTTTAACATGTCAAAAATATAATTTACTTATCTGACTTATGCAGTACCTGGGGAAAATACTTTTTTCCTTGGAACCTGCAGATTAAGGTCATGTTTCCAAATATGTGCCAAATCCAATCAATAATTTCATCCCCACTGTGACCAAACACTTGAGGTATTCTTGAAGGGAAAATGTTATGTTTGATATGTTTAAACAAGTATTAAATCAGATCACCTTGTGCATGAGAAGATTTAAATGAAAGAAAAGATAATGAAACATTACACTGTGGTTGCAGGAGCTGAGCCAGAGTTATTTCTTTTCAATGAGGTTTTAACTCAGCGAGAAAAAATAGATATCTGTATCTATATATGTGTGTAAATATATTTTGATAGGGTGAACCCAAAATAAAACTTTCTATATCAAACAAAGGGTTTGCTTACATTTGAAAGACATAATGCTGTATCCTTCCATGAGCTGCTTTATTATGTATAAGTATACAATTGCCTCCTAGGGACACATTTAACTATCAAGGACCAAACTATTGAATGGAAATTATGCAGAACACCTATCTTATGGCTGAAACTCCTGAAAAAGGAACCTCCTCATGGCAAGTGAGAAAAAAAAAAATAAAAATAACGGATGGTGCTCCCTGTTGCAGGAAAGAACACCTCAATGACTAAATCTTTCTACTTGAGCTTGAAGAGGCTGGGGACATGACTAGTAAATATGCAGGAAATGTACCTGTACTATATGTTGCCTTTTGGGGGATAATACAGCCTTTCCTCTGCTCTCAGCCTGTTAAACCCTGCAGGCTTAGCTGCCTCAGCAACTGTCTGCAGTTTGGACAGGTCAGGATCAAGGGAGACTCAATCAGCCTCTGATGGTGGCTCCGCTCTCCCACTGCTGACAAGTGGAGTTCAGAGTGAAGGAGTCCAGTTTCTCAGCTGGGCCTGAGCCTCTCCAGCCAGCAGTAATCAAATATGCCCAGAAATATTCCCAGGCATGGAGGCCAACTGGCACAGAGAGGTTTGTACCTCGGCTCACAACCGTGTCTTAACTTTCTTAACACAGCAGCGAAGTGCAAACAGCTCACAGGGATGAACCCTGATCCATGCTTAAGAATGATTTAGGAGCTTGCTAGTTGGACCAAAAGTGTGCCGAGAACTGGTTTAGTACTTTGAGTATAACCAGTTACGTTCCTGTGAACGTTCCCAGATACTGTTTAGCTTGCTTAAGTTATTGTTATGACATATTTCTTTTCCTGATCAAGATTACTTCTTTACAGCCAGGAGAAGGGAATTGTATGGCTGCAAATTTGGTTATGACAACAATCCTTTTGCTGGTTCATGAAATCACTCTTACTCAAGGAGAGGCATGTTTACTGCTGTCTGCAATCTAAGAATATTTGCAAGGAACCAGATGTGGTGTCTTTAAAGAGAAAAAAATGTTCTGCATGGACAGATGAACTTCGTAAACAAACCACTGTCCTCCTTATCCCATTGCACATCACTGACATCTGCCTGACACTACATTTTCAAAGTTTGCTGCTTTAAGTTTCTTATCCCCAAAAAAGCATGCCACCTCAAGTACTTGCCATATGCTCTAACTATTCTGCGTTGGTGTGCTGGTTTTGTCTGGGGCAGGGTTCATTTTCTTCCCAGGGGTTGGTACAGGGCTGTGTTTTGGGTTTGTGCTGAGCACAGGGTTGATAACACAGAGATGATTTTGTTATTGCTGGGCAGGGCTTGCACAGAGCCAAGGCCTTTGCTGCTTTTTGCACTGCCAGGCTGGGGAGGGGCTGGGGGAGGTTGGGAGGCTGGGAGGAGACAGAGCCAGGACAGGTGACCCCAAGTGACCAAAGGGATGTTCCAGACCTTGTGACACCATGCTCAGTGTACAAAGTAGGGGGAAGAAGGAGGAAGGGGGGATGTTTGGAGTGATGGCATTTGTCTTCCCAAGTCACTGTTACACGTGATGGGTTCTGGCTCCCCGGAGGTGGCTGAACACCTGCCTGCCCATGGAAAGCAGGGAATTAATTCCCTTTTTTGCTTTGCTTGTGTGCAGGGATTTTGCTGTCCCTATTAAACTGTCTTTATGCCAACCTGTGAGTTTTCCAGCTTTTACCCTTCCAATTCTCTCCCTGATCCTGCTGGTGGGGGAGTGAGTGAGGGGCTACAAGGGGCCTGATGGGATTAAACCATGACAACTGGGATGCCATTAGATGTCCCATAGCAACTTTCTGTCCTGACCTGAGAAAGGCAGAGCAAGTCTGTTTTCATGGATTTCTCTGAGCTACAAGAAGCTGAATGCAAGATCTTTACTTCAAGAAGAATTGACTTTATCAAGGCAGGGCCACCTGGCAGAGAGTGGAGCAGGATTTATGCAATCCCAAACCAAGAAGGAAGATCTTGGTACTGTGTCACCCAAATATTGGCACCCTCCACCACCCCACAGGGACTCAAGGCAGAGCAGGGAGGCAGAGGAAATATTTCATGCCTACACTCTCTTCACCACACATACCACAAACCCTTCTCAGTGAAGAGGTTTCAAAGCTGCCATCAGAAACTCTTACTCTGATATGGGAGCTGTTCAGGGGAACGCATCCCTTTGGATGGTTGAGCTCATGACACTTCTAACATCACCTGCGCAGCAATCTACTCGTGGCTTGCAGACGGATCTTGGGAGGGAGCTTCTTATCCTGGTGAGCTGGCTGTATTTCAGCAACGGCACTTTCTTTGTGGACAGCACCAAGGCTGCCATCCACCTTTTGCGGTTTTTCCCAAGGAAAAGATGGTGCAGACCTGTGTCAGGAGTTGGTGTCACCTCCCAGCTCCCGTTTGGACACCATTGTGGCCCTGGCAGAGGCAGCAAAAGGCACCGCGTGGGCTCACAGCCTCGATGTTTCATGGTGGCTTCCTGACTCAGGAAGCTGTAATGCCAGGAGGATGGCAGAATCCTTCATGCCCGCAGAACATAATGCCTTGTGATCCTGTGATCTAGTGCAAAAGGCAGGAGGAGTGGGAAGCCCAGCAGGCACCTGATTGAAGAGGCTGGGGGAGACGAGAGGAGACGGCGTCCTGCTGTGCGCTTCTCCCACCTCCATAACCTCCTTACTTTCAAAGAGTTTCCACAGGGCTGTGGTAGCTATTGTTCTCCAGACCTGGTGCATCAGCATCCCCGCTACACTGACAGCATGGGATTCTCACACTGCCAGCCCTTCTTGCTCCTGACAGAGAAACGAGCAGCTTGTTTGCCCTCAGGAGGAAGCAAGACGTGCGCAACTCAGACACCCCTGTGCTAACCATGTACAGGGTGATGCTGCAGAGTCCAAAGCTAGCATGGGCTGCCTGGGCATGTGATCACGCTCAGACAGACCCAGAGGCATTCCACAAACATGTGTCTGTCCCTTTTCCTTCCAGAAGTGACCACAGCACCTGGGTCAAGCTTTGGCACAACAGCTATTGATGTGCAGAGTCAGCAGTGAACGAGCAATTCTTTACGTCTGATTTTCAAGGAGGCTGCAGATTCCTCTTGGCCATTAAGATGAAAAGGAGGCTAATTCAAAGCTAGAGCAAAGTTTAAGGAGTAATTCTGCACAGGCAGGGAGGTAAGGTAATGCAAAAGTCATTATTTTCTCTGTTTGGCCCTGTAAAATGAGAAATACTATCAGGGCGGTGCATTTTTTGAAACCTGCATTATTTCTTTTTTCCTATGAAGGGTTGAAATAGGTTTAAGCACTACCGTTATTATCTCTAAAATGACAGAGACATTTTCATGTGAGTTTCCCTTCACAGTCAGATATCCATATTCACCATGTGCATTCCTTTGATTCAGGGACTGCAGCTCCCCTGTGGTCCAAGGACTCAAGGCTCATTTTGTGTTGCTTTTTCTGCCAAAATGGGGTTATTAGAGATAGAAAAAAATTGCAAGGTCACCGACAGCCTCGATAGAAACAGGAGGGTAGGAGAATATTAGAAAGAAACTATTAGCTGTAATATCCAGCTGCATTTGGCAAACTTGAGTGTATTTGTATTGCCTGTACCAGCATTTCACTCCCCTGTTTCCAAGTGATTGCCCTGGCCCTAGTGATTAACCACCTGAATATACCCAAGAAGGATATTCACAGAAAGGATCTCATGATAAAAAGGCTATTCCTGGCCTTCTTTCCATCACATCATAATCTGTCCACTAATATGGCCAGAGATCTCAGCTGATCAAAAGGTCATAAGATGCTACTGCTAAGTATCACTCTGTCTCTGTTGAGCCAAAGGCATTTTTAGTCCATTCAACAGGAAGAGGAATGCAATAGCAAAGCCTTCAAATCTGTTTGTATAATAGATGAAGTCTTCTCTTTATGGCGTTTATCATCCTTCAGAGGATGACACCTGATAAATAAATCTCTAGTTCCCAGTGAATTTAAATAAAACAAAGGCAAATCATATCCCTGTGCACTCTAAGTATAAAACTGCAGAGAACATTAGAGTTCTCAATCTTCCACCATCTCCTTTGCTACAAAAGCTATAAAGTGCTGATCATCCACAGATTCTGCCAAAATCAAGGCAGTCCAAATCTCTGAGTACATTACCAAAAGCATGGTAATAACATAGGAGGGACTTGAAGACACATAACTCATTTAGTCTAATGACATGGTGAAACTTACACCTTTTTTTCTTCATGTTAGTAAAAACAAAAACCATAAGAAAAGAGGGTTATTAGCACTTTGATAGCAATAATGGGGTGAAAATGGGGGGAAACCTAATAAATGGGTCAATGTGTTTCCCAGGGAATAACACTAGGGGGGACAATTTTCAAACATCCTGGGATGAATAAAATACTGAAACACATGCTACTCAACACCACGACTTGGGCCAGCTGGTCACCGCTGTACTGGTGGCAACTGGTCCATGTGATGCCAGCCATTGCCTCCAGCAGCAACTGCAGCCACTTCTCTGGCCATCCTGCTTCCAAGCCTCTCAACACAGGCAGGGATGGCTGCCCAAAACCGCAGGGACAGAAGGCACCAGTGCCAAGAGCCACCTGAAGCCCGTGTCTAGCGGGTCTGCAGAGGTAGATCCTGTGAGCATTACCATCGGGAAATTCATTGTTTTGCGTCCCCAGCACACCTGAAGTGTTGTCACAACCAAATTAAACCCCCCCAGCGTTTCCCAGACTATCCGCCCACTCTTTGGCTTTCCAGAGCTCTACACCAGGACCAACAGACAGTTTCTTTAACTGCAACTGGCAGTCATTTTGCTCCTCTCCGTGCTTTCAAAGCTGAGAGCCATCAAAGATTAGCAGAAAAAATCATGACTATTTTTCCCTAAGAAGCAGAACTGGTAAGAGGCTTCAGGAAATATCCTCCTAAATGCAAGTGATAAGCGTAGACTGTGTGAAGGCTGACAGGTCTGATTATAATTATCACTGCGAGGGGACTAGCACTAACCTCCCTTCTGGAAGGCAATGACAATTCCTGGAAGAAAACATGCAAGTGAATTATCATAAACAAAATCATTGCAAGGAGAGTTGTCTTTTACAGGGAAACTAAACAAGATCCAGATTTAGAGGTGAAAAAAACTTCCAAACCTTAAGGATTTTTTAAAGTTTATCCTGATGGAAAATGGCACTTAATCATACATTTAAGTTTTGCTGACTTCTGAATGAGGGGAGTAAAAGAATCAAGCAGGACACATGAAGTGTAAGATGGAGTCATGCATGCAAGAGGTGTTTGGAAATAAAGGATATATTCCGAAAGTATATTTGAAGAACATACCCTGCTTTTAGACATGGACAAGGAGTCCCAGGGAGGATGTTGGTACAGACTGAGATAAATATTCAAAACTACGACAAAAACCAGGCCGCTTTGCACCAATTTTTCCCCCTTCCTCACATCCTAGCAGGAAGAAAGCCAAACAGAACCGATACAGATCTCTTCAAATTGCTTCTATCCACTGAAATTCTAACTTTGCATCTATACATTAAGTGAAATGCAACAGCACCAGCTTTCATCGGGGTTGTGAGGTAGATAGGATAGGTAGGTATTCCTTCAAGATCATCCTGCCCAGACATTTCTGCTTTCTTTGATGGCATTCCATTTTTCTTAGTCTGCATGTTTTTTCAGCATTTCTCGTTCCATTTCCATTGGAAACTTGGAAATAGAGAAGCTTGGGCAATCTGGACTCAAAGTAGCAGTACTCTAGCTTTTTTTTTAATTCTGGAAACAGAGAAACAGATATTATCTTCTTAATAGGGGCTGTAACTGCAGAGGAGATGAAGAGAAGAGCCTCAGAGTAAAAAGCAGTTCTAAGAGTTTCATTCTCATTATATCTCAATGGAGTGGAGCAAATAAATTGTGCAAGGAGACATATGGAAGCTCACTATGCAAATGGCCTATTTAAGGCTCTTGCTTCCTAATTAGGTCCTGGTGTCAGGAGGTTGGTAACAATTATTCACACATAGATCATTTGGATACAGTACAAACTGTTCTAAAACCCAAACCATCATAATGGCATGCATTAAAAGAAACCCAAATTAATGTTTTAGACTCATTTGTTTAGTGCTTGGACTATCAGTTTCTGTGGTACACATACCTAAATTTTGTGTCCAACATTGCAAAATTGTGTTTGGAAAGGGAAAAGGAGGAAACAAAAGTCATCACAGCCATATCCCCTTGTTCTTACCTTGTTCACAGATTTCGTCACTGGACTCTGCACAGGGAACCCACACTCTCTTCCCAAATTCTTCATCTGACTCTGTGGTGTTTCCCAGAGCAAAGAGAAAAAAAGAAAACCTTCATTGTAGGGATGACTGGGCAGAAAACGGTCACAAGCACCCAGAGTTTTGCTCTGCCCTATTGATTTCCTTACACGTTTCAGTATGACCACCACCGCCTGCCAGCTGGGGCCCTCTGAGCACCCCGTGGTGGGGTCCACCCTCATTCCCACAGTGTTTCATAAGGCCCCCCAAGCCTCCCCTTACCCCACACAGATGTGTAGGCTTCCCCTCCCAAGCACCCCTTGTAAGCACATTGGCATCACAAAGCCACCACAGCTCTCCCCAGCAGCCGTGGGGCACACAACGAGCCATGATCTCCGGGAGTGATGCCGTGGATTCCTCGGACAACCTGTGTTAGAAAAGCCTGGGGAGAGAGCAGGAAGGTGTCACAGGAAGCCGACCGGCCTGCTTTGTATAAGAGTTAAAGTAGGGAGCTGAAGCCAAGGATTACCACATTGCAAAACCATTTAAAACAGAGTAAGTGCTCGTGATTCAACATCGTGACTACAGCAAACCTGCTCTGTGCTCTGCTTCGGTACTTCTGGTATGAAAATGAGGTCTTCCTCTCCCCTTCCTGCCCTCCCGCCTCCTCTCTACTGTGTCCACCTCTCCAGCCCTTCACACGAAGGTGAAATATTTTACATTTTCACCTGTGGTGATGCAGATCAGAGAGTGTTTGCTTTGCTTTGCTTTGCTTTTCACTGATTTTGCCAAAGGCATCCTTTTAAGCATCAGCCTGTGCAAAGATAATAGGTGACACGATTCTCTATAACTGGAATCAGCAACAAATCAGCCATCTGCCACTCCAGGGGTCTGAGATTAACCCAGCTACTGGACCGTGACTGCGAAGTATTTGCACATTTAGATCACAGAAATGTGAGGTTACAGGTCCAAAAAAAATAAGACTGGGAGTAGGGAAAGTGTGGGGAGAAGGAGTGGAAGACAGTCTCAGAAGAGCCCTTTAGGTTAACCCTTCCTGACACAAGTCACCTCATAACAACTCCAAGCAGACAATGTTTCTCATTATAAAGTGCTAAAAGGATGAAGGATTTGAAGGAAGCAACTTGAGACACATTAGACATCATGTTTCTGGAGAATACATCCAAAGACACTTCTTCCACACTGGGAGAAACAAAGACAAAAACCAAACAGCTGCCTTGTCAAAGCCTCCCTCCCAGGGAAGCATGACCAAGCTGCCCAGATGGCTTACTTGAGCATTTGGAAAGTACAAGAGTATAGTTTTTGCCCCAAAATGGACAAGATCCACAAGCTCCCCTATGGTCAAGATTTCAAGAAATGAAAGAGGTCTGCCTACTGAAATAGCAGGGTTTATGAGGGTCTCTTCATTTGTTGCTCCCAGTTCACCTTGAATAGCAAACACTACTTTGCTACCATGCACACATGGATGCTCTCACTCCACATTAACACCTGTCCATGTCTTTGGGATTCTCTCTATAAATCTGTTGGGAAATGTTATTTGATAACTGAAGTACTTGAAAACTGAAGAAGTTTAAATCAGTAGTAAACACAAGCTGGCTCCAGATCTAAAAGCATGAGCAATGTTCTGTACAGTGTGTGGTGGGTCAGGACAGACACCAGGGTCTCCTCTGGTCATGTTGATAGGTTTTAATCCTCACTCCTGCCACTTTCTCTTGCAGGTTAGAAACCCATGGATCCCTGAGATTCCCATCCTCAAAGATCTCAGGTTAAAAAGAGGAGGCTCTGCCCAGAGGAACAGGTGTAGCTGCAGCCAAAAGTGTCAGCAAGAACATCTGGAAAATTTTGGAACATCTCACGTGTGGGAAAAGACTGAAGCATCAGAACTGTTCAGTCTGGAGGAGAGAGGATTCCAGGGAGATCTTGAGCATCTGCCCATACCTGAAAAACGTTCCAGGAGAGCTGGAGAGGAACTTTGGACAAGGACATGAAGTGACAGTACAAGAGGGAATGGCTCCCCACTGCCAGAGAGCAGCGTTAGATGGGATATTGGGAAGGAATTCTTGGCTGTGAGTGTGGGGAGGCCCTGGCACAGGGTGCCCAGAGAAGCTGTGGCTGCCCCATCCCTGGAAGTGTTCCCAGGCTGCACAGGGCTTGGAGCAATCTGGTGTAGTAGGAGGTGTCCCTGCCCATGGCAGGGGGTGGAACTGCATCAGCTGTAAGGTTCATTTCAACCCAAACTATGCTAGGATTCTGTGATTCTATGAAATTAAGGCAAGGTCTGCACGGTGTGTGCCCTGGGCAGGGATGGCATTTCAAACAACTCAACTCATGACATCCAAAGAGACAACTAGAAACCAAATAGCATGCACATGTGTTTATAGAAACCTGTGTGTTTTATGCATGTCCTTTATTCAGAGAAAACACGGAGGATAGGGTGGAAGGTACAAGAACACACTCCAGGCTCTTTGGCCAACCCTCCTGTTGATATTTCCATGGTGAAGAAGAAACCAAGGTTTCCTGGGCCAAGCACTGCACACCCTGCAGTTGCAACAAAGGAAAAGAGCAAGAAGAAAAGGCAGCACCTTCTCTGCGCAAGCCCACGCTGAACTGCAGCAAATACAGGGTAGAAAGCACAGCTGAGAGGTGAGGAAGAGCAAGGGATCAGCTGCTGTAGTCATCCTGTTCCATAAAAAACCTGCTGGCATCCACTCAGAAATGAGTGCCACTCCCAACAGCGTTAATTTGGGACAGAGTATTTGATCCTCCACAGACGAACGACTATTGATCTGTGAGGGGCTGTGAGAAGAAGAAGATGAGGGGAGCATGCTACACAACACCTTTATGTCTGCCTGAACTCCCCCCTATTTATCACAGTAATTCCAAAAGGCCTTGCCTGGACAGGGGTAGGTGCTCCCAAACCAGGTCCACATGTCTGAGACCAAAGGTGAGGTTTGAAGTGGTTTGGATGTGTACTAGGGCATGGTGTTCAGGTGAGAAAGAGGTCACGGGGATCATCCCACACCTGAGACTACAAAATGGGCCAAGCTAACAACCCAATAATCCACAAGCTTCTGAGATGCAGCAAGCTAATGAGGCTCTGCCCGTGCTTTAGAAAGGTCTCCTTGAACTTGACCTGCTGACTATGTGAGGGCTAAAACTGCTGTTATAACAGGATCTAGACCTGTTTTCAAAACCAGAGACTGGGGTTTTCCCGTTCTCCAGTCTCTAGTTTCTGTAATGGAAACCTAAAACTTCAAATACAAATTCCAAAATGATCCGAAAAGGAACATCTGTGGAGCAGGGAGGAAAAATCTTTGCATTTAACTTCAACTACTGAACTACTACAAGGTTATAATTTTTAAAATATTAAAAAAAATCAAAACTGTTAAAAAAGAGGTGGTTTGGCTTGGTTTGAGTTTTTAAGTATCTTTTTCTTGCCTTCAAATGGAAGGACAGGGGGATCATCACAGGGCAAGCCCTTCCCTTTCAGACAGAAATCACCACAAAACTCCATCCCATTTCGTGCAAACGAACCAACACCATGAATTGATGCAGTTTCAGCCCTTGAGCATGCTTGTTTGTCCGTTTGTTTGTTTGCTTGTTCCATCCAGACAGGTTTTTGCAGGAAGGGGCTTTTGCAACCCAAACAGCGCCACTGCATCAACCAGGCGCTGAGCTGAGCCGTGCAGCCTCTTGGAAGTTGCCTCATCTCCCGGCAAATGAGAAACGGAGGGAAACACCGACGCAGGCGACGCTGCACCTTGCAGCACAGACTCGTGTCCTACAAGTAACCTTGCATCGAGACACAGACCCACAACAGCAGCCTTACGGGTACAATGAGAGGAGGAGGAGGACAGCGACCAGGAGGGGAAGGGCAACAGGGAAGCAGTCAGAAAACTCCCTGAGAGTCTTCTTTTCCTCCTTAGGGGAAAAAAAAAAAAAAAAAAAAAAATCCCTCCCTCATACAGCGATGGAAAGAGGGGATGAGCCCCTTTACACTCCAAGTCCCCACCAAAGGTCCCCTCCCTTTCCCAGAGCTCCTAAATATCACTGGGGGTGGGAGGAGGCTGGAGGAGAAAAGGGTCACATTTAAAAGGCGAAGGGGAAGCAGGGAGGAGGGAGGACACTCCTGAGCCCGGCCAGTGGCCCCACGCTCTCAGCCATTCTCATTCCTGACACGTTTCCCTGCTCTCCAGCACAGCCCAGCTTCGAAATATTAGTGTGGCGCAGAGTGCCATTTTCGAGTCGCTGCAGCTCCTTCTTGGCACCGGTTCAGCTTTTTGTCTTGCCTTCTCCTCCGAGCGCCCAGTGGAGGGAGGAGGAAAGAAAGGAAGAAAATAAAGCCCCGCTGCTTCGCTGCCGGGGCTGTCAGACTCCCCGCAGCACCCCCAGCCCTGCCCGCGGCACCCCACACCCTCCCAGCCTGCTCCCAACCAAACCACTCGGCAAACATAAATCTCCTTCCACCTCCACAGCAGCCGGCTCACAGCCTCCTTCCCCCTCTCCGCCGCCACCCCTTTTCATCGCGCTCTCCTTTGTACTCCTCTAAATTTTTCCAGCCAAGCGTTACAACCTTCCACCCTCCCTTTCTCCTCCATCCCCAGCCCTCCCACCTCCTCCTCTCGCATCGGCAGAAAGGATCGTGCCACGGTTGCCAATGCCCTGGCATCTCCCCGGCGCGGGGAGCCCCTGCACCCGCGGCGCTCCGGGCAGGTCCGCTCCGGCTCGGAGCTGCCCGAGCGCGGTGCTCGTGGGCGCACGGGCGTGTGCACACACACGTGTGACAGGGCAGGACATGCTCTGCATCCTTGGCATTGCCGCAAACACAAGCCTGCGTTTGGCAGCCGAGTCCCTCCTCCTGCTTGTGAGGCCGGGAGGAAAGCAGAGGCAGAATAACAAGGGAGGGACGCTGTATTTTTCTTTTTTTTTTTTTAAGCAACCCAAACATGGCACTGAGAGCTTCCACCAACAACTTCTCAGCCTGCTGTGCTGGCAACTAGCTGCTGGTTCCAGCCTGGCACCAGCTTTGATTTGTTTTTCTCTCCTCTTAAACGCCCTCCTCACAAATATTTATTCCTTTTTTTTTTTCTCTTAAGTTTTTTTTTTCTTCCCTGTTTCCCTCTTAGCTTTTCCAAAGAGACAAGGCTTGTCCATACACTTGCCACCTTCCCTCTGGTGACAGAACCTGAGGCAACAGAGTGAAGCTGTGTCAGAGAAGGTACAGGCTGGATATTAGGAAAAGGTTTTCTTCCCCAGAGGGTGGCCAGGCACTAGAACAGGCTCCCTTGGGCACTCATGGCACCAAGGCTGCCAGAGCATTTGTACAGCGCTCTCAGGCACATGGTGGGATTCTTGGAGCTGGACCCAATAATCCTTGTGAGTCCCTACCAACTCTGAATATTCTATGACTCCATGGTTCTGGGGGGACTCCCTCCCATTCCCACCCCCAAATCCAATGCAGTACGTGTGGAAGGGGCACCAAAGGATGCGATACATGATGTAATACTCAATGGACCAAGAACAGGAAAATCAAACCCCTCATATGTACACACAAGATAAATATTCTCTTCTCTGAGGAAGAGGGAGTGAGAGATGTGCTAACAGCAGGCGACACAACACTTCTGCATGCCAGGATTCTATGCTAATCCCAGCCCCCTCCTCAAAGAAGGGAGGAGTCAATTTTTGTTGGAAAGTAGAGAAAGACTGAGGCGAAACACATGTTCTCTGTGGAAAGGACCCAAGAGAGCCAACTTCAAGCCAGTGATGTGACTCCTATTAAACCAGAGTTTCAGACACTGACATATGCATGACAGAGATAAAGTGCTATCAAATACACCTTGTCTGGTGCCTGGAGGAAAGAGATTTGGAGAAAAAAATATAATAATGCTTATTCTGGGGATGGCTTGGGAAGGACATGGAGGGAGGAGAGATGAACTGATAATTTTATCATGGAGGCATGAGTGTATTAATCTGAAAACCTGGTTGGAGACCCAGGGCAGGGTACAGCCCCATATGCAGCCACTGGTGTCCCTGGAGCTTTTCATGAGACTGCCTGGATGGCTTTGTCCAGTGAGAAACATCAGGACTCCTTGGAAGCCACAGGACTCAGGGGATGCTGGAACAGATGGACACTCACTGCCCGTGGCAAATCCCTCAGGAGACCCAGCAGAAGTGCCAAAAAAAGGCTGGTTCTTGCCGAACACGTTCTGGCCACCTCAGGGAGTAGCAGGGCAACCGTCCTGATACGGGGGTCGCAGAGGCAGAGCTGGAGGCAGGCAGGTAGGCAGGCAGCATGCTCAGGGTGGTACAGACAAAACAGCAGTGTCCCGAGCGGCCGCCTAGTATGTACCTTGGCAAAATCTCTTCTGGCTGTGGATGAAGCAGAAATCGCGGGCTGGAATTGTAAACCCGTCGATTGGACCTGAGTTTTGCCTCCCCGGCCTGCATGGATAGCACAGGAGGGGAGCGAAGGGCTGGGTGACACTTCTCGAGCTGCCAGGAGCCACGTGGAGGAGCTGGTCCTCCGGCCACCGCCAGCTGCTGCGTGGGGAGCAGTTGATGGGCACGAGCTGGAGTGGACTTAAAATAAGCAGAGGCCCTGCCATGAGTGCTCTCACAAAGGGATGTGTGAGTTTGAGGATTTAAACTCAGCCTGTCCCCTCAGGAGCACCTCTACCACTGGGATATGTACCCTATGTAGGGTCCCTGTTGGAGTTTCTCCAGGCCACCACAGCACAGCTGGATCTGGCTGGGTTGGGTGGAGCATTATCCAGGTAGGGCCACAGATTGCCCCCTTTCTGAGTTGCGATTTCACTGTCCCAAGTTCTTTGCATAAGGATATCACACAGCATTGGCCAGGCTTTCTCCCAGTGTCTGCTTCCAAAGCCAGCCAGTGCCCGCCTCAATGCTCCCTCCCATGTGGTTTATATGTCTGTTTCCTCTGTTTGCTATCCTTGAGGCTTGGGGCAGATTTCTGCCCTTCCCTCCAGCCCTTTCTGCTAAGTGCTGGCATTTGGCAAGGCAGAGGGGGTCCCTTACATGTGTCCATGGCAAAGAAGGACCTGACACCTCAGCTGGAGTCATCTGCAGAGAAACACCCCTGCCTGCAGGTATCATTGAAGTGACTCCCAGAGAGAGGCACTTTCAGATCCTTTGAGTCAAAAGGTGCTATAAATAAAAGATATTACAGGCTAGCAAGTTCTCAGTTGCAAACTGGAGTGGGAAGGAATATTTTAGCATCCTTTTCCTAAGCGCATTAACTCTTGGCAGACGTGATCGTTCAGGTCTTCACAGCTGAAAACTTCACACCGTGTGCAGCATGTTGAGTCCACACGCTCCATTTCCATTTTCAACAGCTCTAAAATCCACGCTGCCCAATGCAATACCACCCCCCCCGGCAGTGCAGAGAGCACCCAAATATTGCATCACTTTGGGGGACATGACACTAAATATACACTCCACGGTCATCTTTCCCAGGAAAAACAGCCTTTGCCACTATAAGCTTACAATAGAGGGTGTCTAAAGATTTTTATCAACTGGCCTCTGATGCTTCCCTTCCCAGGGTGAGCAAGCACTTTGTATCAATCTGGCTTGCTTTAGTGCAGTGACCCAGCGCTGTGCTCCGCTGCTGAAAGTTCAGGTCCCAGCTGCGGGGCTAAACTCTCGCTGACACTGTGCTGATTTCTCCGTCTCTGTCACCCATGTTGCCAGGGGAAGTGGGGGGGAGATGCTGGATTTTTCCAGGAATTAAAAAAAAGGAAACAATCGCGCAAAATGCAGAGAAGATGTGGCGAAGGAGAAGGGGGAGGAAAACGATCCCGGTGTGTGCAGTGAGACTGAGGAGAGGAAATCCTTTGGGCAGCACACGGCTCTTTGATTACGTTCTTTTTCTTCACAGAGGAGAAAATCTTGGCCAAGAGGCAACTGAATTGTTACAGGCAAGGAAAAGCTTTTAGGATGCCTTGAAGAACTTGTGTGTGTGAGCAACAGCACAGAGAGACGCAGAGGAGGAAATCAGTATTAGTGACGGGTGAACTACAAAAGTTTGGGTGGTTTGTTTTGGATAAAGATCCCCACATGCAGATGCTTATCTAAAGCCCTCAGTCTTCAGTGCAGGGCTAGAAGTCTCTTAAGAACATACTCTTCTTGCATGACTTCCAGTATCTCTGAGAGCCACTGTCCGTGCCAAAAATACAACAAAACCAGCTTGCTTTCTTCTTCTTTTATGCCGTGTTTTGGCTCATCTGCCTCTGGTTCCAAGAAAAACCTACGTTTTTGATTTGAAGGTTGAACTGTGCTAGTTTAATTTCAAGCCATCCTTGTTCTCATGACTGCACAGGTACAAGGGAAATAAAGAAAAAACTTCTGTGATTCTATGGCAAACTTTCAGAGAAAGATCCCTGAAAATGAGCAGAAAAAAGAAGCTAGTTTCCCTACAGAAATATTACAAGCCTTGAGTTCTCCCACCTTAAGCAGACTACTTATCTGTAAACTGGCTATTCTGCTGTTAAATTTCATGAGATATCAGAGCATTCCCTGTTCAAATGAGCCTGTTAGTCTAGGGTGCTTATTAGTCATTAAATGCTATTGAATCAATAAACCAAAAAAAAAGGACTTTGAAGAGACCCTTATTTCGCCACTCGACCTGCAGTAGCCCTGATTTGAGAGAGAAGAGTGAAAGAAAACAGTCTGAACATGACCCCGTGCCCTCCAGTTTTCAGAAATCCAGGTGCAACTGAGGTAAAATACCCTGGTGCCCCTGGAATGAACGCAGCGTGTTTTGATGAAGTCCTCTGGACAAGCAGGGCTGCTGCAGGGCTGGGTTTGACCTCTGGCTGGGTTTACACCAGGGTATCTGAGTTACTGCAGCTCAGTGTGTAGGGCAGATTGAAATCAGGCTAGTGTGCTTCTAAGGATGTTGCCAGGTTTCCTGTTCTCCTGAGCCATTCCCCTCAGGAAGGTTTAAAGCACAGAGATTCACTTCACAACGCAGTGAGCGTTTTGCTGTTAAAGACCAGATGATGCTCTTCCCAAATGAATCCTTGTTGTCTTTTTCCCCTCCTTTCCCTATTATTTATTAAATAACTCAAGCAATGGTCTTCAGCTCATCCAAGTGGTTTGGAGACCAAGACTCATGTTTTTAGCATGTTTTTAAGGATAATTTAATACAGGTCAACAGAAGCAATGGATCAAATCAGAGGAAAAGCTGTGAACAAGATTTTAAACCACAGAGGCTTCCAAAACATGGGCACAGTCTTCTAGACAGCACAGTACTTAGAGGCTAAGTATTTTCTCCCTGAGGGTGATGGCACTTCTTGTGGGTGACCAAGACTGATGCAGCAGGACCAAGTGCCCATTCATCTATGAACGGGGAGCAGCTCCATTACCTGTCACGTGCTGTGCTCTCAGTAAAATCTGCCCACTGTGTCCTGCTGAATGCTGCAGGATGCTGATACTTTTTTTTTAAAACTTGGCCCTTGTGCAGCTTCTGAGTGTACACAGTGGGACAGAGACATGGGTTTAGCTTTTTGGCTTGGAAGTAAAAAATCTGGACTCTTTCAAGAGTGCTGAGCAGTTGAGAAATCTGGCCCTCAGCTTTTTAGAAAGAGTGACCCAATCAATCGAGTTATTACACCATTCTCTGGCCTGTGACTAACACATGGATTGATATTTACTTGCAGGAAATGTTGGCAGGAGCTGGGGGTTCCCATTGCCTCGTGCTGTTTACTGCTCCCCAAGGAGCATGGGCTGCAGCGACGGTGGAGCCGCCGCTTCACAGGTGCGCGGTTTATTCGCCAAAATGGGTTGTAAATCAGAGCAGAGGAAGAAAGAGCTGGAAAAACGCTTGTTTGTAGGAGCGACCATTGGAAGCGGATGTTGACCATGCTCGTTTTGCAGGTTTCCTCTCCCAAGCCTGTGCGTGCTCACACTGCACCAGAGGGATCGGGTCCCAGGTCGGAAATCCAAGGAGCATGCCAATAATTTGCCAGAGACTACACGTGGGGTGAACTTGTCCCTGATGTCCATTATTGGTTCAAAACCAGGAATTCTCATAGCTTTTTGGACAGATGGCTTGTCCTATTACTTCTTGTGTTAGATTTCCCACTGAGGCTGAAAGCAAATCCACATTCAAGCTGAAAGTAAACAACCTGTGAATTCAAAAGGCATTAACTCGAACTGCCAAAGCATTTGCTGCGTATGCTGCAGATGTCAAACAGACAGTTTCCCACAGCTCTGAGCCTAGATACATAGCTAAGTTACACAGAAAAACCTTCCACCCAGCCCGAAAATCCATCCTGTGCAAAACTCGCTCTCCTCGCTGGCATTTTAAGGGCTGGAGCCTCAGCTGGAATGAATTAATGTAGCTGCTCTGATTTGAATAGAGCTATGCCAATTTATACCAGATGAGGATTTCACCCTTTGGAGGCCAAGTGGGAAATGGTTATCCACTACTTTTTTAACAGTGTGGTTTGAGGCAGAAAAACATAAAATGTGGTGTTTTTTAAGGAGTGAAAGAGCACTAAGTAAGTTTCTTTCCATTACTGTGAATCATTTTTGAAGGAACCTTTTAGAGAGCATGGTCCTAAAAAATCAGGCTTTGCAGAAAAATGAATATAAATAACACAACTCATAAGTACAAACAGCACAAGTTAGCCAACTTACACCTATTCCTGATACCTTCCAAAATGCCAGCAAAAAGTTAAGTAGGAACCCAAGCATGATATTGCAGTGACATTGCAGGAAATTCAGAAAGTGGGAAAAACTGAATAAAGTGGTCTGGTTTTCCTGCCAGGACTGTATGAAGAGAACAAAAAACCACCATGAAACTAAACTATACAAACAAAAAATATCCACCCATATGCTTTGAAATCCTCTAAATTTTGGAACCAAGTTCTCCTTGTTTGTAAAGAGGCGCAAGGTAGATTTTCTGACATACTTTGGTTTAAATTGAACAGCACCATTGAAGTCACATTCTGTAAAGCAAGACTCATTCCATTTAAAGCAATGTAACCTTGTGGTACATATTCAGGAGTGATTACTTGATTTAAGCCTCTGATTTATTCTTTACCATAGGAGGCCCCACTTGCAGACTCCTGTTTTCCCCGAAGTAAACAGGAGGTCAAATATTACACCAGTAGAAATGAATGGAGATTTCTCAGATGATAGTAATGTGAAATCAAACTTTAAACTGTTTAACCTGCAGTCACTAGACCAATTCAGGTCACCATAAAATTCAGCACCTCTTTCTTCCCACTACCCTTATTTTCACTTTACAGTTCAGTATAAGCTGGCAATTAGTAATACTTTGCCTGTTTATAGAGCCTTACATCTGAGGATCTAGAAACACTTTGTAAACACTAATGAATTAAGCTTCTTAACACCCCCTGTGAGACAGATACTGCTATCTCATTTGCACAGCTCAGAGAAGTGCAGGTTTGCTGAGGGCTGGAGCCAGCCAGCACCAGAGCTAGGAAACCACTGCAGGCCCCTAATCTTACCTTCAGCTCAATATCACAAGGTTTTCCATGGATGTGGGGATGTGCCTGGCAACTTCAGAAGCTTATAATTATCTCCTGGAACTGCCAGCATGCCCTGATGTCTGTCAGACTGAAAACACAGAGGGTTGAACTTCCACCCGAAGAGAGAACTTAAGACCCACTTAGAGGAGCACCATGAAAGTGCCATCTGTCCTCTCCTGAAACAGCCCTTCGCGTGTATGCCTCTGATGTGGCCAACAGGGGAAGAACTTGGGATTTTGTTTGTCCTTACTCAGTTTTCAATAACAACACTGACCCCAGTCTTGTTATTGAAAACCTAAAGCAATACAAAGGTCCAGGAGGATCCTTTCCCTTTTCATTTTTCATTGCCCGTATATTTTTCTAATATAAGGGAAAGATAAAATATCCAAACTTTCTTGCCAGTCATGCTGAAAAGAGGAACTTAATGGATTTTTAAAGAAATCTTGAAGGTTTTACTTCCAACACTATCAGGAATATTTAGATCCTAGGAAAGCCTTAGGACAAGATAGGCATTGGTGAGATGAGTTTGGGTTTTTTTTTTTTTTCCCCAAAGCACAGTCTCATTTATTGAACAGCAGCTAATGTCTGGTACCTATTTGTAGCATTTTCCACGTGGCCCTTCTCCAAATGCATGGCAATTGGACAATTTCCGTGATGATTCTTCTGTCTAAAAATACACACCTTCCCCTCTTTTCAATGTATCATTGAGTCAGTCAGCCTGTTTATTGTTGGAGTTTTACCCATTTAATAGCGCACTTAGAAAAGCTTAATACAAACATTGACCAATTCATCGCTGTCAGAAAAAGAAAAGCCTCAGAAGTAATTCATCTAAACAGGAGTTGAGAGCAAGAGTCTCTTATTTAGAGATCTGTCAATAAGAAACAATGTTATGGAGGCTGTTTTAAAGGGAACGAATTTTTAAATTTTTTTTCTTAAACACCTCTTTTCTTCCACAGATTGAAACTGAGGAGAATAGCAAATAAAATATTTGGTTTTGCTTTCAAAACTTGCTCATGACCTTAAATCCCAGGAATGGGAACAGACAGGCATTTGACATATTCAGCGTGTTGATTTGTGAACTACTGGCAGATTGCTGTTTGCCTAAGAATACGTATTTGAAATTCTTTTCTAAAACCTCTTCTTGATCTTTTCCCAGTTCACGGGCTGCTAAATGTCTGCATGACACGGCGGTGTTTGTCTCCTGAACAGAGGGACATTACAATCTCTGGAAGCAGGTTTTCAGTGGGAATATTAAAGGCACTATTCAGGAATATTCTCCAGTATTTACAGCCTCCACAAACAGTACCGCGTGCAAACATGTTTGCTGGAATATTTGTCAAGAGCAAACATGACAGGATGGTGGGAGAAAGTGTACAAAGTCTAACCAAGCTTATAAAAACCCAACAGCTAATGAATACTTGTGGAAAATGTCTTATGGCATTCACTCAGTGATGGATGCTTATTAGGAAAGCCTATAAAGCTAAAACTATTTTGCTGCCTGAGTTCTCCTGTACTCCAGAAGTGAAAGATGCTTCTATGGCTCTGTTTGTCATCTTCATCCATTACTCTGCTGGATGCAAGGAGCAGCTTCTAAATTTTTTTTTGTGTGTGTGTCAAAGGGACAGAGGCCCAGAAACTCATTTTACATAAGCATCTTGATGTCTAAAAGCTCTTCACTGTATCTGTCAAAAAAACCCCACACCCAAAAGCAAAACCAAACACCCACCACAGATATGAATATATATGTAGATTGGTCAATATGCCTTATTGATCAATAATATATCACCAGAGCATTACATGGCACTGTGGCCCTTTCCTTCAGTGACAAAGCTGCTTTTGTGTTGGGTCTTCTCCTGTAAACAGCCCAGTAGATACCCAAATAAACAGAGCAGACTCATATGGACGTTGGCTCAAAAGCTCATGGCCAGGGCAGGAGGCAGAATTGCAAGGAAAGCAGGTGGATACCCTCAGGTGTACATGCCTGGGTGCTTGAGAATGCTGGGTTATAGGCTCACCTGAGCCAGGACAGAGCCATGCAGGCCAGTAGGCATTCATGGCTGAGAAAATCACCTCTTACTAAAAAAACCAAGGCATTGAGATCCAGTATTTTTAGTCAACAACAACAACCAGAGGAGGCATTTGGGATATGCAGCAGTGGGGCACAGCACGAAGTTAACATGGGCTTGCAGATTGAAAAAGCCGTCTGGGGAGATATTAGTTCTTCTTCTCACATTTTGCAAACTCTGTACCAAATTTGGCTTCTAAAGGGAAGCTTTAATAGAGTGGGAGCACTAACCCTCTGACACACTGCTGGTGATAATACAGGACAGATTAGGTTACAGTCAGGGCCAGGCTGAATTCGTACCTGTGCTCCTCAAAATACTCTAGCAGTGTCAAAGCTCACCATAAGCTCTTTCAACTCACCACTGTATGTTTTCCAGTCAAGCACGACACTTCCTTTTTCACCTGACTAATACTGAGCCCCTCAGCATGTTTTCTGAGCAGGATTTTACTGAAAATTTTCTTTGTTCTGCTGTGCATACAGCCAAATCGCAAAGTAATAAGATAGAGTCATTCTCATTTCTTTTAAAAAACTGCAAATCTTAGTTCACTAAAAGTAGAATTTTATTTTGCTAATTCTGCCTATTAACTTCATACATCCTTATGTTCCCCTGTCCTGGAAGGTAAGGGAAAATGATGGACTATCCAGAATTTTTCCATTCTGTCCCCTCTGTTCATGCATTGCTAGAGATGATACTGTATAATGCATGACTTACCTGCAAAGACATTGGAGGAGTGATGAAATAAGCAGATGCTCTGTCAGCAGGCTTTTAAAACATTGGTATTGCAATCTGAGATGCACTCAGCCATTACATGCATATGTCCTTTATTTATGGAGCTGATAAAGGCTCTATGTCAGGAGCAGTCAAGCCACCTTTTTACTTTCTGCTTTTCTTCACATTTGAGAAAGTTGCTGTCTGGATGTTTTATTCTCATGAAAGCTCCGGATTTGGGAGGAAAAGCAGGATTTGCCTCCTGTTTTGTCTATTAAAATAGAGGTCTGAAAACCAGACAACTTCTTCTAAACAAATCATTGGGAGTTCCTCATCGTGAATCCTCTCCTTCAAACACAGGTGATGTCTGAAATAGGTGGATCTCCCTGGAGTTACCCATTTCTCTTCACTAGTTAGAAAGGGAGCCCAGAACCACTAGCCCAGCTAGACCACAGATCACACCACCATGAAGACAGTAGGTTAAAATTAGAATTCCCTGTGAGGGTGTGGGGCCCTGGCACAGGTTGCCCAGAGAAGCTGTGGCCGCCTCATCACTGGAAGTGTCCAAGGCCAGGCTGGATGGGCCTTGGAGCAACCTGGGACAGCGAGAGGTGTCCATGCCCATGGCAGGGGGCTTGGAACAAGATGAGGTTTAATGTCCCTTCCAACCCAGGCCATTCTATGACTCTATGATTTGCATGTATTCACTCATCTATAAATTCAATTTTGCATGCTTCTCTATAGTCAATATTGTTCTAGGTCATTTCATGGCAATATAAAGCACGTTTTCCCCCAAACTGTTCCAAGCACCAATGACAGTTTAGAAATCAGGGGAAAGCAGGCACAAATCAAAGGGGAGGATGGCGTTAACATTAACAGCCACCACACGAGGAGGATTTTTGCATAATAAATAAAATAGTGCTGCTCAGCTGCACGAGGAATGAGTTTCTGAAGCCACTGAGCTGCGTGGCTGTGGCTCAGGGGAGGGTTTCAGTTCATGCTCAACGCTGTGCTTGATTACTGGTACATCACCCAAAGGCTCACAGCAAAACAGATGATGGGACACAGAAAAGCTCTTCTTCCTAGCTCAGCAAAGAGAGCTGCTGCTTGCTGACTGACAGCTCCCCAGCCAGCTTATGTGCATCTAATTACCCAGCCACAACCCAAATCAAAGTGCCCCATTGCAGCTGGTGTCTCACTTAATCCATTCATAACACGAGCTAATTAGCATTGATGTTTTTGGGCAAGTTTATTCTAAATGCGGTCAAGTCCCAGGCTTTCAGCTTAGTTGCTAGGACCCATTGAGGATCCTGGGAGAGGCTGTGTTTCTGCCCAGAAGGCATTTTTCTGTCTTGCTGATGGAGAGATTTAGGAGTGTTTCAGGGGGAAGACATTGGGCTGGGCTGAGATGAATACTGGCATACAATCAGTGCTCTTAAGTTTCCCTTGCTGCTACACCCTGCCTCAGTGCAGGAGAGTTTGTAGCAGAATCACAGTTTTTTATAGCTTGCATTGTGTCTGAATTCAAACATCCTAATTGTGAAAAAAAAAAAAAAAAAAATAAAAAGGGAAAAAAGAGAAAAAAAGGAAATGTGAAAAGAAAAGGAAAAGAAACAGAGGAATAACAAAAAGAAGAAAAAGGAAAAAAATAGAAGAAGAAAATGAAAAACGAGAAAGAAAAATAAGAAAAAAGAAAAAAGAAGAAAAAAAGGAAAAAAAGATGAAAAAGAAAAAGAAAAAAGAAAAGAAAAAGAAAAAAGAAAAAAGAAAAAAGAAAAAAAGAGAAAAGAAATAAAGCTTGGAAAGTGGGAAAAGTCATGAAACAATTCTGTATTTTATGGTGTTCTTTGTGAACAGAGCTGAGAAAAGAGGCCAGTTACCAGAGCTTTGCATTTCCTTTTCAACCTATGGGATTAGAAGATGAGAGCAGGTGCTAATGGGAATTTTGCCCATGGCAGAAAATCAGAATCCTAAATCTTCATCTCTGGAAATCACAAAAACCCTTAGCAATGATCTATAGCGGCTGCACTTGCAAATTGGTGATATAAGGAATTGTCACTTGGCAGAAAACCGACTTTCTGCTCCTTCAGCACACCACAATTTCAGTTTAATTTGTAACAGGATGCAAGTGTAAATGAACTGACAACAGAGCTATCAGCTATTCTGTTGGTAACACTTGGAGCAATAGTTTCGATTTGACTAGACACAGCTGTCCACTGCATGGAACGACCTTTAGCCCCATCCTTGGCGAAATTCAATTCTCTCCATGTCTGACTCTGTCCGTGGGGACTTGAGTAGCGGAGCTGCCAGAATAATCAGCGCATTGCTTAATGACAGGCACTCCAGCAAGCAACGCGGCCGTGCATTGTCAGAAACGGAGCGCACAGCTCCGGGGAAGGGGCGAGGAGGGGGGGAAGCCCCTCGTTATTCAAAAGGAAATAAAGCGGTTGTATGGGAGCAAATGCAGATGCGCGCAGCCGCCTCTGCTTGACAAGCGTCACCAACGCGCTGGCACCCCGTCTGCGTGTATGCAAGTGTGGAGTTTTCTCGTGTGTTTGTCAGCAAATATGCATTTTTATTAGATTTCCCTCTGGGAAAAAAAAAAAAAAAAAAAAAAAAAAAAAGAGAAGGCTGGGGTTCTGACGCTGCTCTGCGTTGTACTGCTGCAAAACAAATTTTCTGTGTTTGTAAGTCTAAACGTGCATACGTCCCGTATGGTGATGCTTGCATGGCCACCCAGATGTCTGTCATCTGACATGTGTACACATACATATAGATGTGCACAATTTCTCTGTGTTTACTACACTGGCCGCTGCAATGAGAAATATGTTTGCGCTGCAAGTGTCAAAAACCAGGAATTTCACAACTTTCTCAGCTATTTGTGTGAACTTATTTTCTGCTTGAGTGAGTGTCTCTCCGGCAGCATGAACGAAGCACTCCCTCACACATGATAAGAATGACATGTCACCATGGGATTAACATGTGTGTGCCCCAGCCAACATCACAGTTGGGCCCACAAGGATGAAGCCAACACTTCCTGACTCTTTTGCCATTTGATTCACCAGCCTTGACACAGTGTGCTCTGCCCAAAAGCGAACCCATCCTTCTCCTCATTGAGGATCGCCGGAGGTGCACACTGCTGGGATTGGCAAGACTTGCTACAGCTGCTGCTAGTGGGAAAATGCAGGGGGTGATGCACCAATTCCACCTGCCCCACGAGCCCCGAGGGATTTCTCTTGTTGCTATTTTTGCTTTGGCAGCACTCTGGGCCCAGGTCTGCAGAAGATTCATGTTCAGTTATTGTTCTGACCTGCTGCCAAAACTTTCCTGAGAAATACAAGGCAGAAATGGGGAATGTTGATCTTACACAGCTCATAACTCAGCCAGAACAGAGGGGAGGTTCATGGGAGCAGGGAAAGGCATGTCTTCGGCTGCAGGGCTTTTGTCCCTGCCAAAATTCGAAGGTTCTTTTTCAAACAATAGAGATACTACTGCTTGTTTTAAAAAAAGCCACAGAAATAAAGAACCTATGAGAAACTTTGATAATGGAAAATGTTAGGAACGTAAAACTGCTGGTCTTCATCGATAAGAAAACAAGGTGGTCTCCAAACCTCTGTGAAATCACATTACAGTGGGTTGTATTAAATTAACCAAATGCTTACCCAAACACAGAGTCACTGCCACTGCCCTGTCACTGTCCCCCTACCAACTGCTTCTGCTGCTTATTCGGGAAAGGGAAAACCAATGAGTGGCCTGGGTAGAAAGAAACCTTAAAAAATCATCCAGTTCAACCCCCTGCTGTGAGCAGGGACATCTTTCACTGCACCAGGTTGCTCTGAGCCCCATGCAACCTGAACTTGAACACTTCCAGGGATTGGGCAGCCACAGCTTCTCTGGGCAGGCTGTGCCAGGGCCTCACCACCCTCACAGCCAAGAATGTCTTCCTAATATCCAGTCTAAACCTATGCTCTGTCAGTGTGAAGTCATTCACCCTGTACTTGTCACTCCAGGCCCTCGTAAACAGTCTCTCTCCATCTTTCTTGCAGGATGCCTTCGGGCACTGGAAGGCCATAATTAGGTCAGCCTCTTCTCCAGACTGAGCAATCCCAATTCTCTCAGCCTTTCCTCACGGCAGAGGTCCCCCAACCCTCTGACCATCTTGGTGGCCTCCTCTGGACTTGCTCCAACAGGTCCATGTCCTTCCTGTGCTGGGGACCCCAGAGCTGGATACTGCACATAGACCCTAAATTATTCTCCTCAGGTAAATCCATCCAACACTTTGTGCAGAAATGGCTTCACACAGTTTGACTTACTTCTGGCCGTGGGATTTCTCTTCCCCAACCCTGTTTGCCCCTCCCTGGCCCTCTCTGTGACCCCCCCTGCCACCTTCCCCACCACACTGACACTTTTTCACCAGCCCCCTTAGTGATTCTTAATGGTCAAATCCTCTCTGGCACTTGCCTTGGGCTAAAGCTGTCTTCCTTGCTGACATTTACACTCTTCCTACTTGTTTTTCCTTCACTCTTCTCATGCTGGTTTTCTTTTCTCACGCTTTTAAAATTATTTAAGTATTGATCGCTCCACAAACCTGTATCCTTGGCAAAGATGTTATTCCAGTTCTTGAGTACATACTGCTTTTTCTTAACTTAAAGCCAGCTATTTTTTGTTCAAAGTCCTCAATTATTAATGCAAAAATGAGACAAACTCAGATATCAATGAGATATCCATCTTGGTTTCCAGCAGGGTGACATGGATACAACTGAAAATAAGTGTTTTCTTCCACATATATTCAAAATTTTAATTTCCTCATTCGATAAGCACTCTTTGTTCACTCTTCAGCTAAACTCAAATTGGCAAAGCAGAACATTGATAAAAGTTGTGAAATAACTGGTACATAAATCAAACTCCTCATGAACAATCTTTCCCTTTTTTCCTCCACTATTGAATTAATTTAAGCACTTGAAACAGTGTATTTCTGTAGGTTCTTCTAAAACAACACGTTGTAGAACAAGTAGAAAGTCTCTCAGCAATTTAGAAAAACATATTTTTTACGGCCCTGAGAACTAGAATATCAATATGATCCTTAGATAAATAAGCTCTTCCAAGAACAGGTCACTGGAACAAGGAATGTAATAGTAAAAATGGAGAGTAATCGCCACCACATCTAAATGAAAGGGCATTTCCCAAGTCTGCTCCCAACCTCAGTGGCCTAGAACCCCTCCGGGAAACTCCACAATGTGCAACTGTACAAAGCTCCACGTGAGCATACCTGAAAAGTACTAATAGCTATGTAATACGTGTGGGATTCCAGAAACTGGGTTAAGCAGGCAGGAATTGCTGCCTACCTGGAATTCCATCACTGCTGAAGAGGGAGCAGGAAGGGAAGAATTATTCTGGTTCTCAGAGAAAGAGAGAGGGAGGAAGGTAGATGACACGGACATCTCTGTTCCTCTCCAACCAGCCTCTTCAACACAAGTGTTCTCCACCATCTTCTGGTTCCTTCAAATTTGATTCACACTCAACAGTTATGGATAAGATTCAAGGCTACAGTGACAGTCGTGCCCCCTTGGGAAAAGCAGGGAACAGGACGAAACCACTCTACTTTCCGGTTCTTCATGTTCAACCAAAGTCCACACCTTCAGTGACTCTCTTTCAGAAATGTCTCACTCATCATTGAGAGCTGGAAATGTGCACTGATTTACTCACAAACAGGGAACTCTGCCAGCAGCCTCCCAACCTGCAGATTTTGATTGCATTAAATTGTTCCAAAGCAGGTTTTCCTCTTGAGCCTGGAGTAGAAGGCAATTAATTAAGAACCATTCCCCCCCTCCATCGGATTAAAGCAAATTAAATAGCAGCAGTAGGACAACCCTGCCTGGGATAGGGATTCTTGGAGAAGCAGGGCTTTCTCTCTCTGTCTGCACAGGAAGCTGATCCTATTACTTTGCTCAGCTGAGCTTGGATCACCTCTAAATTGTGCCCTAAGTGTTATTCTACAAGACTGGGAAGTGCCACTGCCATTTCCCAGTCACAGATGTCCAAATACAAAACAGCATGAAGAATTTCTGCTCAGCCACTTCCATTGGAGATAAAAAACACAGTGTTGGGAATTGAGTGAAAACAGCACCATGTGTGGAAAATCTCCTCCTTAACCTGCGTGTGACTGCCACGTTAAACTGGCGAAAGCCACCAGTCCTTTCCTAGAGGTCATTCTTCCCCTCACTGGTGAGGAAGGGGAGACAGGGGATTATGGGACAATCCTCTGAGATGCCACATCCTCCTGGAAACACCCCTGGCATACGGTCTCTGCCCTGGTGTGAAACAGTCATAGCTAAGCAGATGAGTGCCGAGTAATTTCTGAGAAATTAGAGATAGGTAAATCGATGAACTAAGTGAGAGCCCCAAATGTACACTGGATTAATCCACTCTTTGGGGAGGATTAGAAGAAATTTTATATCATCCAGAGCCTTTGCCAACATTTTCTATTGCATTCTCTAATTTCCCATCAGGAAATCAAACCCAAACTGCTTAAATTCACCCAGGTCCCTAATTCTGCACAGATGGAAGACTACAGTGATACTTCCACCTGGAGATATCTTACAGCTTCCAAACACTTCCTGCACTACCTGGAAGCTTGGCTCATTTCCCACAGTGGGAATTTAACCCGCTTGAAGTGGAAATCAGAGGAAATCCTCTGCCAGTGGCTCCTATTTGCAGTTGTAATGTGCTAAGCTAAGGAACCATGTTCAGGGTCAACCCATCAGCTCAAGCAGTCTTTATCCTGTCAGTGTCACAGCTGTCCTCGCTGCCACTGGTACAGGACTTGAGGCTGGGGAAAATGGCCAAGGTGATAAAACATCGCTTTCTTCTTTTCAGGTGATGCATGGAAAAGTGAAGACAACAGCAAAAATACTCTTCTTCTAATTGAAAACATAATACCAGTTAATGGTCTTTGAAGTGAGTGTATGTGTGCATTTTGTGGGGGAAGGGGGAGAAATGGATCGTTGTAACCAACACCCCAAAGGACTATAAATCAAACAGCATACAGCTGTTCATATCAAATATAACTCCTTTTGCACTACATCAAAAAGCTTTAATTAACAACTAATTTATTCAAGTGAAAAAAAAATTCCCTCGCACTAAATAATTGTATTATAACTGGGGGACTAGTCTGTATTTCCCCCTCTCAAAAGCATGACAGGAGAGGAAATTGAGTCTTTAGAGAACAGCAAAGTAGAAAAATGGATCAAAGATTCAGGGGGCTTGTTGATTGGCTTGTTGAGTCAGCAGAGACCAAATCCACTCATTTAATGAAGAAAGCCACACTGCGAGGTCTGTTTGCTCTAGGACCTACTTTTAATAAAAATGTTTATAAAAATAAACGGCAGTGGCTGACACCAGGCATGGTGTGGACAGGTGTTGCACAACCCTGCCTGCACAGCAGTGTCACCTCTGGTCCTTGTCTCTATTTTGTCATCCATGGAGAGGTCCCATGGCACAGATCAACGAGGGAGATTTCAGCCATGTGGGTCTCTAGACAGAGCAGGGTGGCCATCAGTGGTCTCTGAGCAGACTCACTTGGGAGCTGTACCACACTTGAACCCCAAATGTGAAAGATGAGGGTGGCCAAATCAATTCTTTCCTTTCCCTCCTGCTGAGAACCACAGAATCATGGCATATCCTGCATCGGAGGGACCCAAAATGATCATAAAGCACATCTGAAGGCACGTGCTAGTGCAGCCCAGCACTTGCACACACCCAAGAATGCTGCTCTTGCAGATCAAGAGCCCATGCATGAGCATCTGTGCCCTCCAGAGCAAGCCTGGCCACCAGAACCATGTGGCACGACCTGGGTCCCACCCTCACCTGCTGCCAGCATCACTAAGGCAAGAATCTGTGGGATGTCTCTTTTTTTCCCCTTTTTCCTTTTTTTCCCTCCATAACTTTGTGCTAGTGACGACTAACTAGTCTCTGTCGAGGTAAGGTAAGTGCCATTACCTTGCTTTAATGGCTAATGAAGCTGAAGCAGAGTAAGTAGTTTACTGGTTGTCTCATCTTCGGGGTCCCATCATGCATGTTTTACTGCTCCTCGGAGTGCACTGAAGTTTCCCATTAATGCTGCCATTGATTACAGTGTACAATCTTCAGGGCAGGGACTGTGATTTTCTTTTCATTTGCCTAATGAAAAGCACACTGCCGTTTAATTCCTCTGGATTCTGTTGCCTGGCTTTTGGGTGGGAGGCCCAGTGATGGGAGCAGCAGAGGGACAGATGTGTGGCCGTGCCACGTGGTGTCCATGGGCCAGCAGAGGCTAAAGCAGAACCAGGCTGAAGCCTCAGCACCTTCCTTTATATTCAACCCCACCTCTGAATCAGCGCCTGGGCAGTGCTGGTCTACCACCACCCACAAGCAATTCTGAACACTCCTTAAGTCTATATAAAGGATAATCAGGTCGTAACACAAATAATTTTTAGTAATAAAATGGTTAAAGGGAAGCATTGGGTTCGCTGCTGTAGACGTCAAACTGAACTGACAGGTGCAACCTGTAAACATTATCCAACCCAGAGGACAACAATAATTCCAACACGGTTAATTGATTAGTTTATGGATAAAATTAAATAATTGGGTACATCATTCTAATGATATATTGCACCATAAGAATGATTTGAAAGGCGGGCAAGATTTATTTTGCCTTTGTGACAGCTTTATCCTGTTAGGCATCAAAAATAAAAATAATGTTCAAAAAATCCCTATAATTCACAAAGAACACTCCAAAAAGCTTAAAAAGAGCTTAAAAACTGAGCAGCTTAAATCTTTCTGATATATTTCAAATGTACAGGTGTGTGCTAAAATACATTTTCTATGCAGATTTCAGAGGTAATTTTCAGCAATGATGTTGCTTTTATACCAAATTCTAAAGCGTTTACACATATAAAGCTCTGAAAAGGTGTATATATACGTTACTCTTAAAGAGACTTGGGTGAGTTTCATGTGGTAACCCTTAGCCCTAAGCACCGAGGCAATGAACAGGATACGTTTACATACAAAACAGAGTATCGTGGTCCTCATCTACCTCCAGTGAGTAATTATAACTTAAAGGCTAACCAAGAACGTTTTAGATAAGTTTCCAGCCACCAAGAACAGGTTCCAGTATTCCTACTGACCCACACTGCTTGCGTAAAAGAAAGGAAAACCAGCCAACAGGACAATTCATGGCTGCAGGGAGCCAATTGCTTGGTGGCCTGATGGTCACGATACCCATCTAGGCTCAGGTCCTGCCTCTGCCAGTGACTACTGAAAACTGCTTCATCTTTTGAGTCCTCATTTTTTTAAAAAAACATCTTCATCTCTGTGGGAAATTCAATGGGTTGTGATGCTTAGATTCCTTTGGGCACCACAAATTATGGAAAAGAAAATAAAATTCAAGAACAATCTTCCTACTTGCTTCCATCAATGACGAATTTAAGCACAGTGCATAAAAATCTGACAACTCTATGTTTGGCTTAAGTATCTTTTTTTGTTGTCCATAAATTGCCAACTTCCTTATAAATCTGAGCACAGAAAATAAATGTATTTGGTAAATGGCTCCTTGAAATTAAGTAAAAATTACTGCACACAACAGCAAGACCCAAGCTAAAAAAAAAAACCTGCTGGCACACAGAAGACTTCTTTTTTATTATTGTTATTATGAAAACTCAATGCTAAATCCATGTTGCCCCCAAACTGAAGAATCCCCTTCTCCCACCGACTGACCCATTTGGGATGAGCAGAACCTCACCTTGCCCCATGCCCAGGAGGAGATGTGGGGAGGAAAGGGCACCATGGGCACTTCAGCTAGGGGCACTCTAAGCACAGCATCATCCTTCGTTCCTCAAGGGCCCTTTTGCTTTTTGCACACTCGTTCTGTTTCCTGTTTTACCTCATGCCTTCCCATCCTTACCCCCTAAACAATAAAAGCTCAACGGGAATGCAAATGCAGCTCTCCATTTAAAATCCCAGCCGAGGAGGCAGTGTGTCACCCATATTTATGAGCTCTAAATGGCTTTTATCAAAGTGAGGTCGTACTAAATCACCCCCAAGCTGTCATAAATACAAATGACTCGACATAGTCTGCAACAAGCCTTCGGGGGAAAATTATATGATCTGCTGTTGCAGTTATGCTATATCACACAGCGAGCTCATATATTTCCACTGGCAAGGTAACCTGATCCTTCAGAGGACACTAATAGGTGAAAGGGGGACGAGAGGAATAGTGAATCAAGCAGTGCGTGCCTGCACGTGTGCACACACGTCTGTGCACGCACCTCCCCGCTAAAACCCGAGCTCCTCTCCCTGAGTGGAAGAGGAGGTTCTTGTGGTGTGCAGAATGAGATTTCTTTGGCTGCCTTAATGGAGACGGGAAGTTGCCAGCCAAGAGAGTAAGATCCAGGGGCTCACCGGGGTATTTCCTATTTTAAAAATTCATGCGAAGGCATGAAAATTATTAAGATATGAACCAGAGTTATCCAGGCTCCAAAGACTGGACCAATTCCAAGCAAATTAAAGAAGCCATTCCTCAATCTCAGCTGGTGAAGCCCCGGATTATAGCAGTCTACTGCAGGATAAAGAGGAAATACTTGTAAAGGAGGCCTGAACTGGGCAGTGGAAAAAACCAGCATGGGCTCTTGAGACAAGGGGCACTAATTGTTTTCTGTTCATTAACCTGCTTTTTATTTACGTGCAAACGCAGGAACACACATACACAAAGAAGGAGAAATTCTGATCAGATGCCATAGATCATGACAGCACTTTGGGGGACCCTCTAGAGACAGAGTTCGGGACAGCCCACCGAGCACTATCCCCTTTTTGCAGGCAGCCTGGCCATGATTCGACGCGACACTGTGGGGGCTCAGAATCCACAGCTCTTCCTATGGTCACACTGGGATGTTGCATCACCTTACACGTAAAATAAGTTAAGTCCAATGACTGTTTGTTCGTATTTTTATATCTGGGATGAAGACAGTGCCTGTGTCTGCTTGGCAAATGGTTACAGTGATAAGTCAGATTGGGTTTGCTATCTCTAACGTAATAGAGGCAACATGCCAATTTTCAGCAATCCAGGTCAGATGTGGGCATTTATAATGGTACCCTTTTTCGAGAAGGAGGTCTCTAACATTAAATTATGTGTTTTAATTAAAAGCTGGACTTACTGAGCTTAAGCTACTAAACTTGATTTTCAGCTGCCGTGAGCCTGGTGGGGAGCCAGTTGGACAGCACTGCCATTTTCCAGTGTTGAGCTTTTCATAAATGCTCTGCTCAGGAAACATCCTAACTCAGGAGCTGAAGAGGCAGCCTGGTGAAATGCATGTTTGAGCCATTTGTCATCAAAGAGGATAATAAGAACAAAGCCATCAGAAATCCTATTTTGAACTCCTTCTGTTGTGGTTCACTGTACTCCTTCCCCCAGGTGCATCATCTCCTGCCAGTGTTAGGGAACAGGCAGCCTTGCCTCAAGCTGGGGGCTGGGGGTTATCAGCTCTGCCCTGCCTGCTGGAAGGCCCACACTGTCAGATAGGAGGAACCCAAGGAGCAAGCAAGCTCAACACACTGCCTGAACAAGCTCCTTGCACTTCAAGAACTCCACCAGCTTCCACAGCTGGTGTGCTGGCATAAGCTCTCACTGCTGGGTTTCACGGGAAGGGAAGCAGGGAAGACACGAGGAAAACAGCGAGGCGGTGGCAGGCTGACCTGTGCCGATGGTCAAGCAGCGAGGCTTGCCATCTGAGAAAGGCCACCTGGAAACCAGCCAGCTGGCTGTCTGATGTGATTAAAGACAAAATATGAAAAGTTTCAGAAGAGGGAGAAATAGGATCCCAGGTCTGGGTTGCATAATCTCATGCATTTGTGTAACCAGTCTAAACAGAGCGTGTGAGCTGACCAGATGTTTTTCATTTCAGTGTACAGCGCTGTGGAGCAAATCAGAGACCAACAAGTGCCAAACACAACGGTGGCTTTGCCAGCACTGTTGTAATCAGAGCTCAAGAAAGGGCACTGTCAACCCCAATCTCTGGGCTGACAGGTCAATCTCCTGGCTGGGTAAAGAAGACAGACCATTCTTTACACCAAGTACTTATATCTGAGCTAAATATCAGTAGTAGCTGCTAAATATGGGGTTGGGTCTCAGTCATTGAACCAAACATCAACAGAAAAAGAGCCAGCAGGACTGTGTATATGATTTGATCCATTCTGGGAGTGGTCCATAATGTAATATCTATTTATTTAGACAGAGCTGGATACCGAATTTGTGAGACAAAACCAGCCCGTATGAAAACATAGGGGAAAAGTGAATGTACATCCTCATTAATGATTATAGCATCATTTTGGTTTGGAAACACTGAGCTCCACTCAAGGACCAGCACTCAAGGACTGTACAGAGAAGATACACTGGGACAATGGTCCGAAGAGGTGACCAGTTTTGCTTTGTTAGGGGCCACTTTTATCTCCAGGTTGATATATATAGATCTGTGATGGAGTAGTAAACCTTAACCAGGTGCAATCCACGCCCATAGTTACATGTGCCCTACACACACACCTCTCCCACAATATCCTTGGTGGACACATTCACTGATCACCAAAACTCTTTGGCACCAGAAGAAACAACACATTGTGCAAACTAACACGGCCTTGGGACAACAGTTGGTCATGTCTGCCTTAAACTTACATAGATAAGGATTAGTTACCACGAAGAAGCTGCACTGCTTTTACTACATGGCCAGCATTATGTTGAAGTAACAGTGCTTCTAGACTGCAGTTATATAAGAATGAGGAAAAAAAATTATCTCTAAAGGCATCCTGATTCTCAGAACTGTGTGTAATCTAGGTGTCATATGACTTACTATTGTTATATTACACTGATAAGACATGGGGTGTTGCCCTGGCATAAAATCTGTGCTGGGTTATACAGACCAGCCCTTCAAGTGTTGCACATGATAAACACTATAGTGCATGTTCTAAGTACATTAAAATTTTGAAGACTGGAAGCTAACGTAAGTGATTTATTTAAAGCTAAGTTGACTTTTCTGAGCGCTCTTCTCTATTTTCTCTTTTATTTTTAACTATTGCATTGAAGTGAATATGAAGCCAAGTTTGCATGTCCGGAGGCTGAAATCCTGTCCCAGGTTGCAGCAGGTGGTACAGCACAGCTGTGCAAGCCACAGAGTGCTTTCCTTCTTTCAACTCGAGCAGCTCCAACAGCAAGGGAGCAAGCCTTCTCTCACTCCACTCAAAATAGAAATAAACCCAGCTTTTAAAATCATGCTCATTGGGAGCACGACAGCAGGAGGAACCAGACTCTGAGTCCCACCTCTAAGGCAAGTAACAAGCACAACATCAAGGAGGAATGGTCCATCACTAACATTGAAAAGTCATAGACTCCTAGAATGGCTTTGGTTGGGAGGGAACCTCAAATCTCGTCTCGTTCCAACACACTGCCATGGGCAGGGACACCTTCCACTGGACCAGGTTGCTCAGCTGGTGGCATCCTTTACTGTGTTCTAATACAAATTGTCCCTCACCCACATGATTTTATTCACAGAAGTTATAAAACCTGCGAGATCTGGCTGAACAGTTTTCATAGACTTTTTAGAAGTGAAGCCAATATTCCTAAAAGCTCCCTGATGATATCTGTGTGAAACGTGACTGATCTGCCTTAAACAATACAATTCGGAAACTTCTTAAGTCCCAACTTCTGTGCAAAATCTGCACTTAAGCGTTTTATCCATTTCTTTGACTCCCAAAAGTAAGTCTCCCATGTTTTACAGTCCAACGATTGGACCAGATTAGCCTTAAGCGCCCTTGTTTCTTGGGAGCAGAAAAAACTGTTCTTTCAACTTTCCCGGCTTACATTATTTAAAAGCTTAGCCTGTGTTTTTTAACCTTCCTAAACATTGTCCATCCACATCTGGCCAAAGTCTGGCTTGTCTGGGTCCTCGAAATTCCCAATGGCACAGCTGGAGACTTTTTGTAGGCTCTGATTTTGTGTTTGCAGGTCAACAGAATTTGAGTTGTGCAAAATAAGGACTAATTGGGTATTTTGTTAGCAAGCATGGGTTGTTACACTAAGGATAAATGAAACAACTGAATTAATATACTTGTGCGAGCTTCAACATAGGCTAAGTGCATTGCAATGTAAGTATTGCCATCCACTGCTTCTTTTAAAACCACAGCATGCCAATTCAAAATTATTATAACGATTATTCTAGACACAAGCCCTGTTTGTTCATATTTCCTTTTCATGCTTATCTCCTTCAAGCTTATCTTAGGGGCTAGAACAACTAGCCCAGGAAGGAATTATACCGATGTTTGTTCTGTGTGAATGATCAAAACGTTATATTTGAAACTGCGCCGGGGACACCTCTCTGTTTGTCTGCTTCTTGAAGTGGTAAGAAGGATATTTTCCACCAAGCTAACTTAACTACAGTTTGTAACAATAGAAATATTTTCAGTTACAGCAAGAGGGTGAAAATGACAATGATTATAAAAAAATGGATCAAGCTTATATTGAGTCTTCTACTTGGCAATATATCAGGAGAGAATTTTTATCTTAAACAGGCATGTAGTGGTTACTGCCTCTAGAAAAGCCTTGGTAGCAGATGATCAGAGCATTTTTTGGACCAACAGAGAGCAGACAATGTGATGAACATATAGGTGACAAAATGCTGACCAGAGTCATCAAACCAGATCAACCTTCAGTTTGGAATGTGGTCAAAAGCATCTTCCAGGTAGCGTGGACTTTCAGTGAGTTAATTAGTCCATTCACTCAGCAAAGACTTATAGTTTTAGAAATCGGTGTTTTCACTGGCACAGTGAATGTCACCGCTATTGTGTCACAGTAGTGTGATGATAGAGAGAATATGCTTAGACCTCTGGGGCCCTGAGAAATTTCACCTAGTGGGTGGCATCCCAGACTACGGTGCAGAGGTTGAAACTGGATGATCTTTAAGGTCCCTTCCAACCCAAACCGTTCTGTGATTCTGTGATTCTGTACTGGAAAATCAATGTAACCCCGGTGACTTGCCCCAGCCTATTCAGTCAGTCTGCAGCTCCCTCACAAGAGGAAGAGGAGGAGCAGACACTCTTCTACCTGGTTACCAGTGACAGGACCCAAGGAAATGGCATGAACTTGTGCCATGGGAGGTTTAGGCGGAGAATCAGGAAAAGGTTCCTCTCCCAGAGAGTGGTCTGGCCCTGGAACAGTTTCCCCAGGGCAGTGGTCACAGCCCCAAGACTTACAGAGTTCAAGAAGCATTTGGACAATGCTCTCAGACACGTGGTTTTGACTCTGGGAGTTGTCCTGTGCAGGGCCAGGAGTTGGACTTTGATAATCGTTGTGGGTCCTTTTCAACTCAGGATATTCTATGATTTTATGATTCTATGAATTCTTCACATTAGGAGGTCTCATTTACTGTTGCATAATTATGTGTTATGAGGGCAAAGTGACCTGGCTCAAATATGAAATCCTTTCTCACATGAGTAGCAAGGTTTTCATCAGCAGCTGAAACAAAACAGCTTTATGGGTGCAGGCTCTGAGATGACACAGGCTATACCCCTCAGTTCTTTAGCTGGCCCTAATAATGCAAGCTCTGGATAAGATTTGGTCACCCTGGATGAGTACAACAGAGAACTCTTAAAATTAAAAAAAAAAAAATCAGATATTTATCAAAACAACACAAGAAAGGAGTGGCACAGTCAGAACAAGATTCAACCACAGCAAGAAGCTGCTTCAAGAGCACAAGGCTGTGATTCTCTTTTGCATGGGATTCATGAAACCTGCTCATAACCAGAGCCATTGACTGGAAGAGCATTCACAGAAATACCTGAAGACTGTCTACCTGGGGTACACAAGATGTCACACAGACTTTAAAGCAAATTCAGAGTCATTCTCAGATTCATAGTTCTTAAGGCCAGCAGAGACCTGAGAGGATGGACAGACAAATTTTTTTGGCTGAATCACCCCTGAGGAAGGAGTTACTGCTACCAATCCATGTCCAGCTGGCTCTTCTGGACAGGGATTGCTGCCAGACCAGTTTTGCTGGCTGTCTCTCCATCTGAGCGATCTGAGCCGGTCCTAATCCACATCCGCTCTCCAGAGCTCTTTTGGATGAACAGCTAAACTGAGAGAGCCAAGGGAGTGACCTCCTGAAGCCATGGGGATGGAGAAGGCATGGGAACAAGCTGCCCAGAGCATGACCTACACATCCCAGGTCTGCTAAAAGGAATGATTTATCTGACCTTTCGTCTGAGTTGTCCAAGCTGACCACTCAATTTGCCCATCTATGCCCTGAATCATGCTCAGAAATTGCCTGGCTCAATGTGTACTTCAGGTGACACAACCTTGCCTGGGGATATCAGGAGATGGAGAGAGCCTACCATGAGTTTTGCTCAAAGAATTGTATTGCCCTCGCTCTTCAAAATGTGTTTACCAGTGCTGATGCAGTCTGACTGGTTATGGATTCTATTTGTTCATGCACCCGGTCTGTTCCAGGCAATACAGAAGAAGATCCAAGAGACAACAAGCTGCCTCTCACCATAAAACTGAGAGGTCTCACTGCTATATGCAGTGCCCTAGAAGAAATGAATGTTTGAAGCATCCAGCAGGCACAAGAAGAAAAAAAACTCACACACACACACACACACACACACACACACAAAAAAAAAAACCACACATGCATGCTGTTGTTGCAGTCTTCCCCCACAGACCTCCTTTGTCCCTGTAGCTGCCATCGCCCCCCGTAGCCCACGCTCCTCTCTGTCCTCCTGACCCCTCCTCTCCCTCCATTCATTCTTCCAGAATTTATCCCGCTTCTTTGACTCGGCATGTGTCTGGGCAGATGTCCAAAAAACCTCCCTTCAGCAACCGGGGGGAGGAAATTCCTCCAATTCAGCCCAGGCTCTTTCCCCCCACCCTGCTTCCCGCCTTCACTCTCCCTCTTTTTCTTGCTCCTTCTTCTCTTTTAACATGCTAAATGATTGATAACACTCTCCTTGCCTTGCTGCTGCCTGTTTCAGCCCTTTTTGCCCAGCATCTGCAGCCCTGTAGGGAAACAAGCTCTCCAAGGCGATGGGATGTTGGGGACGCCCTTTGGTTCTTTTCAAAAATTCAATAAATAAAAGGAAAGACAAGAGAAGCACAAGAGAGTCTGGAAGGTCCGGGGAGGCGGGAAAGGAAGGGAACAGTTAGGAAAAGCCCTTGATTAGGACGAGTCCAAAACAAACAAACAAATTAAAAACAAATGCTTTGCATGTCCCCCATTCTCCGCTTGCCACGGAAAAGTGAGTGGAAAGCTTTGTTCTTTGTGTTGTTTTGCATTTTCAGGCCCAAACTTTGGGTTTGTGCAGAACTTCTAGCTTCTTGTTATGCTGTCATTATGAATGAGTTTGCTGTCTTAAATTCACACTTTCTGGAGCCTTTCATTTGCTTGAAGATCTTGGACTTCATGTAAAAACAAAACTGTGTTTGTCTTTCCAACAGCAGAAGGAGTTTAGTGTAACCTCTGATATAACACCTCATGCGTCAGAATCAAAAAACATACCTAATTTTTATGTGTCATGCCACTGTGCCTTATGTTTGTACATCCATGCAGGCATCCTGTCTTCGTAGTTCTAAAATACCCACAGGATGCCATGCTAATGCCTGAATTTTGGTTGGATGTTCACATTCACTTTATAATTCTCATTTCAGGCATGAAACTCGTCAAAACTGATGTTCAGGCTGTGCTATTTTAGCGCTGTACACAGTACATATTTAATATAGATGTAAAATACAGAATCACAGAAAGGCTTGGGTTGAAAGAGAGCTGAAAGACCATCTCATTCCACTGTCCTTTCACACTCCCTGCCATGGATGAGATTGATATACGCATATTATGTGCAACAACCCATTAATGTCTTAAAACTTTATTATTATTATTTATTATTATTATTGTTATTGTTATTATTATTATTACTAATACTAATATTATTATTATTACTATTACTAATAATTTTGTTGTTGTTATTATTATTATTATTACCTGAAATGTAAGTTAGAACTCATGGCCTGTACCAGGATCAGCACATCATTGCACTGGGCAGCATTTGCTGAGACAACAAAGCCCTGAGGCAGTTCCAGAAGGATGGGTAAAAAGGAAAGATTGTTATGCCCATTTAACAGAGGGAATCTGGAGATGGACCAAATTATGAAGAGAAGGATGAAGAGAAGAGTTTGTTTGATCTAACTTAGACATCCAAGTGTCAGCTGATTCCAGACTCCATCTACAGAGAACAAACCAGCATCTCCAGAATTCTCTAAGAAAGCCCTTGAATGACTCTCTCATTTAAGATATGACTCCAGGATGCAGAAAGTTATGCCTTTTTAATCCAGCCAACGTCAGACAGAAAGTCTCTGGCAGAGTTGAGATTTCTGCCCACATATCTCACTCCCTAGTCCAATGCCTGAGCAAAGAGAGAGAGATAAAAAACATCTATTTTTCTTAGCCATGCTACCTGTCTTCTCAGTAACAGAAAAATTGTTCTTTCAAACCAGGAGAAACAGATAGCATAAACTCTTCATATTTTATTAATCAAGGTTCTGAGTTTTGAGGCTCTGCCTGAAAATGAAAGGTAAGTTTCCGTGACATGATAATTCAAAGTTAAGTAAACAACTCACTGGCATTCAGAAGAAGTTACATTTAAACCTTAATAAGATGGAAAACAAAACATAATAATCAGCAAGATGATTTTTTTTTCTTTATTTTTAAATTGAAGCAAAAAACCCATCACGTCAGTTACATCTGGGAGATCTCTGTGTTGAATATTTATTCCTTGGTAGCTCATAAACTTTCAGTGTCCTTGCTGTAAGTGATCTCCCTCTCCTGGGCCTGGAGGATACTTGTCATTTCTGTGTAGGTAGCAATCTATCTACTTGCTGCAAGCTGCTGACTACATCAACAGGATCCGGGGAAGAGAAGCCCTCATTTATTTGTTTGAAACAACTATAAAGTGCTGCTGGGAAATTTCAGATGTATTTCCTTGTCAGATGTGTCCGCACTGAAGGCCTCCTAATGCAAAGCTGGTAATTACCAAAGGTGAAATATCCAACACAAACATCCAACCCACCAACCCAGCACTCACCCAGCATCAATGAATGACACATCACACGAAAATAATAGCAGTAATAATCCATTTCTCAAAGAAATTTCCTGACAGAAGGCTTGCTTCCCTTGAAGGCACGTGTTAATGGTGTCCTACAAACTCAACATGACCTTCACAAATAATTCATTGGTATCTGCAGCCTGAACATGCAAAGGCTGGGAAACTGAATTGTTTTCAGAGAAAATGGTTAGCTGTTGATTTCTGAACTCTACAAAGATCACTCAGAAGCCTGGGGGGAAGAAATTATAGCCAAGCTCCCCAAAACGTCATAGGCACAGAACCGTTCAAGTCGTGGCTCAAAACATTGGGTAGTCTCATCCACCAATTACTTTAGCTGGTTTTTTTTTTGCTTCAACTACACCTGCACTTGTAGTATGGACTTTCCAGTTTAAACATTGCAAAGTTCTAGGTCTGAAAAGTGAGATGCAGCCGTTTGCTGACCCACTGCCTGATGAAACCTTCTCAGTGAGAGTTGCCACTAGAAAATCCTAGAAGACCAGCCCAGGGCTGGCAGCCTCTCATTCCCTTCAAGCAATCTCATGGTGGGCTCAGCTTCAGGGAAACGAGTTCCCAGGGGTGCCAGGGTGAGGAATTTGTCCCTGCTGGGTCCTGAAGGCAGGACTGATAAATGAGAGGCACACGTTTTGCGGTGGGAGACGAAGCCTCCCCAGCCTGTCTGGGGCAGCAACGCTTATCTGGTGTCCTCTTTCCAGACCTCTTGCTGGTCTTGAATGTGAGGCCACTGCAAATGATCTCAAGCCACATATTTGAAAGCAATATGGGTTTATAGTTTCCACAGATGTCTTTTTTTTTCCACTTGAATACTATCTATTAAGTATCTGTCTAAGTACTATCCCTGCAATAAAGCCCAAGCAATTCAGTGTTTTCTTGGGTGAGAGACATGACCTAAGCTCTTTGCACTGAGGTGAAAGTTGTCCCCTTTTTGTGTGGCCAAGTATGCAACTTAGTCCCCATCCTCGACTTACATTCAGATGTAAATTCAGCTAAAACACCTCTGGAGATCAGCCAAACTCTCTCCAGCACCATCTCCACTGTGCACCTCATCCTTGTCCCATAAAAACAACTGCGAGGATCAACCCAAAATCCCACTGGCATTGCTCTGCTCTGTGCGGCCATGGCAGGAGCCCTGTTTCACTGTCCTGAGCCAGCAGACCAGTATTCCTCTGAGCTGCTGGCAAATGGGGAAGTGAATCTAAACAGATTATGATCAATTCTCCTGCCTTTCCGTGTACTCGTACTACAGACAATTCCCCTTTACACCTGTGAGCCAAAATTTCAGGTGGTTTTTGGTTTTTTTTGTTTGTTTTTTTTTTTTTAAAGTCTGTGGAATTGCTAGAATCTCCCCCAAATAAAAGAATATGGTTACCAAAATCTATGACCATGGAAGCAACTGCAGGCTTTGGTCTGAATGGACCCAGTAGCTTTTAAACCATTTTGTAACCACTAGCAGCTAAGGACCCATAATGTCAATCTCATTTGTCGTGGGTGCAGAGGGGAATAAATGTCCATTACCAATGATTTTTTTATGATTCCACAGAGAATGCAAACCAGACCGAAAAAAATATGGGATGGCTAGTAATTTCTTCCCACTTATTCAGTAGCTTTAGGTACTTGATTTTGAGCAAAGTGTAATTGGTCATTGGTATGTAGCAGCAGGGCTGTGAGGCAGAGGGAAGAGAAGATAGCAATGGATTGGAAAGATTTACATAGAGAGAACGTGATGGGGCAGAAAGGAGTCTATAATAAAGAGGGAAGGCATAAAATCTAATTAATAATTAGTATAATGACATTGGCTGTAGGGCTTGCTTTGGTGTGCCAATAAATCAGACTCTAAGCCCCATGAACCTCATGACTTTGGCTTCCGGTTGTACCCATGGAATGGGACACAATAAAATGGATATAAATATCTTTAGCTACAAATGCAATTATATATTTATCTGTATCTCTATTATTTATAATCGTATCTCTGTCTATGCCCACACTGGTCTATCTCCATCTCTATCTGTATTTCTATATCTCACTCCATCTGGATCTCTATCTCCATATCTATCTTTATCTCCTCTAGGACAAACATTTTTACTTAAAAGTTTACAGAATACAGAGAATGGCTGCCTGCAGGGTAGCACAGAAATTTAGAGGAGAAAAACACGCATCAAAAAGAAAAAAATTAAAAATTATACATCTCTGCATTGTCCTCTTCAAAACCAGCTTTTAAATGATTGTTTATGACCAAACTTTGTCTGCATCCTTCTGGCCCTGGTTAGAGTTAAACTCCTGGTTTTCCCTATGTAACGTATGAATTTAACCTGAAGGGCAACATTATCATTTGACCCGTGAGAGTGTAAGCCCCAAAGATCATCAATTCCCTTAAATTGGTGGCCCAGTCACTCATTTAATGCCTTCACGTCAGCTTGAAATAAGACTTACAGTTTGATAGGTCAAAGTGAAAAGGGGAGGATGAGAGGGGGGAAGAGGGAAAAAAAAAAAAAAGACTGACTGATTGCCATGGCAATAAAATAAAAATAAAATAAAATAACTTAAAAAAAAAAAAGGAAACACTCCTCAGTGAAAGCATTGTCAAAAAAATATATATGGGGAGGAGCAGTTTTACAGCCTCCTGTAACCCAGTGGTCCTGAGGTATTGCCTTTCACCGTCTACCCAGGAACAGGCCTCTGAGAGGTTGTAAAAACACCATCTATTATTCCAGAGGCTGAGGCATCGTCTAAGGGGTTGTCTCGTACGGAGAGGTTTCGCTCTCCTCCTTCACACTGGGCCCAAGCTGAGAGCAAAGCCTCAGACAGGGTGAGAGGGGTTCTTGGCCCCGTCCAGCTCCTGCCCTAGGTTCCCCACAGAGCCCTCCAGTCCTTGCAGGGTGCTGCCAGGATGCTTTGTGGAGCCAGCTGCAGTCCCCACTTCTGCCAGCGTCCTTGTATTTGGATGTAAAATACGCCCAGGCTCTCACTCATGCCCTCTCTGAACCCACTGCCTCTTCCAGACTTGTTTGTCCTTGCCCCATGTCCCCAGTCGCTCTTTGGACACTGCTTTTTCTCCCTAATTCTTAATGGTCTATGCTGAATTTCCCATGTTTATTATGGAGTTTTTTTCATGCTTTCTTCCCCCCATACTAGTGATTTGTTTTCTGATTTTTTTTTTCTTTTTTCTTTTCTGAACAGCCTGGCAGCAATAAGCAGAGCAAGGGAAATTTGCTTACAAAGTGTGCTGAAGAAACTCTTGGAGGCTGCAATACCAGTCAGGCTTATATAGACAAAATAATCATAAAGCAACAAGGACACCAACTCTGGAAACCAAATCAAACCCTTCGCATCCCAGCAGAGGCGAGATAATAAAAACACATGCACTGAGATAGTTTTCTCTAACAAGGACCCCAAGGAAGTGGTGGACTAGTGGTTCATCCAGAAATCTGACCAGAGCAAGGTTGCACTGACCTTGTCCTTCTCCCCCTTCCTTCACTGTAAGATTCTATCAGTTTCCAGCGTCACAAAGCTCATATTTCAGGCTTTTTTTGGTTCTGTTTGTTTGTATGTTTGACTTCAGTTGCAGTGTTGGTCTCTGGGACAGGGCCAAAGTAGAACAAGTGGTCTTACCAGCATTCCCTGTGGCCTGTGCTTGGACCACACTCAAGGTTCATTTTTACAGATTAATTATTCCCCCTGTTTTTCAAGTCCACATGCCAAGGTGTGTACAAACCCAAATCACGCCATCCCCACTGCTCGGTGTCTCCATTTTAACGGGTTTGCTTCCAAAAAGAGTCAGTCAATCCTAAGCAGTCTCATGGAAAAAGCAAAGCTTAACTCTCATGACCAGCATCTTTTTGGTCCCACTTCTCCTTTTGCTTTCCAAAAATGGGCAGCCAAGGATGGACAAATGTCATGCCAAGAGCGAGAGCCCTCCTATGGATGTATCTTCTCAATTGAGTTATGAGATGAGACTTGGGGTTTTTTTAAGTATTATTATAAAATCCTGAAGTGCAGCAGGTTTTTAAGTGGGTGCAACCAGCTACAGTCTCTGCTGCTGGGAGCCCTTTGAGGTCCTCAGTGAATGAATCCATCAACTTTTCCTCCTTGGACATGGAGGGGCCATGGCCATAGGATCTCAGGTCACAGATCGGGCCCAACAAATGCCCTGAGCCACCCTGGTATTTCGGAAATGAGACAGAAACTGATAGCACTTGAAATCTGTTTTGGTATTTGCTCATGTTCAGGTGCCCCTTGCAGTGCAGGTGTCCTCAGTCCTCTGGCCCCTGGGGTGGATTAAGCCAGCTGGCCCCACACCTTGGGTCAGAGGTGGGGGAAGAGGGAAGGCCCAACTCCCATGAGCCCTGTTTATGTGGTAATGGAAACCTCTTAGCCATGTCTAGAGGAAAAAGTGCTCCATGATCAAACAGCACCTCGGCACTCCACCGGGCACTCAAGTGCGACCAAGCACCCAGCCTCCTGCTCCAGGAGATTGGTCAAATTTGCGGCCTGTCCTCCGCATCTGCAGGCCGGGACCTTGGAGAAAAAGGCAGCTGCTCCTTCCTGGAGCACAGGGTACCCATTACTGTCTGCCCTGATCAATGACCAGAGGATCCCGGGCAGCACAAAGCCCAGCACAGTCCCTTGAGCAGTCCCCCAGCCACACACCACCAGTTCAGCCACAGATCTGGCACCGAGGACGGGAAGGGATGGGGAAGGGAGCATGGAGACAGAGACTGCCAAAGTGATGGAGGTAGGCATCAGTGTCAGATTGGATGGAACCCTGAGCAACCTGATGTAGTGGGTGGCATTTAGTGGGTGATTCTGTGATCCTGCTGGCGTCCCTTAGACTTCTCTTCAGTGACTTTTGTTGCCAAGACAATGATCAAAAGTGGGAAGGATAAAAAAACCCTCTGAACTCCTGCTTTTTTCTAAAATTCCAATGATCTGAATGCAATGATTTGGACTCGGGCTGCGACAAAGTGTGTGAGACACATGGTAGGATCTCTGCCCCTTTTCCCTTTCCCTGGAGAAATATAGCAAAGGGATGAGCCTTGTACAGCCCAGGGTTGGAGCAGATGAACGGATGCCCTTCCTCTCCCTTTCCCATACATCCACTAGGACGCTGTGTCTCACTTGTCCTGCAAAGTGCCTCCAGCAACTTCGTTCCCGCTGCTCTGCACAAAAGCTATATCCAGCATGAAATTATTTCATCACGGCTCTTTAATTGATTTGCTTAGGCAGCAAATTTTGTCTTCTTGTCTGAAGATCAGAACACCACCTATCCCTTTTCTTCTGCCATTTAATCCTAAATTTCACCTCCACTACATATGGCCAAGTTTATTAAAATATATTTGTAAAGTTTGATCAAATAATCAAGTTATAAATATCGGTATCTTTACAATTCAAGAACAACATAAACACAGAAACCAATAGGCTTCTTGAGAGTTATGTGGTCTGATGAGGGTTTTCTAAACCAAACCATCATATAAAAGCACCTACAGAGTTTTTTCCTGAAGCTCTTTTTATACAAACCTGCATCCTCATCCAGCCAAGGCATCATCACTCACACATGACTGCTGGCAGAGTTCCCAACACATAAACTCAAGAGGAGCCATTTTGTCACATTCACCTCTACAAAATGCTCAGTTCAAGTCATTTTGGAATCAGTAGAGCATAATTACTCAGGTAAAACTCAGAATTCATTAGTACATAGAGTTGTAGAACCATAGAATGTCTTGGATTGGAAGGGACCTTACAGATGATCCAGTTCCCTGCCCCTCCCCCTGACATGGCCAGATGGGGCATCCACAACCTGAAAATTTGTCTTTCTCCAGCTCCTCCTGTCTATTCCAGCTCTACAAGGCAATGATGACTGGCAACAATTCCCACAAACTGAAACAAATCGAAAAGGGAAAAGCAAACAAACAAAGAAATGACCTGGGACAGTTGAATCATAATACAATTTGTCTCGAGGAACTCTTCCTGTCCCCTAAAATAATTAAATTCCAAGGCACAGAAGTCCTTTCCACTGTAATTTTCCATGTTGGACCTTGATGAATGAAGAATGGGGACGCAATCAAAAGAATAAAAGACCATGTTAAGCATACAAGTCTAAGCATCCACACTTGCATCCTAGAAAAAAAAAAATAGAAGAAACCTCTGCAAAGGAAAATATAAATACCTAATACAAGGAAAAAGAATTTTATAGGTCTAATTGCATAAGTGTATGTGCACGCACAATCCCCATTTCTAAAGGGAAAAAAAACCAAATCTGCCAGTAAAACACTTATCTTTACTGACATACATTGCATTGTCCAGGCTTTTATGGATTGCCTGCTTGTTATGCAATTCTATTAAGTACTCTTATGTTTTAACTCTGCCCAGCAGCTTCCTCTGTAACCCACAACCATGGTATGAAAATGTGGCAAGCACTGAAATATCCAAGTAAACCTTTTTACTGTGCATAGTCATGTGAAACAGTTTGAATGATCCTACTCTTACAAGAAGAAGAAGCCACATTGGATATCTGATAGCAGCAAGAGCCGACATGACATTATTACTAATAGTATTAATAATAGTAATAGGAGTACGGGTGGGATTGTTATGACTATTGCTATTATTACTAGTGTTAAATTCCTTTCCTAACATTAACTAAATTGCAAGTTTATTTATTGATGCTTTCATTAGATTCAGAATACCACGACACAATCTCAACAATCCCATGCAAGGAGGAACTGCAGATCTAGATTTAGGGGAATACTTTTCACCTTGGGCCCATCTCAGGAACTTCTGCGTCTAATTAGATATCCTAGATATATAATTGCAGGCTTGCCAGACCAGTAACCAGGACTGGGATTGCTTTTCACTGCAACGAGAGACCTTTACTTCTGATGAAACCCATCTATGAGTTTGGCACCTACCACTGATGCCCACCAAGCAAGGTGAACTTTTGGGAAAGCAAGAGTTGGTGTTCATTGTGAGGGGAGGCAACAAAGCCTGAATCATCAAAGCTGTTGACTCTGAAAAATCTCTCTTTTCTTAAGGTGGGTGCAACACAAGGCAGGCAAACTCACACATCCGAGACCACACCGGGCACAGTTTCACATTGGCGAGAGAGCCTGCAGGGCTGATTTCAGATTTACACCTCACAGAGGATTTTTCAGTGACAACTTCGCTTCAGAGAAACTGTTTCACTCCCAAGTGCATGCCAGGAATAAACATGGTCCAAGTCATCTGGCCACTCTATTTGATCACCCACCTCCCTTTTTAACTAATGGGCTAACACATAGCCTCTGCTGCTGACCAAAGGGCATTCAGCTTAGAAAACACTAATGCGTGAAAATGTCTGCAGGCTGACTACGTGAACAGCAATATACATTTTTAATTTGAATAATATGCAGTGTTTACCATAATTAGACAGCACATTAACATGATTAAACCAGCGCTGCAGATCAGAGTGGCAAGGCACCCGTCTCGAATCCGAAGCCTTTATTGCCGGGAGAGCTGTGTTGTGCTTGTCCATTGAGTGACTGCTTGCCCTGCCCTTTTGCAGTGTTGAGTTTGAAGCTGTCATTGCAGGGGGGCAAAATTTTCCTTGACAAGCAAACAAATCCATTAACATGTTAACAGGTTTTGCATGTACGTGTGGAAAATATTAAGGATGCCAACACAGCGGCATGGCTAGGAGGGTAGAATTTAATTCCAAGACAACAAAATTCTCAAGTTTTACTATGGGAAGCAGTGTGCTTTTACCTATCCTGAAAGACTGGAAAGGAATTGATTTTCAACAGTAGTTAACAGGACTAGGAATCAGCAGAAATTACTGCTATTTTTATCTGCTGGTTGTTGATCTCTAACTTTAGCATCCATCAAATGGCCGCAATTATATTGCTATGTGTGATTGCTTTGTGTACACCCTCCAAGTACTCCAAATCACAGTCTGCTCTCCTACTCGTTGCTGGGAGCTTTGCCATTGATTTTAATCAGGCCAGAACTTCACCCTTGTTTCAGCCAGCAGAAATCCTGGCAGCAGACCCTTTCTCTGAAGCAAGCCAAATGTGACGGAAAGTGGAAATGATGGCAAATGGGCACAAAGGCTGCCCACACATTTAAAAGTGGGACTGTCCAGTTGTGGAGCTTTTAAGGGTGTCTGCTGCTTTTATGTAACTCTGTGTGTTGGAGAAATGTGAGCATGGATTGCTTTAGAGAGATGGCGCAGAGAGATGTGTCTGTGGACACAGAAAGAAAAAGATAATGATCAAGCTTTAAGTAAAAGTAGATGGTGATTCATAAATCCTTTCAGTTCATGCTTTCAGTTGCAATATTTGGTTTTTTTCCCATTACACCAGAGAAGCACCCTTGCTTTTACACGTGAAGGAATTTGGCAACGAGAGTTATTCCAAAACACAGCAGCTGCAGGGCATTAAGAGTGCTCTAACCATTAAAGGGCATCTGGAACGTCTCAAAATTAGTATTGCATCAGGCCACAGGCCACAGAGATTTCAATTCAATGGGCACACTTCAATTCATTCCAGCTTTAGCTGTGTTCCAGCACAACGTCCAGTGCTTAAGTCTGGGGAAGCCCTTGCAAGCTGCACCAGTTTTGTGACTGTCAGGGAATGATTTTCAGCATGTAATCTTCAAAGCAAAGTGGAGTAACCCACAACACAGCAGCAAGATCATATCTTAATTTTTACAAATGCTTTGCTTATGACATGAGTGCCTAAAGTCAATAAAATGTCCTTCTGAGCAAGGTGTGATAAAAACTTGCAGAGCATCTTGTGGAGTGTGAGCTCCAAACGCCTAAAGCAAGCACAAGGTGGGACTGACATGGAGTATAGAAGTAGAAAGAACACGATGACAGCTGTTGATATTCTTTTCCCTGACATCTTGGTCCCATTCAGCCTAGTTTAACAGTGGGGTGATCTGAGGAGGTGGTGGGGGAGACAAAGAGAGGATGAGGTGATGGAGAACAGACACCACCAGCTCTTCTATCTTCTGCCCCTCCAGAAGGGCACATGGCTTGGGGCTAGGGGAGTGTGTGTGAATGGATATGGAAGAGGAAAGGAAAAAAGGATGTGTGTGTGCTGTCGGGCACAGTGGAGTGTGTAACTATGAGGTTTACAAGTCATTGTTGTGGCGAAGTGTGTTGGTGCAAGTTTAGAAACCTCTATTAGATAATCTTGCCCAAGGGTTCGGTTTTGAAACAGAAAGATGAGAATGGGATATTCGGGAGTATCCTGCATGAATCCATACCCACTGCCAGGGAAGATGGGTGCTTCACCACGTTTTTCAGCAGGGAAGTACAATACTGAGCCCTTGAAATAATCTCACTCCCTGCATACAGAAAAAAAGGCCTAGAAGACCTGAAAAAAATAATAAATCCATAGTGGTTTATTTCTGCCTTAAATCATTTCTGTTATTCCTAGAAAACCAAACGTAACCCTTCCACTGGAATTCAAGGGGATACGAGAGCTGAGCTCTGCTGGTCTCTTTTGAAGCCCTTTGATAAAAGGATGATAAGAGCAATATAAGAGAGATATGGAAAAAAATACAGATCACAAGATAAGCACAACTTCAGCAAGGAAAGGACCCTTGGCAATACTTTCTCATGTCTCAGGGCACTTGACAAGAGGAACAAACAACTGCTAGTAACAAAATCCAAAATTTAATCTCTGTTTCTCTCAGTTTCCAGCTCTAACTGGTCTTTTCCTTCCTTCCAAGATGAAGAAACCAAACTAATCCAGAGGTTATCTGGGTACTCCCACAATATACTGGCCTGGGACATGCAAGGGTCAAGTCCTGATGGGGCTTGATGCTTCCAAGGGCCAAATATTTCAGCAGGAGCAGAAGATGCTGTATAATCCACGTTCCGCACAGTGGATGCTGTCAATCCCCAGAGGATTGAACATGCACTGAAGGACACAAAGGGACCTGCCCATCACAAAGCAGCACTCACTCACTTCTGGCAATCTGAGTACAGAGAAGCAGGGCTTCCCCAAGCCTGACTTCAGCACTTGGAGGCAGAGCAGGAAGAGGAAGGGTGGATTTGTTCCTCTGAACTGAACGGCTCCAACTCCACTCTTGGCGTTTCAAAGTACGTCTCACTGCAGCTGGCTGTGCAGATACAAAAAAATTAAGTTAAGGAGTGAAGTGGCTTCATTTATGAGGCTTAGCTGCGGGTCCAGCCGTGGTGGTGGAGCTGGCAGCGATGCTCTGCTATGGCCACAGCCAAGGATGGCACAGTATCTTGCATGGGTGAAGATCCTAGTCCCTCTCCATGGCACTGAAATCATGTTAACCACTAGCAACACTGCTGGAGGAGACACACAGAGCCAGATGTGTCTCCTTACCCTTGTAAAAGTCTCTACATTGAGGAGGGATGTTGCTGAAGGGATCAGCAGTGCCCCTGGGGCTTGGAACAATTGATCCCTGTTGTTGGAGCAGTATCAGCCTCCCAGAGATGACATCCCTGCTGTTTATGCTCTCCCTACCCGATGGTGAGATGCCATTGCCTAATGTCTGGATCAAATCAGCACCACCTTCACAGCCCAGGGTGGCTCCAGGCATAATACGATATATATTCCATATTTGTCCCCCAGGCCTCGGAAGTATAGATCATTTTTAAAGTGGCTAAGGGTTGTGACCTATCTCCTGGACTATAAATCTACGAGGACAGTGTACTCACTCTGCTTCACTCCTCACACTCTAAACAAAAAAAATATTGCCCAAAGACTGAACGGGAGGGGAGTGTGCAGTTTTACTCCACAGGCTGTCAAAAGCAGGTATCAAAAATGCACAATCTGTAATGATCAGAGAATTGAAAAGGGTCTCTAATGAGAGTTTACCAAGTAGAACAGTATGTGCAGTCCTTTCCCACATAGCCTGTGTTTGCTGGATTGTACATATTCTCAGTGAATTTGGAAGGACTAGAGATAAGAGAGAAAACAAATGTATGATATTCTAGATCTCTTACAGGTTATAAAGGAGAAGGCAAATAGAGTCTTATAAATTGGATCATCTCTGCCCTGTGTTGCTGTAGGGTTTCTTATGACCCCAAAGCCTGTAAATGGTTTTTCATAAAAAATACTGGTTCATGTAGATCCTTGCACATGTGATCAGAGGATTCTCTCTAGCTCTGGCCTTAATGTTTTGTGCAGCCATAAACCACTTGGGACACCACACAGGTCCTGTCTGTGCACACTGGCTGGACTTAAATATGCAGGATCAAACAGCAGTGAGGGAAAAGTGCACACTCCTTTTCTCCCAAAGAATCACAAATCCAGTGCTTTCGGACTATCAAGCTCGCTTCCCTTCAAAACTGTCACTTCCTATGATACAGGAGCCTTGGGATTTCCCTCCCAGGAAGGAAAATACAGAAGACTGTCTGAACTTCTGGGCACTTTGGGCATTGCCTTCAGCATCCCCGTGGCTTGCCAGGTCTTCAGAGTGCTTTAACGCCTCTGCGCTGAGCCACGCTGCAGCCCTGTGATGCTCCTCTATAAAGCCTGTCAGGATAAGCACATCCCTTTCAATACCAGTGCTCTCCCAGCTTAAAAATAGCAGAAAAGGCTTGGAGGCGGGGAGGAAAAAATGATTAAAATCCAATTTCCTCGAAAGGCTTCATCCTCATTCAAGCAAGAGAAAGAACAGGCACCTTTCTAGCTTTTCCAGCCCCAAAGAATCAAGATGAGATGTCACAGATCATCTCTCCACTCTCCGTGAAGGTTTCAGAGAGACAGACTCTCCTGTTGAGTGTACAGATGTGGCACACATGGATGATCTTTTTTTGGTCCAGTCTGGGAAAGGGCTTTTGAGGAATGTTTGCTGGATATGCAGGTTTTGCCTTCAAAAGCAAAACTCCGGGGAGCTGTGAGCTCAGAAAGGGGGATCCCATCTTTAATTTTAAACAGCATAAAAGTGCAACTGGAAAGGAGTGAGGGTGGAGCAGAGAGATGAAGGATGGAAACAGAGGAAGGCCAGGGTAAAATATTTAAGGTATCCTTGCAGTTTTTTAACTACTGGTCTCAGCCCCTTACCACAGCCCCACTGACTTTGGGGAGCCCTGCCAACAGGCACCTACAGGAGACGTGTCCAAATCCGGGCCAATCCCACATCTCCCCTTGGAGCCAGATCCACAGCCTTGGCTGGCCAGTGGCAGGATGCCCATGGGAGTCACGGCGCCGGGTGAAAGAGCCCAGGAGAGCTCCCTGACTTAAAAGGAGCATCTGCGCAGGAGCAATGTCCATCTGTCTGTCCGTCGAGCAGCACATTCTGTCCTGGCTGTCAAACACAGCCCTGTGTACGTTGCTGCCCAATCTATATTTAGCCCCTGATGTAACTAAAGTCAATAATATTCCATTAGGGCAGCTGCTCCCAACTCCTGAATAGGCTTTCCTACGGCGGCTCCACCTACGTATGTCAAAAATCTGGACATATACAGCAACGAAACCTTCCCGTGTTTATATACACAGTGGTACAGTTTTGAATAGAAAATATACGAGTGTTAGCATAGCTTAACAGCCTGCTCTATAACAGTAGCAGGGCTTTTTTTACAAGAGGCATTGATTCTCCTTGTCCAGGGGGTGAGTTTAAAGGGCTTAAGCTTCACTGCGAGTCAATATTGGCCTTTCCCTTTTTAGGGTATGTTTCTGCATTGGAGCATTCCTTATCTCCGCTGCCTGATGACGGGTTTGGTGAAGGGTTTTGTGGTGTTTTCTGGGAAGGAAGATATGCACATGAAAAAGAAGAATCACTTTCCAAATCCCACACTTTAGCCTGTAGGGAGTTTGCATCTGATGTTTTGTGCTAGTTAAATAAGGGCCTGAGCCAGGCGGTGCATGAATATGCCTACACGATTGCTTTTCCAAAGGAAAATTCCAATTTAAACATTTTGGGTTTCCTTTTACTTTTGCTACTAAATGCTACAGAAGGTATTGCAATGCAAAGCACTAGAGAATTGCAGTTCTCTTCCACAGCCCAGGGAAGGGCAGGAATTATGAGGATTACCAAGATAAAGAAAAGTTAAAGGAACAGACCTGAGATCACAAATGGGGAGGGGGAAAATCTCATACAGCTTCTGCAAAAGACCCATATATCCTCCTACATGATGTGTATAGTGAAAACACATTAAAAAATGAAAAATAAAAAATCAAGTTAAAAAAAAAGTATTCAAGAAGTACAGTTTAGACCCGAAGTTAGTACTGCCAGTGTTCAATCCCTTGGTCTTCATCATGTGTGCTTAAAGGGCACAGACAACCTCTGTTGGCATTTCTGAGTAAACATAAATATTTCTTCCACTAGCAGGGCACATTTGGGAATACAAACTGATGACTTGAGAGTCTGCAGACATGTTGCCATTTAGATCAGCAGTTAAAGCCAAGCCAACCATTTATTAAACAAAGTTTATTCCCAACAGATAGCTAATAGTTTTTAGGAAATGAACAAATGCTTCTTCATTTTGAAAGCTAAAAGTTTAAATTAAACATTATAAAGGATGCAAATTAACCAGTATTTTGTGCCTTCAGAGAGATTTGGGTGTAATGGAAAAGTTTTCTTAACCATGCAGAGCAAAATATAAAAAAAGCCTCTCTGGTCATGTGAGGACCTACAGTGAAGTGTCACCTAAAAGGGCACCTGGATGTGCTCCCTGCAGCCATGCGTGGCACCCCAGTGCTGTGATGACACAGGCCCTACTTGTTTTCGAATGCCACTGATGAACCACAGAAATGGTTCCATCTCTGCAGGCCCAGACCTCAGCAGGGGCAGCGGCTCGGGCAGTGATGCGTGTACTAAAATCAACCTCAACCTGAACAAAGAGTCATTCCTCAGAATCACAGAATGGGTTGGGTTGGAGAGGACCCTAAAGGCCATCTTGTTCCAATATCCTGCTGTAGGCAGAGACACCTTCCACTATCCCAGTTTGCTCCAAGCCCTTTCCAACCTGGCACTGGGCACTTCCAGGGATGGGGCAGCCACAGCTTCTCTGGGCAGCCTGTGCCAGGGTTTTACCACCTTCACAGGGAAAAAAATTCTGCCTAATATGTAATCTAAGGGAACAACAATTTCAAGAATGTTGCCTAAGCAACACAGTGACTTCCCAGAGAACCCTGGGCACAACCTGAGGTCTCTGCTCTCTTTTCAAACCTCTGGGCATAGAGGCTTAATTTTAGAGAATTCCCTTTCTCTATCTTCCCATGGAGAGCAGAGGCACTGATGACAATGACAGAGAGAAGCCACCTGCCAAGAGAGATCCCAGGCTGTACCTCTCCATACCTGGGATCAACTGTGTACCGCCCTCATGGGAAACAGCATGGAATTTGTAACATTGTTCTATTCTCAAGAGCCATGCTACCAACCAGCTGGTCAGTGGATGTGTCTCCACTGGGGATATGGAGTGACCCCCCAGATTACCCACCTGAGAGCTCAGACAGTGGGGTGACACTAGAAATCCTTGATTTGAAACAGCAAGACATGAATTATCTCAGCCAGATCAGCTAAAGAAAAAAAAAAATCACTTTGTACTTCTCAAAATTATTTCTCTAGAAAATCTTTAGCATGGACTAAACCCCTTGTGATGAGGGTGTTTTCTGAAGGAGGAGGTCAGCATTAAAATACAGGAAGCCTGTAATTTTTCTGGCAAACTATTCACTTGGTTTTCAGAAAAGGATACTTGGAGATGTGTAAATTCTGTGAAATGTATTCCGCTGCACAATGGCATTGCTCACATTTAGCAGAGAGAAAGAAAAATGTTTTCTAATCCTTTCCAGGTTTAAAAATTCAGGATCAAAGCAAGTGCTTCTGGTGATGCTTGCAGCAGAACAATAGACCAGAACAGAAGAGAAACTCTATTTTCTTTATTCAGGTAAGAACCTCATTAAAAATCAATAGGCCTAATTTATCCCTGATAACATTCTGTTGAAGTCTGTACATTTACCCTAGGGATTAATTTAGCCTAATGGGTCTTCATGCGCAAACAACACAGGCAAGGCTCGATTCTTGGAAGTTACTGCATAGCAAATGCTACTGCGGGACTTGATGCTATCACTGGAGAAGACAGGGAGGGCTGAGGAGTCTAATAGGCTCAAAGCCCTTGAATAATGTCCAGATACAGCCTGTGGTGAATAAATGTTTTAGGGCCACTCATATATCAGCGTGAATCAACTTTTTAATGGATGCTGCTAATCATGAAATGACGGAACTGGGATCAATTTATACATTTCAAAGGGAAAAAGAAACAAAAAAAGAGATGTGTGATCTTCCATCCCTTGTGGACACAGGCAAAAGTGAGTCATGCTGACCTGCCGTGATCTTTGGAAGGAGATGTTTCTCTCCAGCCCTAGAAAACGAGCATTTGCCTTGCAAGGCTCTCCTTTGGAAAAAAAAAATGTGAACACCAAAGAGCCCGGTTTCACTGAGAATACGTGACAGTGAATTAGTGGCCCTCAGGTGTCGGTATACAGGCCAGCGAATTAAATTAAGCTCTTTGCTGCTGTTCTAATGTAGCAGAACTAATGCAGTCACGGCTCAGCACTACAGCTTCTTAAATGTGGGCACTGCTGCTGCCATGGGGAAGGGAACCTGCTTTCCATTCCCTGGGGAGGCCGGCTGGAGTCAGCGAGCAACCCCAGGAGCTGTGACATAACGTCTGAAGACATGGGCAGGAGGAGGACCAGGCAGCAGAGGCAGCTCCAGTTCCAGTCCTAACACCATTAGGGAGGAAATCAAGTACAGTGGCTTTTAAGCACAGTCTGAGGGAGCATCACGCTAGGAGACTGAAAAAAAATCCCCAACAACAACAAAATCCCAACAGGGCTGCAGTAACCCTTTCACTTCCTCAGCGAGAAAAAGGCGTCGCTCAGACAATCACAAAAATCCCTTTCCATATGGCTGCAGCTGCCACGATGATGATCTAAGGCGGGTTTGTCTTGGGAAAATGAGACGAGAGGTTCGGAGAGGTTCGGAGAGGTTCGGAGAGGAGAGGTTCGGAGAGGTTCGGAGAGGTTCGGAGAGGAGAGGTTCGGAGAGGTTCGGAGAGGTTCGGAGAGGTTCGGAGAGGAGAGGTTCGGAGAGGAGAGGTTCGGAGAGGTTCGGAGAGGTTCGGAGAGGTTCGGAGAGGAGGGGAGAGGTAGGGGAGGGGAGAGGTGAGGGAGGGGAGAGGTGCGGGAGGGGAGAGGTGAGGGAGGGGAGAGGTGCGGGAAGGTGCGGGAAGGTGCGGGAAGGTGCGGGAAGGTGCGGGAAGGGAGCCTTTTTCTCAAGAGCTGGTGTTCCCACACACTTTGTGCTTCCCTGACTGTATCTCTCTCTTTCCTACTCCTGCCCCTCCCATCACCCTTGCTGCACAGTAGCAAGCCGGGTAAATATTAACTACGATAAGAAATGATTAATGAATTATCAATTGCAATCAAATTGCATAATGCAAAGAGCTGGATGGTAAAGGAAAAATACTGGCTGCTGTGTCTTTGTTATTATATTGGAGAGGAGGTGGAGGCAGAGAGTAAGTTAGGAGGCTGCTGCATCTGCTGCAGGTCCTGAAACACATCCTGCACTCTGGCTATGCCAGGTAACTGCATAGTAAGTTGAGCTTAGATACTCATGCAAAACTCTGTGTTTGGTTTGCACGTAGTGGTCATGAAGACGGAGCATAAAAAAATCCCGTTTTTGCCTATGCAAATGGAAGGGCAGGATCACGCACAGCCACTGCTCGGGCACAGCTGGGCTGTAACGGCACGTGCCTGGAGCAGAGCAGGGCTCCTTGGGCAGGAGGCTCAGGTTTGCTCCACTTTCATCAGCAGTATTTCCAGCTGGTTAATGAACAAATAAACACTCAGAAAGCTTCTCATGAGGTAGTCGAGATATTTTCCTCGAGAAAAGTCAAAGACTCAAGATATCAAGAGCTGCCCTAACAAGTTCCTCCAAGGGTAAACTGAGACTAAGTGGCGATAAGGTCAATATTTTCCAATGGTGTTGCTTAAAATATCCAGCAAAGTCAATAATAATGAAGACAAGCACTAATTTGGATGACTGCATTGAGGTGTAGCTACCTGACATGAAACTTTCGTGTTTGAAAACACAGGCTTGAACCATTTGCTTGTGGTTAAATAATGGGTAAGGAGCAGACCTGTGCTGGTTTTGGGACCTGACCACCAAAAACAAGGTATGGAAAAGGCTGAAAAAGCAGTGTGGGCACAAGAACTTGCCCATCTAACTCCCTGACAGAGGGCTGTTCCCTGGAAAAGGGCTGGGATCCGTGTTAAAGTTAGAGGAACATGGAAACTCCTCTGTGGTCAAGGTCCTCCCAGCTGGCTCTGGAAAAGAGAAGTTTGCCACTTGTCCCTTCTCACTCCCTCTGGAAACACAAGTGCCAGCAGCTCAGCCGCTGACTCCTTTTACATTCGGACATGGATGACATTGAGTGGCGTATCTTTAACAGCTCTTGCTTTTCTAGTTAAGCATTAATGTTTAACGAGATCAGCCTGCAGTTGCTCGTTAGTGTGCAGCGCTCCAGCTAATTAATACATCACTGGGAGAGCCAGTCTGGGAAAGGAGAAAGAGCAAGTGCATTCCTGAGGCATTTCTCAGCCTTTAGAAAAGAAGGGAGAAAAAAAAAAAAAAGAAAATTTGGGCAAAGTGTTCTTCAGAGAGCAGGGATAAAAGGAATTGAGCCCTCCAAATGCTTGTGCAGCAATGCTGAGCTGACTTTCTGTGAAGAGGATGTCTCTCACCACGCCACCATCCTCCTGATAAAAGATGAGTGTGTAGCCCACAAGGAGCAGTGCCAGAGAGGCAGCTCAAGTGTCACAAAAACACAGTGGCCCTGACAGCCACACACATTTTCCAAGCAAGAAGAAGTAATCAAACCATCTTCTCGTCCCTCCCATCCCTGCTAATTCCTCTTACCAGCTCACCTCCTGCAATGGGGGTCACAGGGAGATCAGGAAAGTCTTGTCAGCACCTGGCTTGAGGCTGCTCCATCACACTTGGTGGGGCTGATGCCTGCTCAGCAGGCAGGGGTATATATCTTTTTTTTAGGAATCATATGCATTGCTGTTAATTCTCACAAATGTAATGGATTTCCCATCGATTTTCAATTTATTGCAGCTACAGTCCCCCTGCCTGCATCAGGCGATGATTTGTCAGCCTCGCTGCTGAAGATAACATCTTTAAAATGCAACTCCAGTACTTTCTACTATTTCAGAATCCTGCAGGAAAACTGAAAGACCCTTTTGTGCTTACCTCAATTCAAATGTCAGCACAATTTTCAAACCAGGGAAGTACATTTGGAGCTACTGGATGAAAAAAATTAAAAAATCTGAGGTCACTCTTACTTCAAATAGTGTCTTAGAGACTGTGTTAGGGGCTTTTTTATAGCTATTTTAGAATGTAAGAATGGAAAATGTAATTTTCTCTTTCTGTAGGAAAAGACAGCCACATGGTGCAAACTCCCTATTTGTACGTGATATGAAAGATCAGGTGGGATCATCAGAACCACTAAGCAAAAAGTTTAGTTTTTAAACTTTTGGTCTTGAGAGTGTTGGAAAGGAGCAGAGAAATGGGTCAGTATATGTAGTGCAGATTTAGGAAGAGGACCCAGCTTTTAAAAGGAATATGTCTTGAAGCTGCTGAGATGGAAGAGAGAGTTATTTGGTAATGAATCATACATGATTTAGGATTAAAAATCATAACTATATGTGAGCCACTACCAGCAGCATTATAATAGGAGTTGCTAATACTGCTAAATTCAAAATGTTTGAGGACTGCGGGTCAGGCTCCTTAAAAACACCGAATTAAAATCATGCAAATTAGATTCTATTTGTGTGCCTTCTGAGTTTCAGGGACTTTATAATTTAAGCCTCATCACTCACTGGTACTGATGCAGAAATAATAAAATAAAAAAAAAAGTGGAGGGAAATACAAACCGCTGCACACCTCATATCATAACATTCTTAAAAATCACAAGAGTTGGCTATGAGGGTCCCAAATAAAAACTCAGCCCATGCAAACCAATTGTTCTCCACCCCTGGCTCCAACTGAGTGCTAAGTGGATAACATATGTAGATGTATGTATATGCAAATATTCAAATGTTGATACTTGGGCAAGCTGAAATGACCAGGGAAAAATAGGAACTTGGGCAGAGCAAGAATGGAAAGATTTTCATTGCTACCTATTAAGTGTGGAAATTAAATGGAAACTGTTCTCCACCACCTTTTTCATTACTGTTTAAATGGTTGTGGGTACAAAATGATAATTTGCTACTGGAGATGGAGAGAAGGAGAGAAGTGAGAGAAGAAGAGAAGTCCACATCTCCAATAGGGGACATCTGGGAACAAAGCTAAATGGATTCTCTAGTACAAGATACCTTCTTCACTCAAGCTCTGCTGTGAGCATCGTTTCCACAGCAGTAAGTAAAACACTGGTGAAGGAAAGTTCTAACACTCATTGGACAACCACGTTATTCAAGAGAAAAAATTAAGTTAGTTCACTTTCAGTCTTAAATCTCATAGACAAAATCACATATGTACATAAATATGTTACTGCAAGCTTTGTTTTTAATAGCTAAAAGGCCCAAGTTGTTGGAATAACTGGAAGCTCTTATCATGATTGCTAATGGATTTCTCCTGGCACCAGTCTCTGAGATTAGGAAGTTTCTCTACTGCCTCTTATCAGATGAGGAACTCAGAGCCAAGCTCCAGGATGACTCAGCAAGGCTGGAGAGAAATAGAGTTCAAAATGATTTTCAGTGGGACAGCAAAGACCAGATTTAAGCAGGAAACAATTTGGCTCATCATCTAGGGTAGATAAGGAAAAGTGAAAATGAGTACGGAAAAAATAACCTCATTATTGTTACAGAAGAAAAGTATGGGCCCTTATTCAACTGAGATGCCACTGCACAAGGTCTGGAGAAATATAGGTTGAGAGACTTGTAGAAATAGTAATTTCTATTTTGAGTAAATTACTATTTATTTGTAATGCCCAGCAACTAAGTGTAACTTCTGTAACACCCAGATGGTGTTTACATGGGACCACAATCACAGACAACACCACTACTGGCATCAAAACACGAGTAATGGCCTTATTCAGGCTGCTGTTGGGACACTGATAATTTCTGGAATCTCTGTACCTGTCCACGGAGTCAGTGGCTTTCTCTTTTGCCAATGTGTTGGTAATGAATCAACAGCAACAATATGAGCACTGAACAAAGCACAAGAACTTTCATGTAATCCTACACCCATTAAAAACCAACAAATAAACAAACCAACCAAATAAAAACCAGCAAGACAAATGGATAATTTACTCTTCCAGAAAATTCTGTCACAACTATGCTTTATCATCACTTGGCATCACTGGAACATGAAGGAAAACCTAAACACATCCCTGGAAGGACATCACTACGACTCTACCAACAATGCAACACAAAAAGCCTTCAAGTCCTCTGATGTCCTAAAATTGCAACTCTCTTGCTGCCTTCCCTACCAATTTGGGTTTTTTTCTATGATATTGCTGTTGCTGGAACGATCATAGAATTCTTAAGGTTGGTCTTTACTTTCAGCTCATGCTGACACATCCCATTATGCAGAGGGAGTAAGAGAATCATTTAGGTCGGAAAAGATCTCTAAGATCATTGATCTCAACTGTTAATCCAGCACTGCCAAGGCCACCACTAACCCATGTTCCCAAGTGCTACATCTACATGGTTTTTAAACCCCTCCAGGGATAGGGGACGTCTCCACTGCCCTTGGCAGCTGTGCCAGGGCTGGGCAACCATTCCAGTGAAGAATTTTTTTTCTACTATCTGACCTAAACCTCTCTTGGTGCAACTTGAGGTGATTTCTTCTTGCCTCACTTGTTCCCTGGGAGCAGAACCTGACCCCCACCTGGCTACCACCTCCTTTCAGGCAGAGAGCAATGAGCTCTCTCCTGATCCTTCTTTTCTCCGGGCTAAGGACAGCTGGACTGCCACTGCTTCTCGGGGGAAGCTCGTGCTAGGGAGGAGTGGAGGCAGCACCCTGGGTAGTGCCCAGCATGTGGGACCACTTCATCTCACAGCTTACCCTCGCTTTTGAGGACTGGTGTACAACGGTATACCTGGAATGAGCTTTTTAAAGATTGAAAGATGAAAAAGCAAGAATCCTCTTCCCAAATGATAAAAGCCAGCACAGTTTTAGTGGTGTACTGAAAATCCCCCTCCTCTGAAATGAACTCGGTGGGAGTCTGGCGTGCACAAGGGGAGGCTTCAGCTCAAACACTGGGGGTTGCCACAGCCCAAACAATCAAATGAGGGACTTATCATAGGAAGTGACAGGCAACCTCAGCTATAAGAGAGGTCATCAGCTCCATCTAAACACTTTCTTTGAAATATATCTGCAAGGGAATAAAAACAGGATGGCAAATGATTCAAGACTAAATACTCCGACATATCCTGCAATACCCTTTGCACTCTCTTTTTGACTCCAGGAAAAGCCGGGAAGCTGAGTAGCAGCTCCATTTCCGTTCCCTTTTCACCTCCCCTCAAGAAGAGCGACTTTTAACCTTATTGTTTGTATTACCCTCGCATCTGCAATTAGGCACTGCACAAACACGCGATCTGAGGGAAGTACCTGCCCCAAGGAGCCCGCAGATGGGCAGAGGCAGGGGAAGTTTTAGGCCGGATGATAACGCCTCTTGCTCTGTGCCATGAGGCAGCCAGCTGTAGGGGCCAGGCCTTGGCTGGGTGGCACCAAACCCCTCCTGCGGTGACACGGAGCAGACACGCGCCCATCTCCACGCTGCCGGCAGCATCTGCCCTCGGTGCCTATCGCCCATCTGGCTTCCCAGGCGAGGGAGGTCAAGCACGGAGAGGGTGAGCGCATCCCCTGGCAGCGTCCCTTTCTGCGGGGGTGAATGCAATTAGCCGGCGTCCTTAGAGCCGCCTTCGTGCCTTTGTTAGAGACACCACTCCTCCCATGAAGCCCATTCTGTGCATGATGGGCTCGCTCTGCTCCATCAGGGTTTTACCAAGGCCAGCTGCTCAATGGGGACTCGGCAAAATGAAGACCAAATACAACTTGAGCAGTAGCTCTAAGATTATTGCTTTTCCCCCCCGCAATTCCAGCCTGTTTTATCTCTCCTCTAATTTCTCCATTTGTAGGCATCCATCCTGGGGGCCCACAGGCTGAGAACCTTTCATCCCTCTGCAGCTAGAAAGCAGAGAGATGTTTATTTTCTTCCTCTATTCTCAGACTTAATGAAAGCTTTTAAACCCAAATGGCTGGAGATTCACACCTCTTCCAGAGTATATCTGAATCCACTAAAAGCTCTTAGGTTTCCTGTCACCCTGTGAACATAAACAAAGTGCACAAACAGCCATACCTCCCCTCAGAAACTGAAAAAAAAAAAAACCAGAAAGAGCTAAAACTAACATGGAAGACCTTTGACTAACAGGTTGAGTAACAAACACTCGCACGCGTACACACCCACCCACCCACCCCCCTCTACCTTGCTGGAGATTCAGTCCCTGCACTGGAATGTGTAATACAAGCACAACAGCTGCCTATAGCACTAATCTAAGGAAAAGGTCAAGGAAAGGTATGTATCCAGCATTCGTTTTGAAATACCCCATAAGGAGAATGTGGTGAGGGTTTTTTTTTCTCCTTTCTAATGCCTTCCCCATACTTCTCCATGGCCTTTTCACATTCATGAAACCGAAAGAATCAATCAGGGTTCCCTCTGGTATTAAAGATCACACTTTGAACTGGGCTGCTTTTGAGTTTTTTTTAAGGAGGAGACATATAACTTGCTCTGGACAGAGCTGCTTAAGCATTAAGCAGTGGAATGTAGTTGCAGTTTCTACTTGGGAAGGATAGTGGTGGTCTTGAATGAGGGACAGATGAAATTTTTGATGTTTTGAAGTCAAAAGAAACCTGTTAATGGATTTGAGTAACAGGGAAAAAATGCAAATTTTGAAGTTACATTCAAGGAAAAAATCTAGATTGGTGCTGTGCATGGATAAGCTTTTCTGCGGACACTGCCTCACTCTGAGACAGGGTTTACCAGAAACCAGAAGAATTCTCTAAAGGGCAAAACCCTCTAGCAAAAATGTTAGAATGTAGCTTTTCCCTTCTTTAATTTCTTTAAGAATGTGAAAGGAAATAGTAATCTTTATAATTCATGTATTGATAGCAAAATGTTTAACTTTGCCACCCTGAGACGAAAAGAGTAAATTCGCAACAATTACTCATTGAATTTGCCTAAAAAAGATTCCTTCTCCACCCCTACTATTATTATTTTTTGGCGGTAGATTATTTTTCTAATAGGATTAACGAAACCCTCTTGGCTTCTGTGCAATCGGGTGAGTTCACCTTGCCATAAGCTGTTTCAGTGTGAACAGAGAAAAAAGAGTTCTCAAATTCTTGAAGTATTTTTTTTAAGAAGAAGTCTCCTGATGGCTTATTCTTCCTACAAATAGAGACATATTCATTCATTCATTCATTCATTCATTCATATTGACTTATCTCATGATGGAAAGATTTTCAATAAAGGCTGTCTCAGACCCAACTAGTAAAACTTCAAGGAAAAGGTCTTGGAAGGACTTCATGGACTACAAAGTTCTTGCCATGTTATAGAAAAAGAAAGGCACGCACTGGAGGCTCAAGACTGCTAAAAACTGCTCAGATGGGCTGGCTAATCCTCCCTCGCTCTCCTTTCATCCTTTCTGCGTGGCAAACCTGTCCCACTTCTTTTCACTCCTGTCCTGTTGTTGGGGGTGATGCCTTTACATAACCCAGCTCTACCAGAAAAAGCCTCCATTTAGTGCCAAGAGAAATGTAGAGGAGTCCTTCAGGGTGAAAGGTAAGAAAAGCAACTTACTCCATCAAGCTAAAGAGCAATTCTTCCAGAGGAGGCAGGCCATTTGCATGCCATTTGGGTTCACTGGGAGAAATGTCTTCCTTTTTCTCCCATCCTGCCTCCCAGTCCATGAGTGAACATGGGGCTGAAGAGGAGAGTCTACCTTACACTCCAAATGCATTAAGGACCCCAGCACATTGCTATAGGCCATCAGAATAAACCTGGCAGTGCTTTGAAGTCTGTAAACTGATTCCTAGATAACTGCTTAGAGTTTCTCCCCTCCCTGTGCCCCAAACAGCTTTTCATTTGATGTTCTGGCACAGAGCTAATCTGAGAAAGGATCAGAAACTCGAAGCTATTGACAGTAGTGACAGGGGTGTCTCAGTGTGACAGCTGATTGAGCCCCTCTCACATTTCACTGACAAACTCAATTGCTCCAGTAAATCGAGTGAAAGTCAATACAGGCAGCTCCTCCTCAAGCTCTGGAGGGTACATCCCCCCCTCCCTGAGCCTTCCTGGGGGCCCCTTGTTGCTGCCAGCACTGTAGGACCCATCTGAGAGCTCATCCCTGTGTGAAATGAAGACATGGACTTGCAACTGAGGGTTTGGGTTTTTGAGGGCAGCAATGCAGTCTTTACCCTGCTGATGTAAAGCTTGGTTTATCTTACTTCTCCCCCTTCAACATTTTCGTTTTTTTTGGTCGTTTTTCAGTAGAGACATCTCCTGGAAAATCGAATTTCATCTTAAGTCCCCAGCCCAGGCAGACACCGTAACAGCCAGGCAATATTGGAGGTGCTGGAGTGTGTTGTCCGCATGTCCAGCCCTCCCCAAGCAATGCCCATATGGCAGTGCACATTGGGGTTAAAAACAGGAAATACAGGTCTGCCTCTGCTGGTTTTTTCTGCTGTAAATCAGCAATAAAAGCCAGCTGCGAGGAGTAAAATCTTATAAAGGTAGAGGAGGTGGGAGAAGAGGCTCAAGTCTGTTGCACATGGCAACCTTGTGTTAGTAGTGAGTAACCAGGCAATTAACTCAGTGACTTAACAGGCTTTTTCCACACTTCAGTTGTGAAGCAGGGGTGTCTGTGGCCCAGAGCAAGCAAACCACAAAGCAGACTTAGCAACATGCATGGGGAACCTGAATTTTCACAGAATAAGGCACAGGGAGACGGGGTACATGGTGAGGAACATATGCAGGCTACTGTTTGCAAATGGAAATCAAATAGGCTGACATTACCAATAATGAAGTGTGAGGTTGGCGTGGTTTCTCTCTCAGATTTCAGCACAGTTTATTTTTATAGAGGCAGCTTCCTCGTGCAAAGTGTTGGCAAACAGGCTGCTGGCAGGGAGGTGGGGAGAGGGGCAGCAGGACTGACAAGGCTTTTTGGGGAGGACACAGGGGATTCCCCACCTGCTGGGATGGAGCAGCGAGCAGCAGAGATGGAGCTCCAAAAGAAAGAAAGTGGCATTTCATAGACACAAATGGCCCAGATGCTGATCCTGGTTGGTGAGAGGAGTAAGGGAAGACGAAGGAGCAGAAGGAGGAGAAAGTAAAATGGTACTGAGCAGGTATCGGGTGCTGAGGGAGCACGGGTTAAATATGACAAGCTCGAAGATAGAGCTGGACAAACAAATTAACAGGCTCTCTGTTGCATGAAGTCATACGAACAAGTAACCAAAGACACCCCTACCTAAATATACTCCCCTGTCCCCAGATTATTAGAGCACGTCGAGCTTTGCCTCTACTTACCCCATCCAGCAAACAGATGAGGACACAAAAGGTACCCTGTCCCGCCTGCCCCAACAAGAAATAAACATTACAACACCTCCATCCCAGAGTTATGCTCTGATGCCAGGATCAACACACAGATGGTCTGCCCACCCTGCTCCCACCACTGCTCCCTGGCAGCTCAACACCTTGGAGCCGGAGCATCCCTGCCTCCTAGCTCTGCACGGACATGTGTGCTCCCAACCAAATGACCTCATCTGGACTGGATTGAGCCTTCCAAGTCAAAATAAACACAGCACATAGGAACTGGCAAAGATTTTCAAAGATTTAAGTTGGGTCCTTCTCAATTTTCACTCAGCACTTTATACATTTTTTTCTGCTACAAAATGGAGGCATTTTATATTCCCTGCTCCAATACATATTTTATAAACCTGCCTCTTATGCAGTTACTACTTTGGTTCCAAAGTTAACTGGTTAAAACACATATTAATAGATTTGGCATGGAAAAAAAGAAAAAAAGAAGAAGAAAAAAAGGCAGGTGAAAGAAACGCTAGGGGAAGAAAAATATCAGCGGTGTTTGGAATGGCTCTGGAGCCAAGACAGCAAACCTGGTCTTTTTAATGGGACCACCCAAGTGAGAAAGACCTTAAGCTCTTACTCACGTGTGCTATGTTCACTGCAGTGTAATTCAAAGTCCAGAGGGGAGTTAGAAAAAGTAATAGTGGAGTTCATTAAGAGCTTAGCAGATGAGACAAAGTGTTCGGTTCTCACCAAAGGCCTGTCCCAAATTTGCCAGCAGAATATCATGTGATCTCAAGTCTGGTTCAACAAATACAGGAGCAGGAAGACTGAGCTGCTGCAACAACCTGTCGCTGACTGCCTGGGCTTTGCAGAAGTCAAGTGTGGTTCAGCAGCTTCTCCTGAATGCATGTGTTGGGATTTTTCCAAAGGTGAGCAGCATTGCCTCCTCTAAACACATTTCTGAGATCCAAACCAAAGAAAACCCCAACAAATCCCAGCACTCCTTCTGAAGGCCTCTAAAGAGAACAGCATTTGAGGTTGTGGTGTTTTCTCCAAATAACAACCTATACAGGAATCTTTCCTTATTTAAAAATAATTACTTAATTCAACACCAAACATTTACATGTTGTTCAGTGCTCAGTTGGATTGGCTGAGTCAGGTCTAAGGTTCATTTCCAGGTCATAATTAAAAATATCACCAGTGAGGGAAATGTTTATGATGCTCTAAGCGCCAAGGTATAACAAACCAAGAAGTAATAAAGGAGAGAGAAGTTCAGAAAGCCACTTAAAATAGGAGAAGTGACTGGAGATAGAGCAGATCTCCCAGCAGTGGCAAAGCTGAGTTCTTAGATTACTGCCCCTATTGCTTTCTCCAGCCCAGCTGAAACACTCCCATCAGCAAAATCCTGTCATTAGATTTAGCGATGGCATCTGCAAGGACAGAGCAATAGTCTTGTGCAGGATTGGCTGTATCAGTATCCCTTCTCTCTGGGATTACACTGTTTGTATCCTAGCCTCTAGGAATGAGGATGATTGATGCGTAACAGTAGAGAAAGGAGGAGGGGGACTATCAGGAGGGGCAGAAGATGGCAAAATCTGGTGCCCAACATGAAACGTTTAAGCCCTAAACTTCTGTGGGGATGTGATCCTACCCTGCAGCGTTGCTATTTTTTTGCCATAGAATTAAAAAGAGGACTTTTCCTGGTGTCACTGCAGGCCACAGAGGATAAATCCAAATGACAGAGCTTAAGTTATGAATATGGGGAATTAGAGATGAGAAGTAAAGCAGCTTATAATGACTCTCCCTTTTGGTCTTCAGTACTGATTTTGAAACGCACTGTCTTCATCCTAGCAGCTTCTTAAAAATGCAGCTTGAGAGTTTCTTCACCTTGAAGCCTCTTCAGCATGATTTAATAATGACAAAAAGATAATATAAAAGCTTTTGTAGGCTGTTACTCACCAGGTATTACGATATTCATTCATTCCCTTGTTTTCTAAGCACAACCACTGACCTGCTGGGAGGATGTTGAGGGAGATTTCAATTAATTTCCTTATGAAGATAGCCAGTGTTCAACACTCCCTCCATTCCCAACAGTGTCAGTGCAGGGAGACATGGGTGCCTTGACAACACCTCACTCAGTCAGTCTTCCGAAGTCAAACCACAGGAGTGGCCTGCAAAAATCCTACAACTCCGACCTTTCCGCACCAGGTAATGCAAAGTTCGTGGAAAGTGGTTACCACCTGGTCCTTGTCATCTTGTTCACAAAGATATTCAGGCAGCCTCAGGAGACTCACACAAGTCTTGCCCCACAACACTCTAGACAACGCAAGTATCCATATCCAACTGGAAACTTTTGATTTCCCATGACCAACACATGACACGGCAAAAGATCGAGCAGCTCAGTGAGTACTGAGGAGCACATAGGGTTGGGAAAGTTAACTTTATCATCTATTCCGACCCCAGCTTTGAGGTGAGGCAAACACATTTCCCACTCAGCTGCAAAACATTTTGAGCTCTTTTTAAAGTGCTTAACATCAACTACCAAAATAGCCGAGATGGGCGGCTTTGGTGGGACAAAGCACTGAGCCACGTCCCTCACAGCTTATTCCTGTTTGCTCTCAGTGTTGTGCTGGAGGAGTCTAACTCGTTCCAGCAAGGGAGTGAAATAACTACTCTGTCAAATAACTCACCTCCTTGGAGAGATAAAGCTGAGAAGGAAAACTAAGGTGAAATAACTTGGCTAAGTTTATACACAAGATCAGTGCTGGAGAATGAGAGCCAATTTCCTGGCCTCCTACTCCAATAGGCAGCTGCTAGCTGATCCTGCTGTCCTCCAAAAATGAACTTCACTACTCGAGGACAGACAGTGAGGTTTCCTGTGGATTTTCACTTTCCTCTCTGTGTTTTTCCTCAATAAAAGAAAAGCCATTAATATTCAATCATGACTGCATGTAAGATGCAGTTGCTAAAATGGTTTTGCACTTAACAGCCTCCAGTTGTAGACTAAATTGATGACACTTAAAACATGCCCAGGAGCCATAGCAGAATGATCCTATTACGGCAGTGCCTTAGTAATCTTGCGTTAGTTAAGGTTATGTTGGCTGGTTCTGAGGGTTTATAACCCAGCTGTGAATATATTCTCCAGGCTGGGACCAGTTGCCAAGGGGATTTAGTCCTGCAGTGAATCATATGGCTTTTTGGGCTGTTTTTTTTCTTTTCCCGCTATTTTAGATCACAATTTTGTCTGTTTCTTTTTAAGATACAACATAAAAAGAAAAGGAATAAAACATCCCTCTGTCATGAGGCTAGTAGGAGCTGTACTATATTCCAAGCTGGAGTTAACCCACCTCAGGCAAGCCCTGCCCCACGCCAATATCCAAGTACTCCCCAGTCTTTAACATGAAGGATATCAGTGCTGCTTTCACTGCTTTCTTTATAAGAGAGCTGAGGTTTTGCAGGAATTATATCACAACTGGTCATGTGGGAAACCTGTGACAGACTGAGCATCTCTGAAGGGTGAGCTGACTCCATAGGCACCGAACCTCTTCTTTTTCCACCTGCTTTAAAGACTTTCAAACTACAGCTTGAATGATTTCTGCCCTGCACGAGGGATTTTTTTTTTTCTTCTACAAAGACCACTTTGGTCACAGTTCTATTTGACAGAGCTTTCTGAGTGGTTTTCAGGAGGTAATGTTTTAAAAACTGATTTTGACCTATATAAAGAGACTTTATATAGGTACACATGTATCTACTGTCACTTACCAAACCAGACTCGTATGCAAGAACAAGAAACCCATGAAGTGGGATATAGTAGGGAGCAAAAGGACCAAAGGCCTGTTTAGATGGAACAATGCAAAAATGTTCCTGTCACTATGGTCAACCCAACAGCAGAACAAGCTCCCCAAGAGCCCGAGCTGATGGAAAATTTAGCTGAATACATTTTCCACATATAACCAGTGTCAGAAACAAATATTTGCTGAATGCAGAGCAAACATATTGGGTACAATTCCAGACAGATGACCTGCTGAAATGTAGGACCTGAATTTCATCGTCTTGACATTGACTGTGGTACAATGTCAGTAAAAGGAGGGTGCAACCTGCCACCATCCTGCTTGGGTTGCATTTTGCATCCATGCTGACTGAGGCAGGCGAGAAGTGCTCCACAAATCTTCGAGCACAACACTCCAACCAACAGGCAAGTCCTTCTCTCCATCTGCCACCCTCCACAAAGCCTTTGCACTTCCCTTGCACCGCTCAGCTCTCAGCAGCTCTGAGCAGGCCGCTCAGTTTGCATGAACCTCGGAGGAGATGGGATCTGGATTCGCGTGGCATCTGTTGTCTAAAAGGTGGCTGACTGAGTCTGACCCTGCCAGGGTGTCTTCACATGCTGGCATCTGCTAAGGGGAAATGGGAGCAGGACAGAGCGGGAAAGGCAGCAAAGGTGGGGCTGTTCAGCCTGGAGAAGAGAAGGTTTTGTGGAGACCTCAATAGCAACATTTCAGTATGTGAAGGGGGATTAGAGGGAGGCTGGACAGGGACTCTTCATCAGGAACTGCAGTGATAGGACAAGGAGTAAAGGGTACAAGCTGTAAGAGGAGACATTTAGGTTAGATATTAAGAAGAAAGTCTTTACTGTGAGGGTGATGAGACACTGGCACAGGTTGCCCAGGGAGGTTGTGGTTGTCTCAAGCCTGGCAGTGCCCAAAGCCGTGTTGGGTAAGGCCTTGAGCAACCTGGTCTAGTGGGAGATGTCCCTGACCATGGCAGGGAGCGGCTGAGTCTAGATGGTCTTTAAGATCTATTCCAGCCCCTTAACATTCTATGATTCTGTGATTCCATGAAAGGCAGTCAGAATATCAGAGGATAATGAAGAAAATGGTCCTTCCTGTATCATTATCAAATGGACAAGTCCGAATCTTCACCCGGGCCTTTTCCTCATCCATCTATATGTTATTGCCCTGACTGAGTCTCCTGACAGCAGATAAGCTGCTAAGGCAGAGGGTATGGGATCACTCTTTCCGTCCCCATCCATGAAGAGAGATCAGTGAAAACAACAGAATAGTTACTAATGTTCTCTGGGATTTCAGAGCCTAAGTTCCATGAGACAGCAGTTTCTTCGGCTGCTTTAGCTCTCTTTTAACACACTGGTGTTAAAAACTTTAAACACTGATGCGTGTTTGCCTTTGAGGAGTACAAATGACCCTTTCAAATTCAGCATTTGAGGCTGAGGATGACAATTGATAACAATAATATTTTTCACGTGAGCAACAGTTTTCATTCAGAGGGCTCTCAAATTGCTTTTATGAAACAGTATGGCTTCCCTTCATCCACCACCAAAATGAACCTACCTCCAAGGTGGAACAAAGGCCCCATAAATGCAAGGTGGCAGGACACAGCAATTTAGGGCAGGAAGTCAAGAACGATACGTCCCACTGAAGGCAGAGGGTCAAGTAAAGTTGGCAGAAAGCATATCCTGAATGAGAGGCTGGACAAATCATCATCACCAGCTCCAGCTCAGGAGGGGAAGTGCCATGGGATCATCACTCACCAGAAAAGGTCAGAGCCCCAATCTTTGTGTCCTGAACAGGGGCAGGACACTGTGTAAATGCACACATTCAGAAGTACCTCAAAAGAAAAAGAAAAAAGGCAATTTGCTGACTGCACTACTGAATCCTTTGCTGCAGAAAAAAGCACTATGAATGTTTTGGTCTCCCTTTTCTTGTAGAAAGGAAAGGTTCTATTGAACTTCAGTCTACACTGTGTTACATTTTACAGGAAGCCCAACCCACTCCGAAATTAATATGAACAGTAAGAGGAGACCACAAGGTGGAAAACCCTTGAAGTGAGTGCAAGACTATTCATAAAATGAGTGGGAAAAGGAAATAAGTGATTATAGAAGGTCATTAGAAATGTCAGCTTACCAATGGCATTGTGTGAAGGGAGGTGTAACCCACTGCAAGCCAAACCTACTACAGCTGAACTTGCAAAGGACACCCATAACCTCAATCTCTTTTGTTCAGAGATTTACATTTGGGAAGTTTCTTTCACAATATTATCCCTCCAAAACTTACACAAATCTGAAGAATGGGGGCTTATCTGCCCAGCTTCCACTTCACAACTGCTTCAATCCCTCCCAACAGATGAATGAAACTAAAAAAATTTCCCAGCCACCAGGAATGCAGATGCTCAGCACCAGATCCAGCAACTACCAGGACACAACTGCTGTATGAAATTGAGAGGTCCAGAGAAAAGGCATCTGGGGAATCTGTTGGTCAAACTCCTCTTGTCCCCATACAGATCCTACAGAGAGGATTCCAGCTTTTAGAAAACATTTCTGAGATTAAATTTTCTGCAGCAGTTTGGTTCACCAAGTGGAACTTCTTTCCTCTTAGAGCACCACCAGCAGCAAGTGAATGGATAAGCAAAGGTGATCCATCTTGCTAAGTCCAACACCTGTATCACAAGGGGGGAAACACTCTGACGTGCCAGGAAGAACAAGATGCACAAGTATGAGTATTTTGAAAATTAAAAATTGAATTGGTTAGATGAGCATAATGACGGAGGAATAAGGATTGCTTTTAACAGGCACCAGTGCCAAAAGGGATGTGTTTATATTACTGGCACTATATACAACACTTCTATGAGTTCTCAGAGGATGCTGGGACACTTTCTTATAGTTCCAAGTTCTTTGTATGATCTCCTACCCTGCTTTATTCAATCAACAAACTATTTTTAAGAGCATTTTATTGCCCAGACACCTCAGACATTTAACAGCCTCTCTCTTTGAATTGTACTTTTTTTTAAGCTCTTTATAACCTGTGCAGAATTCAATGATTTTTTTCAAGCAGAGATTCAAACTCTGCCATAAACATGGGCACTGGAGACAGTAGACAACATACCTTCCCTCCCCCACTTCTGTCTTCCTGCTTCTTTGTACCCATGTAATTCCAAGCTAGCTAATGCTTTAATTTATTTTTTTACTCTTATTTCTTTTAGCAGAGAGAAACATTAACTGAAGGGGTGTAATCCAGATTTACTCAGATGAAGTATGGGAGCCTTTGCACTCCTTCATTTTGTGCCTCAGTGCATTCTTGCTAACAAGTGGAAGAATGCAAGGGAGAGCCAGCAAGGCTAAGGCAGATTCTCCAAAATTTGGTCTCAGTTCTCAACTACACCCTCGGCAGATATTACAGAACTGTCTGCCAAAGGAACTTAGCTCTGACACAATTCAGGCCAGGCCAGGCTGCTATTTAAAGAGGCGGGTTTATTTTTACACTTTTAACCCTCCTCCCCTACAAACTCCCACCCTGTTTTTTTTAAGATGGGAAATTATCAGTAGCCCTGAACACATAAAATTTGACATCAGTTTACCAGACAATTTGTATTGGTCCTTTCATCTTTGCTGTTACTTTTATTCTTCTATAAATTCCTTCAACAATTAAACAGTGTTATTCCCACAACAGTTTTGGCAAAGATCAAAATGGTGTGGCAGGTTTGCTCCAATTTTCTGCTGCTACCAGCCATGTAATGAAGAGCTAGATGGAAACAAAAGATGTTTTTCTTTCCTTTTCTCTACTAAAGGATTTTGGCCTGGAATTCCACACAGTCAATGAAAACATTTTAAAAAGTAATTAAGGTGGACTTTGTGGGATGGGAAGGTTGTGGGGATTGGTTTCAATCCAGTACTTAAGACATTGGGCTTTTGCTGAAACAATGACAACATCAATGGATAGCTCTGTCTCACCTTCTTAAAAAGAACCTATAACTGCTAGGGAAACCAGAATAATTATAAATTAAGCTACTGTTCACTCTCAGCAGATCTCTGGTGACAGAAAGCTCTGTTCTGACACATACATATACATATATACAAATCTGCAAACCCCAGTCCAGTGACTCGGAGAGAAAAGTTTGACTGCTCACAACTGTTTTGCACAAGATGAACATCACTGCATGCCTCACCCCAAGAGCACAGTGTTTCTTCAAGAAATACATAAGTCCTCAAAAAGGGTGCTTGATTTAGGCACTGCTTGGTACAACTGGAGTCCCAGGGAGCTAAACTCCTAGTTAGTCTTGCGAGCTGTTGAAATCTGCTGCAACCAGGATCTTAAAATGGACCTTAAAATCTTATCCTTGCAAAGACTGCATATGCATTAGGTTATACTGGAATCTACTTCAGTTAAAAAAAAAAAAATCAGTAGACAAACAAAAAGAGTCTGAGATAGATTATTTAATTCCTAACACTGAATTCAACCTTTAGAAAGAGTCAAAATCTTGTTGGACTTCAGGGGAAAGGAGGACACTCAGATGAGGCTGAAGCAGCCCACAGGGAAGCTGCCTATTTCGTTTCTGGAACATGGGCCATGTGCATCTATTTTTAGCTTTGAACCGAGTTCCTCTGCCTCCTGCCAGAAGTCCTGAGCCCCGTGCTGGTACAACGAAAGCAGTGGCTCAGCCATTCTCTAATAGCTTTTACTTCTTAATAAAGAGCAGCACTTAGGCAAAGGATGAGGTTACTGTCGGAGGGGTCATGATTAATAATGATTAATCTGATCCTTGCCAACATGAACTGGATCCACCATTCACTAAATAATTACTCTGCAGCATGGATACCATTTCCAGAGGAGGCATACATTTGTCATATTAAAACCAAAACCAAACACACAGAAGGAAAAGGGGATCTGACTTCTCAGTAACACTTGATCTCACAGGAACCACCAGAAAAGTTAAGCAAATAGGAAAAAAAAAAACCCTACAACAACAACGGCAAATCAAAGAATAAAAGCAGTTAAACACTGATGAGCCACCTACCTTTTGGGAGAAGCAATGGAAAGCAAATAAAACCAAACCTTCAGAGGGCAGAGCTGCACATGCTGAGGATATGGAACACTCTGCTACTTCTGGCTCTTAACCTTATGCATAACTCTTATATGCACATTATTTGCCCACCCACACATTTCCCTCCTGTTCTTAAATTACATTTTTGTTTTCCTCAGAAAGCACACAAATGGAATTTCTTCCTGGGAAACATCTTTTCTTCTTTGTGTTAGTACGCTGCTTGGCACAAGGAAATCCTAGTCCAGGATTGCCATTCTTAAACAACAATGCACCTCAAATAATAAGCAACATTATAACTTTATAGCATTATAGGGAGGCATAAACTAATGGGAAATTAATAAGCACTCCAAAGGGCGTATATGAACCTTACAGCAGGATGTTTGTGGTGTTGAGACTTGGTTCTAGGCCTCAGAGCATGGATAAATTTTACTCCCACAAAACACACAACAGGCAACAGTGCCAAAGGCAGACAAGGACGTGGGGGTTTTGCTGGCAAGAGGTGGTCTTATCTGGGGGCTCCTTTCAGTCATCCTGCTTCACTGGCCCAAGGGTTGCTTGAGACCATCCATGGGGGATGCTACTCTAGTTCTTCATTACACTCAGCTCTTCGAGGATTTCAAAGCTCCTGTGGGACTTTTGTCACGTTTTTTACCCTTCCACATCATCATGCAGGGTTTGACTTAGATTGGGAGGCCACAGAACACAGACCACCAGTCCTTCGCCTGGTCTGGTGCAAATCCAACAGGAAGGTTGGGTTCCTTGTGCCTGTTGTGAAAACCCAGCCTCATGTGAGCCTGTTTGGACTTCTGCCCTTGACAGGTCCAGATTTTACACACTAGTGACTTGCACCATGGAAAATACCATGCAGAGAGTTGGTGTCTTTGACTGCCAAACTCAGGGAAGCAGAGCTCAGGTCAAGGAAGTGCCATTGCTTCTAGAGGCATCCTGGAGAATCACAGAATCACAGAATATTCTGAGCTGGAAGGGACCCACTAAGATCATTGAGTTCAACTCTTAGTCCTGCACAGACACCCCAACAGTCCCACCCTGTGCATCCCTGAGAGCATTGTCCAAACGCTCCTGGAGCTCTGGCAGCCTTGGGGCCTTGACCGTTCTCTGGGGATCCTACTCAGCACCCACCACCCTCTGGGGGAAGAACCTTTTTCTGATATCCAACCTAAACCTCCTCTGATTCAGCTTCATGCTGTTTCCTCAAGTCCTGTCTGGTCACAAGAGTGAAGAGATCAGTGTCTGCCCCTCCTCTTCCCCTCACAAGGAAGTTGTAACTGCAATGAGGTCTCCCCTCAGTCTCCTCTTCTCCAGGCTGAAGTAAGAAATGTCAGTAAATTAAATCCTAGGCAATGAGGTTATGATTTGGTTCAGCTCGGGATTTTTCGTAGTGGGGCAGTGTGTTTAGGATTTTTTGCCAGTTTCCAAATTGACTTGAAGGAATGAAAGAAAAATAAACTCTTTGCAAGGCATCACCTTTCACAAAAATTTCAGCCAAACAGTAGTTGGTGACCTTAAAACCAAAATTTTAAATAACTAATGGTATGAAAACCACATACCTATTTATATGTACATTCATGCAAATGAAAACTTTGTTGCATATTCACAAAACTTTACAGAAGCAGCAGAGTGAAACACAAAGCAAGGACAGAAAAAAAAAAAGATAAAGGCCCCAACAGCAATAACAATAATGAAGGTAAATCTTTAAAATCTGAGACAGGGTGCAGGAGCTGGGGGTGGAGCTCTGCAAACAAAACTAAATCCAGTGCACTGTTTTTCCCCTTCACAAAGTGAAACAAGCTGTTCCTAAAATAATGCTCCCTTGGTTTTCTGGCAATTAGTGTCCTGAAGGATTAGCCCACAATCATCGGCAAGTGTTTGCCTTTCCCAGCCGGTGTCACCATAGAAGTCTGTGTTTATCTACAAGGCCCAGGGGATAATTTATAAGCTGAGCTGAGGTCCTGCATTCACATACAAATATTCCACACTGCCATCCACCCTCCTGTACCAGTTTCCTCCCCATCTACCTCCTATCCCCTGAAATATAGACAGGACCCTGCCAGGGGCATGTCGAATGAGCTTTGCAGCCTCTGAAGCAGGCACTTGCCCAAGAGTTTATGTTGATACAGCAAAAAAAGAGGTACTGATATGGTTGACACATCATCAGGCACCAAAAATTAGATCTCAGAAAGTAACTGAAGGCAAAAAATATTTAATCATTGTTCCAGAAAACATCAAAGAGAATGGGATATTTTTTCCCCTCTGAAAACTATTGCCTACACTCTAATTAAAATACTGCCATTTGTGACTTTAGGTCTACTACCCAGGGCTTTGTAAAACCCCTCTGCAATCAAGATGTTCCACCTTTATTTCTAATCTATAGTACCAGTGGTTTAACAGTGTTCTAGTCCCCTTGCAAACTAAGAGTGATTCAACCAGAGTACATCAAAACACAAAAGACTAAGATTGGTAAGAGTGTTTATTTCTAAATTAATTTCCCCCTGGTGTGTTAGAACCTCAACAAAAGAATATTAAGCTTGCAGTTGAGAGAATGGGAAGATAGCCTTTTAAAGAAAAGTAATACGAATCCTTGTCCTGATGATGAATTGACAATATAGCTCACGACAACTAATTTGTTATTTTGAAAATAGTAATAAAAGTACTCAAGCAAAACAAAGCAAATCAGTGAAAGACTCAATTCTACAAACAACTTGTGAGTGTGACCGACGTTCCTCACAACAGAGAATACTGCAGAATAGGTAGATGGATGGATATGTTTATAGATAAGATACATCTATTCTCAGATTTCAAACATTAACAAAACGAGGGGTAGAGACACTATTGTTAATTAAAGTTGATGAACATGCCGGTTGAAGATAAAGAAGACTTTTCTTCCTGAGAATTCGTCTATTTTCCCTTCAGGACACTATCAGGAGTTCCGGGAGCTTCATGGACACTGTTTGAATCTGCTGCAGGTCTATACCCAGTCACAGGTTGTCCACAAGATACATTAGAGAGCAAAGTTATTTGATATTTGAGACCAACCACTTCACTCTGCCACATTTAATGTTGGGTGACCTAATTTTACAGAATGTTTATGCTCAAATCAAATTTTGTTTCATCTTTGGAAAGAATGATCTCCAGACTCAAATTTATCTTTAGCTACAAAGACAGGAGGCCATAAGAACCAAAAACTTTTAAAAGGGATGAACTTGGCTAATCTGAATAAGTGCCAAGTGGTAGGGGGAAGGAAGAGACCACCAGCTGGCTGTTATTCCAAGCACAGTCCATCTCACTTGCAATTACTGAACCCTACCAGCGATCCCACCAATGTCAAATTGACCAATTTCAGAATAAGGGGCCATTCATTCCGAGTAATGAATATTGAAACCTGGCCATCGGTTTGTGAACAAGTTTTTACATGTCTGTCATGAGGAACCCCAATAAAGAATGTCCTTGTGATGGTGTCACTTCAGAACAAAAGCATGCAATGAACTACCACCCATCCAGGCAGCTACAGTAGGAGACCAAAGGTTGCATGCATTTAGCCAGCAAGGAAATGCAATATTCTTTAAGGAAAGGCATTGCCTGGAGTGGATTTTTATAAAGAAACAGAATTCATGAATAAATAAACCAGATGGGACTAAGCCAGGCTAGGGCATTAACTTCTCCTAGTGCAATGAACCCCCAATCTTGCTTGAGGGTTTTTCTACAAATAACAAACACAAAAACATTAACGTTGTACCATTGTCAATCACGCCAAGGACTCTGTTTGTGTCCAAGAATTCTGATATGCAACAACACAGATCAAATCCACCGGATGTCAAGATTTTCTTAGATTTCACCAGTTACGGTGCATATTGACTGACCTGATCTGAGTCTTTCGCTTGAGAATTTTTCCCTTTTCTGCAACCACAACTCATAAGCAGTTTTGCATCTCCAATGACTTTTCCCTATAAGAGATAAGGAAGGAAAAACATCAGCACAATCTGAATCACTGAAGACCAAGAGGCTTGTATTTATGGTCAGGAGCAGGGGAAGAAAGGGCATCAGGGAAGCCTGAGGACTCTTCCTGCGTTGCTGGGAGATTCTCTTTCACAGAGGCTTAGCTCTCAAGCTGCCAAGAAGGCTTCCCTAAAGGATAATATCACAGCATTAGGGAAGTCACACCGAGGCAGAAGGAAGGCAAGGTGTGTGGAAAAAGACAGTGGGAAAGCAAAGCTGAAAAAAACCACGTTATTTTAACCCATGGTTTTCATACACTTGCATAAACAGGAACAAGTCTAGAAGGCTCAGACAGTACAAATACCAAACTGCAGTGACATGAGGAAAAGCTCATACATTAACTTTTCTGTTCATTTTTACCAAGTTAATGCCTACTTGCTTTTAATGTGCCCAGATTTGGTGAAATAAAGTCTCCAGCAGTGACTGACACTCAGTAGAACAATGGGTCCACCTCACTCCTGGTAAACCTGTGCCAGGAACCCAAGAGCCCACCCTCACCTAACACTGCTGGCACACACCCTGCACTGTCTATGACATAGAATCATGGAATGTTTGGGTTGGAAGGGGCCTTAGAGGTCACCCAGTTTTACCCCCTGCCACGGACAGGGACATATTCCCCTAGACAGGTTGCTCCAAGCTCCGTCCAGCCTGGCCTTGGACACATCCAGGTGTGGATGCTCAGACCAACAGAGATTTGCAAAGAAAGAGAGTCCACTCACTCTCCTTTCACCTGTAACCAACAGTTTGAGAGAGAAGCTGAGCTCAAGCACTTTTATTTTTGTTGAAAACCCATCAGACTGACTGTGATCCAAACAGCAAGGTTCCTCATGTTAACAGGGTTCTTTTCTGGGAATTATTTGAGTCACTTTGGTTCTTCACCAAAGTATTTTTTTTCCTTGTCAAACCTGGACATCTTGATAAATCAACATGGAAGAAAGGAGTTGGGATTCCAGGTTTGGTCAAAATGCTGCTAGAATTTAAACTGCGTGGAGTCAAAACCAGCCAGTGGAGTCCCCACAAATATATCACAATTACTTTTTTTTTCCATAAGCATGCACACAATGACATTGGCTACTTTCAGACTTTTGCTGTCTACAGTTGTAAGAGAAACACTCTTGGCATTTGCTGGTGAACAGAGGGAGAATCTGCTCGTATGCAGCCATGAACAGTCACAAGATTTCAGATGGATTAATTTATATAGAAAAGGAGATTCCAACACAGTTAGCGAGTTTAGCCAAGAGGAAGTGCTCTGCCCTAGATGATGAGGCAGGGAAAGGACACAATTAAAAAGAATTGCAGCCATTGCTCAATGTCAGGGCACAGCAGAGAGATGACCCTTGGTGGCAGGAATTACAAACAGGCAGATAAACTATTGGTCACCTTGGGAGAGCCTGCAACCTGCCAGGTGTGGGGACATCTCTTACTTGGTGAGCTCAGCATTTCACAAGTCCCAGCAAGGTCAGATAACGTGCAGAAATTATCTTTTTCACTCCTTCCAAAAGAGAAACTGGGAAAAAACTAAGATACTGAAAAGGCTGCACTGATACCTAATCTGATAACTACCCAAAATTCTTCATGTTTGGGCCGCTGATTACAACCTGTCAAACTCTGAGGATTTCAGGACACTACTTCCAACCGGCATCCTCTGCCTGTGACTCCCATCTGTCAAAGGTGTTTCACTCTTGCCCCATTACTACAGTCCTTCAACAACTAATCTGTAATCTGTTAAAGTCAAAAATTATTTCCCAGAAATAAGTGATTAAACTAGAAGTTAAAGCAAGTCTATTAAAATACTGTGTTAGAGATAGGAAACTGAGGCACAGGGAGAGACTTCTTTGCCTAACAACAGAACACCTTCTAGACACCCCACAGTATATGAGACAAGTTGGAGCTATAAAAGGACCTAGGAGAGAGTCACGTGTTTCCCAAAAGGCCACTGGATACCTTGGGGTGGCTGTAGCATTAACATATGCTTGTGGTTAGGAAACTAAATCCACATCTATCGCGTTGATGGTCAGCTTGTCCCACTGCCTGCTGCAAAGTCCTTACGTTGAAAAGATAATTCAACTCTTTTTTAACCACAAGCTAAGGAAAAAAAACTCCCACTTTTAGACCCTTCTGTGGCTCTAATGCCACCTGAGCTCATGGCAAACTATGGCTATGTTCTTCTGTCCGAATGGGAGTATCACCAGTTTTATTTAGCACAGAAAAATCATAAGATGTTGCCCATAACGACCTGGAAAACCAAGAGCACAAGGGAAATACAAACCCAAAACCTGAGAGTTTTTTCTTTTTCTCTGACAGTGCAAGAATGAAGGGTCTCTTCCATTCCCTAAGAAAAAAAAACAAATGAAAGCAATGCACTGGATAAATAATCCCACCTCCTTTTCCAGCTGCCAATGCTCCTCTCCTAATGTGCATTGGATGAATGAGCTACTCTCTCTACCTTATTTTAGGAAACGTCTTATGAGCAGATGCTTAATTTGCAGATAGGTGTCTAACATTAGGAAGCTAAGTTGAAAGGCAAAAGGAAAAAAAAAAGCATATGGACAACATTTGCAGCCAGTCGCAACTCTGTTCCAGAGCAGATGGAGGCCTTGTCATTCAGGGGTTTCCTCACACACACCAAGCAGTTCAGTGGGGATAGGGAAAGGGGCTTCTGTTTGGATGCTTCTGTCTGGAACCAGATTAGAGGAAAGCACGCTTTTCCACAGCACACGCCTTGTGTTACATTAAACATGCATGTGCAACTTCAGCTTTTATTCAGTGATCTGAAACAGAGCCCTCCAGGGTGCTAAGGGTTAGTGAGTTTTTGTTTGTTTATCTGTATGTTGTTTTACAGTTTCTAGTGCCCAAGGAGTTTGTTAAGAAATTAAAACACCTCGCTGGGGCTATCCTGCTGTGGTTGTCGCCTCCTAATATTTCCCCTCCTTCCTTCATCCAGCAATGCCTGATGCTCACAGGGCAAGGAGAGGAGAACACCACAAAGAGAGGAGCCTCATTTGACTAGGCACTATAGATGTTTGGTCTGAATTCACGGAGAATCATTTCTACGTTTCCTGGCCTTTCAATAACATGAGGTGCTGTTGTTTAGAAGCAGGTAGGCACAGGGTTTTCCAACCGGGAAGATTGCTTTGCCTTCTGCTGGCTCGCATCCACCGCCAGACATCACCCTTCCCAAGGCAAAGAGCAAGAAGGCTCCTTGACATATGTCCTATTATCCCATCTCTTATAGGGAATCTGGCTGGCCTCACCCACTCCTTGCACCATGGGCTCCAGCAGTTGGCCAAATTTTGCAGAAAAATAAGAAGATCCGTAATAATAGTAACAGGCTTAATTATCTCAGCTGCATGTGTGACAGGAGCTGAGCAGTTGCCAGTTTTAACAGCCTATGGTCGAGAAACACTGAACTGCATCACCCAAAAGTCAAATGGGGGTCGGTCACAACTCGCTTCACACCAGTGGCTCCAGGGGAGGCGCAGGGCACGCACAAATCACTTCGGTGTTGCCCAGAACCATCCCGTGTGGAGCTGCCAGCCCTGTTTAAAGGAGTCAGACACGAGGCACATGGCACCGGCCGGCCTCCAGGGAGCTGCCGGGCTCTGTGCTCTGGAGCTGCTGGCTGGGATTAACGGTAGGATCCTGTCTTCCAAGCCTGTGTCTGGAAAGCTCAGCTCCAGAGGTGGGCTCCGCTTAGCACTGTGCCATGCACCTTACAGAGGCTGACAGGTCCAGCTGGGCTCTAACCTGCTCAGTTTTCATCAGCCTTACTCTCTTTTGAGCAACAGCCATTGAAAATACTGTAAGCAGCTTCTTCCCCCGGGAGCTGGCACAACCACTGAGACAGTTGTCAGGCACTGGAATCACCCCAGGGAAGGCCCCAAGTCTACCACAGCCCAAAAAGCATTTGGATGAGGTTCTCAGGCACATAATGTGATTCTTGGGGCTGTCCTGTGCAGGGCCAGGAGTTGGACTCGATGATCCTTGTGGGTCCCTTCCAATGTGGGATATTATTCTTTGAGTCTATGTATAGCACTGCAACAGCAAACTCGAAAAATCCCCATGGCTGAATAAAAGCCATTAGGAAGAAAAACACATTCAGTGTTTGTTATGTTTTATACCCTGTTCTGTCAGGGTGATCCACACATTTTGAAGAACCAGTACCCAAGTGCCTACAGTGGTAGAGTGGGAGAGAAGGGGGGAAAGGAAGGGAAACAAGAACTGAATCCAAGGTGGAGGCAAGCGGCAGTACAACAGACAGCTGGTGTTTGGGTGGTGGTAAATCACCCTGAAATGAGCCTCTTCCCTCAGCTCAATGAGGCCTAAACAACAAAGGAAGGCACAGCTTGCAGCCGGACAGCCTGCTAGCCAACCACAGACACACATGACAGCTTCATTCAGGAGCCCGGAGTCAATACAAAAGCTCCGAAATCAATCCGACATCCTGCGACCTCAAACAATGCGCCAAATCTTCTCAGAATTGGAGCCCCAAATGAGGGGGAGCAGCATTCAAGGGAGATCAAAACGCAGGGCTGGCATTGAAAGGGACTAAAAAGGAGAAGAATGTTCCCAGTTTATTAATGGTGAGGTCTGGCCGGCTGCATCCCAGCCACCATAGGTTACGTTCATTAAAGGGCAGCGCTTTGCACGTATTATGCAGAGCGCCCGGAGAGTATGTGTTGTGTGCGTGTGTCCGCCAACGTGCCCCTCACTTGCTAGAGATCAGGATGTGCCTTTCTGCTTAGCACTGTTGTCTCCATCAGAAATTCCTCCTGTGTGAACCGCAAACGGGGTTTTTTCCCACTTGAGCGACTGTATGGGCACAGACGCGCACACGTACACACGCTCTCTCTCATCCTTGAGCCTGAAAAGCATAAAGGAACTCAGACAGAGTCTTTCCAACTTAAAAAAAAAAAAAAAAAAAAAAAAAGACAACATTTCACATCCCCTTCCCTCCCGGTCATACTTTCAGCTCACACACACAAAATCTATTACAAAAGACCGAAGCATTATGTGCTTGCCACTACTGCTGATGGAGTTCATTGCCCCATAAACCCCACTCCTACATGCCATAAAGGACCTGGTCCCACAGCACAACAAATCCACAAAGGAGAGCAAAGGAAAAAAAAGAAAATCTGCTTCACTCCCTGGAGTTGTCCCCTCCGGGCAGGATTGCCCCTGCTGGGGTAGTTTCACTTGCAGAATCTGTCTTGCAGCACTACACAAAAATGGCACCCTTCCCCCTTCAGCAACAAAAAGGCCAAGCAAATCCTTTTTATCAGCTTTCCTTTGAAGACAGGTGGAAAAGTATAATATAGACATACACAGGAAAGAGAAAAAAAAGATAAATACCATTTGTAAAAATACTGTTTGGATTTGCCTGTACTAATTTTCTTCTTTTCAGTTACCACGTTTGAAAGAATCAGACTTTGAAAGTTCTGTCCTCCTCGGATGAACAGCCCAAAATGGAGGGCTTGCTAGAGGAGGTCAGACTAGAAAAATATTTCTTTTTTTGTGCTGAAATGTGAATAGATGAAGAGAAAGGACTGAAATTTTCAAAGCCATCTATGGGTCTTGATGCACATTTCCCATGAGTTTTTACTGAAGAGGTGTTAAAGCCTAATCGACTTTGCTTTTCATGTGTCACACTGATCTGATATTCAGAACAGACGTGGCTGAGGAAGCGAGCAAGCTCTCTCAAATTTGGAGAATCTTAGACAAACAGAAACTGAAAACATTAAAAGGTCCTTAGAATGCAGCAAGTCCCATGTATTTTATCTCAAAATTTAGGGAAAAAAGTTAGAAAAAATGTGCACGCTCCATCCCTGGAAGTGTTCAAGGCCAGGCTGGATGGGGCTTTGAGCAACTCATTCTAGTGGAAAGTGTCCCTGACCATGGCAGGAGGCTGAAACCAGATGATCTTTAAGGTTCCTTCCAACCCAAATTGTTCTGTGATTCTATGAAATGAATATCCACAAAAAAATTTGTATGCTTTAATCACACTTTATGTCATGAGTCTACACTCTTATTGCCGCCACTCTGGAGTCCTTACAGACTGTGACCATGATCTCTATCTCCTCCTTTGAGAAGGCATCTCTAGTTTTACTTTGTGATAATGTCATACAGATGCCAGAGGGTAACTGGGCAAAGACAAGTACAGCAGATGCAAACAGGCTTTTTTAAGGTAGGATGGAAGATAAGCTTCAGGGGCAAGACAAGATGAGGTGATATCCAAACCCCAGGCAAGAAGACTGGAGCAGTCCTCACCTGGGTTATCAACAGTAAGTCAACAACCTCTCCATTAGCATTTGTAGGAAGAGGAAAACTGCATCCAGTCCGGGCAAGTGCCCAAATACGTGGTAGATGAGTGGTAGGAAATTATTGAGGCTGCAACAGTTCCTAGCACCACAGATGAAACAGAATCTGCAGGGATCAACTGGAAAAAGATTCAAGATTAAGTTTTTTGTGAGAGTAATAAAGTAGAATTTTTTTTTCAGATACCTGGCTAGTCTAAATGTACAGTTTTCAAATTCAGGAAAACTGAGATCTTATATGGAGGAAATGCCTTTTTTGCTTTATTTTGTTTTGTTTTGTTTTATCTTGCCTGCTTTAAACTCTGCTATTTAAATAATTTAACAATCTCTCTTAAATATTTCACCAATAAATCACAGGCCTGTGTTTCTATTTCATGTTGAAACTAATCAGTGGAGGAGTGCCTGAGCTGTAAGTTAAAATTCTGCTCCACCAAGCCAGCAATGCATAATCATCTCTCTGCAGAATCTCTAGTGAATAAAAACTTCTCTGCAGAATTAATGCCATATAAAAAGTTCTTTGTGCAGGCATAGAGCACAACTCCAGCCCAGGATCATCTGCATCCTGCCGGCAGGGTCAGGATTTCCAGAGCTAATTGGTGTGTAGAGTTTTCCCACCCTGGCAAGCACAAGCATGGAGCTCACAGCTGAATCCCAGACATGGGCGCACCAAGACGGGGTCCCATCCACGGTCAGGATGCTGATAGTATGCACAGAGCTCCCAATGGTCCATGTGTGTGATGATTGCATTGGGATTCCATGCTTGCTCCCTCATCAAAGAGGAGCAAATAGAACAAAATTATGATGTTGTTGACCAAAATGGGTGATTTTTAAAAATGCCTCTGAAGGATGAAGGCCTATACCAAGGAACACCAAATCCACTGAACATCGGCAGGAATAAGACTTGTCAAGTTCCTAAACTGTGTAGCCATTTTAAACTACATTTCAGTGAAGCTGAGATGCAAAAGCAACACATTTATGAAAAGCAAGAAAAGCACACCTACCTCTCCTCACTCTCTCCTGAAGTCTGAGTACATCAAAACGAAGCCAAGAAGCCTCACTATCTATAATTTAGTGCAATTCACTCTAATTTTCTTCCTAAATCATTGAGACACATTCAAGGCAAGACTCCCTTTGGTCTCAGTCAGCAAAATCCAAAATGCATGAATGATGTGAATAGATAGCCAGAAGCTGATAGCTAGCATATTGAATCCAAAAAGCAAATTGAGAGAGAGAGAAAAATGAAGGCCAAAACAGAAGGGAAGGGGAAAGGGGAATCATGTCAACTACATTGTTACTAAGCTGCCTTTAATTTTGTTTTGTGTCAACTTTTTACATTGTTTTCTTTCAAAACTTAAAAAGTCATGCCTTTTGCTTCAAAGAACTGTTTAGTGGATGATCTCACTGTGATGCCCATAGGAGCAAAACACACACAATCCTATTTGCAAAGAAAAAAATCATCTAGGGCAGCATGACTCCTCTTCTGCAGCTGGGCAAATGCCTCCATATCCCAGCTCCTAAATCTGACTGGAGCTTTCCTGGGACAGAGACAGTGAGATGAAAATCAGAGACATGTCCTCCTCCTCCTCATTTGAGGCAGACATCCCCATCTCTCCTTCCCATGTGCAGCCAGCACGACTTCCTGCACAAACTGACACGGAAACAGCTAATTTACTGCTTTGTGTCAGGAATGTAGCCAAGGTTTCAGTCCCCTGTGCCCTGGACTCCCCTCAGCTGGGCTGCTTCATCTCTAAAAGGGTTTTCCCTTCCTCCTGCCCCTCCCCTTCAACACACACTCCTCCTCCTCCTCTGCTTTTGTAACTTATCTCCCTGCAAGCCACTTCCCAACAGGAGTTGAAATTAAACAGGCTGCCCATATGCCATGGCTCACTTGTTGTCTGTTCCCCTCACTGCCATCTGGCCTATTTGCTCAGCCAAAGGAAAAAAAAAATAGTGAAAAAAAAAAGGGAAGAAAAGAAAATAAAATAAAAGAAAAAGGGGTGGGGGGGTGGGGGATAAAGAAAAGAAAAAGGATAAATCCAGACACAATGAAGATGATGAGGGAGGTGATGATGCTGTCTCTCGCATCTGCTCCTTGGCCAGGCTCCCAGATAGATCAGTAATGGAGAGCAGCAGAACCAGTGAAAATTAACCCAAACACAGTCCTGTTTATTTAACCTGTTCACAGGGATCAACCCATGTGCTGCTCCCCTGGCAAGGAGGCACCACACTCCAGCAAGGAGATCCCCACCGAGAAACTTCCAGCCAGAGGAGGAAAAGGGAGATCCTCATCTGAACCAGGCTGGCAGGACATGATGACTGTGACGCTGGGCTAAGATTTTCTTTAACTCTCCAAGCCACCTTATTTTTTTCTATAGTAGCACAGGCTAGAGCAGGGAGAGGTGTGACTGTGAGCGGGGGAACTTGCATTCAATTTTGATGCACCCTAATTTCCCAAACTCCAGACCCTGGAAAACCAGAGGAAAAGAAAGAAACAAAGTAGCAATAAAGAAATCAGAAGAGAAAAAAATAAAGTTATCCTAAAATATACCATTATTTCCACACTGCATCTTAAAAAAAAATTAATCCCTGGAAAGTGCAGATAGCAGAGATTTTTGGGGTTTTTTTCTTTTTAAAAAGAGAAAAAGAGGCTGGCTCAAGGAACTGTATGGCTCGCCATCACTAGATATTTGTGCCAGGGTGGGAGCAGATCTGTGGGTATAACAGAAGTTATGTTTGTTTTTCAAGCTGAAATGAAAACTTCAAGGTTAAAAAAATAGATTAACCTGAAAATAGTTTTCTAAACCAGACAACTACTAAACCATTTAAAAAGCAGAGTGAAAAAGGGAGAAAGAAAACCACTTTTTCAATGCCTTTTACTGATTTTTTTTCTTTTTTTTATTTTAACTTGCAATAAGACATTGCATACCTGTGCAGATGGGTGTCAAAAGCCATACGGTTGGTTCCTCTGGAGACAAGCCCCACTGAGCCACGAGATGATGATAATTTCCACTAGAGCTGCATGAGATCATGCAGGGGAAGCCCCTGCAGGGAGAGGCAGCTGGGGAGGAAGAGCAGACCTCCTCTTTCCAGGGGTTGTGCTTGGGCACAGATGCTCCCCAGAAGGAAAGGTGTTGCACAGGCTCTTAGGGAAGGGGCAATTCCACTAGCCATATGCCTACATCTGAGTCCTTCCCAACCACAGAGCAGAGGAGATGATCCTCCTGAAGGCAGCACCATCTGATTCGAGGCTGTGTTTGTCCCTTGCAGCCTGGCTCAACAACAGAGCAAAACTGAGCAGATTTAATGTTTTCATGCATGATCACTCCCCTACTTGCAAGCACTGACCTACGGGAGCGTTGTCTGTCTTAGGATCCCCATTTATCCACACCTGCATCTGTACATGTAGGGAAGCAACATGCAGAGTGTGGCCAGGGCTGCCCCAAAGGAAAGGTTGCACTGAGTTTTCCAGCTGCTGGGCTTGTGGTCCCGCATTCATACAGAATGAGAAAATCATAGAATGTTCTGAGTTGGAACGGACCAACCACAAGGATCATTGAGTCCAACACCTGCCCCTTCACAGGACAACCCCAATATTCACCCCAGGATTCACACCATGTGCCTGGTACTGGAGAACGACTCTTTGCCCACCCAAATAGCCCACTTGCAGTCGTCAGAAAGAAGGAAGTGCTTTGTGAATGCAAAATACTTTTTAACAGTGGAAACAGAAACCAGAAGTTCACCTAAAACCAAACCACGGCAGCATTTCCATCTTTAGCACTGCTGCAGTCACCCTGCAGCAGGGCCTCCAGATTTGGGAACCAATAAAAGCAGGAACAGCCGGGGAGAAGTCCTCTGTGAGGAGACAAATTTCACCACAGATTTTGGCTGACATCACCAGCCCATCCTTGCTCCATTGTTGTAGTTTATGATCTCGCCATGAAGCACCTCTGTGGAGTCATTCCCTCCTATCTTACTGCAGCCCATCCATTATCCTCTGCCTAATTGCTTCCACAGAGCTGCTGCAACAGAGATATTTCCTACAGCTGAACATTTGTATTCCCAAGAGCTGGCACCTGCCAGGTCAGGCTCCTCAGTCTTTAGATTTGATGTTACTACAGCAGGAAGGTGTTCCAGAGAACAGAAAAGCACACGAAGACAGCAATCAATCTGATTCCTCCATTTAGATATTCCTTTAAAAAAAAAAAGGGACTTGCTAAAGATTATATTACATTATTCTACCAGAATAGGGTGGTAGGAAAGGGGAATTGTGCTGACTACAATCTGTCCAATACCCCATTAAACCAGGATTCTCTCATTAGGGATAACAATGAACTGCAATAAAATCAATGGGAAGGCAGCAGAGTATGGAAAACTGGGAAGGGGAGGGTTAGTTTTTCTTTTTGTTTTTAGATGTGGGAGCTGGGAGCAATCAACACTGAGATAATGGCATCCAAGCTGACTCCTGAACACTGCAACCCCTTTGGGGTCACGGTTTTCCGCAAAACCAACCAATTCACCCTGTGAAGAGAATGAGCACACTGGACATTTTGTAGCCCACAGGGAAAGCCCCAGAATATTGCCTAATGTGCCCCCTCACAAGATAGCACTTGTGGCAGGTCAAGGAGCAGCAATTACCAACTTTCACCTCTCTAACTGGAGCTTCTGAGCACAAAGCCATCCCAGAAACACATCATTTCACATTTACACTCTGTAGCGAGGTTTCTAAATACTCTGCATCTGTATGTTGTGACAAGGGGAGATGTTGTCCTCTCACGACTATGCTATTGGCATAACACTGAGAAACTTTGGGGTCCTTGACTTGCCTTCCCTCTGCGAGGTTTTTGTATTTTGAAAATCATTTTCACCGTCTCTGGTTCCTTCCCTTCTCCCATGTTTAATGACAAGAAATCTTTTCATTTTAGGAGGGCCTGGGAGTAGTTTTTCAAACCAGTAGTAGGATCCTATCTAATCTACCACACCTGAGGTGTTCAACTCTGACTCCTTGATTTATACAACAGAACCTAACACCTTCAAAGCTTTCCCATCCAAATATTGGATTAATACAGGCATATGGAACCCATCTAGACCTGGATAATTCACTTCCAGCAGCAGGAAGACCTCTCGTAGTGAAAATTAAAGGGATTGTGTTTGCCCATCTTGGCCTCACAAGGACCAAAGGACAATTGTCACCTTTAAAGAGAAGCTTGCTCACTGCCATATCATGCCTAAACATGCGGGCAGAAGGGACAACACCCTCAGGGACTACTTCTGTGACAAGTTGCCACTCATTGGCCAAGGAAGCCCAACCACATCATCAGTATGAAGGATCAAAGATATGAGAGGAGTCTGAAGCCTCTCTGGTGACCAGTGACAGGACATGAGAGAATAGAATGAAGTTGTATTGGGGGGGTTTAGGTTGGGTATCAGGAAAAAGTTCTTCCCCCAGAGGGTGCTTCGGCACTGGAAAAGGCTCCCAGGGAATGGTCTCAGAGCCAGCCTGGCAGAGTTCAAAAAGCATTTGGACCACGCTCTCAGGCACATAGTGTGATTTTTGGGGATGTCTTGCACAGGGCCAGGACCTGGACTCAATGATCCTTGTGGATCCCTTCCATTTCAGGATATTCTATAATTCTGTGAAGACCCGAGTCCCTCTATCCTGACAGTCCCACATCTCCCTGCCATGAAGCCTATGAGTGCTGACGCAAGGCTGCCAGGCTTGTCTTAGCTAGTGGTTCTTATCAGATTCTCACCTTTAGGGGTGCTTTAAGGCCATCTGCCACCCCCAACTTCCCGTATCAGCTGTCTCAGCATCCGTGCTGGAAGTCCAAATAGAACCCCACAGCTCTGAGTCACAGTGGGCCACAAATTCACTGCGTAAGACTGGACATAAGCCTACGCCTTTCTGCTGCTGCAAGAGCTGGATCTAAAACTACAGGAAGCAGAATGGTAACATGCAAATCAGTGGCAAGCATGGGGAGATAGCCAACTGCTGGCCAGGCAGCCTACTCCGCCTCAAAGGAGACAAAGCACAATGAAAACCCCCTTAATTCCCAGCAGAGGCTGGGGACAGTCCAGGCGGAGCAGCAGGGCCAGGGCAGAGCGCTGGCAGACACGGCTCCAGCCTCCTCCCTGGCCTGCCTGGAACTTCAAAGGCCTAAATCAAAGCAGCAGGAGGAACTCAAATGCTTAGGAATCTTCGGTTTGGACTTGTTTTAACAACGGTGTCCGTTAATAAATAAATAAATAAATAAATAAATAAATTGATGCCCAATGACCTCTCTTATCTAGCCAAATGTGGCCAAAAAAAGCATGTTTATTTTCATTTAAATTCCCCAAAGGCAATGTAGGGTTTTCTGAGAGTGCCTGAAGTCCAAAAAACCACTCAGATTTCTCTGCATTTTCATTCTTTGAGAGAAAAATTACATTTCTGAGGAAGGCAAGGACTGCTTTGTTTTCATTCGAAGTCCGAGGGAGATCTTTCCCACCAAAAGTATCAAGCTTATCAGCTCTCACCCATGTTACTTCACCATCTTTCTAACATTTCATGTTCACTTACACTCAAGCTTGGTTGTATTATTTTCTGGAGATGTTACAAGCAAAATCAGTGGGGGAAGGATGAAGTATACTAGTAAATCCTAAAATATTCCAAACAAGCGAAGTGTCCTGTAGGAAGCATGGATGATCTGAGCTTCTATTCTGGTTGTAAAATGTTACAACAACAGGGCAAACAACTGAACAATGACATCAAGATATCGATAGCCCTTACTGCAAAATACCATCCCTCCCTTTAGCCCCACATGTTAGGAACTGCATTGCTTTGAACTCTTATTGCCCATTCCTCCCACCCAATCCTCTGAGAAGATAAAAATCAAGGTCTGGGCTGCTGAGTCAGATTGCAAACACCCAAACAAGACATTTACTCAGACACAGTTGTTTTTGGTCCCTACTTCACTGAAACTCTGTTTTGGGGCTTGTAGGAGGCTCCTTTAACTTCTTTCAGAGAAATGAGTAGCTGAGAACTAGAAACCACACACAGGGAGGAAAAAAAACCCAAGAAATAAATTTATTTTGTGACCAGGGCAAATTTCTAAACTTCTGGTCAGAAACTAGTTCTGCTTGATATAAAATCCTGAGCAACTCAGTAGACAACCCTAGAGAAATATTATGGCCTGGAAGATAAAACACTAACCTGGAAATTTTGAAATATTTTGAAAAGTTTTGAAAGTTTTTTGGAACAGCAATGCCGTATATGAACAACCTGTGACAACTCAGGTTACAGCTGTGAGCCTCAGTTTCCCCTGAAGATTGATATCCAAAGTGGTCTGGCTCTCCCCACAAAAAAAAAAAAAAAAAAGACAAACAAACCAAACCAAACAAAAAAAGAAGAAAACCCTCTGCTTTAAGAAGTTGGCATTATGGGAATTATTTAAGAAATTAGAACTTTTGAGGTGACCAGACTCATCAGTCCCCTGAGAGAAGCACTTCTCTTTTTTGTTACATGAAAAAGTACAATTTCCCACTCTGGGCTGAGCTCAGCCTTCAGGTCGTAACAGCTGAAGACACCCCAGCAAAGTTTAGATTTTCCATTTCTCTTGGGCTTCTTCAAGTCTCCTTTTTAGTTTCAGTTTATATTTCCTGTCTTGCTGCTCTTTCATTTTTAGGGTTTCAGATTTAAACAAAAAACCAAAAGCAGCGCTGACTCAAGATCTTTTTGTGTTTCTCTCATTTTGACTAGAAACCAGAACAGACCAAATAAAATGAATGATATCACTCTGGGGTTCAAAGTGCTTTGTAGATCTAACTCTTTTCTCACAGAGGATGGCGTGTGCTGTCACATCCTTTATTTGAAGGGAGGGAGATCAAAACAGAGGAAGTTTAACTTTCATTTTAAGCACAAAACCCATGTTTCCAATTCCTTCGCTTGCATGCTGGTTACACCTGGGCTTTGAGGTCCAAAACTTTTCGGAATCTGAACCCCAAACCTTCATGCAAACATGATGCAGCACATGTGCCGAAAATAGCCATGATTAAATAAAACCAAACCTCCCTTGCTCAACACAGAAAGAAAAAACTTCCCTTTTGGAGGTGAACAGGGGCTCATAGCTGAGAGCCATGGTCCTTGCTTCAAGACACTGTTTTGTTACATGACGTAGTTTTGTGTTGGTCTCAGATCCACTGGCCTCTCAACATCCCCAAAACAAGTAAACAATGACGAGTTTTTAACTGAATTTGATTGACTTCTCATCCTCTTGCTTGTTTGTTTTTTTGGTTTTTCTTTTCTGGCGGGGTTACAAATGAAGGATCAGCTCTTTAGAGACTGCAGCTAAAGCTGTTAAAGCTTCCTTGCTCCCTGCACTGTGAGGAGTGCAGAGGATGAGTGCTCACATCTTTCTCCTAATTTCAGCACCTGGGAATTATTTCCCTTATCCTGTGGTTTTGACCTCTTTTCCTTTCAGTGCCACTTGCAGACAGAAAGCAAAAATCCAGTCCCGGGGGAATATATGGGATGTTTTACATCCCAGGACAACACTTCAACACTTTGTTTTGGGACTGCAAAAGGAGGCAAGACAATCACCTGCTTGAGTGAGCTCTTTGGACGAGGCAAACAAGTGTCACTTTGTTCTCCCTCGTGCAACCCAGGCACAGACTGAGGGGGGTAAGGGAAGGTCAAGCCAGACCCATGATTTAAAGGCAGGAGGATGGTTTGATGACTGAATGAGTCGAGGGCTTCACTTTCAGCTCATGCTGACACAGAGCATTAGGCAGAGGGAGGCACAGAATCGTGGAACCTTTTAGGCTGGAAAATACCTCCAGACCATTGAGTCTGACAGTTCCCCCAGCACTGCTAAGGCCACCACTAAACCATGTGCCCAAGTGCCACATCTACATGGCTTCTACATCCCTCCGGGGTGGTGATATAGCCCTTTGGTGAAGAAAAGTTTTAATATTCAATCTAAACCTCCCCTGGCACAGCTTGAGGCCGTTTCCTCTCATCCTGTCTGTTGTTCCCTGGGAGCAGAACCTGACCCCCCCCAGCTGCCCCCTCCTGTCAGGGAGTTGTGGAGACACAGAAGGTCCCCCCTTTTCTCCAGGCTGAGCTCCCCCAGCTCCCTCAGACACTCCTGGTGCTCCAGCCCCTTCCCAGCTCCATTCTCGTCTCTGGACACACTCTCTGTTAATGCCTCAGTTTCCCCACTGTAAGGTGGTGACTGCGCTGCTTTGTTCCCATCACAGGCCGCCTGAATCAAGGCAGAAATCTGCAGTGCTGAGCAACCAACACACCATAGCCACAGGCAGGAAAAGAGTCATCCCTTGCCTTGCTCCAGCAGCAGGAATATTGCCCCAGCCCTGTCAACCGCTTTCCAGGAGTAGCTGTAGTGCAAGGCCAGCAGAATGGAACCCTGGCAGCCCTCAGCATGCCTCACTGGGAGCTGATGCACAAAGCCAGGCAAGCTTTCCTTCCTTTTGCTCAACGACAAAGTTCTGGAGCTGCTGATAAGTGCTGAAGCTTTAACCAAGCCCATATTGACTATTAGGAATCTCTTGACTGCCTCTTGGGCATCTTTAAGGAGCACATAAGATTCCAAGAGCCCAAATGCAACACAACTTGCTGGCCACAAACTGGGTACTCTCCTGCCAAAACCTTCCTCTGCTGCAGCTATGGCATGCTCCAGAAAACATTTTATAAGTCAGCCTCCCAGCTTTATGACAAGAGAGTTTGGAAGGGAATGTAAACTTCGCTGACCCTCATGCTGCTTTTTGGCTCGAGGAGCTGTTTCTTTTTACATCTTTTTTCCCCTACTCCCCGGCTCCTTAACTAACACCATATTTCTAAGAAAGAAGGAAATTGCGTTAATTGAAACCTTCTCAGTACATTATCAGCTTTAGAAGGAGCATTTGGGGAAGGGGGAGGCAGAAGGCTTAGGGCAGGATTAAATCATCCCTTGAAGGAAGATGTCAGGGTGTGAAAGGCCAGCGAACTGCTCTTGGTCACATCAACCTGGAATTTCTTCCTCACAAGTGCCACCAGAGCTTCCCACCCACATCCAAGAGCAAGCAAGGAATGCCAGAGGGCTGGGCCAAGGCAGAAATCAGTGCAGCCAACCTGTGATGTACCAGACACACACAATTTCTCTCTTCACTTCCACAATGACTGTAATAGCCCTGCCCAGGCACAAGGGCATCACACGTTACACAGACTTGAAACTCAGCTGAGTATTATCCATGCTACAAGCGGATAAAATCAACGGTTGAGTAGTTGTCGTGTTTTATCAACACACCATCAAATCTCATTAATCTCCTGTCCAGCAGATGAGAGATGGATCATCACAACACCTGGATTTTTCATGGTAGCACCTCCAAGCTACAAGCTAGGCTTGCAGAGAAAGTTTGGACACAGCTTGGAGCAACCTGGTCTGGAAGCTGTCCCTGTGTGTGGCAGGGGCTTGGAATAAGATGATCTTGAAGGTCCTTTCTAACCCAATCCTTTCTATAATTCAATGAAAACAAGAATTCTGTAGCTGCAAAAACATCAAGAATAGGTCAAATTCTGCTTGTGAGACATGTTAAGTTCAGAGGGGGAGCATTTTGACTCTGCAGTTGCATGGGAAAAATGACCAAGCGAAAGATAAGCCCCAGGCTCCAGGGATTTCCACAAGCATAAACACAAAGCTTTTGGAAACAGGTTTAGGGGGAATAGTGCTTTTACTGAAGTCTTCCCATCCTTCCCTCCCTGGCTGGCTGACTTTCCCCATCTCGATCTGCAGCCTGCCTGAATACCACCCAAAATATTTTCTCAATTAGAGGAGAAAACAGGAATTTGCCACTTGTCTGCCTCTATTCTGCTGCCTGTCAGCATTCAGCAAATATTTCAATCGTAGCCCTTTGCATGCTGCTAGCCCTGCTCATTTAACCTTTGGCCCTTCCCTAGGCTAATCCATCGGCCTTTACCTTCAAACCTTTACAGCCAAGGGCTGACCGCAGGATGGGCCGGCAGAGAGGGGAGGATGAAAGGGGTGTTGTTAATGATAAATTATGCCAGATTTCATTGCAGTTTAGGGAGGGTGAGCAGAGAGGATGGCAATTTCTGACCATGCTCCTCAAAGAATTCAACAGCCAGCATCTGGGATTTGCGCTTCCACATCTGGGTGATGGTGAGGAAAATTAACAATTTAAAAAAAAAAAAAAAAAGGGAAGGAAAACATCTGTCATCTCAGCTCTCCTTCATGTGGCTGGCAGCATCCTGAGGCAGGTACCTAATTGCCCGTGGAGCCTTTGCTCTGCTGCCTCACCTGCTCTCCTCCCTGCCTCACGTGTTGCTGAGATTAGTAGCTAACAGTTCCGCTGTCAAAAGCGCATGTGATGAAAATAATGCCCAGAGTGCTGCCTGTCAGCCTCAGAAATGCCTGCTCAGCTTTGATGGTGGAGGACCCCAAAACCTCTGCTCACCTGGCCTCCCGCTCAGCCGAGCATCCACTGAGGCTCCCCAGGGGCTGTGCCCAGCCGCCCGCTCTATGAGAAATCGCTGACCCTTCCGTCACATGGATGCTTTAATTGTTCACATTGGTATTTTGTTTCTCTCTACTGTAGACAGTTTGCTGTCAGTTATCTGTCCTTCATATGTAATTAATTGTGCTGTCTCCCGGCTCATTAGAAACAAGCTCCTCTCCTCCCCTTCCCCCTCTCCCCCAGCCAAGTCACAGTGTGCATTATTTGGGTTAAATCATGTTTAAATAACTACATAAATAGTAGGTCGAGTTTGCCTTTTGTCTAGGCTGAGACTGTTTCTTGGCTCCTTTCTCAAAGTGCCAGACCAGGAAAGCCCTTATCCCTGGAAGCTCTCGAAGGGAAATCCTCACTGGGCAGAGCAGCCGTGCCACCCCAGGAGCAAGGGAAGGTCCTCTGAGCAGAAGGCTCGTCCAGTAGGTAACAAGAAGGAGTTGCCAAACTTTAATAAGGCAGGCATAAAAGTCAGCACTGCAGAGTAAAAATCCTGCCAGGAGGATGTTCATCGTCTAGCAATGGATAACAGTGAGGGGAAGGTGAAGGTTGGTTTGATTTTTTTTATTTTTACTCCTGCAGAGCTTATTCCAGCTAGCAAAATGCACCTCAAGAGACATCACTTCACACATAACGGGCCACCCGCTACCACCTTACAACTACAGCACTGAAACTCGGGTGCTGCAACGTACATGAAAGACTTCTGAGCATTCATTCAATTAAGAACAAAATGAGAGTTTCTGAAGTGGGTTCCCTCAGTGCACCAGTTACAGAAAAAAAAAAAAAAAAGATTGAGGATGTGGGTATACAGGTTTAATCAATCTAAAAACCAAGATGAATCATCACCCTGAACTCAAACACAGCCTGCACTGAACTGCCTTTTAGTGTTACAGTAGTAAAAGTGAAACCTGTAAAGTTCATTTGCTTATTTTTCTGGGCCAAAGCTTTGTGTCCTTGTAAACCATTTTCCTCTGCCAAAGTACTGGTAATATCATCTGATGTAAAGATTTGAGGATTTAAATATCTGCTTCTATCTGGGAATAACCACTGACAGAATGAGCATGAGAAAGCTTGTTTCCTAGAGATTTCCAGCTTAGCCTAACAGATTTAATCATCTGAAGGAGTTTCGGGTGAATCACCTGAACTTTTGGATGCCGACTGCAGCCAAGACCTCCCATCCTCCTTGTGTGTGCACATCCTCGCTGATAGACGTGGGCTAGCCAAGTGCTTTAACTGATTGGACCGGGCTCAGCTTTGCTGGATTGCCTGCACAAAGGTTGTGAAGGGCTTCTGTGAAGACTTCCACATGAAAAGCACTGCAGACGTTTCCAGCGGTGTTATTCGAAGATAAATTACTGCTCAGGGAAGATGTTTATACCAGCAATGTGAGAGGCAGTGAAGTTCTCTCTTCCTATCACAATCTAGGCACTGATGATGGCACAACAAAAGCCCTCCAGGCTGCTTGAGACCAACGAATCCCACCAGTGGCATGGGAAGACCACCGTGAAGAGCCAGGGACTAGTTCAGTTTTCCAGTCTATGTACAGATGATCCTCTCCTCCACGAGGGCTTAGAAAGGATGGGGGTCACTAAAGTTGTTTTATCAAAGACCTTTAATCTAAACTTGCTGCCTGGGCTTAATACAGCTGCTGGTCTGCCAGGGAAATGTGCTGCTGTGAAGCTGAACCCCACAAAATGGCAGTCTGGCTTCCCAGCTCGCTCTCCTAACTCTGCTTGTACTGCTTCAGGAGGCAGTCCACCCACCACTTTGCCTGATTTTAGACAGACAAAAATATAAACTAGCCACAGCTTGGTTCATCAGAAACACACCCAGCTTTTAGGTGATGCTGTATGATTAATAATATATGCCTTAAAAAAATAAAAACGTTCTCAAGAAGGAAAGGAGAAAGGAAGGAAGAAAGAAAAACATACATGAGTGGGGGAAGAGGGAAAAAAGACAACAATCTGAGACTTTCAATGGGAATGTCCAAAAATAACACAAACAGGATCTCCCTGCCATCTGCTTCGATCCTCTCTGAATGGCTTTCAAAGCAAAAAGCCTTGCCAAAACCTGACAAACAAAGCACTGAGCATCAGTTTTAATGGAATACCAATACTGTGTTCCCCCCTTTTTGCTTCACAGACACACACCTTCCACACCCCTCCAGTTGCCAAATAAATGACACTATGCAAAAAAATTTGCTTCGGTTATGAAGCTGAATAAACAAGAAATAATTTTGCAAGTGGTCCCATATGTCTCTGCTTCTCTGCTTACAATGGACACTAATAAGATTTGCCATAACTAATTCATTCTTTCACACCATTACCCTATTCTCTAACTTAAAAAAAAAAAAAAATTAAATTCTGCATATCCCATGTGCGTTTTTCTGCAACTTTCACACAGTTGAAACACAAGGGTTTCAATGGCAAAGCCCACAGCGCAGACATTTTCAACTTAGTTTAGGCCTTTCAGTGAGGCTTAAATGGGAGTTTTACTTCAGCCTAAAATGAACAGGAGAATGTTTGTCACTTTTGTTTGATTTTCCATTCTCATTTAAAAAAAGAGATGTCTAGTATGATGGGAAATGTGGAGGCATAGGAGAGCTGCAGTCTTAACACCAAAGGCAGTGTGTTAGTGAAGATGAATTGGAAAATTTTGACTCCAAAGGCAGTGTGCTAGCACATATAAAACAGAAACAAAATTCATTAGCTGAAAAACCCAGCAGCTCTCCTATGCTTCCTTTCAGCCCGGCTAAGCAGACCAAACTTCTTTTCCTTTTTTTTTTTTTTCCCCTCAGTTGGTTAGTTTTTTGTTTGTTTGTTTTTTGTTACTGCTTGGGGTTCTTCCAAGATTCACATCTCGCCTGGCAAACTTAAGAAGCTTAAATCCACGCTTCTTTGTTGCACTTTGTTCCCTCTGCTATCGGGGTATTTTTACGTACCCAGGAGCACACCTTTGCCACCCGATCAACCTTTCTGTTGCCTTTCATTCTCAAAAAGACATCTGAGGCCTAAATTACTCGAACAAACAAAGGAGATTTCCCTCCCTCTCTCCCCTGCTGCCACATCCCCCCTCAGAGCTGGGTCTGCCCCTCCTCCTCCGGCACACAAATGGCCTCACACCAGACGGGATGGAGGGAGGGCTCCCAATTACACCTCTTTATTAACGAGGGGCCACGGCGGGGAAGGCACTGCAGCAGCGTGGGGTACAGACCGCGGCTGCTGGCTCCTTCCTATCACCCAAACCGGGGAGCAGAGGTCACGAGTAATCTGCTGGGAAGGAGCCCAAGCGCGAGAGCTTTGGCCCACCTGCCAGCCCCTGCCATGGTGGGTGGGCATGGCCGGCCGGGCCCCACTGGCGCGCCTGGGAAAGGGTGGCAGGAAAAGCCTGCAGGGACCCCTGTTGCTTCTTGCAGCCTGTGGATGGGGAGACCTGGGGCGTGGTGGGAGAATGACCGACCCACCAAGCCATGGGGTGGGAGCAGGGGTCCTCGCCGCAGTTGGGGCAGTGAATGGTGGGATGGCTTCCCCAGTGGCCCCGGGTGAGACACCTCTGTCTGCTTCAATTTTCTGCTTGAAAACCTTAGGAAAGAGCTGAAAATCTGTGCTCTTTTGTAGTATTCAGACATGACATGGTCTAAGTTGTCTCTGCCTGTGGCAAGGGTTTCCAGCCTGAATCATTCTGTGATCTATAAGAGTTACAGGGCACAGCCTTCAATTTTCTGTAAGTACCATCCATCATCTGAGTCCTTTTTCCCTATCTTTGTGGTGATTCATTTTCTTGTTCTACTAGGAAAGAGGAAGGTGTTTTTTGATGGTCAAAATCAAAACTCTTTCCTTCTCTTTCATTTCCGCCTCAGGCTACCTTTTGCATTCACCCATCAATGCTGTGGTATCACACCTGATGGTAAACTTTCTGAGCCCCTTGGGCCTCTTATTTACCCATCAGACCCTCTCCAGCACTGCCTGCATGGCTGTCTCCATCTGGCAGAGCCCAAATCCTCCTTTCTCCTTACCTCACTGTTTAAATTCCTCTCCCACTGGGCTACTGGCTTTTCCTCAGGAGCAAAGCACAGGCCCGGTGAGCAAACACTTTTACCCATTTGTGTCCAACAGCTGTGAAAAAACCAGCTCCCCTTACTCCTAAAGGTCCCCACAATTTTTCCCCAGACCTCACAATATGTTTTTCCTTTCTGACTCCCATCCTACTCTCAAAACTGTATTTGGTCACTTTGTCCAGTCTTCAGGCTTATTTATTTACAGACCTTCAGGCTACCTGTGGTTCTTGTTGAGTCTCTTTGGTGTCAACCTGCATCTGTTTTCACACAAGTGGCAAGTCTGCGGACAGGCAGTCAAGATGCACAGAGAAAAGGGAGCTATAAGGGAAGCATAAAACATTGCTATTTTTTCTAACCAGGGATTAACACACGGTTTTTAAACAAGAGGACTCCCTTCCCAGCTGACAGCAGCAGCTGCAGCTTCTGACTTGCTCACAGAGTGGCAGGGAATCGAATCAAAGAGAAAAGAAGAAAGAGGACAACCCTTCCTTGGGGAGCAGGAAACACAATGCAAGCTATTCTAAAATCCCTGAAAATACTGGCTTGGTTTTAGGTCAGGCTCTCCTTCCTCCTTCTGTCCTGCGTGCCCCCACCCCCTCACACGCACCCCACTCAACAAAGGGAAATTGGTATTTTTCAAAATTCTTCTGAAAGCCAACCCGGCAGATGGTTCTTTCCATGCTGGGGAGGAACAAAAAGAAAAACCTGCCAGGATACACATCACTGAGATGTGACAAAGATGGGCATGGTGGCTGGCCTTTGACCCAGGGATTTCATAGGCCTATTAAACCATGTGGCCAAGATGGACTGAGTCAACTTCTATCTCCAGCACGCAGCTGCTGTACCCCATGGGCTCGTGCTAAGTATATTAGATTAAGTCAGGCCAGATAGACTGAAAAGAGACAGGGTTTCCATCTCCCACCTTTTCAACACCTAAGGACAACCCTCATCTGAGTGGGTGGTAGTGAAATTCAGTGGCCACATTAACAGTACAGATATTAAAAGTCTTGTTTACCAGTAATTTGCAGCAGTCCTACTTTACCAAAGTCTTGCATATATTATCAGTGATATGAACTCCTGCAAATGCAGAAAGCCAAGGGTAAATCACTGCCAGCCCTTCTATCACACTTGAAATCCTCAAGTTGAGCATCTGGCTGTCTATCACAAGCTGCCCTCCTTTTTCTTTAAAACGTCCTCTAGATAAAATGAACAGCCAAATTCCCACTCTCTTCAAGTGCACGGCAAGCAGAGCCCAGACCTCCACGTCCCAAGGACCCAAGTTGGTTCCAAGGACGAAGCATGGCTTGGTTATGCACCACAGATGCCAACCAAAGCACAGAGAGCAGCCAGGGACGTGCTGTAGAGCTGCCCTGTGCTTCACAGATTCCCAACGCTGGCAGTCGCTGTCCCCAGTGACTAATAGCAGCTCCTGCCCACGCCCAGAGCTGATGACCTCAGGACAGATCAGTCCCTCCCCATCACCCTCTCCCCACTTCCTCCTGTGGTGGCTGTGCTGTAGTCACAGAAAGAAATAGGCTTTCTCACCCCCTCACTTTGAATCAGGAATATAATTACAAGTGATGCAATGGAATTAAGACCAGAGAGAGAAAAGCCTGGAGGGAATTTGTCCTGCTGATTACATAAATTATTGAAGAAAAGTATCCCATGGAAAAAAAAGAGGCTGTCTTTGGGAAGAGAACTTCACCAGCTGTGTGCTGGTGGACAGGATGTCAGAAAATGGACAGGACAAATTAATTATCCCTGTCTAACCTGCACACAGCACGGGATATAAGAACTAGAATACCTTGTCAATCCAACAGCATCAGTTCCCAGTGGAAGATGTAATAAAGAAGTACCTTCGAGCTCCCTCTTAATACAAATTAGGTAGGTGACTAATGTAGGGACTGTCCCTGCAGCTGAATAGACTTTGGTGGGAGGCAGAAATGAGGGCTGGTCAAGACCCTGTTAGTGCTGCTGCTCTCCAGTGGAAAAAAATATCTGCCTCTGGTCTACCTTTCTTAGTCTTAAGGGTGACCTTTCATCAAATTACCCACCTGGGAATACAGCAGATAAAATTTTGGTGAAGCTACCCAGGCACAATGTTCTACTGAGGAGCAGTGGAGACTACTGATAAAAGTCTGTTTAGTAATCCCAGCGTAAGCTCTACCTCGGAGGTGTGAGGAAACTGTTTCCTACACATCCTCCTGGGAAATGTTTGCCAACCACGTTACAGAAGTGCCTTCTCACAGAAGCACCAGCTGGGGAGCCAGTGACTTGCCCTGCGGTGAGGAGAGGGTGTGATCGTGGTGACACATTGAAGGCCAGTGCTCGCCCCTCTCCTTGTCAGAGTCCTCAGCAGGGGGAGAGGGGGGCCATGTCCTCTGGCTCATTTGCTTGTGCCACCACATTCCTTCCAAAAGCTAGAGCATTGGGCAAGTCAAAATTACCCACGGATCCCCTCAGGGCTGATTCTCATCTTTCAGCCATGTGGAAGGAGAGCAGCTCACATGAAGTTGGGATGCTGCAAAGTACTGAAATTCCTCAATGAACCACCCAAGTTTATAGTGGTAGGGTTTTTGTAACGCCGATGTCAATAAAAAGATACCATCTCTCTCTGCAAACCTTGCCACCCAGGTGAGAGAGAGCCATGAGAAACTGATGAGAAGATAATGAGTCCTCCAGTAGATATTCCTCATTCAACTCTTACCACATTTTAGGGTTTACAGACCAGAAGGGATTATTAAGGGCATCTAGGTCAACCAATTGCATGCTGGCCCCAAGACTCCACCCCCTCATTTCTGCATCCAGCCCTAGCTCTTCCCTGAGACAAGTTTTAAGTGAGCAGTTAAGATGCAGAGAGTTGACCATTTTGAGACAAATTGACCTGTTTAAATGACAGCTAGAAGAGGACTGGTTTCCAGAAGGGCTCTGCACTCAATGCTTGGAGATCAGGCCACCCTTGGGAGACTCAACTGTGTCATGGTTAAGCAACCACAGCTCAGTGAAAAAGGTCTGAGTGTTAACCTGGCCTGTGACAGGTTCCTTGAGTGAGTCACTTCATCTCATTTCTCTATTTCACATTCCGTACTAAGAGACAAGATGGTTCCACTTCTCCTCCTCTCTACGGAACTTGTGAAATCCTTGCAGGAAGACAGGCTCTCCTGATGCCTTCCTTTGTACAGGGCCTGCCAACAGCAGACATGGATGCACAGCAGCAGCATGGGACTGAACCTTAAAACCCCACTTAGTTCTGCAAACACAGCTGTGGTTGACCGTCTATCTTGAATGACCATGTCCTCATGTTCAGCAAACCAGTCTTGGCCACAGCCCAAGCCACATCTCAGATGTACAACCCGATTTGCAACCTGTAGTTAGACACCTTAGCCCTCATGCTGTTCCTTTCACTGTGCCCACAGCTCCAGGAAAAAAAGAAAAATAATAACAAGATGTTTGGCCTGATACTACTCTGCCCACACTGGAGAAGAAGAGATTGTTGTCCATCCTACTTGGAAGCAGTGTCATGCTACCGGTGCACGCACCATGGCTTGAGAATCCCTTTCCTCACAGCAACCACCTGAAGCTCAGAGTCCAAATAGAACCACGATGAAGAAATAGCACTTTGTGTCCTGAAATGAAGAAGACAACAGCCGCTGGCCTAACTCATGTTAGAGGTCATGGCAAGAAATGGAAAATAATGCTCTTATGAAAACACAGCTAACTGGACTGGTCCTCGAGGGTCACATCTCAAATGGAATCATTTTAAGGTTCAAGAGTTGGAAAAGTCTCAGCGTTAAAAAACAAAACAATGAATGTTTATTCTGGATATTTTTAGACCAGTTTCCTAAGGAAACAAGGCTGACATGGTCATACTGTGTTTGTGTGTATATCAATGCACATACAAAGTCCTTGCCTGCCTGCACAATCCTCTCTCCTCAAAAGTTTTCATGTATTTTGTCCAGATTTGATCAAGTGTGATGCAAACCCAAAATATTTGTGATATAATATTCTAACAAGTTTTGTTCAAACTGTTCTCTGCTAAGACGAAAGGGAACCCTGAGGGGCTCCCAAAAAGGGTTTGGCTGGAACGTTCATTCATCTCTAGACACCAGAGAAGTCACATAGGAAAGTGGCCAAAATGGAGGCTTTCACAAGCCTCCATTATCTTAGATAAAGCAAAAAAAAAAAAAAAGACAAGCTGAGGCCACCAGGTAAAACCACACTTTCTGTTCAAATGAACTAAGATGGGTCCATTACTCAGTCCCACTGGCTGGGCAGGCGAATGGGGCCAGCAAGAAGCCCATCTGGGAATGAAGCATGTGAAGAATCAGACCTGACCTGAGGGGGCTAGCTGGGCGTGTTGTGTGTGTGTGTATTGGTGTGAAAAGGAAATTCAAGATTAAAAGTCTGTAGGCAAATCACAAGGTATCTGTGGTCAGACATGCCTGGAAGGGGACAAAAGGAAGCACTGCAGGCTAAAGCTGATGCTGGAAGAACAACAACATGTACATGAAGGACTGGCACCCCAAAACCTCTGCAAATGAAAACACAGCCAGTTTGCAGCCCTGGGTGTACATACAAACACATCACGTCTCCATCTCTGTTAGCCTGGAGGCCACGGTGCTGTCGAAACACCACACATGCACTGACTTGGCCAAGGGTTTGCACTCTCTCCTCCAGCAGTTTGGTAATGGGGCTGAGGACGTCCACCTGGATCCCCACCTTCCTGCAGCTGTCCCAGTTGCTTCCTTGCAGCATCTCCTCTATCCCAACACCAGGTCTGTGGATATTTTGTCATGGTTTGAAGAGAAAGACACAGCACAAGTAAACAAGGAAATGTCACAGAGGGCCATCGAAACTCAGCTGTGGGAGGGAGAGACTGCTGCAAAACAAAACCTGTCCTCAACACAGGCAGCCTCCCCAGGTCCTGGTCATACAGCAGCTAATCAGGTACACCAAGTCTTCCTTGTTTGGCACTCTGTGCTCAGCAGAAAAAGCCTGCTTACATTTCCTCAGCCCATCCCTTCACTGCCAGATGTTTGCTTCTTTAAGACACACTTGACTAGATGCAAAAAAAAGTAAGTCACAATTCTTTGGGAGCACACAGAGAGTGAGGGATGGGCATCAGCTGGGTCAGGCAGAGCAATGAGCTGTGAAAGACACTCTGCCTTACTCCTGTCACAAGATATCCAGGACATGAAGCAAGACGGACACTTCTCCAGCAAGATTTGGAGGAGAAGGAAGGGTTAAGAGCTGGGATCCAGCCCTCCATCTCTTCATAGAGAGGCTTTGAACAGCCTTCAGGTGGGACCAGCCTCCTCCAGATGGCTGTGTGGGGAATCAAGATGACTCAGCTCCCAGTCTGAGCACCTCAGGTGCCTTCGTGGACCAAGACGAACCTAAGTGGTTCTCAGCTCCTAGAAAAACTGGTTTCTTAAGTGAAGAAATTCATTTCTTCACAAAAACAAACCTAAAAACCTGCCAAACATTCATTCCTATTCTCTTTTTGCAGTGAGTCTAAGATACCTGAGGTGGGAGAACACCAAACTGCAGCTGTTTCATTTGTGCCCTCAACAATGCAGTAGAAAGAAAAACTAGCCTGAAGGAAACCTGGGATGACTTTCAAAGGGCTGAGTTTTTGTGGCTTTGCACCCGTACGCTTGTGTAGAAAGACTGTAAAAATGCCAGGAGTCTCATGCCTGTTAGAGCAGCTCTGCATTGATCTCTCAGCTGCTCAAGAGCCAGTTTCACATTTGAGGCAGCTGGAAGAACACTCCTCCACTGTGTTGGCACTTCTGGGGTTCTACCACTGTGCCATAACCTGGGAAGAGGCTGAGGTGCGAGCTCCACGTACCTGCCACAAGCATCACATAGAGCAGTCCCAAGGCTTTACTAAGAAAAAAACCAGGGTCTAAACCAACAGTGAAACACATCCAGGCTGAAGAGACTGTGGATGTTGCATCCTTGGCGGGGGAAGGGCGGCGAGGAGAAAAAGCAGCTGTAAATCAAACCCTGCCGCTTCGAGCAGGTACGACTAACACGCAAGTCACTTCTTTTCCTTGCTAAGCCACAGGGAGCACGCACTTACGTCAACCCCCCTGAGCCACGTTTGGGATAGCAAGAGGAAGAGCTGACTCAGATGACATCTTGCACAGGGATGCCCTTAGCAAAGAGGGATAAGCATGCACGATGAGCAATTGGATGATCATGCACACAAATCACCGGGGAGATGAGTCCGGCACAGGGGTAATCCAGCAAGAGCTGCGGATGCACATGAGAACCTGGAGGGAAAGTGCAATGTGCAGTCATCAATAAAAAGAAGGGGGAAGGAGAGGAGGGGGAGCACTTGTGATCTGGGGAAAAAGGAGGGGTGCAGTGATGCCTTTTTGCTGTCCTAAAATCACGAGCCAGACACAGGTGACAAAAAGGGGTTACCTTTACAAGGATCCTTAGGTGCACAATTCGCCGGGTGGAAAACCCCGAAGATGCACCCACAGCGTAACATGTATACAATTTTTGTATGTTTAGTAAATTAGCATATCTGACAAAAATCACCAGTTAGAGACATAAGTGGTGAGGTAATTCCCCTCCAGTTCAACCCTCTTTGAATTCCCCCTCCTTTAGATAGGAACTGAACTTTGTTTATGAGAATGTGCCTGGGACAGCTAGTTTCAACCTTCGTTTCCCTGAGAATCTAACCTTGGACCCCCAGCTTGGAGCTGCTGGGGAATTTATTTTGTCTTTCTGTCTAATAGAGTTGGTGAAGTGCTAGCTGTGAATATTACGATAGGCTACAGAGCTACAAATATATGTGGAAAGAATATAGAAAATATATAAAAGAAAAAAAGGTAAAAATCAATTCGGCATCAGTAATGGTGGAAACACATGAATGAGAGAGTCCTCAAGGAAAGGTGAACCACCAGAGAAAGTTGCATATGTGGGGCAGTGAAAAGGAAGACTGTGAATTGAATTTCCAGGGGGAAAGTGTTAGAACTGCTTCCTGCAGAGAAATGGCAAACACCTACAGAAACTCAAAGGGGAAAAAAAAAATTGGAAGAAAATCCAGATAGAGTTTCCTCTGACTACACACAAGGAAGCTTTACTTCCAATTGACTTGCTGCTGTGCTTATCTCTCAGCAATAAAATGCATTCACCCATCCCAAGCTCTTGAAAAACCCTAGTGCAGTAATAATTACAAAACCACGAGCTCACATTCTCTGAAGAAGGGTGTTATGCATATGGTGAAAACTCCAAAGGACCTTTGTCAGGCTATGCTTAAAGAAAGAAGAGGTGGAAAATGAAATGTTTACAGACATAAGAGAATATGAAAAAAACCCCAAAAACCAAAAAACAAATGCAAGGAAGGGACAAAAATATTAAACAAAACAAAACCAGAGAAATAACTGTTCATCTGGGACTTGTTAAATGCTACATGGCAGGCAGGAAATGCTGATAGGTTGCTTCATTGCTTTGGTGCCACACTTTCAGTGCTCTCCCAGACTGATAACATGTTTCCTTATCTGAAGAAAAAAACACCTTTAGTGTTGCTGAGGCGGATGACATGAGCAATTCTACTGCAGGTGAAAGAGCAGCAGCTGCAGGGCTTGCCAGCATGCCAGTAGGACATCCTCTGGGCTCCTGGCTTTTTTCTTCCCTCCCCCTCCAATCAGACTAAATGAAATGAGTTATTTGTGGGTTTGGAAGTGGCAATGGTTCAGCCCGCTCCATCCCCAGGTGCCAAAGGGTTGAAATAAGAGAAAACTCTTACAGAACTTTTGTGCACTTTCCAATTGCCACACAAGCAGCCAGAGACACAGCTCAAGCTATGATTCAACTTCTGAGCAGCCCCGGGAAAAGGGTTAGGAAACTACCCTTACTCTTTTTTTCAAGTAGGGGAAGCCGACGTGAAACTTGGCATGGTCTGGACTTAAAAGAAACCCCAAAAGTTGTTGGGTTGCAGCCAAGCATTCAAGCCAGCAGAGCAGAGGTTCCCAACGCTGCTGCTCTCTCATCCCCTGCCTCCCTCCCCTCTCCGGGGCATCAGCAACCGCACCCAGCAAGGTCCTCTCCTCAATTCCCTCCCCTCCCATTCAGGATCGCATAACATCCCTGGGGCGATTGCTCACACGGAAAAGCAACATGAGGAAAGTATTTAATGTATGTTTATGTCTTTTAATATAGTGTAGCAGCTGGAATCAAAGGCAAAAACTCCGGGCCTCAGCACATGAGCATTGTGGCTCTCCACAGAGTCCCCTTCTAATCACCGCTGCTCTCTGGACCACAGCTTTAGAAATCAGGCACTAAACCCTATTGCCTAATTAGCAGAGCAGTGTAAAGCTTAAGAACAGGCATATCTTCTTCCTCCCTAAGTGGCCACTGAATAAATGCTATATCCCCAGTTCACAGACCCTTTTTACATTGCTGGCATTACCAGTCCTTCGTGTACCCACATGCTGTTACTTAAATTGCTTCCATGTTTTCATTACTTGCTCTCTGTGCTGTGTGTATTGAAGCTCCTGCAAGAATGCTGAAGTGGTATTTCAAAGCACTGGGGACTGCTGGAGATGTAGCTGGAAATATTATGCAACAAGCTAAGGGGATTTTTCAAGTCCTGATAGAGTTTGCACTTCCTCAGGGAAAAAATAAATTTGGGCGCTACTCCATGATGTGAAGGACAACCACTCCCGCCCACCAGAGGCATAAGAATGGCACTTGCAGCTCAGTCTCTGTGTATTCTCTGCATCCAAGAGCAAGGTGGTAAACCCAAATAACGCTCCCACATGCAAGGGAAATACGGACATTGGGCCAAACTCTCCTGGCAAAAATCCATAGAGGACAGTGGACTGATGCCACCTGAAGGTATGTCCCACTCTTTAAATGTGTTGTTCCCTCCTTCTGCTGCCAGGAGCTGCTTTTCTGGAGCTTGTGCTGATTAAACCCACAGGCAATCAAAACAGCCTAATGCTGAAATTTCAAAACCGCCAAAACCATTTAAATGTGACAAATTACTTATTTTTTTTTCCACAACCACTACTGCAGCTCTCAGTGGTTCTGCAACTACATGCAGAAGGTTCCTGTGTGCTCTTCTCTCCCAGGGAAACACACAGATGGACCAGAGATCTACATCTCCACGTGAGTGTCAACTTGCTCTTTCCTCCTGGTTATCTTCCCCCCAAAAAATTTCTGTACTTGCCACAGGATAGACACTGGCCATAGAAGAAATTACTCTGCCAGCACTGGAACTTTTCTCCCGCTCAATTCCACCCTCCCTTGCTGCAGTGCCTTTGACCACCCCTCGATGCGAGGTGTTCACAGCCTGACCCTGGAACCCCACGAGCCGAGGGGCGGGCACGCGTGAAATCCGCCCGGCTGCAGGGACGCGGGTTATTCCCCGTGCTGGTGATGTAGGTCTCCAGGCATCACACCCCTCGAGATCACAGCACTGGGGTCTTCCAGACCCCTGCTGGGGACATCTCTGCCGCAGCTGCGGCCCAGCAGCTGCCGCGCGGCAGCCGTTGGGTGTTATGCTAATGGTGCACCGGGGCAGCAGCCCTCTCCCCATCTGCTCAGAGCATCCACCTGCTGGGTGGTGAGGTTTTTTTGTTTGCTTTAATGGCCAGATTAGACCAGTGTTGACCCAAAGCGCTCCCAGCCTGAGCGCAGGGTGTGTGCGAACACGGCCCCAGCCTGCTCCGACCTCACAGCACAGGTGCAAGCTGGATGCAGCCGCGTCTGAGCCGTGATCTGTTTCTTTCAAACTCCTTATCCTCCTGCAATTAAAGTCATCACCCTGAGCATAACCATGCTACAAGGTGCTTTTTTAGCCATTGTTCACACTGGGTTTGTTTGGTTTGTGTTTGGGTTTTTTTGCACACAACTTCCTTATGCTTAGCTTTATTTATTCAACCTCTTTGGATGACCACACAGAAGAGAACACACCTTCCATGCCCATCTGACTGGGTGATAAATAGAAATGAAAGCTCTGATTTCTATTTCAGTCATGTTCTCCTCAGTCCATGCGTGGTAGGCAGTGGTTTGTAGTTCTTTTTTTCTCTGTACATGGCCATGGAGGGATTGCTTGTGACACCTTTGCTGTCACTGAACATAGTCTCATAAAACTGCTGTTTCCCCTGAGACGTCTACAAGCATTGAGGGAGGACAGGGAAGTGGAAATTAGACATTGCTTGGTGTTAAGAAGGCAGCCCATCCTTTTCAACAGATGGGAAAATCTCTTCTCAAAGTGTTATAGGGCCAAACCTCTGCTGTGTTAAAAAGACCTACTTCTTTCATGCCCATACACTACATCATTTAGAAGATTCTGAGAAAAAAAAAAATCCCCTTCATTTGGGGATTTTTTGGTTTGTTTTCAAGTTCAGCTTGTAAGAAAAGTACTCTGAGAGTGAGTGATGTTAATCTCCCTGGGCTCTGCCTTGAGTCAGTGGGAAATGTCAATGCTTAAAAAAGTGATTTTGAGTTATGAAAATTTTGGTCTAAGTCAGTCTGCTGAGGAGGATTTCTCCAGGAAGAGGTGGTGGCAATTTGCCTCCTCAAGGCTTCACGTTGCCCTTTGAGCACCCATCACACCTGTAAGGTATGGGAGAAGAGAGACCAAAGCTGCATGAGCAGGAAAACCAAGCCCTAATCACTGACTGCCTAAATCTGAGATTAATTTATCCAGGTTTTGGAGACACTTGTGCGTCTTTTATCAAGTCTACGTTCCTGTCTGAACTCATGAAGCCCATGTGCTACTAAGGAGGAAGAGGTGAAGTATTTGTACTGTAACCTGACCAAAACTAGTTGGCTAATGCCTAGGACAGAAAATACCACTAACCCAAAAATTTGGGGCCCCACCAGCACAGCTTAATACGCTCAAACTAAATTTGGTGTATGTACTAAGTGTAGGCGACACTACAGAAAAATAAAGCCAACAGCAAATCAAAAGGCTGTTCCTGAAAACAGCTCATACGAAGAAAGGATTTTTTTTCTTTCTTTTTTCATCCTTGAATAAGTGAAAAAATAAAAAAAAAGTTCAATTTTTACCCAGACTTAAAGTACCAAAAATTTCTCTGCAGAAGGATATTTCAAGAAAATGATATGCATCTGGAAGAAAATGAGACTTATAATGGAAGTATTTTCTGTAGCATAACTATAGTGCTACTCACACAATGCTGTAATCAAGAATAATGGAGCCCATCACCCAGAATGCAGGAATGAATTCAATTGTTCACCGTGCACATACCTCTATTTTAAAAATGCAGCTGAATGCTTTAACTGCCAAAAGGCTTGAGCATTAGTGCTCAGGCACAAAGCAGTTTAGAAGTGGGCTCCTTCGTTTCTCAGTCATGTAATCATTAATCTCAAAACTCAATTACATACAAAAATAGAAGAGGCCTGGTTGAACTTTTGATCTCTTCTGAATTGGTTCATCTGAAGGATAGCTCAAGATCATTCCCGATGCATATGTGGCAGTGCAGGATGATCCTTGCCCTGCGCTCCTCCAAGGCCAAATCTTGCAAAGGTTATGCCTTGGACACAAATTGTTTGAGAAGATTTTTTCCTCCCCTCTCCCTCTGCTTCCGGGAGAAACTGGAAATATGTGAAAGAATAGGACCTACCTTCTTTTTGGAGTGTGATCTGTCCTCCTCTTTAGCTGTTTTGCTATTTTTCCCAGTTCTGGAAAGCTTCTGTTCCCCAGACTGCTTGATGGTGATTTTGATCTCGGGAGGGCAAATATAGTTCTCCAAGTTCTTTGGGGGCTTCTTCGCTCTCTTGGTGGTCTGGATCTTTAGTTTTAAACTCCCCTCTGTGAAGTTAGCCTCCTTGATGGAAAACTCCTGCTCCTCCAGGCCATCTCCTGCCACCCATTTCTCGCTGTCTGCATTGGAAGTGGAATCCACGTCTCTTCCGGAACCCAGCTCATCCTCTTCCTCGGGCTCCAGCCTCTCGCTGCTCACTGGGATCCCTTTCCCCGCGCCTGACGAAGGCAGCATCGTCTCCCCTGCGCAGCCCGAGACAGGCGAAGGCTTCGTGGAGGTGACAGCAGCTGGCAGAAAGTCTGCCTCACCCCCCCTTTGCCGGGAGCTGCTCAAAGTCTCTCTGGGCTCCATAGCAGTACCACAACGCCCTGGAGTTTGGTCGGAGGGAAGGGGAGTACGGGAGGGGATGAGGGCAGCAAGGGCAGGTACGATCCCAGGGAGCGAATGGCAACTGTCCACCAAATTCAATGTCCCGGTCACCCAGAGGCTGCAAGATGCTCAGAAGAGACCAAATGTGCCACTGTCAAAAGAAAGGAGAAAAAAGAGGAAGTTAGCAGGTACACACACACACACACACACACACACACACACACATATCAAATGAGTGTGGAGATGACTGAAACAGGGCACGGGGTACACTCAGGCTTCCCCTGCAGCATCTTGAGGGCTTTCCTTGAAGCAGAATGGGAACCAAAGCTCACCAGCATTTCTGAGGGCTGCATCTGACACCACAAAACAAGGAACAAAATCCATGTGTATTGTTAAATTGATAACAATGAATATATATATTTAAAAAAAAAACACATGCAAAATGTTGTCTAAATGCAAACATCTTCAACTCGACTTATGCAATGAACGAGAGGACAGCCAGCTCTCCACACCCATGAACCTCCTCATTACCTCAACATGGTCACTGTCACAGGGTTTCCAGAGGGGGAAAAAAGTAAACTCAAACACTTGCCGTGGGTTAAACAATAACCCAGTGATCAGAGCGCAGAAAGCATGGTGCTGCCCTCTGAATCAGCAGCAGAGTTTCAAACTCTCTATTTCCCCACTTCCCAGGTACAAGAGAGAGATGCCCTTGGCTGCCAGCTATTCTGAGGGGAATCCTGCTTTGGATGAATAAGTCATCACAGACCAAATGCAGCCCAAGATGCTCTATGGGATTCTGGAATTGCAGGAGAATCCACCTGGGCTTCTTGCAGGGCATGTCAGTGTCCCAGGTATTGAGGTGCATGGAGGAAAGCTAAACTCAAGGTTTTCCAGAGTTCCTCATGCCCCTGGGTGCCACTGCTCTGTGTGAAGCCTGGGGCTGGATGATGCGCAGACTGTGCTCTCAACCCCGCAAGTTTTACCTTTCTTTATAACATCAGAGATGGAACCCTTTGAGGTAGAAGCACTCCTGCTTGGTACCTTGCAAAGTCTCAGCTAAAGTTAAAGGGAGAAGCTGTGAATGTTCAATTGAGGCAGAAGTTGTGTCAGGAGTAGCTCCCTGCTGGATTAGCCCAGCTACACTCGACCAACTGCCATCAAGATCTGAGCACAGCCAGGGATTTTCCAGGTCATTCTTGGCAGCCATATACCATAAAGAAAAAAAAACCAAAAATTATCTTGCTACCTATCACCAGATCAACACAACAGTGCTGGTATACACTACTCTAAAGCACAGCTCACCCAGAAGAAACACTTGTACTCGTACCACTGGCTTCTTTTTGCTTTTTAAAGGTGCCTCGCAGGAGCTTGAAATTCAACAAGAAGTAATAACAAGTGCCTTTTACTACTTGTAGATCCACATTTGTGCTGGAGTGTGACCATGTGTCACTTGTCTGACCTGGGCACGTATGGCTACAAGTGGAAAGTCCTAAGCATCCTAGAGCTCCATGAAATCACTAGGGGACCTCCACCCAGGTCCCAGCAGACACAGATTCAAATAAACTTCCCATAAATAGCACAAGCTGACAACTCAAGCAGAAAGAAAAAAAAAAAAAGGAAGAAAAAAAAAATGAAAAAGAGCGAGCTTGGAGCCTGAGTTGCCATCTGGCCTTAGGGATGGTTTCTGTAGCTCACAGGAGATAGAAGTACACCACAAAAACACTTAAGTTGCACATCTCCTGGCAATAGTGGATAGACTAATTTCCCAGAGCTTGTGTCACTGGTCTCATTTGAGATGATCTTGAGTAACTAACAGATCCAAGGTCTCCTGCAGGCCTGCCCTGACTCACCCTGTGGTCAGCCAGTCTCTCCATTTCACCCCTGGGAAACAAGGATCACACTTTCATCCTTCAAACCCAATGTAGGGTGGGTTGGTTAATGCCCTTGCATAGTTTTGAACCCAAACCACGTGGTAGCTGCTAATTACTAACACAATTAGCACATGAAAGCCGCCCAGTTGGGAGGAGCTGCTCCACCTAATTGACTGACTTTGCACCTTGCCTCTCCTTGTGCCTGTGGAGGTGATGGGAGTCAGAGACACCTTCCTCTTCCAACCGGCCCAATCAAGAAAAAGGGAAAAAATAATTAAAAAAAAAGCCCTCTTATTTATCTGCCATTTTGCATTGTTAACCTACGTGGAGAGAGACATAATGTACACACTGCTGGACTGCAACACAAACACAAGGTGGTAAAAGCTCGGTGGTGCAGCATTCCAGGGAGTTACCGCTCTGGTATGCACGCATGTACAATGGGCACTCTGTGCCGGCCTCCGCCCACAGGCTTTTAACCTCTCTCGCTGCTGGCTGCAAAGAGCAGGCTCTGGAGCAGCTCAGCAGGATGAACCTGCAGCCACCGAGGGTGCAAGGAAGGGACCACTGCCACTGCCGTGATGAGCCAGCCCTCTTGGGACCCTCAGCTGAAGGGGAGCTTAAATGCAGCTTACAGCTCCAGGGCAGGAAGAGTCGTTCAGGTTTTGAGCCACTGGGTAATGTTTTATGGAGGGTGAATAAAAAGCCAAGTTTCTGCTCCAAAGTCTGGTTGTGGGTCTTGGACCCAAACGCTGGGTCATAATGCCCAAACACTTGTCCCTGCTTGGCTGTGTGCCTCCAGGTCAGCATAAACAAGCAACAGATAAATAAAGTCATTACATTACACCCATGTCAGACAAATTCATGCCAAATCCACCTTAAAACCCAACTTAAAAATATTAGCCTCCTGTTCTGCCAAGAGTGTGCAGATGATATCACCAGACCCACAGGTAGCAACAAATAACCCTGCACTCAAATGCTGCACCCAGAATTAACTGGATCATTGTTTCAGATATCTCCTTACTCTCCTTCAGGGTTAATAGTTAAATGACTTGGGTGCAGGGACATCATACTCGTCTTTCTAGTTTGGGCAGGCTACCTGTAGTTTGGCTAATTAGAAACCTCACTTCAGGCCTCTGAACATGTAACCTCTACTGGAAACCTCCCCTCTCCAGAGTGCCTGCAAGGAGAATCACAAAATCATGGAATGGTTTGTGTTGGAAGGGATGCTAAAGCTCATCCAGTTCCACCCCCTGCCATGGGCAGGGACACCTTCCATTATCCCAGGTTACTGTAAGGGCCATTCAACCGGCCTTGAACACTTCCAGGGATGGAGCAGCCACAGCTTCTCTGGGCACCCTGTGCCAGGGCCTCACCACCCTCACGGAGAAAAAATTGTTCCCAATGTCCAATTTAAACCAACTCTCTGTTGGTTTAAAGCCATTCCTCCTTGTCCTGTTGCTGGAAGAGCTCTATTTCTATTTTTAATACCCAGGACATGAGGTCTGTCTAAACTTCTAAGTCCTGACCCAAGCCGCTCTTCCAGGCCTCCAGTGCTCACCAGCATCAAGTCTCGTTCAATGAGCAGCTACAGAGGCATTTTACCATCCAAATTAAGCTCACGGGGGAAGGTGTTACTGCTAGCAGGCTTCCTGCAGTCAAGTTAAATTTGAGGAGGATAATTCACAGGTGAATGACAATAAATTTCACAGAAGTTGGCATTAGCTCTTAATTAGGGAGAGATTCACGCTTCCTCTGGTAAGTACTGAGAAATAATCAAACGCTTGCTTGCTCAGCCTTGTTGCCAGTGCTCAGGTTTCTTATCAGCTCCTCTGGGCACCTCAAACACTCTTCTGGAGGCAGAGGCCTTTAAGCACCAGACCTCCCTCTGGGTCATACTGGATGTCTCCCATTACGGGTTCTGAATATGCTCCCTTCTCCTGCCTCAGGCAACCTGGTGCTTGTAAGTATTCAGATGCCAGGGCTATAAAGCGATTTAAGTGGAAATTTGCCGAGGACAAAAACGGAGGTGAGAGCCAATAGGAGGGAGGAGAAATCCACCTGTTTGGGATTCTCCGTGAAATGAATGTGAACATAATTCTTGGCATGGCTTTTGCCTTAAGCTTGGACTCGATGATCTTGGAGGTCTTTTCCAGCCTTAGCGGTTCTGTGATTCTGTGATTCTAAATGTGAGAGCAACCACATTAGTAGCAAGAAAACAAAGTTTTGACACATGCAAGCAAGGCAGGTTCAGCTGCCCAATGTTTCTGCTGCTCCTCTGAACTGCTCAAGCACTAGGAACACCAGCAGGGATTTGGGAGCGATATTAAGAGGTGCTGCCCAAATGCCTTCTACACTAATACCACTGTAACTACTGAGACTGCTTTAATATCATTCATAGAATCCAAAGTGAATGGGTGAAAAAGAAAAGTCTGTTGAACAGGTTCAAATAAGGGGAAACTAAGGCACAAGTCTGAGGCTCACAGGGAATGCAAAGTGGAGGTCACATCTTTTCAGACTCTGTGTCTACTGTGTTGCCTTTGGATCTTGCACTCTCCCATGGGACATTGTGTTAAAGCCCTAATCTCTGCAAAATATCAGGATTCCCGCAAGCCTCTTTACTTTCCATCCCTCTAAAACCATTCACCACAAAGCACTGTACAGCAGTGTTCAATAATGAGGTATCACCTGTCACTCCAAAGACTCCCAGGTTGCCTCCATGGTCATTTATGGCACTGTGGAAATGCAGCTGCCTCTGTGCCAGAGGCCAATGGACAACACATGTTACAGCCAAGGGCAACTTTTGGTCAGAAACGTGCTTTTATGAGCAGTGTCTACAAAACTTCAGAAGTCGTCACGGGTCTTAAAAACCCAACATCCCAGCGTGTGACGAGCTGCACTGAACCCAGTTAACCCATACTGGAGTGCAAAAGTGCCCCACCCTATTTCTTCGTTATTGTTTTGTGAAAGAAAAATACTGGAATTTCATGCTTGGTTGTGGTCTCTGTCCATGCACTGCCGGATAGCCAGCAGCATGGCTTTGATGCTGATCAGGAGCAGGCATCTGATCACACTTCTGTAGAATGGGAAAGCACACAATATGAGGCTTAAAATTTTCGTTGTGATGAAGTAAAAGCAGTTCCAGATGATGGGAAAACTTGTAAGCCATAAAGCCAGTATGGTGCAGAAAAGTATCATGGTAAAATGATAAAATACAAAGTCTTCTGGGATAAAATTAAATAACTGCTATTGTTTTTGGGGGTTTTTTTTGGAGCAAATTTGAACCAGTATGAGTTTATACTGGATCAGTGTCATGTACCAGCAGTGTATTTAATCCACTGCTCAGAGCCCTGGAGCTAGATTTATGGCAGCTTTGGACCACAGCCTCATGTAGTTCCTGAGGCCACGATATTCTGAAAGAACAACCCAGATTTGGCAGGGAGCTCAAATAATGACTGTGGCAGTTATTTTCTGTCCACATTATGGATCACGTTGGAAACACCCTCTCCCTGTCACCTGCCTTGTGTCCATCTAACTAAGGTATGTAATTCATTAATAGGGTGAATTAGAGGAAGAAATGTGATTCCTCTTAGCATGGTCCCCCTACATCCAACTCTGCTTTTGTTCCCATCCTTCCAGCTTTACCTCTGATTTTGCATGGATTATGTGAGGACTTTCTACAAAGGGACATGGTGCAAGCTGTCGCAGATGTGAGTTATCCACATGAAAACAAGGAGCAAGAGTTAATGGCAGTTGCCAGAAATATAATCTTCACTTTTTTCCATCAGATTGTGCTGAGTCCAAGGGCTGCATCTCTCTGCACCTCCTGAGCAGCACTGACTGATGGCTCTGCCTCAGTGTGCCCAAGCCTGGCAAAGGGAGCTGGGAAAAGTCACACTGGAGGGAAAAAGACATGGTAAACCAAATATCTGTCACAGCCAGATGAAGCTGCAAGCATCCTCCCCAAGACAAAGGGGCAGAAATAAATGAAAATCCGAGCACATCTGTAATTACAGAGGCATGTAAGTGTGCACATTACACACACATATCTGTCTTCTCAACATAGACACATTTAGAGTAGATTATGGAATCATATCTGACTCCATAATTAGGTTTGAGACTTTATAATTAGATCAGATAGTCACCTTTCTATGTAAGTAACTAACTATCACACAGGGCTTGCAGGAGGGCCAACTGAATGATTAAACAACTGACACGGCCATAAATCACAAGGACAATAAAAGCAATACTGCCCAAGGTACAGCTGTGGCAACTGCCAGCGTAGCAAAGCACCCATCTGCAGGAGGAGGAGAGGTCCCCATCATGCTCCCCAAGGACTTTTCCAAGCTCCTGCTTGAGAGCTCTAGCAAGGTTTTGTACACCTACTCAGTCATAACCTAAAGCTGCATCACAGTGCTGAGAAACGGAGTGCAGTCATCAGACTTGTGAACACCTCCTCACAGAGACTTCTGGTCTCTAAAATGATCAAACTTCTCCCACTTGTTCCCTCTGAGGCAGACAACAAAAATTTGGTTTGTGTTGAAAGGGACCTTAATGACCATCTTGTTCCAACCCCCTGCCATGGGCAGGGACACCTTCCACTAGACCAGGTTGCTCCAAGCCCCATCCAACCTGGCCTGGAACACTTCTAGGCATTCACAACTTCTCTAGGAAATCGAGGTGTAGCATTTGATCCTAGTGACATCAAGACCTGGCATGTGGTTTTTGCCCATTTTCCTCGTGAAGATTAGGCCTCCAGGACACTGAAAAGCACAAGGAGACGCCAGCTGTGCCTCAGCTCATTACAACACAAAAAGCCAAGCCGGTAGATTTGCCTAAGTCAGGTCAACACCAGGTTGCTGAGCTCCCAGACCAATCATCATCACTCTCAGCATGGTGCACAGAGGTGACTCCTGGGATGACCCAAGAGACCACCTCAAGCACTCTGCTGGATGCACCAGTGTGTGCCACTGCAAGGATAAAACTTATTCCATTAACAACAGCCATAAAACTCTTTGGGAGGAAGTGTCAATGTGCACAGAAGGGGACTTAAATACTCACTCCGTTCCAGCCAGCTCTTGCCAAGCACACCATCCTGGAGGTAGCGGCAGCTACTCCAGGCTACAAATGGAAAGTTTTATGGGTATTTAGGGAAAGGTTATTGGCACAGAGATCAGCCACAGAAAGCAAAATCCTGTACAGTTCCATCATCTGTGTTACCAAACTTTCCTAGATTGACTCTGCTCTTGGAGAGCTGCCATCATACACAGTAGCCTCCTTCTAACACTGTCATGGCAGGGCAATAATCTCTTCTTCTCCCTCTGATCAAACATTTCCCCCTGCACCATGAAATGTGTGGAAAATTATTTCTCTGTATAAATCATTAATGAGAGTTTTGTTTTTATTTACTGCTGCTGCCACAGGACTCCTTTCACCTTTTTTTTTCTCCCCTTCTCCATTATTTCATTTTTGCTTGCACATGTGCCAAATAGACCAGCTTCCTCTTCCTTCGGGAAAAACAAAGAAATAAATAAAATCTAACAACACATCTGATAGGGAATGAACCATGTCTTGGCTCAGCATCCATTCCTCAGAGCCGTAAGTGATGGCACAAGGAGGACCTAAAAGGCTCCAGTCCAGGGTCTATCCCGTGCCCAGTCTGGAGCCTGTGCAAACAACACATCCCATGTTATTCCATTCTGCATGCTTCAAATGATGCTGGGAGTAGGAAAGGTTGGATTTTGTCCATCCAGGACTGCACTGTGTGTTTCCACGCTGAGTAAGCAGCGGTGTCTTGCTTGGTGCTGTATAATACACCGAGCATCCCTAGCGTCAAAGAGGAGCTGTGAGAAAACAAGGTGTCTAAAGGGCATACAAAAAGAATAGCAATAATTTGGGGTATTTAGAGGAAGGCACTGGGGCTGCTTTGTCCTGCAGAGTACATCAGTCTTTTGGGGAATGAGAGTGCCGGGGCCGGCAATACAAGAAATTCCCTTAAAGCCTCATGGATAGAACAAGAAGAAGAAAAATCAGGAGGCAAAAGCAGCACAGGACACAAGTGGATGCAGCTGGATGCACACGGGACAAAGAGCAGCCCAGAGTGCTGGGACAGTGATATCAAGAGGCACAGAAACATTAGTTGGGAGCATGCTGGTGGGAAGACCTGAGGCCAGGAATAAAGGCAGGATAACTGACAGCTGCTGTGGGCCAGAGGGAAGGAGCACCTTTGCCTCTAATGAGGCTGAAGAGGAAGTGGTTACAGAAGTGCTGGGTGAAGTTGAGTCAGAAGGAGATAAAAGCCTGCTGAGTATCCGCACGCCTGAAAGGCCTCTCCAATTCAATTACTTCACTGTGCTCTTTGCACACATCGGGCTCCCTCCAAGGCAGCAGAGAGGGTCAGGAGCCCCAGATTCACCACTCAAATCCCTATTGAAGCAGGACCAGGACTTTGGTCTATTACTCCCATAGAATCATAGCATCACTAAGGTTGGAAAAGCCCTTTAAGATCGTGGACTCCAACCATTCGCCCAGCACTGCCAAGGCCACCCCATGTCCCCAAGTGCCACATCTACACATTTTTTTGGGCACTTCAAGCATGATGATTCTAAAACTTCCCTGGGCAGCCTGTTCCGATGCCTGACCAACCCTCCAGGAAACAATTTATTCCTGCTATCTAATCTAAACCTCCCCTGGAGCAACTTGAGGCCATTTCCTCACATTTTGTCATTTGTAATACTTATCACACCACTGGCTCCATGAGGATGTTAAAGGTTGGGATGGGATCAACACTTGGAGGGAATCCAAGGTCAAGTCAGTCATGAGTGCCCCCTCTCTTCGTCAATGACCTATGGATTGCTGTCTCTTAATCTGAATCCTTCACTTAGATCCCAACCAAGCAAAGTTTTGTCTGTGGGCTGTGATGCGCCAAGAGAACCCTGAACTAAGGTGTTGGTGCTGCTGCTCCCCAGCTGGAGATGAGTATATGTTTGAATAAGTTCTCAGTTGCTACCTAGGACCATGCTACAGCTTATTGTTATTTTAATTTTCACTCACACTGCTTTTTTTTCAAAAGTCTTCCTTTGAGGGCCTTGGGAGGTCTATTTGCTGACCTAAGGGTGACGAAAATGTTCTGTCCTGAAAGTCACACCTAGAAGACAGCATGTTTTAGGAGCAGATGTCTCTTCAATGCTGGTGATAGATGTGGAGGAGCAGGACTCATGCTCCTGTGAGTACCTCCCATGACACAGAACTCTAATCTAATGTAACCAACACCTGTAAAAAAATGACATTTATGACTCCTATCCAATGGGATTTGTTGGGACATTGCCCTTCTCTTTAAGCAAAGAGACTACAAGAATACCATTGACTTCAGGATGTCTACACTCTAATCTGTCATGGCACCAGAAAGAATGGCCTCCAATTTTTATCTCACTGAAAGACCAAAAGATTACAGAGGCCATCAAGAAGCCCTGTATCCATAAGATAGAGACTGCTGTCCTCTTCAAAAGCATGTAGTTAGAATAATTCAAAAAGGGAAAGCATTTCCTCTTTCCACTCTCATTTTTTGTGAATAAATTGAGAAAACCTGATTGCTGGGGAGACTTACTCAACTTCTCAGGAAGAACACTGTCATAAAGTAGAGGGAAAGCATGACATTTTTCAGCTCATTAGGTAAAGATTTGTGGAAATTACAAGGATGTGAATGTATGGATTAATATTTTAAACTGATTTGCAACCTTAGGAACAATGGACATGTACAGTAACACTTTGCCCAGATGCCTGCTACAACATTTTACAGGTATACAATTCTGTTCGAACACTTACTGAACTCCCCCAGTTAAGCTTTGTGTCTCTGATCCCTTCTGAAAGAGAACTGAGGAATTCAGCAGAGAGTTATTCCCTTTACAGAATTCTATTGAATCCCCACTACAGAGCTCCATACCAAGGCTTTAGAGAGAAAAAAAAAAGGAAAAAAAAGGAAATTAAAAAAAAGAAAACAACCCAAAAAAACTACAGGAAGGATTTCCTTGTCTAGGAAACTAACAGGATTTCAGAGGAGTTTCAGAGGAAACCCCACTGCATTCTCCAAAGGCAAGTATTTAGCAAGTCTTGAGGAAAGGTAGGCATGGATCACAGCATCACTCCAGCATTTGCTGGGTCTGGAAACACAGAGGGAAGTTAGGCCAGTGTCCAAGTCTTAGAAATCACATAAGTAGGACATTCAGGATACGTGGATTCATATGGAGGGAAGACGTGACTGTAACGCCTTGCAGCTTGACCTCTGGTTTGAGTATCATCATTTTCTCCCTTCCATCTTAAAACTGGCTTCTCCATCTGCTAAAATGCCAGGACAGAAAGAGAGTGATTCATTGTGTACATATATATCTCAGTTTTAAAGGTTAAGGCTAACAAAAATTTCAAAGTAACTTAAAACCTCAGGCTTCCGATCTTTAACCCATCTCTAATTTTGAGGTATTTGACTGAGTCCTGGGTTACCCCGTGCTTGCCTACCACACATTCTTCTGAAAAGCTTTCCCAAGCACTGTTACAAGTTATATCATACTACAGTAGAGGAAACTTTGCTCTCATTGCTGCCATCCTCACAGAGCCCTCATCTGCCCAGGGCTGCATAGCAACCCTTACAGAAAAAAGAATTCACTCCTTCAGAGGTACTGAGGAGCTGAATAAGTCACCCCACAGCAGTATTTAGCCACAATCCCAGCTCCTCCCAATATATGGAGCCAAGCCTGGGGTCACCTCATGCTCTGATGCTCACCAGGACAGGTCAGAGCCTTGCCACCACCTTCTGACTTCAGGTTTGCATGGAAATTGGTCTCTTCTTGCACGGCTTTTCCACACATTGTGCTCGCTTTCAAAAGAGTGTATTAGACTCAACAGTCCTACTCAGGAAAGGTAACTCGGGCTCATCCTCACCACCTGCACAGCTTCTATTTTCCCTGGAAAACCCCTGAGCTGGATGGACAAGTACACAAGCCCCACTGTGCCTACTCTTAAGCAAGAGTAAACCTGACCCAGGGATCTGTGAGCAGCACCAGGCTCTGTATTCCCAGAGTACTTCCCTGGCCAGCTTCCTCTTTGGTCACATGTTCTTCCAAGTTTCTGCTTGGTCTTTTGGAGAGACATAAAAGACAACAAAATCCTAAATGAAATAATGTCAGAAGATTTCTTTTCATATTCAGTCATCCCAAACCTTACTTAAAAGCTCATCATTGCATTTGGACAACCTCTCCTCCAAAGTAAATCCAGCTCCACAAGGGCAGAATAGCTCCTAACTCTGCTCTCTCTCAAGAGCTGATAAACAGAAATTAGCTACTTCCTTCACTCATTTCCTCAGCTCTGAAAGATAAGCTGTATTATTCTCTGACTGTTTTTATTCAATTTAAGAAATTATTTTGTCTTCCTTTATTCCCCCAGCTGTTTATTCCCTTAACTTTGCACTCTTTACGATCAGTTAAATGTGAATTTAGAATCCAGTTGCCTGTTGCAGAGCTGTGCTTGGTCCCAGCATCCAGCAGACCTCTAAGCAGGTCCAAAAATGCAATGAACCTTTGAAAGCACATCAGATGAAGCCTTCTGATTGGGAGGAGAAAGAAACAAGTGTTTCTTTCTCCTCCAAGTGTTGCTAATCACACCCACTTGCAAACTGATTTCATGTCTGTATCAGAAGGAAAAAGGAGTCCCAAAATCAAAAGTTGAGAAATCACTTTCAGATCTGACGTTCCCCCCAGGCTCAAACACAGAACTGAGGGATTTCAAAGTCCATCTTTAATCAAGGTGACAATTTCCTAAAAGCGTAAGTGATTTTATTTCCTCAGCAAGAATAGCGGGAAAGAAAACTCTTTTTTATCAAGCTGGAAAGAGACAAAGTAATGAGAACCGAACCTACAATAGCAGCAAAACCAGTCCCAGTAGAAACCACAAGCCCTGCAGCAAAACACTGAGGACTTTCTCCTCTAAGGTTGTCCCACAGAGTCTCACCTTTCTCGCTTTGGGCTAGCCCTAAACTTTGGATTGATGCTGCAGTAGGATTTCCTGGACTTCTCAGCAATGAGGCTAGACCTTGCTATGGATTTCCTTTGATCACGTATTATTTTATAGGTCACCTATATTAGAAAAATATTCCTCCCTGTGAGAGTGGTGAGGCCCCGGCACAGCTTACCAAGAGAAGCTGTGGCTGCCCCATCCATGGAAGTGTTCAAGGCCAGGTTAGACAGGGCTTGGACCAACCTGGGATAATGGAAGGTGTCTCTGCCCATGGCAGGGGGTGGAATGAGATGAGGTTTAAGGTCCCTTCCAACACAAATCACTCTCTGATTCAATGGTTTTTACACACATTTGCTGCCCTTGTCTCATCACCAGAAGCATACTTAATCACAGCGCTCACAAATCTAAAACCCTGTGTGCCTACATGCCATGGTAGGCAAAAATGGTGCTGCATTTTCTGAACACGGCTTAAAATCTGTCCCTCCGTGCTTCATGGAACACATTTTGGCAGTTATTAATTCTGCCTTTCAACATCGTCGCAGACCCACAGATCACAGATACTCCAGAGATGGGTAGTTAATGGGGAGCAAGGAAAACCGCCTAGGCATATGGTTAAACAAATCAGTCATCAGTTCAGTGGGACAGCTTTCATTTCCATCACAGCAATCTGTTGGATCCCAGAACTGTTTTTACGTGGTTCATTAGACAATAGCCTTTCTTGCTACTACTTGGGTCAAGAGTCAAAATTGCTGTGTAATTGCAAGTCTCAGGGCACAAGGCAAGAGTTTTTCAATCCTGGAGGGTGTTGTCCAAAGGGGAAAGAAAACAGAAGGGAAAGATTATGCGTGAGCAATTGAACCCTACTGAGAGGGGAAAAAAAGTCACTGAAACTGGGATTAGGCAAATCTGGTAATGGAAAACAAGAGTCCTGTTGGTAAATTGGCACTTGCACCTAAGAGATGTGTGTGGTGAGGAAAAGGAGCTCAAAGGATGGGTCAAAAAAGAGCAGAAGAGGAGATTAAGAAGCATCTGAAGCCAAAAAATTATGGTTGGACCTTTTTTGAACATTTAATTCCTTGGGTTAATTAAGCACACAGCGATAGCAGTTGTTAGACAAGAACAGTTCCCAACTTAATCAAAGTATATTATTGAAAACAATACAGAGCAACCTCAGTAGAGAAACCAGTATACATCAAATCAAGCTAAATAGCTCAGTTATGATCATTATTAATAATAAATCATGGCCACTGTTTCTTTTGTTTGCCAACAACCAGCATAGTTTATGGCTCTGCACAAACCTAACACACCATTTTATAGCATTTCAAAAAGTGCGTCCTCCTAAAATGATAATGTGTTAATAATCTATGCTGGGCTTTTTGGCAGGAATCAAAAAGCACAAACGACTTGAAATAACATCAGCTAAAAATTATTTATTCCTCATCCCTAGTTGCAGAGAAAACAGAGGTTTTCTTGGCTCAGTTACTTCTCAATAGACTTCTGGTTTCAATTAAAACTTTGAGTCTGAGAAGTTTAGAAAAAAAAAAGTTGAAGCCAATAAGAGATGGAAGAGAAGTCTCCATTCACTGACTGTTTCTGCTTCTTTTTTTCCCTATTTTTACATAACCCTTCTGAGCTAAGAGCCCAGATTAAAGTACAAGTCCATTGTGTGGATGGGTTTTTTTCTCCTTTCAGCTAAAAAACAAATGGAGATGAAAAAAGTTTCTCCTTTGAGTGGAAGGAGCTTCTGATGAGGGGTGTAATCTCAGCAAAGGCTGAGGAAGTGCAGAAAGCTGTGCATGAAACAGACACTTGCACATTTTCCCATAAACGTGTCCAATCCCTGGAAATGTTCAAGGCCAGGGTGGATGGGGCTTGAAGCAACCTGGTCTAGGAGAAGGTGTCCCTGCCTTGAGGGAAAATGGGGTTGGAACGAGATGAGCTTTAACATCCCTTCCAAACAAAACATTCTATGATTCCCTGGTAGGATATTTTTCTGCTATCTGTCCACTTGTTTCCTCAGGTTCATACTGTCACTGCCTGTCTCTTGACACCTGGTAATACCATTTCTGTAGCCTGCACCAAGTTAGTCCCGTATGCAGGGGCTTTCAAATCAGTATTTGTTCCCATTTGGGCCCATAATATCCCACACAGGACTAGATTTGCCAGCAACCCTTTCCTCCTGGAACAATTCCATCCATACCGGGAGGCTCAGATGCTCTCCCTGACAGCGGAGCGCTGACCGGTTCTGCGCTCTCCTCTCCCCACTCCTCTCCATCCTTTGCCGTGTGACAGACGGATACAGAAGGACACACGGCGGGTCCCCCCCACCCCAGAGCAGGGCCACCGCAGGCCGGTGGCTAATGAAACACCTCTGTATACCGGGGAACAGCCTGCCAGGCTCCCCTACCCTCCTCCCTCCATCGTCCTACTCCTCCCAGAGCCCGGCTGGGTTAGCCCGGCTCACGGCAGCCGCGGGGACACCGCCACCCCACGGCGCCGGAATGGGTGGGTACTCCCCTCGCATCTCCCCATGCATCCCCCATGCACGTCCCCCACGCACGAAGCCCCCCGCATCACCCCTCCCGAGGCCAGGGTGACCTGCCCACCCAGGGGTGTCCGAGCCGAGTGTGCCCTGTCTCCCTCCGCCTCGCCGGGTTGGGCTCCCGGCGGCCAAGTTGCCCTTTGAGCATCAGGCGTCAGGCCCGGGATTATCGGGGCCATTTATTTGAAGCGGAAACGAATCGGAAATCCTTCTCTCAACTGCCTTTCGGAGACATAAATACAGCAGGCAGGGGCAGCGCGGGGAGCGCCGTGCCCGGTGGGGCGGTGGGATGTTGGGATGCGAGCACACGGACACGCTCACACGGACGCACACACACACACTCGCTCACAGCCGGGGGCAACAAGGGGTAAGGGGGACCCATTTCCCGGTCCCCGCCGGGGAAACACGGCGAGGAAGGGGTGTGAGTGCGAGTGCGAGTGCGGGTGCGAGTGTGAGCGCGAATGCGAGTGCCCGGCGCTGGGCAGGAGCCTTGCGCCAGGGCTGGGGTTGACAATAGCCGCCCGCGGCTGCGGGCTGCGTGTTGCCCCCTCTTCCCCAAACCACCCCCCAGCCCGATAATATCGGCGCTATTCAGCCTGTCCATAGCTGAACTTCACTTCCACCCGTCGTGGGGGCAAAAGGGGCCGCCAGGGTCCCGGGGGCGGCAAACACCGGCTTATCGAGAACCATTATCCAGCCACCGAGCGTGGTGGGGGTGGTGGCGGGGGCGGAGGGGTGTCCCGCTTCGCTAATTGCTACCCCCTCCCCCCCACCCCGCGCCCCGTCCTCCCGCTTCGTTGTTCCCCCAAATCGCCGCTTTTCGGGGCTGCGTGTCCTTTTCAATGTCAAAACGCGCCGGGGCCACCCCGGGGCAGCGGCGCCCCCCGGTTCGCCCGCGGAGCGCGGCCGCGGGGCCCCGCGCACACACGCGCTCACACTCGCACACACACACATCCCCATAAGGTTACAGTGCTGCTCTCTAGCTCCACTTAACCTGCAATTTACGAAGCGGGGAGAGGGGGGGGGGTCGTGTGTCCCCCCCCCCCCAGTTTCCACAGGCACACACATAGCTGCCACCTACACGTATAAACACATACAGGCTACCAAAGCGGGGGCCGCGAGAGGGGGTATAAGGCGGGGGTGGTGGTGGGGGAAATAAATACATTATGCAAACTCCTAAAAAAAAAAAAAATTCTAACCCCTTCCCAGTAGCACGGTCTTACACACACCACCGGTACCCCCCCGCCCCACGGCAACCACACACAGACACACACACATGCCCCTAAGCAGGCACAAAGCGTGGGGAGGGAAGGGGTCCGAGGGGATGGGGAGTAGGATCGCATGCAATGCATAGAACAGAAATAGTCCCCCCTCCCAAAAAATAAATAAAGCCCTTTTCCGCGCCATTGCAAAGTCACAACAGTGAAAGAAGAAAAAAAAAAAAAAAAAGGGACGACATTAACTTTTACATGCAGAAAGGGGGAAAAATACAAAAAAGCAGGGGGGGAAGGAAAAGGAGAGAGGCGTACGACCCTCCTGCAATTCCGATCATCAAGGCAGACCTTTCCTCGATGCCTCAGAATTTTTGTTGCTCTTTTTTTTTTTTTTCCCCGCATTTACTGACCCATATCCCCAAAACGGCAGCGGGGGCTTCTTAGTAGCTTCCTCTTCTTCTTCTTTCTTCCTCCTCCTCCTCCTCGGATTTCCCCCTTTCTTGTCTCTTCTCTTTTAGATCCCGGTTTCAATCCCTCGCCACAGCCCCCAAAGGTGCTTTTGCTTGTGTTGCGGCAAACCCATGGCGGTGTTCATCTGTCAGATGGGGATGAGGGGAGCGCCCGGCCGCGCAGCGCACGCAGAGCGCAGAGGGAGGAGGGCGGGGGGAGGAGGAAGGCACCGGGGAGAGGGAGATGGACGGACAGACAGACGGAGAGATAGCTCGAGAGATAAATGGTAGATAGAGAGGGATAAATAGAGCGAGATAGAGCGAGAAAGGGGGGAAAATGGCGTCTTGGAAAGCCGGAATCCCGGAGTAAATCAAATTAACACGCAACACCCAGAGCAGTCCCGGCTAATTTTAGCAGGATCCAAAATAAAATGAAAAGGAAAAAGGGGGGTGGGTAGGAGGAGAAGGGGGGGATAGGGGGGCGGGGGGTGAAAGAAAGGAGGAGGGGGTAAGAAGGGAGAAAAAAAAAGGGAGACCGAAAAAAAAAATGCCCCTCAATGCACTGGATAAATTCCTGGATTAGAAATCGATGGAGCTGGTCTCCAGCTCTCTCGCTCTTTCTTTTCTTTTCCTTCTTTTAAAATTTTTTTTGGAGGGGGGGCTCTTTTGCTCTTTGCTTGTTGTTGTTGGTTGGTTGGGAGCCTTTTGCAGGGGGGCGAGGTTGCGGGGAAGCGTTTTCGGTTTTGCTTTTCCCGGCGAGGAGTTTCAAAAATATTTTTAAAAAGAAAAATGAAAAAAGAAGAAAAAGAAAAAAAAAAACGAAGGGGAGAAAAAAAAAAGAAAAGAAAAGAAAGAAAAAGAGCAAAGCCCCGCCAGGAGAAAAGGGCTGCTTGGCGGCGGCGAGGAAGCTTCCCTTTATCCCTGCTCTCCCTGGGCTCCGGAGCGGGTGCCGGAGCTCCGGCGGGCTGCGGGGCTGCGGCCGCCCGCCCCGCTCCGCTCCGCTCCCCGCTCCCCCCGCGCCGCCCCGCGCCGGGCCGGGGAAGGGCGAAGGGAAGGCGGAGGGAAAACACCCCCTTCTCCTGATGGGGCCGGAGTCGGTGCTCGCACACTCACAAGGCGCACACACACCCCCGCATCCCCTTCCCCGCTGAGAAAGGGTGCGCCTGGGGGCGGCTTTTTGCTCCCCCGCCGGATTTTTCCTTTCTCTGTCTTTTATTTTGTCTTTTTGGTCTGGTTCCCCCCCCCCGCCCCCCCCGCTCCCTGCAAGGGGCGGCGATTTGCTTAAGCAGATCTGGGGGGCTGATGTCTCTCTCTTTCCTCTGTTTCTATCGCTCGCTCCCGGAGTCCTGCAGCACCGGGGCGGGGGGAGGGGGCGAAGTGTGGGGAATAAATGGTAATGATCAGGCACACGCACACACACACACACACACACACACACACACGCACGCACGCACTCGGTGTGGCTGCAATGCTCAGCTCTGGGTTAATGTACTCAACAGTGCCACTACCTGACACAACTGCAGCACTGATGGGGGCAGGGGAGAAAAGGCAGAGGAGGTGAGATTCAGGGCAGGGCTATTTATCCCGTTTATCCCACTCCAAGCTCAGTCTCTCCCACGCCCTCCCACCCGCCCCACCCCCCCCCGCCAGCCCCCCGTGTGCTTTTCACTGCCAGCTCGTGGCCTGTGTGAGAGATTTTTGGGGTACAGTGACTGCTGTTCAGATCATGCTGAGAATTCCCTCTCTGAGGCTGGGGGAGATAAGCAAGGACTCTCAACTGCTAATTTAAGGACTAAATCCACACCCCACACACACAGCTTTCAGAATGGACTGCTAGCAGTGCACAAAATACAAGAGGAACTCGGCTGCAGGCCAGTGGAGCTGTGCAAAATTCGAGTTGTTGGGCTTTTTCTTTCCCACCCTTGCTCTGCCAGCAGTCTGGATGATGCTGCCTTTTGGGTTGCCAGCTGGGCAAACCTTTACTCACAGGAGTAAATTGTTGGCTTGCCTGAGTAATCACAGAGATGATGAGGAGGAGCCCCCAGAGGAGGGAAGGCTTGTGGAACGGAGCCGTGGAATTGTACTTACGGATGAAAATAATGTTCTGGGGGTGGGAGGGGGAATGTAGGGGGTGCCCCACTGTGTTTCTCTGCATGTTTGATCCCTTGCAAAGATGGGTTCCCTGTCCCAGGGTGCTGCAGGAGGCTCTAAGTACACCAAGTCTCTCCCCTTTGCTCTGGGGCAGACGGTAGCTTCAGAGCATCATCCTGAGTGACCTGAATTCAGTGTGCAGCTGATGCAAGGGCTGGCCCTCACCTGCCATGGAGGCTTATTCATGTGCCTTACAGCACAGAATCATAGAATTATGCGGCTTGGAAGGGGCCTTAAAGATCTTGTTCCACTCCCTGCCATGGGCAGGGATACCTTCCACTACCCCAGGCTGCTCCGAACTCCCATCCCACCTGGCCTTGAACACTTTCAGGGATGAGGCAGCCACAGGTCCTCTGGGCAACCTGTGCCAAGGGCTCACCACCCTCACAGCCAAGAATTTCTCCTAATATGCAATCTAAACCTGCCCTCTTTCAGTCTGAAGCCATTCCCCTTGTCCTGTCCCTCCAGGCCCATGTAAAAGCCCTTCTCCAGCTCTCTTGGAGACCCTTTAGACACTGGAAGGGGCTCTGAGGTCTCCTCAGAGCCTTCTCCTCTCCAGACTGAAGAACTGCAGCTCTCTGACCCCGCTCCCTTAGGAGAAGCAGCAGATCTGCAGCACAGGTCCCAGTGTAACACCAAACGGGCAGAAGAGATTTGTGGGCCCACAAGATGCCAGCACAGCCCTCAGCAGACCCAGCTGCCTGAGTGAGTATGTGCCCTCAGCTCCGCTGGGCTCCTGGGAAAAGTTCCTGGCTAAAAACCACTCCAAGCCATCGCTTCCCTGTGGATCTCCCCACATGACTGAGATACCTGCAAACCCCAAACACGGGAGCTGAGGGGCAGCAGCCTTGTGCCTCTCCTCCTCTCACGGCCCTTTCCTCCTGCTTCTCCCCACCAATAGTAGAAAAGAAATAAATGAATAAAGTACACAAGGAGCCCCTCAGATGACGACCAACAGATCAACCCCATCTCCATCCCAAACAAATGCACGACTCACAAAACTTTCGAATCGGAAATGTCGCACTGAAAATGTTGACATTTCTGATTGAAACCAAACAGGGGCTGTCGTTTCCAATCAGCTCTTTGACATGGAAGGGAGGCTTGTTTGTTTGAATTAAATCGCCCAACTGGAGCTACATTTTGTCATTTTGTATCTAAACAAAGCAAAAAAGAAACAGTTTCAACATTTCTTGGCAGAACTGGTAGTGACATTTCCTGTGAGGAATTCTGGTTTTAGAAACTTTTGGCAGGTGAACTCTCTGGTCAAAGAACTCCACTGACCATCATCTTCCTCCTTGGAATAAGCTGACACATAGTTATGAAATAATTGGCTTAATTAAATTAACACAGAAAACCAAATTATGGAATCAAATCCTCAAAAAAAAAAAAAAAAAAAAAGAGAGAGAGAAAGAAAAGGAAAAAACCACTTTTCCCTCTGCTAGAAAATAATATTTTGATTATATTAAATAAATTTCAGATAAAAAATGTTTTGTGAGCCTTTTCTCTGTTTATTTGGTGTTAATTTTCTTCTGGAGAATATACGTATAGTAAACAAATGTATTTAAGCAGCCCCACATAAACAATTTCAAAGTGAGCTCAAGTTAAGAAGCAATAGAGATAATGACTTATTTAATGCTCAGTTTGAAAACATGGCAGAATTTAAAGAAACAGAAATAAGAAAGACTCAGACCTAGTAAAGGAAGTTTGTGATTCACCCAAAGCTTTTTTTAGGCTTGTCATGCGTGTAACTGAAAGAAAAAACAATCACACCTGGTTACTCTTACTTGTAGACATCAAACTCTGCCAGGATAAATTTCATAAGCAGAAAAAGACCCATCCCTTTGAGTGGCCACCTTGTAGGACATGTGTGCATAAATCAATGTGAATCACTGCTGACATCAAAGGTTTTCTGACCTGTGGTTTTGTCTTCTAGATCTAGAAAATTTTCCGTCTTTCAAAAAACCTCCTCCCTCTGCCTCTGCTGTGTGTCAAGGAGTTCAATCTAAGTGGATAATCTTGAAGAGGAAGTTTTCTCCTCTTTGTTCTTTTCATTTAAAAAAAAATATGATGGCATTCATAAAGTGGGTTTGGTTCTCCAGCAGACCTGAGATGAGTTTCCTATTTGTGCCTAACAGTCTACACATAGCCTTGACTGCATGAGACAGATGTTTTATAATGAAGGCCATGAGCCTGTTATTTTTATATAAATAACATATTGAGTTAAATATCTATATAAGTCTCACTCGGTTCAAGGCATGAATTAAAATTATGCAAAATTATTGGGTGATTTGTAAGTCAATGTGGATAATACAAAAAAAATAAGATCTTGAGAGGCCCCCAATAAAACAATGGTAACTTTATAGGATACAAAAATGCAAACAGATCATTAAAAGTATATATTTGCTATTAAAATTGCTTAAAACAGATATTTTCCTTGTGTGTTTTGGCTTCCCAGATATCTAGCACACTTCTGAGATTTATGCAGAAGATATTTATCTATCTATCTATCTATCTATCTATCTATCTATCTATCTATCCATCTTTCTATCTCCCTATCATCTAACAATCATTTATCTATTTATATGAACACACACACAGCATTTCAGACACACAACAGTTTCCAGCTCTTTGTATCCCACTGCAATGTAAACAATGAGACATCATGTTTTGAGACAAGTGAAAACAGGGGGGAAATGTGAACATATTTCAATCTTCTTTTTTTTTCCCATCAGAAATGGTAATTCAACTGTTTGGACAAATTAGAAATAACAGAGAGTTTTAAAGTTACCCTTTTATTTTATAAATCTTTCTGACATCTGGTATCGAGTTTCAACATTGTTTTGTGAACAATGACAGGCAAGAATCAAATTTCAGGGCCAAGGGGCTGGAAACCAAGTGCAAAACTAATTTTGGAAGACATAACTCCCCTGTTTTTGTTCATTCTTCATGGTTTTAGGGCATTTATACCCACAGTACCCCCAAACGATTTCCTTGCACATTATTTTGGTAACTGAGAACTGACACCCTTGTCTCAGCATCTTCTTGACACTGAAAAACTCCGTGTTATGTTTGTTACAGTCCAAAACCAAGAGGATTTTTTTCTCCAATTCCTCAACCAGGACAATTAGAAGAAAACTTTGGTAGCTTAACAACCAGCATTAGAGCAGGGAGATGACCACATGGGAGGCTCAGGCTCAATCCCAGGCTTTCTTATCTATCTGATCTTTCCACATCCTTCTTCCCCCTGTGGAGGTGGTGTCTAAACATTTCTCTGCACACAAAAGTCGTAATGCTCAGTGATGCAGCACTTGCTGACACACCAGCAGAACACCAGGCCCTGCCCTTTGCTCAGGCTGCTCAGACACTCATGTCCTTTTGAAACCCTTTGAATATTTGCTCTTCCAACATCCATCAGTTTGTCACTGCTCTTATTGTGTGATGATGTTTCCCAGTCTTCCCCGAGCAAGCGAGAGACTCTGATCTTCTAAATGCATTAAATTCTTTCCCTCATAAAAAAATCTTCAAAGAAACTAATTACTAATAAGTTTTATTTTTTATATAATATAATATAATATAATAATAATAATAATAATAACAATATATTATTATTTAATAATATATTAATTATTAATTAATTAATTATTTAAATTTATATAATATAATAATTTTTTAATTACTAATCAAAACCCATCCCGGATTCTCATGTGCACTGCTGCATTATGATGGTGTGGATTTCCATCACAGCTTTCATACAGATTACAATTTTGCATCTATAGGTACATATAGCCTTGAATATATATACTTATGTATGTCTGAGGTTTATAAACTAGCGTAGAAGCAGCAACATGAATAAGAAGCACAAAGTATCAGCAGAAATGTAACATCAGTCAATGAAGCACAGGACAGGCAGGAGGTAATTGAAAGCTATATAATTTAGGGTGGGGAGTGGATGGAAATACTGGATCTATTTGGGAGTTTTGGCTATAAAGAATTGTTTAATCTGGCTGGGGAAGTCGTAAAAGGAATTGATAACTAGAAGTTGAATTCAGAGAAAATATCACATTGAAATGAAGATGTACGAGGTTCATAGCAATTAATCACTTCAGAAACGTAATAGGAGGATAGGTAAAAATCACCATCTCATGACATTTTCAGCTTGGAGACCGGATGGCTTCCTAGAAGATATGTTTTAGCCAAGCAAAAGTAATTGGGTTCAGGACAGGAGCAGACATGAAATGAGTTAAGAACTGCCTAACTGACAGGTCTCTGAAAACAATTGTCAATGCAGAATTATGGCCAAAGAAGAGTGTTACTAGGGTTTCCTCTTACGCTATTCATCAGTGATCTGGAAGTAAATATAAAACTACTCCTGATGACATTTGTAGATGACATTATGGTCACTGAAATAGCAAAGAATGAGAGTCCAGAAAGGCCTGACGTAGCAAACACCGCCTGGCTCGGGCAAACAAATGTGTTTTAAGGCACTAAAATGCTTCTTGTATACCCAGAACAAGAAACTGGGCAAGCCTGGCACTGCTAGCTTTGAGTTGGACCCTTACATCTGAAAGTGCTGATGTGAGTGTTGGGTTGAATTTTAGAGGCTGTCTATGAGTCTCACAGCCACATTTTAAGACATATGGTGACAAAACTGGAGAGGGTATAGAAAAGAGCAACAAAAAAAATACTTGGAGAAAATGGAAAAAAATTATTTGGTGGCAAGTGTTGAAGAATTATGTTCAGCCATCAGAAATAGATTTCATTACAGATGGAAAAAGTCTTGTAAGTGATAAAAATAAATGGTACCAAGGGACTGGACTTAGGTACCTAAACTCTCAAAGGAAGAGGGCTGGGACCATTCCTCTCTCCAACATTTTCTAAATAACAGTTTAATTGACCCCTACCCACTGTAAATCCAGCTAATTTCTAACTCTGTCCACACACTGCAATTGAAAGACATCACTCAAACATTTGGGGTCGACTTTGGGGCTGAGGGTTGCATTGCCCAGGTGTAATTCTGAATTTGAGCTGGGATTCCTTTCTGAAAATAAAATTTAACTGAAAAAAATAGAAATATCCTTTAGCCTAAGCTGAGCTGAATCCCTGATCACCCTGACAGGCTGGAGAGGGCCTAGGTGGCCTGCATGGTCCTCTCTGGCTTGGCGTCCTGGGAAATGAGTTTGCAGAAGAGTGGTGTAAATGTCTCTTGATCTTTGCCTGACAGCAATTCATGTACAGTGAATTTTTCGTAGCAGTTGCCAAATAGCACCAAGCAACATCTCACTACTTCAAGGGGAAAGCAGCCATCCAGTGACTGAAGGAGCACTGCCGTAAGGTTAGGTCAAATCACGACTTCTCCTAAGAAATTGTTGAACCACTGAAACTGGAGGGTTTTGCTTTGGCTGGGTTTGACTCAGAAAATTTCTGCAACCCAAGGTGGGTTTCTTGGTACAGAAAGGGACACAGCCTTGCCTTCATGGTTAGATCCCACAGGTGATGTGCGATTTCATTTCCAACCTGTTAAATCCGAGCAGGCACCCAAACCTCGTCTTCCAGGCCACTGCTCCGAGTGTGACACAGCTGGCTGTTCTTGGATGGGTCTACCACTGTATTTTATTAGGCTGTTCTTTTAGGCATGGACAACATTGATTGAATGAGAAATAATTGATTTGTCTTGTCCGAGTGTGTCCTCAGTCCCATGGAGAGGCTAACAATTTTTATTTCTCAGTAAATAATACAGAATGGCCTTGGCTTTATTAAAATGTGTGTACCCTGTCCTCCCTAAAAAAAACAAATCCAGCAAAGCTCAGACCAACAATCTTAAAAAAATAAGAAAATGTCTTCTACCTTGGTCTATATGATTTTCTTGGGCCAGTCTCACAGCAGGAGACACAGACCACAAGATGAAATCAGCAGTAAGAGGGTGAGCTGAGGTTGGCCTCAAAAATTATTTGGAGGAAAACAAAACGAGCATGCTCACATGCTGTCAGTAATGTGTAAAATCCTTCAGAGGGCAATGGATAATATCCATATGGATATCCATCCGTGGGTAATATACATGTGGAAAATAACCTGTTCTCAATACCTATGCACCTTCTTTATCTAAAATTTAAATCATCTGAGCTGTTCCTTCCCTCCCAGGGCTTAGCAAAACTTGACACATGGATGCTTTATATGCTTAAATTATTCATCATTGTTGTGGGACATCTGAAACTTCTGAAGATGGAAACATGAGGAACAAGGTGGATCTCATTTCAGCGTGGAGCTCCATCCGAATAGCAGTTTGCAAACATTCTTCGGGGTGTTTGGCACCACGTGCCCGGACCAACCCCTGCCAACCCGTGCGCAACGGGAACAAGAACCCACAAGGCCAGAGTGCAATATTTGGCGAGAATAACTGCTGGTATTAAGCCTCTGTCATCTGTGTTGGGTCTCATCTCAGGGGCAGCACTGTTCCCAGCCAGGCAGGGCAGGCATCACGCTGGTCAGTGCACAGAGGGATGTTTGAGCCCTTACCATGGCGAGCTGGAGCACGCTGCCAAGAAAGCAGATTATATTTATCACTTCCAGGGCTACAGCAGAGCCTCGGGATTTTGCCTTTCTCCCTTTTGCCTTTTGTCCCTTTTTCCTTGCCCGTTGTCATTTCCTGACACTCCCGGGGTGACAGCCAGCCTCGGAATCGGGTGACGCAGAGATGCCCTGCTTCAGAGGGAGCAGCCCGAGTGTCCTGGCTCCCCATCCCAAGAGAAAACCAGGCAAGAAACTCCAGGTCTGCAAAACCAGCAGCTGATTGATTCCCTGCGTTCCAGGGGAAGTGCAGCACAACTTTTCGGCTCACACCTCGGTCATTCATCAATGTTTTCCTATCGCAGTTTCTTTACCACCGAGCTAAATTAAAAAAAAAAAATACCGAAAAAAGCAACAAACAACCCAAACTTACACGTGTGCGTGGGGCTGAGGGGGTTGCGATTTGTCTCACGGCTACAGTACTGCCTTGCCTGTTTTTCCTGCCCTTTTCCGCACCAGCCTGAGTAATTTGCGAAGTTTTGGGTGGTTTTGGTTGAATAGCCATGAAGCATTGCCCTCTGCCGGCAGGTCGCACACCTGGCTGCGAGCGGCTCCTGCAGCGCCGGGGCTTGGGAGGAGATTAAAACCTCAGGCATTTCATATAAGATTGTTTAAATTTTGGGAGAAAAAAAAAAGAAAAAAGGGGCAAAGCCAGAGGGGGAAAAAAAACCCAACAAAAACATCAGCACCAAAAGGATCGCTTGTGTCGTTAGAATTTAAAAGGCAAATACATTTTTGTATTTTGGGGTGGAGTTTTTTAAAATTTTATTTTGTTCTTGTTTTAAAACATCAACTGACAAAGCATTTCTTGCTGCAGCTGCACAACAATGTGCTCATGCAGCAGCGTGTGAAATTGAGGGAGACTCATGCAGCCCCGCTGTTCATTAGGAGTGAAATGCAGGCTGAAAACACAAACGTCAAAAAGCCACTGCCAAGAAAAAAAATGTCTGAGAATGCAGATACCTTTGGTGTTGATTTGGCCCTTGATTACAGCAGGGCCTGAGCAGTTCATAGTCTCCTAGAAAAACATTTATCCTCACAATCTGCAGGACTTGAGGGGGACTCCAGTGCTCCCGTTTTGTTGACAAGGAGGCGAGGCACAAAACAAAGAAAATTATTTATTTTGGGTTGCAATGGGAGCCTTGGGCAGGAGGGCTTGGATTCATATTTCTCACACCTTTCTAGTCCATACAAGAGCCTTCCATGCTCTGAAGTTTACACCACCTCTGTCCGGCTTAACCTGTGAAGAGTTTAGGAAACAGGATATATTTTTAACTTTTTTCACTTTGATGAAACTCTGCATCTTAAATAAATTATGTAATATAGAGCAGGAAACTTCTACTGAGAGCAAGCTAAAAATAAAAGATTTTTTTTTCTTTTTTTTTTCTCTCCATCACAGCTCCTGTTCCCAAATTACACTTGCCTTGCTCAGTCTTAGAAAGTTGACACAGAACAAATTGTCCTATGTAAATTGCAAGTTTCCCTTCTGATTGACAGCAATCCACAAAGATGGATTAATTCCAGAGGAAGTCAAGCAAAGACTGTGTCACAACTATTAACCCAATTATAAAGATGTTCCAAATTGCTGTGGAGTTGCCAGCTCATCCTTCATGTAATGCCTCACGTAAATTTGAAGTACAGGAGCCAGACAGAGCACAGCTGAGGGGGATGCAATGAGCTACGTGTCGCATGTGTGCAGCTTTGCTCCCTCGGCTCCTTCGGCCTTGCTGAGGAGGGACAACCCCTCACTCCCTCCTGGAGACTTTGATCCTGAAGACACGCAGCGGGCAGCCAAGCGTATGACCTGTTACATTCTTTCTGCTTGTTTTGGCTGCTCCTGTCCTTAAACCAAAACAAGTCATTAAGGGAGCAAGGACAATTATTCTTTGCAATTTGCGTAAGGCAAAGGGAGTGAGAACAGGGGCTGCTGTGAGATTGGTATTGTCACACAACTGATGTGATTGTGCCACTCCTAACTGCAGAGCCGTGACTGAGTTTATCAAGGTCTCCTTTTGCAAGTGATAATAAACCTAATAGCTGCCCACAACTTAATATTTTTTCTTGCACCACATATGTTCACTTTTGGTCCTTGGATTACTTTTTTTTTTCTCCAGTCTCCATCTGTTCTTTTGCCTTTGAGGTACTTTAGTTACCATGGAAATGACAACATCATCTGGATGGGTGGAGCTTCATACAGTGTAAAGTTGGTTTCCTACATGAAGTGTTTTGCAAGGTATGGGGGTGGCTGACAGAATTACAGCATTCCATGTGAAAGCTTTTCGTGCTTTTGGTGTGCATCAGAGAGATACCTGTGTGTGCTCATGAATGCACGAGGCCTGTTCCAGGAGGGAGGATGCTGCTCATTTTTGATCTGCCAGAAGAAATCTTTCACTTGAGCCCTTCATGACTGATTCTTTCCAACCTTTAAGTAGCAAGTTGGATTTAATCTGTCAGGACCCAGCTGTAAGACACTTTTTGAGTCCTGTGATTGTCAGATGGGTCAGGCAAAGTGGAGAGCTCATTCCCTGGAGACGTACATCTTTTGTCAGCATTGCCACAGAGGAGAATAGGAAGAGTTAATTCAGTGGGTGGTTGTTACACAGGTTTTGTTGTCTGGTGATGTGTGTGGCATTGACTCCTTGGTCTCTGTGAGGTGTCTTGTGACTTCGGCAAGTTCCCATGACAAATGATCTGTGATTGACAATATCCAGAGATCACATAAAGCAACTGTACATGGACACCACATGTTTCATCTCAGCAAACATGGTGGATCCAGGGCAGAGCCCTTGTTTGTACCAAATCAGGCCTTATTTTGCTAGTGACTCTTTGGACTTTAGTGCAGAGCCAGAAGCTATTATCCACTATTAGCCCCTGCAGCACCTGGCAATATTGATTATACAGCCTTGTGGAGATGAAGGTATTTTAGATGAATAATGATTTTTGGCAAAGGGTATTAAGAGAAGGGCCAGATATGTCAAAAAGATGAGAACTTGGCCCATGAAACTCAGTATTAAGGTCTGTACAGTCTCCAAAAGGCTTTTAGCCTCGTTCATATATTCTGTGGATGTCTCTTAAAGAATCTGAAGTGCTCTCTGCTTGTCTAATCAGGTATGTGGATGGGGCCAGGGGATGCGATGAAAAAGAAAAGATTTTAATGGAATTCCCACTGAGACCAAAGGAACAGGAAAGTGCTAATCCGTCAGAGCGTGTGCAAACGCGGGGTCCTGGTGGAGTCTCCCAAACACAGGCAGTTCTGGCTGGCTGGGACAGCATTCAGTACTTGGAACTTTTGGTGGGGAGAGGTTGAGGAACCCACAGAGGATCATGGTGCCTTATGCAAAGTCCATGACTTCAGTCAGTGCTCTGTGTCTGCTCAGGGGGGGAGCCTAAGATTAAATCCTTGGGTCTTTTATTCTAAGCTTACTTTGTCATGTGGCTAGGCCAATAGTATTTGTTTATTTCTATTATAGTTATTTTTAGGTGGTCTAACTCCAGCTGCAGTCATTTCTTGCTACTACAACCCTTTCAAGAAACATCCTCCCCAGCAACACTGAAAATCTTTTCCGCAGAATAAAAACAAAACCAGAAACTAAAAAAATCTAACCAACTCAGCAGTCAGCATTAGAAATCATTCTCAGGGGCACGTGCCAGCAATAAATAAACTCATGATTCTCAGAAAGCTCAGAAACTGCTGGTGATCCTGGGAGTTTTTGCAGCACTTTGTGAAAATCAAGCATTTGGCCTACCATGGGCTCCAAACTCCAGGGCCAGGAAGCCTTCAGCAGTCTCCTTGGATTTTTTTTTTTTGTGTGTGTGTCTTGGCTGTGGAGAGCTGGGGCATTCACGTGTCAGGCACCATCCTGGCTGAAGCACGAGCAATTGCAGCAGCGAACTCCGGAGCGAAGAGCGTGACCTGTTATAATTGGTGCCAAGAGCTTTTAGCCGGGCGCGACAGACTTGCCCTTGGTGTGAAGGAAGCACAGGAGGAACGCTCATCAGACCGACTTGCAAGGGGAAAGTGAGGGCCCAGGGGGGAATAAAAGGCTGGTCTCAGCCTTCCTAGGGATGAGGATGTCTGAAGCCACACCTCTGCAAATACTGCTGGCGGCCGGGGACACTTCCAGCATTGCGGTGTCACGCTCCCGACACGACAAACTGCTTAATAAGTCAGCAGATGCTCCCAGCGCTGGTTTGTCTCTGGAGCAGTTTCCATCTGAGCCCAGTGTGAAGCATGTTGGAGTCACAGGGAAACAGAGGGAGAGAGGCTCAGAGGGTGAGCGAGTGGTCACCAGCACAGCTTCCAGCACCTGCTGACATGGACAGTGGGGAAAACACCAGAATCAAGGGGACAGTTTTGAAACCTCTTGGACGGACACGAGCAGGACCAAGAAAAACAAACAAAAAGTGCTCTCTTGTTGTAATATGGCAAGCGAAGAACAGGTGGGGATTCAACAGTGGATTGCCTCCAGGCATCTCAATGGTGAAATTAAATCCTTTTTGCTGCTGGCTGCTCAGCTTTCTTTCTGCTCAAACTTAAAGCTGAATTCACTGGGGTTGCTTCGGAGGTCCTCAATCACTCTTTTTTTCCTAAGGGTCAGTTTTTCCAAAGTCTCCTTGGCTCGTCACAGAAAATGCTGCCAGTCCGTTTGTCAGGATGCTTGGCCACCACACATGGACTTCACCTGTGGCAATGATCCTCACAAGAATATGGGGTGTAACAAGGGAACAGGGGATGTATTTATCACTTCAGAGCTCAGCAATCTCCAGGACAAAGTGGAAAATATACAGATCCAAAGGGAGATTGGGTATGAGAAGACAGCAACTAGTCCTAGATGTGCAAATGTGTTTTTCTTAGATTAAAGGAAGAGTTGTAAAAACCTCGATTCCAGTTGTCTCCTTCCCTTGAGCTGGTTGACAGTGGGAATTCAGCAACTGAAAGGGAGGTATTCCCAGTCCAGAGCCCAAGACTGAGTTTTTTTGTCATCAGCTGAGCAGTTGAAACCAGAGTGAGGTAAGCAGATCTCTTATTTCATAATAGATTTTTCCTTCACACTTTGTAGGAGGTGTTTTACGGCTCAGAGGAAGCAAGAAGGAAGGTAGGACTTTTTTTTTTCTGGTACAGTCCTTTGCAAGGAAATACACAGCAAGAAATTAAAAACTGGGGAATTTGTCATTGAGGTATCTGTTTTTTACGAACTGTTTGTGTTCTACATCTGGATTACAGCTTGGTGAGCAATCAACTTCTCGAGCTAAAGCTCTCAAAATAACAGGAATGTTTTTCTGAGGTTATTCAGGTTGGGTTTTTTTTTTCTTGCTGTTTCTCCCACCAAAATTGTAGACTGGGCAGGGTGGGGAGGGGAAATAGGATGAATTCAATACCTTTCTTTTTGTTGTAATTTCCTAATTTTAGGTAACTATGGGAACTAGAGGATGTGAAAACAAGGTATTTTGACTAGAAGAGATGCACCTTTTCTGCCCAAATTAAACAAAGTAATTAAATTAATGGAATGTGTATTCACACATGGTTTCCATAGATCTTAACCTGAGGGGTTGTGGGGTTTAGGGGTTTATGAGAAGGAAGCAGATACTAGTTTGCAAAGTGTCACCCCGGTCTTCTAAGGATGAAGATACTAAACTGGTGTTGAAAAGTAGGGTGGAAGGTCTGGTTCGTGGGTTTTACGTGTTCAGGGCTTCTTCACCCTGGCAGGAAGTGGGGAGAAGTGGTTTGCATCAGCTGCACTCTCTACATTGTTTTGTCGTACGTCACCAAATGCCAGGAGCTGCAGTAATCCATCCTGGAAGTGACAAACATATGATACCGTGTGGCCTGATCCTGTGGGAGGAAGGGTGGAATTTCCTACGGGTGCAGATGCCTCAAGAAAAAGTACTTTTTTTAAGCCTGGAGTCTCTTCCTGGCTGTCCCGTGCTAGTGACAAATGGATCACTATTTCAAGACTTTATGCCATTTCATCTGTCTCCTCTAGTAATTTCTATTGTTTTTATTGTAAATCTCTATTTATTCCATAGGGACCATTGCTGATTTGGACTGTGGAAGGAATCATTCCTGCATAAAGACTAAAGGGGTTTTTTTATCCTTAATTTACTGATTAGGTATTAGGTACATCTGTTATTTGTACCCTCGTTTCTAACAATCCTGTATCCGTCAGAATAAACTGTGACCTTTAGCCACAGGAAAAAATAATCTTATAAAAGGATTTACAATGAAAATGTGTACTTGTTTGATGAAAGCTGCCGGAATGGCAGCTATCCTCTTAAGGGCAGGATTAAGGTTACAAAGGCAGATGGAACATTATTATTCCCTGATCTGGTGAGCATTGGACAGTCCAGCCTGCAGGTTATTTCACATCCCATATGATTTATCCCTAACTCTGAATGTAAGTGTTCAGGGCCAGGTTGGACAGAGCTTGGAGCAAACTGGTCTGGTGAAAGATGCCCCAGACCATGCAGGGGGAATTGGACTAGATGAGCTTTAAGGTCCCTTCCAATATAAATAATTCGGTGAAAAATGAAAAAAACCCTGTTTGTTGGGATTCTTCAACAGATGTTCATAGTCCAGATAAGTTGTGTGGTTTCCATGCCATGCACCAATCTTTTCTCCTTCCTCACACCCCTTTACAACACTGAAGGCCAAGACATTTGGAGCAGAAAGATGTGCACATCACCCCTGAGATCCTGCTTGTGAGCACAGCTGTGGAAACTGAAGTAGCTGTAGATTTGTTGCTGTACATCCACAGGCAGAGACATGCAGTTACTCCTGTCCATGGGTGTTTAATGATGGGTTGGTGCTAAATTTATGTCTGGGAAAAGCCCTGCTGAAATTGGTTTTGCCCCTGCTGTGAGATTAGAAGGGTCCTGGGTTGCCTTCATATTATGGATGTGCAATCTCTGATGCTGCTGAGCCTGTATCTTCTCCTGGGGTTTGGCTGATGGGCTTTGGTCACTGTGCTTCAACACATGGACAGCGCCAAGGCTCTTTTGATGGGCGTGGACAGTGTCTATTGCATAAACAGAAGTGTTTTGCCCGGACATTTGGCAAACCATCGTGCGTCTGCACCACCAGCTCACTCCCTTTCAGGAGTGACACTGTGCTGGTCACAGCAATGTGTCCCCAGGCTTAAGCAGGGATGCAGCTTCTTGAGAAGCAGAAAAGAACAGTGCCAGAGGCAAAGATTTGCAGCTTCCATCACCCTGAGTACTTCCCTAAGAGCATTTCAACCTCTGGTTGGAATTCTGGATACTCTCTCTGGCTCATCTTTTCTCCTTGCATCCATTATTTAGCATTTCTTTATTTTTGCTTCCTCCTCTTTTTAGCTTATTCATGCTCTCACAGGAGCACCTGTGAAATATAAAACCACAACAAAATCCCTTAATCCAGTCCAGCATTTTCACTCTGGAACTTTGGTTCTTTTTCTTGAGCAAAGCACATTGTTTCCTACACCCATCAGTAGCCTTATACTCAATAGAGCTTATTAAAGGATTTTACGAATATATTCTGTCCAGGAAGGGACTAATCAAGTTTTTTATTTTTGTTTAAATTTGTTCTGATTCAAAATTGACCTTATAGAAAAATGTCTTTTCAGAATTTCCCATGGAATGAGAAGTGTGGTTAAAACAATCCCATTCCACACACGTTAAAAAGCCCCAAATAAGAAAAGGATTTGCACAAAGTTCACCCTGTACTTTTACTATTGTAACAGTAATATAACAGAGATCCCAATTCGGTTACCCACCTACATGGATTTCTAATGCTCTTAATATGTCAAGGAATGTCTGAGGTATCTCCAGGGGCCTGAAAGGTAATGCCACAGGTCTTCTGCCTTTCCAGAACAACCCATAAAACCCTTGTGGAATACTACAGGACATCTCTGATGCCAAAAAATACCTGTGTATGAGTAACAAAATTGAGCTCTGAAGTTGTGCACATCTTAATTTGGGGGTCTGTGATTTTAGTCCTATCTCTCTCTGCCTTTTTGCTGAAGTTTGATCTAATGAATCTTACTTGGTTTTGGCATTGTGGTGATTTCGGTACATGTCTAAGAGACGGTCCACTGAACTTCCTGCATGCCTGTGTTTCCTAACCTGGGTGGAAACCTAAGCAGCTCACCTGAGTGTTTAGTGTGAATCTCAGAGTGTATGTCTGAGTAAAACTTGGTTTAAACTTGACATGTCTGTCCCTGTAACACCACTATAACGCTGGCAGCTCTTGTGTCACACCAGAAGAATTCAATTTACACCATGTTTCCCTACACTTTGCAAAGCCTCAGCTAGACAGATATCCCCAGTGTTGGATGTACACACTCTAGAATCAGTTCAAACAGACAGGAAAAAAGAGGCACATTAACAAAAAGAACAGAGCAAATTAAAATAAACAAGGCTACAGATGCTGGGCTCGCTTTTGTTCAGTCGAGCTCATCAACAACACTGCCTTGACAGAGCTCCCCTTCCCCCTTTTGACCTCCTCTTTTAGGCCAAGCTGTGACCTTGGGTGACCCAGCTCACTTTACACCTTGGCCTAATTACATCCAGAGGAGCAGGGGTTGGAATATGATAACTGTCCACATCTTTATCATTGGTGGAAACAGGCGGAGTGATCATTTAGGATGGCTGGAGTAGGTAAGGCTGGGAGTAATGAGATGGAAAGTTTAGATTGAATATCAAGATAAAATTACCCACAATACATTCTTTTAGGCAAGAGGGTGTATTAAGTCTCAATTAACGTCAGTATGATCTAATAGCACCACATCCACTGACAGCATTATGGTCCCATGGCCTATTAAATCATCTTTCAGAGAAACCCATGGAAAGCTGAACTGGGCAAACCACCAGTAACTGTAATATAAAGACTAATCCCATGATGGAGCCAGAGTGGAATAAATAGGCAATTTCCACGTCACTCATGAGAAGATATTACACCAGGTATGTCACGATATCCACCAAGCCCTGTGTCTGTGCAAAGATACTTGCAGCACTTTAAAAACCGACTGACTTAGCAGTCGTCATTTTATTTTGAAAACCAGCATGGCAATTTAGGCATACAAAGCCTATTGCATCACCCAGTGAGAATGAGGTTTATTAGGCTCCCTCTTAAAAAAGTTCTTGCGTTTGAAACGTCCACCTGGTTCAGACATGTATGGAGTACTTCATTCTTGCTCTGCCTATTCTCTGGAATGAAGGACTAGGAGAAAGCTTGGTACAAGATAAATTAGGCTCCTATGTCTTTTTTTTATTTTCTTCTTTTTGGCATGCAAAGGCATCTTACTCACAATTAGCTGTGCAAGTAAACCCTAAACAATGATGAAACCAAGGTGAAGTCTCCCAAAGCGGCGTTTTGTGGGATGTTTCTTTCTGAACACATGTTCTGGTGACACACGTACTACGTGAATCAGTGTATGTCACCACCAAATGTAATACATCTTTGAAACAGACACAAGCTAGAGGAGGATGAACATCCAAGTCTGAATTGTCATGTCATTGCCACAAGCCTGAACGCTATAGAAATCCAGAGCATCAAGGGTATTATTGCAATTTGCATAAGTAGAAAACACAGTGATTAAAAGTTATCAAAGAACGCTATCTCTCAGTTGTCAGCTCCACAAGCAGATTCCAGTGATGACTTTCCAGCTCCTTCATAATAATCTCCATAAGTTCTTGCTAAGAGCTGCATTGAAGTAACCTGTCATTTACTCTGTCTTTCACCAATTTAGCTCAAAGAGATGCGCCAGCTGTGATCACTTGGAGTCAGAGCTGCTGTGTCGCAAAGCGTTGCTACAGCTGCAGGCAAAACATACAATTTGGAGATGTGCCTAACCCAAAAGTCATGGAAAAAGCAGAGCTGTAGCACCCACAGCACCATCGTGGCAGGCAAAGAACCGCCCTGGGAGAGGAGAGCTCAGTCCCAAGTGTGTTTTGCACGTGGTGAACCAGGGCACTAAGTAGGAAGGCATTCCTTGGTCTGAGTGGTATCTTGTCTTCTTTTCCCGTGACTTCTGCTGGTCTCTGGTGTGGAAGCAGGGTGAGAAAAATGTGGAAAACACAGGTCACACCTTGTGGGTCTGGAAGATTTGCTGTTTTGTTGATGATGGGTAAGTTCTCATCTGATTCAGTTTCCACAATATGCACTGCTGAGTGCCACGAAACCAAGGAGGTGTTATAAAGCTCCCTCAGGCAAGATGATGTCGTTTCCAGCCTGCATTTGCTTTGAAAGGATAGAAAAGAACATTATCAGTCAAACATGACCTTTCAACGTAGAAAATGAGACTGAAGCACAGACTGTTCTTGCCATGGCCTCATTTCTCTACCCCAGAAAACATCTCCTGATACACGTGCTCTCAGGTGGCTGGACTTCAGTATCCCACACTCCAAATATTCTCTCCCTCTCCCCATCCCTCTCCCTCTTCCTCTCTTTCTCACTCTCCCTCTCCTCTCCTTCACTCTCTTCCACTCTCCTCTTTCCTTCTAAGTGCAAGTGTTCGATGTGGACCAGTTCAGCACAACTAAGTTGGTGCAATTTTACTGAATTTTCTGGGACTGACACCAATTCTGCACCTCTTTTTTCTGCCCAGCAAAGCCCATTTGCTAGACTAAAAGGGGACATTCTCTTCCTCACACTGAGGTGAAGGGATAGCCAGAATGGTTCTGTGGGCTGCGAGTCCTGCTGTTGTTCTTCCCTCAGACATCTCACCACCTTCTCAATTTCGTTACCCTCTGCCTAATGACAGATATATCTGTGTGTAAAACACAAACACCCCTCTGACAAGGTTGTCTCAAACACTCAGGCTTCTTAGAAACCTCAGCCTATCACCAGCTAGTGGGATAATTACATTTTCTTCTGTAGAGCCAATTAGAGACTAATAACATTATCACAATTATCTGATTAAACTTTTGCTCGCTGTCCTCTAAAATTACTTCCAGTCCTCTTCAGACACTGAAAAGGATGAGGCTATGAAGCAATGGTAGCTTCCTTGGTGCTGTCACTGCCAAGAGACCGGATGCCAAATGGTTCAGGTCTTCCTGAGCAGGGAAACCTCTATTAGCCTGGAACCAGGCAGCTGTGTGGAAAAGGCATGGGGCATAAGCAGGAAAAATGAAAAAAAAGACTCATGGATTTCTTCTCCAGGGTCATAGTTCCTGACTGGTGGTCCAGGTTACATTTCAAACCCTATTTCTCATGGCACACCTCACCTCAGGACAGCTTGATTATGCTAAGGACCTGTCTCAGCTTAGTTAGCCCTGCACAACTTGACTTAATTTGTTATATTGCTAATCTCTAAACCAGAAATACTTAAGATTTAGTTTACCAAGTGATTTGTGAGAGGGAAAAACAACAAAGGAAGGAGGAAAAAAAATCAAATAAAAAAAGAAAATTCCAAGCTATTAACGAAGGCTTTTGGGGACCAGAGGTATGTGAGACCTCTCAGTGGGAGTTAATCTGAGTAGTTTTCTCTGCATAATTGTGATGGGACATAAGTCTCTCGAAGTTTGGAAAAGCATGTGGCCAGACTTGCATCCAGAGCTCAGAGCCTGAGGGACTTATCTGTGCTCTCTGATGGCAATACCTGAGCACCTTGGCTTTTATGTTTAAACAGATGCAGATAGCTGTATTATTTCCAGATGAAACATGGAGGCACAGAGAGCTTTGTAATCTCTACTGGATTCACCCATATCCGATAGCAAATCTGTGACAGAGACAGAAAATAAGCCTGAAGCTTACCTGGCCCACAGAGGCCTTCTTCTCATCTGTAATTCATCTTTCCGTGCTCAGTCCAGGATTTTGAAGGTTCAAGCAGTGCCTGCAAAAAGCTGCCTCTCTTTATGAGTGAAACTGCATTGCCCTGAGTTCCTCCAGGGCAGGGTCAACACTTGGTGGTTCTGAGATTCACTCTGAGATTGAACTCCAGCTTTCAGTGCCTCTGGTTCTGGGTTGGAGCTTCAGAACCGAACACCCTTCACAATTTTTGTACGGCAACATCCCATGGAACTGCCCACCAGCCCAGCATGAGACCCTGACCAGCTCCCCGGTGACCCTGGCCCTGAGCTGGGTTTGCAGCCCAGCCCAAAGGAACCTGGCTTCTGCTCTCCTTCCCAGCTGCTTCCCACGCCTCCCGTGTTTACTCTGGCAGCAGGTACCTTCAGTGCCCACATCTCGTAAAACCTACAGGTGGTCCCAAACCACATAACTTGGTTTTGGATCAAGATTCATATTTCCAAGCATGTCTGAGTCCAGGATTTCTATTATTTGGCATTCCACAGGCATGAAGTCACTGTAGAAATGTATATTTGGAAAACAGGCAATTTCCAGTCATTCAAGAGGGGCTTGGCATTCGTGGGTACATCCATTTCTGCATCTAGTACCAACATTCGCCTTCCAATATTCCACTAATGGCTGCAATTGCAATGGGGTTGCAAGAGCACTGACAGGAATGAGGCCTCTCTACACTCTGAGTTAAGATATCTTAAGGAAAAAAATAATAAAAAAAACTCATAATAATCTTGAGGAAAAAGAAAAAGCTTCTGTATTACAGGCAGGTTTGCTAACATTTTCAGGGTTATAAGAGAAACTGTTTCAAAGCTGAGAACAGGAAGATACAAATCCAACGCTCCTTTAAGAGGGTGGAACATGTTAATAGAACAGAGGATACTCTCTGTTGCAACTGCTACAAACCAATTTATTCCTGGGTACATGTCCACGTGAAGTTGGTCTAACTCTCCTCTTTGTCGAATGTAATACATAAGATTCTGGCAGCATCTGTTTTGTTTCACGTGCTAGACCTGTGGGACTCTAGACTCGATAAGGCCTTTCCAATTCAAAGAATAAAAGCTCCCAGAAAAGTGAGCCAGGAGCCCCTGTTTTTACGATAGATTGCTTGGCTTGTTGCAATCCTTTCAGCCAAACAATTTTTTTTTTTTCCCAGAGTTCGAGCACACTGTGTGAATACCAAGTACACGAGTTGTGATTAGCAGCTTGCCTTGGAAGTCTCCTTCTATGAGCTCTTATTTGATTTAATCTTGTCTCAGGTAAATAAAAGGAGCGAAGTGGAAATAGCCTTTGACCTGCTAATTAATCACTTGCCTCTGTTAACTATTCCTCCGTCAATGTTATTAAGTGGCAGCATCTGAGTGTAAATAGGCAACCATGTAAAGAGGCTTAAGTGCCATCTGGCCTTACCTGCTAAGGTATTTGCCCTTTGGAACTGATCCCTTGGACTTTTTTAAAAATTTTTTTCTTTGTCTTTTTTTTTTTTTTGGTTAAATCCTAGGAAGAGATTTGCACACGATATGGTGCATCTGCCCAATCCAGACTCATCTCCAGGGCTGTTTGAAGACACTCAGCAATTGTGAGGAAGTGTGGTTACAGATGCACTGCTCACCTCATGGTGGTCGGGGTACCTGAGGCAGCAATCGCTGTCACACGCAGAGCGGTGGAGATTAGCAGTAGCTCATGTGTGTGCTGAATATTAGCAGGGAAGTATTTACTCATAAAACCCTGATGAAGACTTGCAGTGAATGATAAATTCTCCTAAAGAACAAGTCTGGAAGAGTGCTATCTGATAGGATTCTTCGTACTGGACTAGTTAGAAACATGGCTTTAAGTCTAATTCATTACCCACTTATGGCATATGCTTTGTCCTGTGCCAACAGCCAGGTGTGATTTCACAGAATCATAGACTCATAGAACAGTCTGAGTTGGAGGTGACCTGATGGATCTTTTAATTCCAAACCCCTGCCATGGAGAGCGACACCTTCCACTCTACCAGGTTTTTCACCTAGATGTCATTTAAGTGGAAGAATACGGCTAAGAGAGGTGGATTCTTTTGATCCCCCTCTGGCATGTGGGTGAGCTGCTCCTACACGTGAGTTGAAGGATGGAAAACTTAGCTAGTGCTTGCAAATGCTTGTGCAAAATGATTGTACCCTCATTCACACAGACAGTGGTACCCTACTCCCAGTTTTGTGATCCTGCTGTGCCTGGATGGATGTTTCTATCAGGTGGCCTGGCACAACCTTATTCTTCGCGTTTCCACCCAACATGTAAGGTCAACATTCAGGCCACCTGTTAAGTTATACCAAGCAAGTTCTTTATTTCTGCAGAACAAAAGACAAAATTAGGTTGTGCTGTGCAATGCTCACAACTTCTTCTCCACAAAAAAACCATGGCTGAACAAGGTCCTCACAACCTTCGGGTTGAGCGGCGACTGTGGGAGTACTGATACTGGTCAGATTTTAGGTTTATGGGCTCCTATCTTTTGAGATTAAACTGGGCCCATGCATTGTAAATTGAGTCATAAACCAAGTGATTTTTATAGCCTTGAGGCTGGATTTTTTGTTGAGATCAATAGTATTTACCGGAAATCCTTGCAGAAGTACAACCATCATTGCCTCTTTGCCACGAGCTATCCACAGATGTGGGTGGGCTGTTTGAAATCTGTGTGCTCACAGTGCAGAACCAAAAAGTATTGCTATTGGTGGAATTTCATGGCCTGGTAAAATGACCCTTTAATAAAATTGGCCAAAGCCAGTGGAATTGCAGTAATATAATTGAGGTTGCAGCCAGGCAACCAGGCCAGGGTCCTTCCCTCTACCTTAACGCATCAGAGAGCAGAACCTGGCCCAGAGCCTGTAATCAGTTTGAACAGTCTGTCAGGTGCTTTGGGATTTGGAGGTGAAAGGTGCTGTGTAAATGTCAGGCATCATTTACTGGGGCACTACATCCAGGCTGAGAAGCACAGCGTGCCAGAGAGTCTTCAGCATGGTGTTAGAAGTGATTTGGGAAACATATTGCACTGGATATATGGATGTTGGTTGAGCAGACTCATGTAATTTTAGTTGCTTTAAATCACCTGATGCATTTTCCTTTATCTCCCTATTTTATCTAATTTTCTCCCAAGTTTCCTTTATTATTAAAATAAATCAAACCAAGTAGCCATGTACTAAGATATTTATTTATACAGAAGAGGTGTGATCCCAGCTCCCTAAAGCTGCTCATATGAAATAACAGATCAGAGTGAATCATTTAAGCTGGAAGGTTTATTTGGTTGTGGGTTGCTCTTTTTGGGTTCATGAAATGCTGATGAGCCAATCACAACATTCTCACATCTATTTGTTATTGCAAACAACCTACAAAGTAACGAATAGCTCACACTAGGCTGGGGAGGACATTCACTGCTGAGGCTCCAAAACACACATTCTATTACTTACACTAGTCACCTGCTTGTCTCGCTGCTTCCTGATGGCATTACTCAATTAATTAGGCAACAGAGTATGAATTTGGAGTATTGCATATGTATTCACGTATATACATATGTGGGCTGGTGGTTGCTCTGAGGGATTTTCAGTGCCTCAGAAGACTTGAATCCAGTCCCAGATAAACAAGTCAGTTCCAGGAGAGGGGGTGTGCTGTGAACAGCCTCTTCTATGGATGCAGTTTTTCCATCAGTGAGTATTTGTGACTTTGTCTTTCAGGTTTGCTTTTCAACAGGCTTAAACTTCAGAAAAGTGAGTGCAGAAACAAGGAGGGGACTCTCTTCCTATTCGGTTCGTCTGTGACACAAAACACCTTCCCAGGAAAGAAACTGAACTTCATTTCTCTGAATACCTGCAGAACACTTTCCATGCCACATGGCATCAATAAAGGACTCCTCTTTCCTTTTCTGGAGCAAAGTAGGTGGTAGAAGAGGGAGCTGGCTGGCTGCACAGAGAGAGGCTGCACAGCAAGAGGCAGCAAGCCTGGGGAGGGATGAAGGACAGCTTTTCTACTTTTAAGTCACAAAACCATGGGAAAGTGACTGTAGATCAGGAGAGGCTTCTCTCCCAGACTCTCCCTGGGTTCTGTGTCCAGCACAGTTCCCCTCAGAGGGAAATCCAGAGCTCTACTGACACTGTCTTCAGGGGGCTCTGGGAAAAACAGCTTCAAGAGAGCCTCTGTGAAGACCTTCTCACCTCTCAGTGGTCCTCCTTTTGTGATCTACTCAGTTCTTGATTTCCATTTTCCTCTTTTTCATTTTAGTTTCTACTTTAGAAAAAAACAAACTTAGGGGTCATTTTTGTTTTCCTCTTCAGTTTTGAAGGGCGGCACATGCAAAATCCTTTCACCTGTGATGTACAAATCGAAAGTTTTCCTTAGATAAGAGCATGTTTTTAGAATAATTTAATTTCAGTATCTCTAAATTGCTGGACTTTTTTTTTTTCCTCCTCTATATCTTTAGGTGTTTCCACATGTAAATAGCATCCAGTGACTAACAACTGGAGAGGTAAAGTTATCAGCAACATCATATGAGAATATATCAACCTGTAAGTATCAATCTAAATTTTCCATTATTTATGTGTGTTTGTGTGCCAATGGAACGTGGTTGTCTTTTATAAGCAAAAAAAAAAAAAAAAAGACATGTGAGAATCTTACAAGCTAGGAAAAAAAGGAGATACAGGAAATAGAGGCTATTTCTGGAGTGTTTTTTTTAAAGCAGAGTTTTTTTGATTTGATTTATTAAATAGGAAGGTCAAAAAAGGCAAGCGAAAAAATAAAATTCATCTATAAGACAGTTGTGTTGTTGTAAGTGTAAGAGTAAAAGGTTATTGCTAAAAAACTAGCTTTTTTAGTTTTGCATGCACTATGGATTCTAGAAAGCTATTTTCCCATTTAGAAGCTGACAAATAAATTGCTTTTTGGACACCTCTAAATTATTTCCTTTTATTTTTTTCCCCCAGCACTCTTAGAATCAAAATTCAACTTTTCAGCCTTGACAAAAGGGCTAAAAAGTTTTTATTTTTCTTAATGGAAGAAAAAAGACTCCTAAAAATAATTAGAATATTTAAGTCACTCAATAAAGGCAAATCATTTAAAATATGTTCTGGACATAAAACAATAATTTAAAAGTCAGGTGAAGGTGCGAGACATCCTTCCACTCACCAATCTTTTGTTTCAGCATTTGCCATACAACAGCAAGTTTAGAGACTGAACCTGGCAGCAGAGATCTTCATGAAATGATGGTAGTCTTTTTGAGACGTTCTTATGATTCTTCCTCATAAACAGATTTACGTCTCCTTAGATGATGTTAAGGACGGTGATCACTTTGAGAAAGTATGTGTGAATTTAACAAGAAGTTGAAAGAAAAAAAATAAGTAGTAGATTTTGATAAATATAATATTACTTGTTCAAAAAGGTTAATTTAAAGGAAATTGGTATTAAATTATTTAGCATTTCAAAATTTGGATGCAGCCATATGTTACCTAAAAGACCCCAAAATAAAGTAATATTTTGGAAATGTCCCAAGACTTCCTTTTTCACACAAACATGAACTCATAAATTATCCATGGTTTTAGCTGAATATCCTGCACACGCAAATATGATTTTGTGTCACACCTTAGTCATGTAAATTTGTATTATTCATATTAGAAAGATGAAGCCAAAGAAGAAGCTAAAAAAGCTACAGGAGACCTGGAGAGAGACTTGGGACAAGGACATGAAGGGACAGAACAAGGGGGAATGGCTTCCCAGTGCCAGAGTGCAGGGACAGATGGGATATTGGGAAGGAATTCCTGGCTGTGAGGGTGGGGAGGCCCTGGCACAGGTTGCCCAGAGCAACTGTGGCTGCCCCATCCCTCGAAGTGTCCAAGGCCCAGCTGGATGGGGCTTGGAGCAGCCTGGGACAGTGGAAGGTGTCCCTGCCCGTGGCAGGGGGGGCAACTGGATGAGCTTTAAGGTCTCTTCCCACCTAAACCATTCCATGGTTCTGTGAATTATGGGAGAGTGGCACAGCAGTTACTTCAGAGTGACGAGGAAGTTTTATTATTTTTTGCACTATTCAAATTACCACTCACTTGGGCTCCAGACTGTGACCATTCCATCAGAAAAGAGGCTACTAGAAGGTTTCTGGCAATAGATCTGGAAGAGAAGATCCACGTCTCCTATAATCTCAGCCACGTGATTATCCTGTGCTAATGTGGCCCACTTGCCTCAGGGTGCAGAATTTGTAACTCTTACATGGCTTTTATTTTCACACATCTAAGGAAAATGCCCTGTGTCCCACAAGCTGTCAGTTAATGTTACAATGATAACTCAGAGGCTGCAAGCATCACCCACTCTTAAAAATGCTGATGATCTCTCTCAGATGTGTGATCATGGAAGACCAGGAGTTAGGCTGTTTTGTAGTCCCCTTGTATTTCTAGATTATTGAGGTGATCTTTTGCTTCTGGGTTTGTGGTTTGTTTGTGGGTTATTTTTTTGGTTTTGTGTGGAGTTCTTGTTTGCGTTTTTGTTGTTGTTGTTATTTTTGTTTTTTGTTATTTTTTTTGTTATTTTTTAAGCCTCCAATGTGCTCAATAGATGGACTGGGAGAAATAAAAAAGGATGCTCACCTTTAAACTTTTCTAAGTCACAAACAGAGAGAAAAGCAGGAATTAAACACCACAGGAAAACTGAATGGGACCTATACCTGGGATAAGAGAAAGACAGTAGGTTTAGATTCAACATTTGGAAGAAGTTCTTTGCTGTGAATGTAGTGAGACACCAGCACAGGTTGCCCAGAGGAGCTGTGGCTGCATCATCCCTGGAAGTCTCCAAGGCCAGGTTAGACAGGGCTTGGAGCAACCTGGTGTAGTGGAGATTGTCCAACCAAACCATAATTATGTAAAATATCTTGGGTCAGTGTTCCATTTGCAGCACCCAGGCCCACAGAGCACTTGGATCAGTGTTTGAAGGCATCTTTATCGCTGTGTTGTTGAAGTTCTGGAATTTCCAAACCCGTTTGTGAGGTTCAAGTTGATCCTGCGACACTCAGGGTCGTATCTGTTCTCATGTACGGGAAGCTCAGTTTGGAGATGGGGCTGATGGTACAGAACCAAAGGAAATTTGCCCACCTACTCCCTTGTTCTTCAGACCTTTCTTCCCTAGAGATGAAAGTCTCTTGGTAAGTATGAAAAGTTTGATTATCCCTTTACCAAGTGCCAGGTGCTGAGCAGCGCAGTCCCACAGAGACTGTAGGAAAATTATTTTCAGCACAGGTGTTGGAATTTTTGCCACTCCTACTAAGTATTTGGACATTATTGGTCAGTATTAGATCGAGAAGATGGAAAGTCAAGTAAAGCATTGACTGGCTTGTCAGTAAAAGGCAGTAATAAATCAATACTCCTGCTCTGTGATGCTGGTAGTGGGGTTTGAATGGTCCTTATATGTATCATCCTTCAGATGAGCTGTGTTTGCTAAGCAAAACTCACTTTTTTTTTTTTTTTTTTTGCTCTACCTGTCAGAACTTTTATTTATTAGGAAGCTGGTTGCTGTTGACATTTTAATTTTAAATCCATAAAACCAAAATAATAATATTACTCTGTGCAAAGCACTAATATTATTTTGAGATGGGTATTTTTCCCTCTTCCCTGTGACTGGTCTAAACAGCAATTCTCTCAATGCAAATGAAATTTTTTTTAAAATTTATTTGATTATTTTTTCTCCGTGGTTATGCAGCTTCAAATCAAAGGTGACCTGAAGTTTCAGAGGCTCCTTACCCCTGAACTTTTATGTGAGGCTTAGTACAGGTCATCGCTTTGATGAAACACATCCAAGGAGTCCTTCTTGAAAAGCCCTGGTAGGGAAGTGTTGAATGGTTTGTGGGATCTTGGTGATTTGAGATGTGGAATCCTCTCTGGTCTCACCTGAGCTTTCCTGTCTTTTGGGTCTTATTCCTAGGCTAGAAAGCAGTGCTCAGGCTGCTTCTTTCCTGGGGCAAATAACAGAGCATCCAGTGTTTTTCACCTTTATTGGTTAGGAAAAGAGGTGATAAAAGAATGCAGTCTATTCCTTAGGATCTTATGGTGTCATTTCAATGAAGTTTAGATGTTAACTACTTGCATGAAACACTTTTTAATGGAGCAAGCTTTTGCCAGATGGGAGAAAATATATGCTGCTTGCTGCTATTTTATTTCTCTGCATCTCCCTTGGGCTCCATTTATATTACAGCCATAACCCAATCTCCAAACTCAACAGCAATGATGTTGCCATCTTACCCCAGCAACATTTCCTGAGCTGAAGGGGTCTAACCATATTTCTGAAACAAGACAGGATGTTCGAGGATACCTCAACACCACTTGCATTTTAAGCAGTTAGCAAGATCAAAAGGAATTTGTTAGCACCTCATCAGTCCTCCAGGTTCAATCATGTTGAACCTTGTTTTCTGGCTGTAGTTATTTGTATTTTATTGCAGATTTGGGTTCAGATCTCTCAGCATGCAGTTGTGTGAGAAACCATACTCAAGTGTGCACCAATCCTTGATGATACAAGCTGATGAGACAGACTTCAGGATCAAGGGTCCAGCAAGAATACTCTTCATTCTTGTCACTCTTCCCACTTCAAAGGAGACAAAGTTGCACTGGAAACCCAACTTAAAAACCCCTGACCAGCTTCAAATTTTGACAAAAGTGGTGCTATGTGGGTTTCATGTAGTTTTCTCCTCTGAGCAGCAGAACCACCAGAGATCAGGCAGGTCTCTGCCTCAGATTGGCTCCTGGATCTGGGATATGGGAAAGGTTTAATGAGAGGGTCATGTATTTAATGCCACACATTGCAGTTCATTCTTGGCTGTACCTTGCAGTGCCAACAAGACTGTGATTGCAAAGACTCAGACCAGGCTTCACTATGAGTATTTACTGCTTCCTGCAGTTAAATCTGCAGAAATATATGCCAAGTGCTTAGGAGTCTGAGCCCTAAAAGGATTCTACTTTTCCTAGCTTTTCATTGCCCAAGGCAACACGGTTGCCTAGAAATAGTTAATGGTGCTCCTTGCAAAGCCCCATTCTCCTTTAAGGGTCATCATTATCTTCATTTTAAGGCTGAACTGAGACTTAATTTAACTTTACGTTATTGAGATGCAAATCACCTTGGTCTCATAAGAATTATATGTCTAAATCATATTTTTCATCATGAAAATCTCTCTTTTTTTAAAGGGTTTCCCTTTAAGTACATTTTTCCATTGAACTAAATATATGTTTAATTTTTTTTTCTCCTCCAAAGGCAAGGTCCTTTCAACTCATGCCAGTGTTATTATTTCTCAAAACGAGTTTCATCTTGATCCATAAACATTTTATGCCAAGAATAATGCCGTTTTAAAGACAATAAGTGCCTATTTCTGCCTGAGGCTGTCAGAAACCCTGTAAAGGAGGCAGTAGGAATTAAAGACACTTAATCATATTTCCCCATTTTTAACTGTTATTTTTTTACACTCTGAAGCAGTTTTTCTATGCTTGCTGAGTCATATTGAATGCCATAAATCTTAATTAAAGATGTAATTTTTTTTTTATGAAATCTGAGCTGGAAAGCACATTTCTTATTTTTAAGACTAGCACTATGTGTAGGCTCATAAAACAAGCAAGACTTTTACACTTGCAGGGTTTCAAAACCAGTTATTGCTGTTATTATGTCGAATCAGTACCATAATTATTATTATTGCTTAGTTTGGTGTTTTTATGATTATTGTTAATGCCTGAGCTTTGCATTTTCTGTGCACAAGATATCGTGGGGAAAGGAATAGCTTACGCTAAGTGCATATCTGTATGCAAAATGGAGGAAAACTTTCAGAAATGTACCCTTCAGCACAGGAATTTGGATTTAACATTTTCATTATAAGGTTTTGTGATTTTTGTTGGAGTGTTTGGGGGTTTTTTTTGTTTTTTTGGTTTTGGGTCTTTTTTTGAATGCAAAAGCTGTTTCAGTCAGGTAGGTTTAAATAACAGCATATTTGGTGTAAATTTGTGTTATCTTTTTGAAGCCAAGAGAATTACATTGCTCTATACTGGGAGAAGCGGTGCCTCTCATAAAGTCATTTTCCTACTGTTCCACATAGTTTTCCTATTGAGAGGATGGAGGGGAGCAAAGTTCCATTGTCTTATCTGTATTGGTGGGAAGAAATAGGTGCTCCACAGTTCTCAAGACAAGACTGTATGTGCAGTATCTCCCTGCAGATGAAATGGAAAACACTGCAGAGAGGTTTTGAACTGAAGCCTGGTAAATTTAACAGGAAGATTTGTGTTGGCTCTTGGTAACAACCAGTATTTGCTCTCTTTTAATGGCACCTGCTGGAAATACATCACTTGACAGCCTTGTTCTGAGCCCTAGGGCATTTTAACAGCCTGCTCCAAAGTCAAGGAAAATCAACAGGAATTTTCCCAATAATTTCACCACTGTTTTTGATTGAGCTGCTTTATAGATCGATCGAGGCAGATATCATTTCAGAGAACTTCCCTTGGTAGGAAACACTGGCCACCAGGCTATGATGGTTTTCCAAACACTTCTCACGACTGATGCCATCAAAGAGGACATCATTAAACTTAACCAATTACCCAGCACTCCTGAAGTGGATAAAGAAGCAGTACAGACACATCCAGGAATGTAGGCCATGTGTTCACAGCTTCCAGTCTGTCAGGTGCTTAGAGGGCCCATTGGTTTTCCGTGGCATAATTTCAAATTTCACATTAAGGTTAGTTAGGTATTTACATTCTGACACACTCACAGTCCTGCTGGTTGGTAATGAATTGTCCATTTAAATTTGGCTCTCGTATCTGGAGTTTCTCCAGTTAATGCTAGTACTTTTCTGTGTTTTGGAAAATAGAACAAAATGAAGGGTGCAAGTTTTGCAGGCTGAAGAGCTGGTTCAGGGTGTGAGTGACCATACCAAAATATGATGCTTCAGTCACCAAGCACGTGAATAATGTTGCTCCTGTGAGTAATGCTGATGAGTGCACAATGAAACATTCATGGGGCGAAATCTACCTATGGCTGAGGGTTTGTGGGGGTGCAGTCTCGTGCTCTCACTTTCTGCTGCAAGGTCACCGTGTTTCCACAGCTGCCAAGTTAACCAATGAGACTCCAGTGGCTTTTATTGGCTTTTATTAGGCGCTCACTGTTCGAGTTCCTTAACATAACATGACCTTCCTCAATGAAGCCTAAATCAAAAAGTCATTGATTTACTGGCTGTGAAGTGATGTTTCCTCACTGGAATCTAATAATTTCTTTAAGGCATGGTTTTGCCAGGAAAATCTCTCATTATTTTGGAATCATCTCTCCTCTTCCAAAGGCATTTTGGAAGATAGCAAAAATGCAAAGAGAATATGTTTCCCATCGCACACCACTCACAGAATTTATTTTGGGTAGCTTTCATGCCTGCAGCTACAGTATCTCACTTCTTCATGGGCACTAAGTTTGGGAGAAAAGCAGGAAGCACTTATTTTGCATCACAAATCAGTTGCTGTATTTGGTAGTTTCCATTTCATTCACGGTAGCAATTACGTGGTTACAGCTATTCGGAAGCTTCCTAGTGAAGGATCATAATTTTCATGCTTCCTCTAATTTATAAAGGGTAAAAAAGCCCCAACCAATCAGTATAATTTTTTTTTACTCAAGCTGGTATCGTTTTGGGGCAAAGTTCATAAAAGAGAAATGAAACTTTATTTTGAGGATACCCTGATGAGTACAAGTAGGAGGAAAGAGCAGAAGCATTGCTGGGTCATGGATGGTAGGGAGAAAAAGTGGTTCTGAGTGGGGTCACATAATTAGGCAAGCTGGTCCAGGGACAGGAGACATCAATATTTCCCAAGCTTCAAAAATTCAGATAAAGTACTCTTTTTGGACAAGACCCCAAAATTACAGAAAAAACCCCCATATCCAAGGATAATGTTGTGCAACATCACTGAAACAGACTCTATTTAGACAGAAACTTTTAAGGAAGAGGGTTTGACATTGAGTACTCAGACTTTTCTCTTTTTTTTTGGTTGCCATTTGTTTGTTTATGTTTTGAGTTTTCATGAGGTCTGTTTGTTTGTTTGGGGGCTTTGCATGTGTTTAATTTTGTTTTGTTTCTGTTTTTTTTTTTTTTGTTTTGTTTGATTTGGTTTGTATTTTGTTGTTCCCCCCTCTACTTTCCTGGGAATTCACTCCTGTGTGATCTTTCAAGGGTTTTGGCAGTCATTTCACAGGTCCCATTCTGACACCTTCCAGACACTCGGCAGTTCATACACTACAGTCCGAGAAACACAGGACAGGACAATTTCTTCAGTCTCCAGCTGGCTTTATTTGCTATAAAACTGTGATCTTGCAAGTTCTTGTGTTTACAAGTAATTTAATGCAGGTGAGCATGGAACTGACCTAGGTCATTTTGGGCTATTTTAGCTAAATTTAATTTTTCAATTCATGAAGTCTCCTGTTGTAAGCTGATTAACGCTGCTTATGATTGACGGTTTCACCTTTTTTTTCTTAAATAGTCATGAATAGAATGCCCTCAAAAACCACAATATTAACAAAGCCTCCTTCCACCACCTGTGACAAAGGTTAATAAAGTTTTTCTATGTTTTTTAGTCTTGGATTTTGTTGTTTTGTCAGCTATGCATGTGCACACACACACATACATATAAGTATACACACATACACCTATAGGCATTTCAGTACACACATACATGTATATGTGCATCTATATATAAAAATATATATATTTTTTAAATTTATTTTTTAGTTTTTCCTCAACTCCTGACGTTAAATTACGGCTACCGAGGTAGAGTATTATTAAAGTTATATTTTGAGGGAAGTTTAAAGATGGTTTTTCCATATGAACACTTTGAGTTCAGTTCACAGGTTAAGAGGGTAAATTGGACTCCTGGACTGGTACAGAAATCACAGAGCACTTTATCACAAAGCACTGTTGCAGCAATGCCATTGACACCAGATGGCTGTTCTATATCTGCAGGACGGCCAAATGTATCTGATGAGTGTCTGCAGCTGATGAGGCTGATTCTCCTCTTGGCAGTCTGGTAATGAAATCAGTAGGGTGTTTGTTTTTTCTTCTTTGTTTTTTCCTTTCTTTTTTCTTTCTTTTCAGTAAAACCTCTGTTCCTTTGCAATGGCAAACCTGGTATTATTAGCCAAATGTGATGAGAGTATTCCTGTTTTAAATGGAGATTAGGGGCAGCCTCAAAACTGGGATATGTGGACAGCTCTAGGAAAATCTTTGCCTTGCACATATTCTATGATTTTAAAGAAATTTTACATTTTGTATTCTGTATTAAGTGTTTTCCAATAGTCACTGGCACTTTCAAAAGTGAACTGTCCTTTAAGGAGTACTTCATACTTAAAAAATGCCACGTAGTCTCTTCTAGGTATTAGAATTACTTATTAGATTATAAAAATCTCCTCTGTTGTGAACTCAGAAGATGTTCAGAAGAATAGACAATATGGGACTTGAATTATAAGTGAAAAATCTCAAAACATCTGACTTAACAGATGATGGAACTCAGATTTGCTATGATAGTTGACGCTTGTGGCTCAGGTGCCTCTTTATAATGGTATTATGTTAACTTTGCAAAAGACTTCCCAGCAATCTAATACTCAAATAATGGCAAATAATTATCAGCTTTTAGCTCAGTCTCTTCTTTTTTAGTGGGTGTAAGTGATCCAAGTACTTGAATTACATGGTTATTTATGCAAGGGCATCTTTGTCAAAGATAATTTTTTAATAAAGAAACAACAATTTTATGATGATTAAATAACCCATGAATAAAATTATGCATTCATACCACGGAATGACTGGTCTGCCTTGAAGAGTTACAGACATCTTTTCATGAGCCTGTGAGCTGTTTGTCTGCACATCTGAACGTAAGAAGTTCTACTTCTGGATGAACCAAAGAACAACTTTACCTCCTTGAGAAGGCAGTGGAAGGAGTTGTTGATGTCACAAACACAGCCACAAACCTATGGAGTCTACATACATCCATGGGCCTAAGTTGTGCAGAAAAGGCCTCCATTCCAACAAAAATAGAGATGTTCATCCTTCGTGGTTTCACCCTTTTCACCACCATTTCCTTGCCAGTTGTTTTTTTTATGCTCTCAATTTCTTAATGGTTTCTCCTGGAAAATACAATTTCATAATAAATGAAAAAAAATATTTCAGAGTTTGAAATATCCAATTGATTTTGAGCAGGCAAAGTTGAAATGCATCAGTTGAAGTTGCAGGTACAATTGTCTGGTAAAATTTTTCATTTCAAGAAGGAAAAATGGTTTTCTTCTGACTTTTTATCTTAAATAGATTTTTGACTTCTTAAAAAAAAATCAATTTTTTATGCAGTTAAAAATTCAGCAGAATGGCAATAGTATCTCATGTACTGTACAAATGTATGTATATATGTATGTGTATATATATGTAGATATTACATTCTTCCCATTTATATGTAAAAGTCAGATACAGAATCCTACTTTATCAAAAGGTAATTTTTTGGGGTTCTAACTGAGATATTTGTGAAGTCCTGTGCATTTTGGTTTTTTAGATCTTTTTTGTGATTCAGAAGAGGGGAAAGAAAAAGGTTTTCACAATATTGGAGCCACATGGGGATTATTCGTATCTTCAAATGCTCTTCCTTTCACTGGGCCTCACCTTCACACCAATGTTCATGATGGCCCTGCAGGAACCTGGCAGAAGAGAAGTGACCTGGACAGAGGGCAGGATGCTCTCGAGCTCCTGGTTCTGCTGCAGCCTGACTTTGGAGGGTGAGTCCCAGCTCTCCTGCAAGAACTTGCATTTCTGATCCAATATACGACCTGGCTGAAGGGTTTACATCAGCCTGTGGCCTCCAGCAACTAAAAAGACACAAGTGGTGCTGAAATTGAGTAGAAAATGGACATCACCTGTCTCCAGAGCCATGTGACAGCACACACTGAGCCTTTGGGGACTGTGGATGTGACAGGAAAAACAGGACTGGGTTGGGGTTTTGGCCATTGAGCTGGGGAAGGTGCTGTTCTCAGAAGTATTGTATTTTGTATTATACACATAATGTGTGTATTTTCTTGAGACAGACTGGTTGCATAAGCCACAACAAAATCAGGTGTCACCCACCAGCTGTAACCATTCATATCACACAGCGCGGCAAGCTGCACTTTGAGGGCAGCAAGGCTTACGTTTGTGACAGGAAATTGTCACAGATGTAATTACTCAAACAATATTGTTAAATCCCACTGCAATGTGCATTGCCACCCATCGGTTACAGTAGTCACTGTACAGATGCAGTCTGTTCCGTGATAAAACACAGAGGTTCGTAACGCACTCTACATCGAGCTCACAGAGAAAACCCTGCCTGGGCCTCAAAGCCCTTTATCCTCTCTAATTGTCATTACTTGTAGCTGTGTGGTACCTGGGGATCGTTATTCTCATATTGCATGTTCTGAAAAGAGCAGAAGCCATTCAGGTAGCTGAATTGGTAAAATGAAATCTAGCAATCTGGACGGGGGAACAGGTTGTACTGGCCAGGTTCTTCTTATTTACTGCTCACAAGAGGCTTAAAGACAACTTGAGAGCTGGATCACAGAATAATTCAGTGAAAAGGGACAGCTGAGGGACATCTACCCCAGACTCTCCTGTTCCTGTAGAATGGTTTGGGTGGGAAGGAGCTCAAAAGATCAACTCATTCCAATCCCCTTGCCATGGGCAAGGACACCTTCCACTATCCCACCTTGCTCCAAGCCCCGTCCAACCTGGCCTTGGACACTCCCAGGGATCCAGGGGCAGCCACAGCTTCTCTGGGCACCCTGTGCCAGGGTCTCACCACCCTTAGAGGGAACAATTTCTTCCCAGCATCTGATCTCAATCTCTCCTCCTTTAGTTTAATACCGTTCCCCCTCCTCCTATCACTAAGTGCCCACGTAAAAAGTTTCTCAACCCTGTTTCATGGGGTTAGCCTTTCCCTGATACTGAACTCTGGGAGAGTCCAGTTTCTGCCAGCCAATTTTTGCAGGCCACATTAAGTCCCTCTGAATAGGAACTTTTCCTTCTGGTATGTCAGCCTCCCAGTCCAACTTGGCCATTTACAAACCTGGTGAGAAGGCACCTCATCCCCTTTTTCAGACTGTCAATAAAGAGCTTGTACAGTGTTGTCTCCAGTAGCAACCCCCAACACTGGACTCTGGCTACAGGCTGGACTTTGTATCACTGTCCACCACCCTAAAACCCAGGAAGTATGGTTAATTTTCTACAATCCAGCTAATTTTCCACACTCATCGTGTCACAGAATGTTTATTCAGTTTCTAAATTGGCAATTTGGCTATGGTACATTCTGGCAAACTCTGTCAAAATCTTTGCTCGAGTCAAGGTGTGTAATACCTGCTGCTCTCTCCCTGTCTCCAGAGCCATGACTCAGACCTTAAACACAAAATACCACGTTAGTTGTGCAGAGTGGGAAATTGAAGCACAGGTAATTGAATATCCCACTGGTTGCCAGCATAGCAGTAAAGGATATTAAGAAGGTTGACAGAGTTTCTTCAAGGGCTTCAGAAGGTTTGTGACTTTGGTAAGGGTAAGGAATGTTTTCTTCATCTTGGTAAGGGGAGGTGCAGTACAGCTGCTGGTTTATAGAGGGCTGGATCTCAACAGCATACACCAATCTGTCTCTGTGTGTGACCTATCATTTTAAATACCCTGGCTTTACTTTCTCTATAGGCATCCCTTCCATTATTTAAAATTAGCCCTCCGTGTGTCACCCCACTGGCATGGATGAAGAATCCCAACCAGAAACATTGCCCTAATTCAACTAGATCGGGGGCACACCATATTTTTCAGTTAAACAAAGGCAACTCAATATTTAGATCATCTTTCTTGTTCCAGCTGCTGCCCCTTGCGTGGTGTGTAAATTAAGAGCTCTTGTGCTATCCATTGATTTTTCTTCCCAGGGTCCCAAGGGGACACATCCTGCTAGGTTTATTCTTGAGGAAGCCCATTCCACTGCTGCACAAAGCTGGCATTGTCAGGAAGATTTAGCTCCCGATGATAAAACATCTTTCATTGTGAATTCTACTCATCGTAAGGAGTTTACAAATCCTAAATCACAGTGGGGCCACCCCTTCTTTTGCTCTCAGTACACCATCATAACTCTTCCACCTTAACTATCAGAGGAATTCTGTCTATGCCTCTTATCAGGCCTGGGTCAAAGGTGAATGTCTGAGCTTCTTGGTCACAGTGACACCAAGGGCTGTGAAATATGGTAATAATGATCTTTCAGGAATCTCTGAGGCCATTCTGTAAACCCAAGCAGGTCTGTGCGACTCTGCTTTTTGTCTTCCACTGCAGATGTGATTCTACCTTGAAAGAAGAGGTTAAAAATCCCCCTGAAAGCAGCTTCTGTGTTTGGGGTAGTGAGGGGGAGAGGGTTGGGTTTTAGCCATCAGTGGTATGGGAGAACGGCTGGGAGAGGGGGTTTGTGGAACTATCTCTGGTCTGTGAGCTCAGCGATGCAGATCACCAGTGTAAATAGACACTGATAACTCCTAGAGACATTCAGTAACCTTTCAGCACTCCTTCTTAAAATAGAGTTCTTTGTTCTTGGGAGAGAACAAAATGAAACAAGAGTCTCATCCATGAGCTAAAATCTTCTAATTATCAAATACTCCTCCTTGAGATAAGGATTTTTTTCCCCCTTCTTGCTGGACTTCTGACTTCCAGTCTGGTTGCTGCTAGTTTTCTTTAGATAAGAAAAAGAAAAGGTGGGATATAGAATCATAGAATCATTTAGGTTTAAAAGACCCCTCCAAGGTCATCGAGTCCAAGAGTTAACCTGCATAAAATATTATTCAGTGTTTTTGGAGCATGGACACGCTTGGGGTGTGGAACATCCAGGTAAATGACAAAAGGGAATAGAGGAGATTCCCTCAGCCAGTGGCAAGCAGCAGGGGAAGAGTGGAGGGGCTGTGAACAAAGTGCTCTTTATCCTGCAGAGCATGGGGAGTTGTGTGTGTGCAGGGTGATTAGAGCAGAAAGGCCAGCCACTGCCGATGTGTTCTGAACCTGTAATAATCAAAACAGAAATAAAAAACACTGTGAGATGGAGCATGATTTCCTCTGTCTGGGCACGCAGAAAGAGCAGGGAGGCTCGCTCACCTCTTGCTGCAGAGATTAGAAGGCACAAAAGAGACTTTTCCTCTGTGCATTTAGGAAATGGGCAGAATCTAAACAGACTCTATTGCTGCCGACAGCCCTATTGAAGCAAACAAGGGTCACTCCCACGAAGACCTGTTGCATTTCCCTAACCCTTAAAGGAATTAAAAGAAAAATGTTCTTCTCTGTAGTGCAGCAAATGTGTTGCAATAATACTGTAAGGCTAAATTTAGCATTTGTTCAGCAACAGATTGCAGTCCCATCATCACAGAATACCCTGAGCTGAGAGGGACACACAAGGATCACACCCGATGCCTGACAGCCTTGTCCAAACACTTTTGTGAGCCTTGGTGCTGTGACCATTCCCTGGGGAGCCAGTCCCAGTGCCCATGCACCCTCTGGGTGAAGAACCTTTACACAATATCCAACCTAAACCTCCCCTGCCACAGCTTCAGGCCATTCCCTTGGGTCCTGTCCCTGGTCACCAGAAAAGAGAGGAAGATGCAGACCACAATGAGGTCTCCCCTCAGACATATTCTGCTCCAAGCCCTTTTGGCCTCACCTCTGCTCTCCTTGCCCCTCGCACTCCCTCTCTAGGGTCGTGTCTGACTCCTCCTCCACAGCATGCTTAATAGCCAGAAACCTGGTCACTTAATTACTGTGGTGAAGATTTGCAACCTGTCTGGCACTGCCAGGAAGCAAGGCACAGCCTTTGCAAGTGTGGAGGGATCAATCAGGCTCAAGTCAAAACAGAGTGTTTCCAGCTAATTCTGAGGGTCGGCGATGACAAGCACCACTGAGCATAGATGTTTGGCTGTCAAGTGTGCTGTACATTTGGGAACTCACCCCATGGGCAGGGCAAGGGGATTTTTCTATATTACTTTTATCTTTTGTACTCAACTTATTCGATCACACACACCAAGGAAAAAAAAAAAATAATGGGGTGGGGGGGAAGCTGTCCATGAAGAATTTTCAAGTCTGTTTTCCATCAGACTGATATATCTTTTCCCAAGGTTGGTGTCCCCGCCACACTCTGGCCCTGCTTCCTCCTCCCCTTTTCTGATCTCTACCATGAAGTTATTTTTTTAAGGGTTGTGACAAGAGACTTTGCAACCTTCAGATTTTTGATGGCTTAAAGTGCAATTGGATATATAAGAAATATGAGGAATAAAGGAAAATAAAGATCTCAGGCCTGGCTGCTTGCATAGTATCTTTTGACTGCATAGAAATTCTGTCAGTATTATTAAATAATACTGTAATAGTAACAAAGAATAATAGCCAAATGTTTGAGATTTGGTATGCTATGTAGAAAAAAAAATAGATTCTGCGTTAATTGAATAGTCAGGAAAATGTGAGAATGAATCCAAGTTTTCATTTACAGTTCTGACAGAACCAGAAAACAACAGATTTTAAGACCAGAAATAGACCTTAAACTATCTGCTTTTTCAACCTCCTATGTAACAAAGCTATGTATCATCCAACTTTTCCAAAGTAGAAATAGTAGTTTAATTTCCCTTTTCTCCTTGTTATGTTTTTAAAAATGGGGGAGGAAAGCAAAGGCGTGAAAAAAATTGATGCAATTTTTTCACTCAGTTGGAATTTACAGGTACAAAACTCGTGCTTTTGAACCACACTCGTGTATATCTAACCACCAGAAACGGGGCAACAGTCTGATCCTTATTATGCATCACAGAAGGCTGCTGAAGAGAAGATCTGGTACGTGGAATAGGTAAGAGGTCACTTCTTGTTCATGGGGAGAGCTCGAGGAGGGGCTCCCATTTGCTTTTGCACATCACATTTAAGGAAATCTCAAGTCCTACCTCTTTGTTCACCCTTCTTGCAGAGCAGAGATGCTGTGGATGCTTGTTTCAAATACTTCGGGTGGATGACCCAAACCCTCTTGTGTAAAGAGCAACTGAAATGATTTGTAGCTGGTGACCCAGATGTGAGCAACCCCCATGTACTCCATATGAGAATTTCTATATACAAGTTTTATTTTTTCCTTATGCTAATAATACTGACAACTTTATGAGAGTGAGCGAGATATGTTCTTACACTGACTGTAACACTGGTCTGATTGGCTTTACCTAAATCTTGGGGGATGCTCTGAATGAAACAAGAATTTCCCTGGATATTGAAGGAGTTATTGCAAAGGCAGTGAATATTTTTCACATTTAACTTGGTTGTTCACCTGGTCTAAGTAACTATTGCTGCATCTTTTTTCCAGTCGTGAATAAGGGCAGAGTGAGCTTGAACTGAAAATGAGAAATAAAAAAAATATTATTTTCCTATAAATTGCTGTGTAGAATATTTCATATATAGAGAGATACATCTAGTCAGGGAGATGATAAAGGAAAGAAATGAAGTATCATTTTTAAACTTGCAAACTATTAATTTGTGCTTTAGGAAGCTGTTTTCATACATCAGTGGAGGTAAAAAGGAGGTCTTTTTGAGCTTCTTAAGCTAATTAACAAATCCAATGAAAAATTATGTGTCATCAACTGTAATCCTTTCTACAATATGTGTCTCATGAAAAGCAAAATTATCAAGTGCATGCCAGTAATGGTGGACAGGAATCACAGGATAATACAGTTTTGGAGGAACCTCTGAAAGTCAAATCTTCAGCTCAAAGGAAGACTTGATCAGATCAGGTAAACCAAGTCTCCAGTGAAGCAATGAATAAAACCGTACGGTTTTTTCTCTTGTATTACCTTAATTTGCACATTATTCCTGAGCTTGAATCTTCCACCACTTGCTATAATTGAGGTTTGTTAGGTGCCACTGTTACAGACCCTTCTAAAATGTTTCTCCTCTTTCTTAGAGGCCCCCTTCATGCCCTAAAAGGCCACAATAAAATCTTCCTCATTATGGATTGTATGAACCTACACTGGTTTCTCCTATACCAAGGAGAAATTGAGACCCTGGTAAATGCAGATGCATGAAATTAAGTGATTTATTCCATTTTCAGTGCCTAAATTCGATCAGATATTTTCCAGCCTGTACATCTTGAACATTGTTGAGGTCTGGGCAAAATTTTCGTATGGATTGACTCAAGAACTGACTCAGACAAATGTCTTTCAAGGAGCCAAGTGTGAACTTTGCAACCAAGATAGAGATCTTACTAAAAATGCTTGATAGCCCTAATTAGGAAAATGCCATTTGAGCTGAATAACTTGTTCAGGCACATGTTTTTATGTTGATGTTAGAGAAATGAACCTGTTCAGTATTGAACTAATTCCCAAGGAAACAACTGAGAAGTCCTGACAGAAAACGCGTAATGTGGTTGAGGTGGGAAACTCTTACAGTTATCATAATTTTTTCATTTTCCATCCCTTATAAATGATAGTTTCTTTCACTAACTCGAACATTCAGATACAATTTTATTAATTGTACACTGAATTAGTTTTTTATTCTGGTTCTCAAGACATATAAAGAGCTCTAGAGAACATAATGCTTACTCCTTTCCTTGTCTTGTCTTCAAGAGTGACCAAGAAGATATTATTTCAAAGACAGGGAGAACATGGTACCTGCATTCAGTAGTTCTGGCAGCAGTAGCCCTGAGGAGTATTTCCTCCTCAACTCCAAGTATTTAAAAGATTAGTTTAAGCCATGAGGAAGGAAGGATTGTTTTGGTATGGTAATAGGGAGAATTGAGCAGGATTCCCTTCTGAGTATGCCGGTTTTGAATTTAAGGGGAGGAAAAAATTGGAGAATTTCAGGTCAAAACAAAAGGAGATAAAGAATACGTTAATAAACCTGAAGCTAGGAGAATCTGGCTCTCAAACCTGCTCAAAAACTGAAGATACTTTAAACAGAGTATTGTAGGATGCCACTAAATTTCCCTTCCTGTTGAAGGAAAACGAAAGTCAGAGCTGAGACATTTTAAAATAAAATCCTGAACTGTATTTTCATTCCATAAAAGTTGATTTTCTCAGCAGTTGCTTCCTCTTGAGCTCATTGGGCTTTATTTATGACTGCAGAATTGCCTATGGTAATGAAAACCACACCCAGATCAGAAGAAAACTGCTGCTTAAGAGAAGATGTTCAAGATGTTTAGTAATTTCTTAAAAATCTGGGTGACTTTTGTATGAACAGGTAGGCATCTGTTAGAGTGGAATTTCACTGAGCAGCTTAATTAGCTCGTCATGCTATTTAATGTTATGTCAAATGACTTACCAGAAGTTATTAATTAAAGTATTAAAATCTCATTATTAGTTAGTAATGGGGCACATGGGAAGAGGGAAAAGAATAGGGCTTTATTATAAACATGTTTCAGGGCACACTGCGTAAATTGGATGAACAGAGGAAATACACATCTGGCTGTTTCCACTTGTTGTATAAAAGATCTGATAGTTTATACTTGTTACAGACATCCTATAAATACTCATTCAAGTCCAAATACTTTAAACTACTAACACTCTTGGGTGGTGGTTTAAATAAACCTTTCCATACCTTAGGAAATCAGGGCTTCCCCAAAGGGAGTTCTTGGCTCCTCAGTGAACATCTGACTGTATTTAGCCACACATCGAACCCACGGTGAGAATGAATGTTTCAATTTGGCCTATTTTTTTAATAGTAGAGATTGCAATTGATTTCCTTGTTACTGGACTGATTAAATGCTGTGTGTCATGGTGGCAGAAGGAGACCAACCTCATTAACTTCCCTGTCTACCACTTCCTCTGTCACATCTTCGTGGTGTGAAGACTTTCCACCCTCCCATCAATGTCTTCAGAATCCCACAGGTCTCCAGGAGGTGAGCCTGTGTTTGGAGACCAGAGTTGCAATTCCTCTCACTTATCTTGAGGTCTCTATGGTGCATGTGTGTCTGAGCCAGGATTCTGGGACCGATATGAAATTGATGGTGTGATTCACCTCATCAGAAATTATGCCTGAACGCGGTCAGAGAAATTTGCCCCTGAGCGCTGTTGATGATACTCCTGGATTTCATTCACCTGTAGTGGGAATCCAAATAGATTTTACAGGTAGATATTGATACCACAGATATCTTCAGCTGTGGTGTAGGAATCTCACTGCAGCTTTCATTTGCCTGTGTTTTCCTGTGATGTGTACTGTGATCAATGTAAATGTGGTGTAAATCTGGGTTCATTGAGAGTGCATGGGAGTAGCTCTGTCTGTCAGTGACGAAGGCTTGAATTTCTCTGTCCAGTTCACATTGTGGAAGAAAGAGCTGGTGCAAAGGAAGAAAATATCCATGTTTCATAATTCTGCAGCTTGTATATTTAAAAAAAAACAAAACAAAAATCCCCCCAAACCAAATCAGAGAGTCTAATTGTATTCCTTTTAGCATTCAGTCAATTTTCTTCAGATGGCTTTTCTATTGTGATCTTCTTATCTTTTATGAGTGGTGTCTCATTTAAAGCTCTGTTTAAGGATGCAGCTCAGAAATCGTTACCTTACTGCTCTCAAAAGTTAAAAGTAGTCCTGGTTGTGTAAAGTAGAGTGCCTGTGGGGCCAGTAAAGGGTTTAGAACTTCCACCTGGGTTTGTAAGGCATGTGAAAGAGACAGGAGGAGACAGAATGCCTCAGAACTCTGATGGTGCCCACTGTTTTAATGAAATTAATAAGCAGATCTCCAAGGGATTCCATAGTTTCTACATTTTCCACAGAAAATCTGAACAGATATTCTCAGACTTAAGCTGAAGCTCACAGCAGGTCTCAAAGTGACCTTGAAAATTTTTCCTAATGAACAGCAATCATAAAACCTTAATCAAATGAGTCAGCATGGATTTTGGTCTTGTCTTAAAAGAGGGAGAGATGGTTGTATGGTGCTGTTTCAACAGAGGGATGAGAAGGAGAATTCTGGTCCTGTTGGACATTTCCTCTCCACCACAATATCACAACATCCTTGAGGTAAAAAAAGTTAACAAGAACAACAGATTGAATGCATTGACATGAGAAAAATTCCCTAGGGCTTATGTTTTGGGTTTACATTTTGTCTAATTATGCAGCATAGGGCATGGAGGAATACTGTGCTCAGCTCTGGAAATATTCCTGGTCACTGAAAAGTATTTTGGCTAGGTGTCCTCCCCACAATCAAAGTGTCATGTGCCAAGATGAACCTCTCATTTGGTTGATAAATTCCAAGTATATGCATGAGGAGGGAAAAAAGTGTGCACATTAAAAGCACGATTTTGAAGCAGTTCTCAGGAAAAACATCTTCAAGTGTGTTTTAAGCATAGTTAATAATATTTTGTGTTCAGAAGTGAAGAAAAATAGGAATAAAATACTAGAAATTACCCGGGAAAAGCAAACTAACGAGGAAACTAAAAACATCTGTTGTTTTGTAGGTTCGTGGATATTTGAAAGTACTCTCAGAAAGGATGTGGGAGAACAATACAAAAAGTACAATGGTGAAGACTGAATTCCATGAGGAGGTGCGAGGCTGTGGTTGTAACAGCTTCAATATTAGACAACCAGGGTTGTTGATGATCTCCAGAAACTCATGAATGTTTTATTGGGAAAGTACATAGGAAATAATAATTAGTGTTTTCACAGTTAAGAAATAATTATCAGAGGGCACTGGATAAAATTTTCAAGCAGAACTTTTAATGCAAATCTGAGGATGAATTACTTTGTAATGAAACGCATGGTTAAACTATTAACTCGATGCCAGAGCATATTGTGGAGGTCAGACATTAATTATTAAATTTAGTCATTGAGAAACAAGCTGGTGCTTGGAAAGTTCATGAGATGGTGGAACAGGGAGGTTATACCAAGAGCAGGGTGCTATTCTATTACCTCATAGCCCAGATCTAAGTTATTTTCCTAAGCATCTGCCATTAATTCTATTACAGACAACAGGCTAGATAAGCTTATGATACGAACACATATCCTTATGTTTCATATTGTATTCTTGTATGTGTGTGTCTTTTAAATGGTTGCACAGGAATGATCATAATAGAGTGGTTAAAGTGACAAAAATATATTTGACTGAGGAAGAGGGTCAGTAGGAGCACACAGAGCAAATAAAAGGGAGAACATTTCTCTCAGAAGTAATTTTCATTATTTCTGTGTGTTTTAATATAAACACTCAGAGGAGACAAAACGCACCAAACAGTTGGTTTTTCACCAATCTAAAGTGAGTCCTTAAATAATAAATCTGGTTTAGAAGGTATGCTGCTTCTCTGGAGGCATTTTGGACAAGAAGAAAAACACCGTGGCTAAGAAGGCCAATGGCCCCTGGGCTGTCCCAGCCAGGGTGTGGCCACAGCCCCAGGGCAGGGCCCGTCCCCTGTGCTGGCTCTGCTGAGGCACCTCCAGTGCTGGGGACAGCTCTGGGCCCCTCAGGACAAGAGAGACACTGAGGGGCTGGAGCGTGTCCAGGGCAGGGAACGGAGCTGGGAAGGGGCTGGAGCCCCAGGAGCGGCTGAGGGAGCTGGGAAAGGGGCTCAGGCTGGAGAAAAGGAGGCTCAGGGGGGACCTTGTGGCTCTGCACAACTCCCTGACAGGAGGGGGCAGCCGGGGGGGTCGGGCTCTGCTCCCAGGGTATAAGGGGCAGCATGAGACGAAATGGTCTCAAATTGTGCTGGGGAGGTTTAGATTGGATATTGGGGAAAATGTCTTCACTGAAAGGTTGGTCAAAACCTGGCATGGCCTGCCCAGGGCAGTGTTGGAGTCCCCATCCCTGGAGGGGTTTAAAAGCTGTGTGGATGTGTCACTTGGGGACATGGGTCACTGGTGGCCTTGGCAGTGGTGGGGGAATGGTCAGACTCTATGACCTTGGAGGGCTTTGCCAACTTAAATGATTCTATGACTCTTTGAATAAATATGTCCACCCTCTCTCAGTAGCACTCAATCTCAAATAATTTTGTTAGTAATTCTGTTGAGTACCCAAATGTTCTAACTATAGATTTTAGGGAGCCTGGCCTTCCCTCACAAGTCAAGAAACACCGAGGAGAGTTGAACATTTAAACATCTGGCCTGCTCTGATTAGTTTGTGTCATACTTTTTATGCAGTTGTTAAAAATATTTGACCACCTTTACCTTTTGTATTTACTAATTTAACTGTTTTTCCTCTCTTTGTCATTCAAGCACAGACAAGAACAGCATTCTAGTGCAAGCAGAGCAGAAAAGCACAAAAAATCTTGTTTTTGGAATACCAGAATGTGTTGGGTACTTGTGGACTGCATCAGAGAGATGGGTTTAGTGACAAAACGCACCTTTGGCACAGGAAATGGTGAATCCTAACATTATTCTAAGCCTAAAGGAATCTGTAATAATAATAGTAGTAATAATAATAATAATAATAATAATAATAATAATGTATTGAAGGAATATTTGGTGGGGTGTTTGAAGAAATATCTTTTTGAGAATATTAATTTCTGCTATATCCAGGAGGGAAAAGATGGGACTCAGAGAAGGCAGTTATGAAAAGGAAAGAATTATGAACTTAAAGAGTAATCAGAATGAATGACATAGTGAAAAAAAACCTCAGAAACAATATCTTATTATTATCGTTATCTTACAGTATTTACAAAGCTTTCTAAGCAAAGAATTCTTTTATTTTTAAATATATACCTAGGTAAACACTGAATTAAAGATGTCAGGATTACACTGTTGCTGATCTTTGCCCAGGATGGGAAGATATGAAAGGAATTAAGTTTTGGACACGTGCACATTTGATGAGTAATACTGTTTTACAACTAATCAATACATTTCATCCTCAAGTTTCTCAAAGAACTTCACACAGTAACTCTGTGCGTGCGTTTGGAAATCCTGCCGCGTGTCCACATGTCTCCCTGTACACTACTGAGGGGACACAAACATGAACCATTTTGCCCAAACCCTGAGCAAATTCTGTGGGTATGTAAAGGATCTGAGTAACAGACACACAGAGACCTTACCCAAAAAATATTGAAACTGTTACTGCCCATGGCTTTTGAACCCACTGGGTGTCAAGATTGCCACCCTCCTGGTATAAATGGCAGAACAGGGAGCATCCCCACAGCTCAGTGAGACAAAGAAAGTTAGAACAAGACAAACCATGTTCTGTCAATGCCCCCAGTAAGAGATCAATGACACATACGCACACACACACATTTGTGTATGCAGAGAAGGAAGAAGCACTGAATCTTCTCTTTCAGTATAAAGGCTCCCAACCACACCACTGATCTGCCTGCCAGGAGCAGGGTTTTGCATTTTGCCTTTTCTGCTCTCTTCTGGGCTTCACTAAGAATCGTAGAATCCCAAAACAGTTTGGATTAGAAAGAACCTTAAATATTGTCTCGCTCCACCCCTGCCGTGGGCAGGGACACCTTTCTCTAGACCAGGTTGCTCCAAACCCCATCCAGCCTGGCACTGAACAGTTCCAGGGATGGGGAAGTCACAGCTTCTCTGGGCACCCTGTGCCAGGGCCTCACCACACTCGTAAAAAAGAATTTCTTCCCAATATCCCACCTAACTGGGATTAGGTCAGTGTGAAGCCTGGCACTCTACGTCTTTGTCCAAAGTCCATCTCCAGCTCTCTTGGCACTGGAATGGGGTCTAAGGTCTCCTCTCCCTCTCCTCTCCCTCTCCTCTCCTCTCCTCTCCTCTCCTCTCCTCTCCTCTCCTCTCCTCTCCTCTCCTCTCCGAACCTCTCCGAACCTCTCCGAACCTCTCCGAACCTCTCCTCTCCGAACCTCTCCTCTCCTCTCCTCTCCGAACCTCTCCGAACCTCTCCTCTCCTCTCCGAACCTCTCCTCTCTGAACCTCTCCTCTCCGAACCTCTCCGAACCTCTCCCTCACTATTCTCAGCCTTCCCTCACAGTACAGAAGCCCAATCCCTCTAATCCTATTCTTGTCTTCACAGGTACATTTTAATGTGTAAAGATTTTATCTAGTTACAGATAATTGCATTAACTTAAAAGACTATAAAAAGTGGAACTACTTTTGACATTCCATTAGCCTATCTTCCCATATAAATTCCTTCATTTGCTTCTTGCCTCTGTGATGTATGGAGCACATACTGTAGGTAGAGGGTAGTGGAGACCACTTTATAAAAAGTTGAGACAAACCCCAGACAAAGTACAAATTGCACTAAATGCAAGATGTCTGTGTAGCCTGGACTGAAAAGGTGTGTGCTTCTGGTTATCTGTGCCCAAAAGAGGTCATTCAAGTACAAAAGTGTGGCAGAGGAGGCCTTCAGGACAAGCAGAGGGACTAGAGGGGCTCTCAGGAAAAGGAACGACTGAACTGAGATGAAATCTCACGGGATTGCTCATCCCAGTGAAGACAAGAGTGGCAGGGAAATTACTGCAGTCTCTTGGGAACAAAGAATGAGGACTTCAAGGACAGCAGTCACTCAGGGGATGTGCGTGATTTGACTACAAATACGTTTCAACTGGAAACAGTGGGAACAACAGGTAAGAAAAGGAGCTAGCAGTGCCCTCTAACAGTAGGGGGATGGGACCCCACACCCTCAGAAAGGACTTGCTGAGATGAGTGCTGGCATTATGAAAACCATTTGCTTCATGACCAAGAACGCCTCCTCTGGTCTTCAATGCACAGCACAGCACATCTTCTGGCACTTCAGCAATGTGAGCACTGTGCACCTAACTCACACCAGTTTCACTGCTGGCATCTCTTCCTCCTCTGCCCCTCCAACCATCCCAGCTCTTAGAGGTCTTTGGATTTGAGATGGTTTCCTTAGATATTTAGCCAGCACTTTTTGTGGCTCCAGCCATTTACTCTTGCTTTAAGTACTACATTAAAACCCTGCAGTCAATACTGCAATGAATACTGAATACACTGAACTCAGTAAAAAATTAGCATGGAAGCCTTCCGTGTGAATTACTCTGATCTCTTGTGCAAATAACTTGCAAGTTTTAAATTATAAGTCTTCATACTTTGCTTTCTTTTTTGTTTTGTTTTGTTTTAATTAAATTAATTCAATTCATTAAGCCTGTCAATTGCTCTGTTTTTTACAGGGACTTGGAAGACGAGACGTTTCTTTTTGGAACTGGGAAAATTTGGTTTCCTGCACTGAGCTGCAATTTGTATCCTCTTTGTGTGCATGTTTGTGTTCAAAAAGAGAATAGGAGGAGCCCACAAGAGCTCCACTCATTTTCAAGGAGCTTTATGACATTCTTGCTACAGGTTCTTCTTTCTGGCTTAGGTGGCAGGAGGATAGGGAGCAGCACAAGGCAGCCTCAGTGGTCACATATTCACTGCTCGTGTGCCTGCATTCAGAGACATCTTTATTGACCATATATAATGGGTATTATCAAACCCAGGGGGTTCCTAGGGGAATATACCTGTGCCCCAGGAGGAGATTCTCCTCTCTCTCTTCATTCACAGGTGGTTGTTCTCATACTGAGACCCTGCTGCCAAGCCTCTGCTGGAAGAAGAGACACAAAAGTTATTTAGTTCCCCTCAAAACTGGACCATATGACAAAACCTGTACAGAAACAGGCCTATAAACAATGTGCAATTTTAAGCAGCCAGCCAGAAAAAGTAATTAAAGAGGACATCTAAATCACAATAAAGTGCACAGAATTTTAAATAGCCTGTCTAAATGTATTCCTGCCCTCCAGCTAAGTCATTTACAATCACTTGTTGATTCTTTTAACTACACGTTAATACCTATCTCTTCTACTTTCACACAAACACAGACATCAAATCCATTCTCCCTAAACTTTTTGGTTTAAACTTTTTGATGGGAGCAGTCTGCAAATAACCAAGCTGCAGCTTGACTTTCCATCCCAACAGCTCTGTTGCCAGGCACAGATTCTTCAGGATCCACAGGGATGAAGGCTAATAATTTGCTGCTCTTAAAGAGCAGTCTATGAAACAATGTCTAAGTCCTCCAGGCTCTGCCTCCCACCCACTACCTGACCATTCAGATTACATGCAGATAACCTGTGGACTTAGTAATGCAGGCAGCCAGTGGTGTATGGAACTTTTTTTGGTGTGCCTGGGAACTGCCTGCTAGTGCTCTTCTGTTCTCAAAAGAGTTGAGTTTTACCTTGAGAACTGCCACAGTGACATGCACATAGCAGTTGGACTATCAGCAGGGTTATGTCCAAACAATAAATTTCCCTCTCATTTAGCAATGCCACCCTGTCCCACAGCCTCACAGAATCATTGAGTAATTGAGGTTAGAAAAGCCCTTCTAAGATCATCAAGTCCAACCATTAACCCAGCACTGCCAAGGTCTCCACTAACACAAGTTCTGCACCCACACAGCTTTTAAATCCCTCCAGGGATGGGGACTCCACCACTTACCCAGGCTTCCTGTTGCAATGATTGACAGACCTTTCAGTGAAAAACTTCTCCCTAATATCCAGTCTAAACCTCCCCTGGCACAACTTGAGGCCATTTCCTCTCGTGTCCCTTGTTACCTGGGAGGAGAGCCTGACCCCCCGGGCTGCCCCCTCCTGTCAGGGAGTTGTGCAGAGCCACAAGGTCCCCCCTGAGCCTCCTTTTCTCCAGCCTGAGCCCCTTTCCCAGCTCCCTCAGCCGCTCCTCATCAGACTTGTGCTCCAGACCCACCCAGGAGGAGTTAATTGATATGTCAGATTGATCGACTGTGATTACAAAGCAGCAAGTCAGAAAACTTGTGTGAGCAACCATTGCTCCTAAGGAGTCCAAGAAGAAAAGTCATTGGTAATTCCTCTCCTTTATGTACTTGTCCTTGCTTTGCTTTTATTTACAATTTTGGCTGAGCTGTTGTCTTGGCAGTTTTAATTCTGCATTGATTGGCTCTATGCCTCATACCCGCACATTGACACCCTTGTAACCCAGTGATATTTTCCCTGCTTTGGCCACTTAGGGGTTAAGCTGGGATGTTTTGATCAGCCAATAATTGCCTCAAAGTCTTCTCCAAATTTTGCAGACATGGAACTGATATTTTTACTGTCAACACTGAGTCTCTGCTGGTCATAATCCACAGGAATGCACCTGGATGCAATTGTGCTTGGATGACTAAATCCGAGTGATGTGTTTCACTTGGTGGGGACTCCTCTGGCTTCGTTGTAAAGATTAGAAAGTGATTCAGCATTCATGAGAAAATGTGGCAAAAAAAAAAGGTTAGCTGAACAGTGCTAGAAGTGGAGCCATATTGGGAGCAATTGAAGGAGGAAATGGTCAGGATTTACTGTCTGCATTAAAGATATTGTGGGTCCCATGGATACCAGGAATGTCATGGGGACGCAGCTAATAGGATTTTTATTGGGTTATTGTCCGGCTGCTGCACCTGCTTTTGAAGGGGACAGTGCAGTGGGTTTTCTGGCACAATCCTTGAACAAGGGATCAGAAAAGAGCTATGGGAAACGGAAGCTCCAATATAAATTTTTAAGGAAACTTTTACAGTTGCGTCAAAGCCACTTCCAGGAAGGCAGCAGCCAGCGAGTACAGTACCCCTTCTCTCTCTTTACAAAATGTTCAAGTATAGAAAATATATTGCTGGAGTGAGTAAAGACACCAAGGATCTAGCTTACGCACTTCTACTCTTTGCAGTCCAGATGTAGGTTACTTTTTATTTGAATTGACTTGAAGGCAGGTTGCTTTTAAAGTTTTTATTATTTTTAAAATAGCAATTTTGATTACTGCTTGGTTTTGGGGGTTTTTTGTTTGTTTGTTTTTTGGGGTTTTTTGTGGGTTTTTTTTTGTTTTTTGGTTTGGGTTTTTTTTTTCACAGTGACATATAATCATAAAATCATTAAGGTTGAAAAAGATGTCTAAGGTCATTGAGTCCAACCACTAACCTAACCATGTCTCCACATGACACACCTACGTGTTTTTTGAGCACTTCCAGGGATGTTGACTCTACCACTCTTCTGGGCAACTTCTTCCAGTGCTTGACTACCACTTCAGTGAAGAATTTTTCCTAATATCCAATCTAGATCTTCAGTGGCAAAACTCAAAACGATTTCTTCTCATCCTATTTGTCTCTCATTTCTCCTGACTCCTGTGCATTAAGTTGCAGTAATTTCCTCTGTAGCCTGAATCAAAGCTTTTTTACCTGTATCTAGATTTTGCTAAAGGTTTCAGGTGCAGACCCTTTCTGGTCGTTTCCACCCTTGAAGATCTCACACAGGGTTTGCCTCTGTGTTTCATGTTCAACAAACCATTTCCCAACTCCCTGTTTTAGTTCTTTTGTTATCCAACAGAGAAGTGTTCTGAGGGATAAAAAATGAGAGTTTTCATCACCAGTTCATTTTAATTTTTACTCCTGCTTTCTACTGAAGATGAACATTAGAGAAACTTGGAAGCCATCTAAATTCATGTCTCAAGCTAAACACTTCTAGCATTGATTTAAGAGAGTCTTATTAGATTTTAAGTAAGTTTGGATGAATAATTCGTAACAAGTGATCTCATGAATTGCATCTCATTTCGTTGCTCATTAATTACTTAGAAAGGGGGTCAATTACTCCATTCAGGATGTATTTCAAAACTTTCTGGAGTAAATGGAAGGAAATAAATGCATTCTGGACTAAGACACATAGATATTTTATTGAATTTCCAAGATCCTCCAGAGAAGTAGTGCTTTAATAGGTATCTCTAATACATGATGTAGTTCTTATCCACATATAAAAATGCTGTGACATTTTTGTCTATGTTTTCTTGACAAATACAGCATCTCCTGGAGAAGTCCTACTAGCTGTGGTGAGAATATTTTACGTTTTTTTTACTTTAAAGGTATTGTTTCAGAAAGCATTTTTGCCAGTTAATGTAGGGAGAAAACTGAGATCCTTAATATGCAAAGTCAGCTACTTTAACTTGACATCTCATTTTTAGTTAATGTTGTCATCAAGGATTACAGTCAGTGGCTTCTAACAACTAGCAACAGCACAGCAGGACACAGTCTCAAGCTGCACCAAGGGACATTTACGCTGGACATTTGGAAGAATTTCTTCACAGAAATGGTGATTAGACTTTGGAATTGGCTGCCCAGGGAGGTGGAATCACCATCCCTGGAGGTGTTTAAGGAAAGCCTGGATGTGGCAACCAGTGCTCTGGTCCAGCTGACAAAGTGTTGTTCGGTCATAGATTGGACTCCATGATCTCAGAGGTAATTTTCAACCTAATTGTTTCTGTGATTTTCCACATACATTTTTTTCCTTCCATCTTTTTTTAATCTTTTCCCTCAGTGATGCTATTTATTTGCCTCTATACTAGTCTCTTATTCCAGCAACTTGAATAAACCTGAGGATGTTTATACCCACTTCTGGTATTATTTTATCACTTGTTTCTTCACCTGAAATTCATAATCTTTTTTTTTTTAAATTGAATCAGTTACTTTCTCAGCTTAATTAATTAATCAATTTTTTTATTTATTTGTCTTTTGAGCAATCACACTCTACTTCCTTTCCAATAACCTTTTCCCCAGTTCACATATTTTTGTTCCCTTGTTTCCTTTTGCTTCATGTATTATTAAACCAGCAGTCAGCATCATATGGTACATCGTCCCTCAAGCATGGCTAATTTCTGGTTCTGATAATAAATTTAAAGGGAAGTAATTTGATTAAGAATATATTTTCTGTTGAAAGAGGCATTATTTCAATTGCAGATTTTATTGTGTTTTGTCTTTTTGATCAGTTCCTCATCTCCAAGAAGTATACCACTAACAATAATACTGTGATGGAGATGTAATTTAATAGTTTAAATTGATAGTGAAAAGACATAAGAGTAATTTACTTAGATAATGCAGATTCTTCGAAAATCCTGCTTGTGTTTTAACTTCGCTTTCTCATTAATACATTCCTGCTAATTTAGAATAAATAATGAGAAATCTATACTGGCATGTTGCTAGAATTTCTCCTGATGTGATGGTCGTTGTCATTTCCTCTGAGAAATTTGGGAATTTATATATTATTGGGCAAATCTTTAAAGAGAACTGGTGCTCTCTCTAGATTGGGGGGTAAAAGAGCTTAACTTCATGTGTAGACCCTTCATGACATCCTCCCTCCTTGCCAGAGTGTGGTCCTGATTGCAAACTATTTTCTTCTACAGGTGATTCCCATAATATTTATTGTGTTGTTATTTATAGTGCAAGGGCCTTCATGGAAGCACTTGGCTTTTCCCATGTCTTCTACGAGGCAACTACCAACAGTTCTGTTCCTTTCTAATGACTAATAATAATAATAATAATAATAAAAAACCCAAGTTCTAAAGCTATCCCCCCTACTTTATAACTCGGCTTGGCTTAATCCAAGCAGATGCACCCACTTCAAGATGTATTTCTTGGGAATACTTTTGTACCCAAATAACAGTGATGGGTAAAATTTAACAGAAAGACTTCAGATGAGGGATTGCCTACTTTGAAATACTGCCAAGGAATATAAGCTATCACTTCAGTCACACACTTGCTTTGATGACACTTCTATTTATACACAGTATAGGTGTGCATTTACACTCTCATGAAAATAGATTTTTGTAATTAATAAAAGTGACCGTACAATGCATGTCACCATAAGGTGGGTCGAATAATTGCCTTCTGCAGCTGCTTCATGACAGTAAAGGTGGTGTGAAATTACTCAGGGTCTAACTCTGAGACTTTTAGAGCTAGATAAGGCATAACCTTAACATTTCCCTGCCTCAGTTCTACCACCTGGAAAATGCAGAGAATCTGAAATCTGTACTCATTATCTCACTAACATGCTTAAAATATTTAAGGGGTAAGCTTGAAGATGTGATGGTAAAAGGCAGTTAAGAGCTAATTAGCCACGCAAGAAACCTGTTTTCAGTTTACCAGGGGAACAGAGGTTGATTAGATGAACTGAAGAAGGCAAGGTACTGAACCATCCTGCAAGTAACCTGTCTGTTTGGACCATGAGATTATTAGGACATGGATTGTACCTTTTAAAGTGCCATCTAAATAATGCAGAGCAGAACAAACACAGAAGTTGCCCGCATTTAAATTGGAAATGCTAAAATAGGTGTGTAATCACTCAATTAGACAGTTCTGGGACAACTCTTGAAGTTATTTTACCCCCAAGGATGTGATTGCCAAGTTTGACATTGATGTGGCGGTATCTGAATTTCATTCCAATGATTCAAGTGCACATGCCCTCTGTGCCTCCAGGCACTGTCTCAAGGTGGGTAGTACCAGAAAAAGCCGAAAAGGTGATGAGAGGCATATGTACCACAATCATGGAAACGTGGCTCAAATGGTTTGAAAAGAGGGGTAGCTGGTACTCCACGCAGTGACCTAGTTCTGATTGTGTGTGAAGTTAGTGCCTGTAAAACCTGCCAGTTTAATATCTCTAGAGAAGGATTATTTTTATTTATTGGCCATTCTGTAACTTACCACAAAAATCATGAGAATCCTGCCAAAGTGTCACCTCTGGTCAGGGACATAACATCATAAACCGAAAATACACTATTAGAGACACACACACTGTGAATAACACATCACCTTGTACTGATATAAACGAGATTAAAAAGAAAAGTTTACTTTAGGTTAAAACTTTTCCTCCCAGCTTTCTATTTTCTTAGCTGAATTTTAAAGTTTTGACCGTTTCATTTCTGTGATTCCAAATACAAATAGTAAGTCTGCTACTAGAAAGCATTGACTCATAATACTCACTAATATTGCTCCTAGGAGAATAGTAGGGCCATTAACAAGACACAGTCATCACATCTATGGTCCTCGATGGCATCAGCCCAAGCTTTGTAAAAGAGTGTTCCTCCCACAGGGTTTGTGAGCTCATTCAGATTTCTGCCAGCTTCCAGGATCAAACCCATGGGTTCAAAGGATTTGCCTTGACAATTGGCTGCTGGTTCCAGTGCTTCACTTCCTAGGTAAGAAAGGCCAAAAATCTCACTGCTCTCAGACATGATGCAGGATATACTTCCAGGCTCAATACTAATAACAGAAAGAAATTCAAGGGGAAAAACCATCCTGTATAAAAATGAGACATTTATAGAGCAGTTTATTACACCCCAGCAAGATGCCTGGGTGAGTTTTGATGTTTTTCCTCCATGATGGCAAAGGAAGCCAAGATGTCAAACTCCAGATTAGACAAAAAGATACTGAATCCAAAGTTAGTTGAGATAAATCCTGGCCTCTAAGGAATATGTCCCACAGACGTTTGTCCCACACGTGCCCTGATCTTCTGTATTTATTTGTTTTGCAAAACACTGAGTTTAGGTGTCTAACTGCTATTTGAAACAGCAAGACAAAAGTTCTTAGTGACCATCTTAAGTGTGTTGTATCACATCGTGGATCCAGAACTCTCTCTAGACATGAAAAAATGTCAAGAAAAGTGGTCTGCATAATCACTACCCTCCCCCTAGGGACACTAAACTGTGCTGAGGTTAGGTCTGCTGAAGGATTCAAAAATATTCATGAACATTTTGATAAATATAGGGAAAGTACTCACAGAGCTCAGCTCAAATTTTTAAGTAGAATGTGCCACCTCTTTTGAGAACAAAAGTCGTGGATACAGGTGATGTAGGATGACTTACAGACACACTTTGCAAAGCATCCATATTTTCTCATCCCTTTGAAATAGAAGTAAGTCACAACTATTCTTTTGGTTGTTTTAATTTTGCTATCTTTAACTTGCTTCACACCTGCATTTTAGATGGTGTGCCTGACTCACATGCAGTATGAAAGAGACATACAGAGATGACTTTCTAAAAATGAAAACCACAAACTGTCTTAGATTCGAGTAAACCTCTGAACTTTCAATCACATAATTAACTTTAAACTATTCAGCAGTTTCTCTGACATGTATTTTATTCTTTGCACATTTTTAAAAAAAATTCGTGTAACTATGTATGCTATTAAGATATTGTCCTGGATCCAGTGTGTAGTCTTAAATGATCTCTGTGCACTCAGTGACAGTTTATTCAAATGCTATTAAAAAGTAAAATTGACAAATTATTTTTCAACCATCTTATTCTAGTCCTAAGGGCCAAAAAAGCTCTAGTTTGCATAATGTCTAAGGAAAACAGAATTGACTGATTCAAAGAAATAAGTCTTATGATAAAATTTTTGCTTATCTGAAATTGACACAAATTCTCTGAATTTGGAAAAGGTCTGTTGTATATTTTTTTTAAAGTAATCACACAAAAACTTGGCCTTCAAAATAAGAACAATCTGGTTAAGAATTGCTTAAACTGCAGAGCAGTGTCTGTCGTATAGCTTATTTTACTGGAGACATCATTATTGCCATTATTGCTTCTCGAGTCACTTTTTGACAAGTAGTATGAGAACTATTGAACTATTTAACTGGTTAAGCATTTCATGACATAACTTTTTGATCAAATCCCTTGAATTTTATCAATGGGTTTTTTCATGGAATAGTTTAAGACAAGCTCTTGGTGTGGTCTTATTTTTGAGCAGTAAATTAGATGGCTCAAATGAACGAAGAACTTTTCTGCTTTTTTTAAAAAAGGTTGGGTTAAGTTATCCGTCTTCCTCACCTCACCATTATTTTTCATTCCATTCTGATTCTAGGTTACAGGAAGAGTAAACACATGCATAGATAAAGACTCTAAAAGCCTTTCAGACCGCAAATTCTCTTAGAAAACAGGATTTTCCTCCCTATTTTGAAAAATCAAAAATCTCAGCTAGATCAGGCTTTTGCTCCATATCAATGTCTTTTGCCAGACATACTAATTTATTCTTCTACCTTGAGCTTGCATGTTCAGGGAGCTACCCACAGGGCTGTTTTCTTTCCCCAAACAGTGATTTTTGCTCATATGACCTCCTCGCTTTCCACCTTTAATTATGAACAGTAGATATGAGTTTAGCTTGGCAGAAATATCTTTATGAGCATGCGCACGTTTACATGCGTTCATTGCAAAATGTGCTTTGACAGCCCCCTGCTAAGGCTTTTCCCAGATTAAGGAATCATAAGCAGCTTTGGACCACTTGACCCTGCTGGTTCATCATTTATGACGTTCAAAAACACGTACATGGCCAATTTGAGTTTATCTAAACACTTAAGAAGAAACTCTTGGATTAAAGATCATGCTAAGTGACACTGACAGTAACCCTCTAACCAATACGGTGTAGCTAAATCACCATTAGATGCTGGGAAAAGTCCTCTTCATAAAGAAACCCAGAGAGAATCGTGTTTGGAGCAGTTCTTTCTTAGAAGTAATTTTTCACAATCTTGAAAGGGAAAGGTAAACTACCATCAAATGATCCAGGAAGATTTCACTGCAGAGTTTTGCTTGGGATGTAATTTCCAAATATCCAAAAGGAAAGAGAAATATACTTTTATATAAAAAGGAATGTAGCCACACTTTTTCAGTATCAATCACGCACAATGATTTGTCATTTTAGTAAATGATTCCATAAAATCTTTTTGTCACATCAAACACCAAAGCAATTAATTCACTGGGGGGCACTTACAAGGGTATCCAGGTTGAATTGAGTCGTCTTTTAGTCCTTTTCCTAAATTGTCACATTTACTGCCTGCTGTAGAAAGAGGAAGCCACCAATTGATTTCTAATTCTGCAAACCCCAGGGTGTAAATGTGATTAGCAGTAATTGGAGAAGTTCAGCAACTGTTAATTTCTCCTCTCTTTGTTGTTTTTCCTATTTAAAATATTAACGAAATGTGTATGCAGACCAAAACTGACTCCGATGCAGCTGAAGAAATGATACATATTTAATCAGAGCTGTGGGACCCCAATGCGGTTGTCTGAAACAAATGTGACATGTGCTTCCTCTCCAAAAAAAAAAAAAAAAACCCAGGCAGCTAATAAACAGCATCAGTATTTTGTTGTAGCGTTCATTGTCTACATGATGTCGAGTTTAATGGCATTACACTATGTAAAAAACCAGAAGTACACTGCTAAACTCGTCTTTCCCAGTTGGCTGTCCCTGAGGAGATTATAATGCGAGTGCTGTCTTTGTTTGTTGCATGCATAAGTGTGCACAAATTCCTAAGTTTTCAGCTGTAAAGTAAGGTGGCCAGAAGAGACATTAACCCCTGCATGACTGAGTGTCTGCCTGGAAAGAAGGAGTTTCACTGGTGTATCTAGAAATCGTGGAAAATAAAAAAAAAAAAAGCTTTTGCTCTCTAAGTGCATAATAACTCACTTGATTTTTTTCCTAATCGAGATTCTCCCTCATCCATAGCTACAAAGGTTTGCTAATATTTTTTAGCAAGGAAATGGCTCTTATTTTTCAGCACTTGAAAGGAATCCATGTTTACCTTTATTCCCTAGCATTAAATAATTTTCTTCAGTTATTTAGAGCTGGGAAGGTCGCAAGCACAACAGTGTGCAGTCCTATTCAAAAATGTTTGGGTACCTCAAGCAGCCAGCTGAAAGCTGGTTAATTTGGCATCTACAGTTCATTCTTAAAGGCTAAAGCTAATCTAGCTGAAATTATTTTAAGCAAGGAACTTAGAATCCTAGAATCATAGACTGGGCCAGATTGGATAGAATCATGGCTGAACTTGGTTTTTTTTCAACCTTAAAAATTCAATGATTACATGATCCGGCCCAATCATTCCCACAGCACTGCCAAACTCACCACTGACCCATGTCCCCAAGTTCCATATCCACGCAGATCTTAAATCCCTCCAGGGATGGGGACTCCACCACTGCCCTGGGCTGCTGTGCCAGGACTTAACACTTTCAGTGAAGAAATTTTCCCTAATATCCAACTTAAACACTTTGGGTGTTGAAATGCAGAAGTTTCTTACAGAGAAACTTTCATTTTGGGCATATCTTTTCCTCTTGGATTGACTTAGTAATATATAATTTATTGAGTAACACCCTGTAAATTTTATGTCTGCCTGATGTCTGTTGTCTGCTCTCTTCAGTTGAGAGCTAAGGATGTTTTTTGAGATAAAGCACAGATGCCACCCTGAGCTCAGGGTGGGTGGCCACAGCAATATGAAGATTCAATTGATGCAGGAAGGGGCACATCAAATAGACCTGCATTGCACTGTGAGATGGAATAGATATCTCCAAACTCCAGTTCTGTGACCTCTTGTTAATTTATAAATTCAATTTGTATTTTATTCTACATTTTCTTCACTGGAAAGAACAACCTTGACTTCTTTTGCAAACAAAAGTCAAGAGACTGTCTTTTTTGCTCACTTGATTGCAAGCAAGGTCAAAAGCATCTCAAATACCACAAGGAGAAGAAATCTTCTGTCCTTCAGTATTTTTAATTGTGTTTGGCCTTGTTTGTCCATTTTCTTTTGGCAATACAACCTTGATTTTTAATTAGGCAACTATTGCTAAAAATTTTTAATATCTTTTGAAACATATTAATATACTATTATTATAATATACTAAACATAAAATCATAGATTGGTTTCGGTTGAAAGGGACCCTAAAGACCAACTTGTTCTAAAACCCTTCCATAGACAGGAGTACCTCCCACAAGACCAGGTCACTGAGGGCCCTGTGAAACCTGGTTTCGAACACTTCCATATCATATAGTAATCATGTAA